>OX016541.1:81319674-81959268 GCA_943590905.1 Sphaerophoria taeniata | reverse complement strand
GGCGCCCCACTTGCCAATATGTGTTTTTTTTTCGTTCACTCTTGTCTTTTCTGTATTAGTTTTTTGTGTGAACACTTTATGTTTTTCTTTATCGTTTGTTTATTTTTCAGTCACCACTTTTTTCTTTTGTATTTTTTTCAAATGTCTGTGTTTTCTTTATTTTGAGTTTTTTTTTTCAATAAGTTAATTTTTCACTTTTTTTCGCAAAATCATTGGCCACACACCAAGAATAATGTTTTGCTCTTTGACATTTTGACAAGACAAATTCTGAAATTCCCGAGACAAAGATTCTTTTAGGATTATACCCATACCGACACCTGACAGATCAGTCCCATCTCCCATCTTCGATCGACGATCGTGATCTCCTATCTTTGGGGTCGACCCAGCGCCACCTAGGGAGTAACTATATTTTTGCCTAAGTTTGAATTGAGCAACTATATTTTGTGAAGCAGAGAAAACAGAAATGGTCAATCTTGATAATAGTAGTACTAGTCATACCAAGCCTAACCACTGATCTCTATAATACACTGGATAGTGGATTCCATACAAATTATAACACTTTTTTTGACTCCTATTGATTTTGGCATGGTACTCTTACACTTGTGCATCTCTTTATATCATCTCTCTATATTCAACAAAAAAAGTGACGTTTGCGTTTGACGTGAGTTATGTATTTCAAATTTTTCCTCAGAACACGGTTTGTTTTGTAACTAAAACTTTTTGTAAAAAGCGTTTATCGAAATAAAAAAAAAATTTGAAATGGTACGAGTTTGCAAATATTGCAGTAAAAAAGGTGGGAGTGAAGGCAGAACACTTCATGGGTAGGTTCTAAATTTATTTTTTAATAATCAACATACTTATCCGGCTCACAATCCATGAAGGATCTCGAAGAATTTTTCTTTCGAAAGTGCCCAGTATCAATTCCCCTTTTTTACCTATCGTCCAGCACTCGGCGCCGTAGAGTAGGACCACTGATCTCTATATTACACTGGATAGTGTATTACCTACAAAGTATAACAGTTTTTTTGACTCCATTTGAAGATGACAGTCAGTGCCCCTTTTCGACTTTTTGACGTCTAACAGGTCTAACTAATGATGTCGATGTGTTGATATTTTTTATCGATATTTAATTTTTCGATATATCGATGTATCGATACAAAAATCCGAGTATCGAAAAGGTATAAAAAATCGATATTTTTTATGATTAAGGCCGTGTGCGAATTCAGTTAAAAATGGGTTAAAAATTGACGTTTGGTTAAATTTTGACACTTCGCATTATTTGACTAGCTGCTGAGCAGGTTAAAATATGACAGTAGTGGTTAAAAATTCATCCATTTTTATTTTTTAACCACAATTCATCCAATTCGCACACGGCCTAAGGCCATGTGCGAATTGGATGAATTGATTATTAAATTGGATGAATGATTAAGGCCGTGTGCGAATTGGATGAATTGTGGTTAAAAATGGGTGAATTTTTAACCCCTACTGTCATATTTTAACCTGCTCAGCAGCTATTCTAATTTTAACACATTTTATTCAATGCGAAATGTCAAAATTTAACTGAATTCGCACACGGCCTAAGAAAAACCTTCAAAAGAAATACCACACACTACACTCAATTAGTGTACGTAAATAAATCTGAGATCATGAAACATCAATTATTTGAAAACACAAGTGATTTGTCGCACCATTTGCACACAAAACATTCTCAACAATTTGCTCTCTCGCATCATTCATACCATACAAGCATACGTTCATAGTTCACAAGTTTTTAAGCTCGTACGCAAAATACGAATCCATTTTGACAGCTTGGTTTCCTATCTTAAGGCGTTTTTGTTTTTTACAACTGAACAGAGCCTGAACTGCCAAACTCAAAATTGTGTTTTTTTTTCATTCAGAGTGTTCAGAGCAACAAAGTTTTGTTACTTTTTTAGTTTAAAGCACTGATTCTGATTGTTCAGAGTCGAACCGACGACGCGCTCGGAAAAAAGACACCGAGCAACATGCCTAAACAAACAAATGTAAAGCTTAAGGTTGGGGGGGAATGAAAAGAAATGATAAAAGTAATAATTAAAATAGGCAAAATTATTTCCTTGTCATATTTTACCGATATATCGATATTTTTTTAATAAAATATCAAAACCGATATTGATATTTAAAAAAAATATCGATACGATACTTTCCTGTATTTCGACATCCCTATGTTAGATAGGCTTCCAGAGATTAAAGTTGTTTCTCAGAGAAGATAGAAAAAATGAAATTCAGAGATAAGTAATATAGAGATCAGTGGTTCTTTGACGTATATTTTTGTTATACTGTTATACGAATTTTTCCCTTTTCGACCTTATAACAATGATCAAATGGAGTCACTTTTTCTGTATGAATACACTATCCAGTGTATTATAGAGATCAGTGAGAAAAAGTGACTCCATTTGAAGATTGTTATAAAGTCGAAAAGGGAAAAATTCGTATAACAGTATAACATAAATAAACGTCAAAGAACCCCTTATCTCTATATTACTGATCTCTGTAGCAGTGCAAAGAACAAAGAGAAGGAAGCATTAATTTTCGGAAATAAAATTAATTGGTAATTTGAATTTGCATAAATGTAACTTCATTTATTTCAATTTTCATTTAAGATATATGGTCTGTGAAGAGTTCGGCGATTGCAAAAAGTTAAGACTTTATGAAATGAAATTCGTATCATTTTGCTAATTTGTTTTGTCTTTTTCAAGGCTCTGCAAGGGAATTCCTTTATTGGATATAAGCGGCGGCAGGACCATCCGTTACCGTAACCCTGATTCATTGATAAAGGCCAACAACACCGTTCAAGTAGACATCGCCAACAGCAGTCACCGATTTCATCAATTTCTATTCAGGAAACTTGGAAGAAATTGATTCGTGTCGGCACAGTTGTCAACCGCGAAAGAGATCTAGGTTCTTTCGATATTGTGCACGTTAAGGACACACAAGGACACGTCTTCGCCACAAGACTGACAAACGTTTCCATTCCATCATCAGGAATGGCAACAAGCCTTTAATCTCGCTGCCAAAGGACAAGGGTGTTAGTTTCTGAAGAGCGAAAGGAGCGATTGGCCGCTAATACTCAAGAAGATTTATTTCAAGTTGAATATTGAATTATTCAAGTGACGATAAAAAAATTTTATTTTACAAAATGAATATACGTAGATATAAAGATCAAACCAAGAGTTGGAATTTTTGGTTACATCTGCTGGGTGTGTGGGCTGTAGAATGTTTGTTTTGTTGTGTTCGTTACACACATAAATGAGATTTTCATTCTTCTCGAATTCGAAGGAAAAATGCTTGTGGTATGGGCTGCAAGCATTGCAGTTTTTGTTTATTTTATGCGAAATTCGATTTTTTTATATTTAAATGTCAAAGTCAAAAAGAAAATAAATGTCAAATGTTTTTTTTGATTAGTTCGTTAGACGTCAAAAAGTCGAAAAGGGGCACTGACTGTCATCTTCAAATGGAGTCAAAAAAACTGTTATACTTTGTAGGTAATACACTATCCAGTGTAATATAGAGATCAGTGAGTAGGACTGGTAAAATCTAAGTTTTGTATAGCAGACACTTTGTCTTCCGAGTGAGGAGTTTTGAACCCAGTTGTTTGGCCAAACCGAAGCAGCAGCTAGGGCAATTTTTCTTCGGATCCCCACTAAGGTGTCGTTCGTGGGATTTATGTTTGTTTCAAGGTAGGTGAACTCCTTAACTACCTCGAAATTGCTGCCATGAAGAAAGTACTCATGGACAATGAAAAGGAGGGTGTAAGTCTCATTTTTGTTTTATCAAGACTGTATTTCCCTATTAACCAATAATCACTCTATTTCGCCAGTTCCCCATCACTGCCTTGCGAGAAATACGAATATTGCAACTTCTGAAGCACGAGAACGTCGCACAGTGTGACAATTCACTAATCTAGCGGAATTTAATTACAAAAATCACTTCCAAGAATCAATGCAAAAACCGGTTTTATGTGCAGCTAATACCTTCTTCTAAATAATTATATATAAATTTTTGGGTTACGGTTAAGCAAAAAAAACAAAAATTGATCTTAAAGTCAGATTTTGTGATCATTTTAATTAAAATCGAGTTTTAAAGGCGCTTTGGTTAATATGAATTAAGACGGGTTTTTTGTTTTGTTATTGGGGACTTTGTTTTATTTTTCTTAAATATAATATAAGAGAATGTAAAAAAAAGTAAAACCTTTTTTCATATGATGCTCAATATTTTGTTATTGTGCTCAAAAGTTGAAAAATTGAGTTTTTTGTGTCAAATTTTACATTAAGTGGAGAAAATTTAGTATTATACCGCATTATTCCGATGGGAAACTATATGTTTTTTAAAGCTTAATATATAAGCTTTCATTATACGTTTTAAGTTGCTGCGCATAGGTGCGACACCCATACATTTTTTTTAAATTTTCGAAGTTGCTTCCAAAATAATTTCTTACAAAATGATATTGATATTATATATAAAAATAAAACCAAGACCACAAAACAAGAAAAACTATAAAATAAATGCATAAACATACTTAATTACATAAATAAATGCATATATACACATGTATATGTTTCTATATAAATGAACATTTGAGAAATTATGTGTTTTATGCAATATATATGTGTTGTTGCTGTCCTAGCAAAACTCAAATCGATTCAAAAAGGAATTTTATGTTATAAGTTTATATATATATAATGCAACAACAAAGAGATGAAAAACTTACTGTTTGGTATATAAATAACATTTTTTTCATAGGGTAAATAAGCAATGTTTTTCAAAATTTACCAAAAAAAAATGATTTTGCCAAAATATGAATTAAATTGAATTTGAACTAATTTTATAAAATTTTTGGTTAATTTATCTAATAATCAATAATTTTTAGGAGTGAATAACAGATTTTCAATTGCATCAGATCCATTTTTAGTAAGTAAAAGTTATGTTCTTGTCCTGGAACTTTTAAATGTAACAATATAAGAAATCTAAGCTGCTTGAGGAATTCGGAGTAAATTTTTGTTAAAAATGTTATGAAGTGTTGTCTATTATTATGTTTTTATATGTTATTATTTTTTACAAATCTAAACAAAAAAGAAACAGCAGGATTTTTGGTCAAAATTTTTTATCTGTACAGAATGGGCCTTTGTATGTGCACTAAACAGGCACTTTCACAGGGCCGTTTGTTCCAAAATTTGGTAACTATACAAATCTTTGTAATTCAGTTACATTTTAATACATATTCATTATGAAAACTAAAGAAAAAAATGTTTGGGGAGAAAAATTTAATTTTTAGTAAAGGTCTGCCAAAGTGCAAAAAACACGAGAGTTTAAAGCTCTTTAAGTCAAAAACGTGTGTGGATATGTACAAAAATTGCAGTTTAACTTATTTTTGTACATATTTGTTATGAATCTGATACATAAAATTTAAAAGAAGCAACAAAATTACAACATTAATTCACTCTTTGGTATGGGTCTAACATAGGCAAAAAACATGTACTTTCCGATCTCTGCAAATTAAAAATTTGGCTATTTTAATAAATAGTTCTAGTTAAATATCATTCTCTGAATATATTTGTTGAATCTTGCGAAGGAATCACTAAAAAAAAAATTAATTTGTTAGAGCTATTAATTTTATTCCGCTAGATGAGCGAAATGTCACACTGTGCGTCGTGAACCTAATAGAAATCTGCAGAATCAAGGCCACCCTCAACAATCAATACAGATCCACCTTCTATTTGGTATTTGACTTTTGTGAGCATGACTTGGCTGGTCTCTTGTCCAACATCAACGTTAAATTCAGTTTGGGAGAAATCAAGAAAGTCATGCAGCAGCTCCTCAATGGACTGTACTACATTCACAGCAAGAAGGTGAGTCACTTTTTCATCAAATTGTGTAAATATTTATCAAACTCCGCTTTCTAGATATTGCACCGCGATATGAAAGCTGCTAATGTTCTCATAACCAAGCACGGAATCCTCAAACTGGCCGATTTCGGTCTGACGCGAGCATTTAGCATTCCAAAGAACGAACAGAAGAATCGATACACAAACCGAATCGTTACACTTTGATATCGTCCGCCGGAGCTACTGTTGGGCGACCGGAACTACGGTCCTCCTGTCGATATGTGGGGAGCCGGCTGTATCATGGCTGAAATGTGGACACGTTCGCCCATAATGCAAGGCAAAACCTAGCAACAGCAGCTCATCTACATTTCACAACTATGCGGCTCCTTCACACCAGACGTCTGGCCAGGCGTTGAAGAGCTGGAACTCTACAAGACTGTCGAACTGCCCTGCGGCCACAAGAGAAAAGTGAAAGACCGGCTTCGCCCCTATGTCAAGGACTTGCATGGGTGCGATTTGTTGGACAAACTACTCACTTTGGATCCAAAGAAACGAATCGATGCCGACACTGCCTTGAATCATGATTTCTTCTGGACCGACCCGATGCCCAGTGATTTGAGCAAAATGCTGTCACAGCATTTGCAGAGTATGTTCGAGTATCTGGCGACGCCACGACGATCCGGACAAGCCCGGCAATACCAACAGCAAATGGTCACAATGATGCCAAAGCCACAAGACAACAGTCTGATCGATCGGGTTTGGTAGAAGTCTACCCAGCTGCCCTCTTTTTTACTACTTTGTTCGTTTTTAAGTTGAATTTTTCCCTAGTTTGGCTAAGGTTTGAGAGAATAAACACATTTACATCTACTGTGGGGTTTCAATCTCTTCCAGTTCCTCAAGAGCCTTGACGGCTCAATAAAGACACTCTTAGCCCGAACGGTTTTTGCTACAATTTTTTGTTTATTTTTACTTCTAAAAAAAGGAAGTACGTACCATGGTCTGGATTTCTACAAATTATGCAATTTCTTATTCCTAAACATAAAATAAACCTTGAGGCAGCGACTCCTTCTTCGTTGTCTGATCCCCATAAATCGTACTTATGAATAAAAATTCTGGAAATTACAAATGCAAAATAATATTTAGTAATGACTACGTTGCTAAACAATATTCTACGAACATCAATTTGGACAGTCGATTGTCGTCCATTCGTCAGAACCATCACAGCAATCACAGATGACGTCGTTGACTCTACTGCTGGGAATAAAAACATCTCTGCCTCGCCCAGTGAGATGTCGTTTTTGGTATTTACAATAAAATTTCCCCGAATCACATGCATTCCCGCTTGGTTCATCATTAAACTGAATAAACGGGATTCCCTTGCTTCCGTCTAGACACTGAAATTTACCTTCGAAATTCGGCTTATAGGCGTCAAAGTCGAAAAGTCTAATTCCACTGAAAGAAAGTTTAATCTTGTATTCAGATTG
This sequence comes from Sphaerophoria taeniata, assembly GCA_943590905.1. Classification (NCBI taxonomy): domain Eukaryota; kingdom Metazoa; phylum Arthropoda; class Insecta; order Diptera; family Syrphidae; genus Sphaerophoria; species Sphaerophoria taeniata. Next base: position 81,951,923 of record OX016541.1, on the reverse strand, counting down.
GAACCAAGAGTTTTGATTAGAACTCACCGTATAATTTTTATGGGCTCACTGTTGTTCTTTTCGGCGCTACTTAACTCGGAACGTTGTTCGGCGGCAGCCTTTGTGTTTCCTGGTTCCTGGATTCAGAACTACGGTATATTTACTATCTTTAAATTCTATATTGCTTTCTAAGCTAAATGGTGTACATACTTGAAATAGGTAGCCGGTAGGAATATCCCGAGCAGGAGCATCTTCGATTTGTGTTTTTAAAAGGGTTTATAGTAGAATTTCTCTTTTTTAACCCATGTCTTCTTCATATTTTATGTGTCGTCAAGATGATGGAGTATTTTGTTTGGTAAATTTAATTTTATTGACGTGTTCTTTTCTTGTTTATATACAAATGGGGAAAAACAAAAACCTTGTTTACGAGAAAAAGTTATTTTCGGAGCCGTATTTATGTTTTTTTTCAGCTGTCAGTGGGGAAGTGTTATATTTTGGTATAACTGTTATACCTGGATGGTACCTTTACAATTATAACAGTCTTCTATGGGAGTCAAACTTTTTGCTCCTATCCACTATCCAGTTATAATAGAGATCAGTGAGCCTAACCCATTGAAAATGACAATTGATGGTGGCGCCATCCTAATAATTATCACAGAAACAGTCTTTCTTTACAAAGTTTGCATTCTCGCTTGATTTGGCAGACCTATTTAAAGTTAGGGAAATAATTATCCTTGGCCTTCAGATCGGCCTTCGCAACAAAATGTTTGTATTGGTTTGAATTTATTCAGACAAATACAAACACAAAAGAAGGTCGGTGTTATTTAGAATCATTGCTAGTGGGGAGCTACCCACGTTAAAGCCGGGCACATGAACGTATATAACAAAAAACATGCAACTAACTAAAACATAAACATGCATTAAAAAAAGGATAAATAAAACTTAATTCTAATATCACAGAAGCAACTTAAAGTAATATCACAGATTTAATAAATTGTCAAGACTCGGTCTCGAGAATATAGCATCAGGAAATATCACAGTTGGAAATAACTAATCTAATATCACAGATAGTAAAAGTTGTAAATATCACAGTTTGAGCTAAACAAATTAGTATCACAGTTTATAAACTATATTTAAGGGTGTAAATATCACAGATGTAAAGGTGTGAATAAAATAAATAAAAGTAAAACGTTAAGATATAATAAATAACATTAAAATAACAGCATGCAATAAATAAATAAATTAACACAAAGAACTACAGATAAGCAATGAGAAATATTAATAATACAAAAAAGTTTGAAATCGCGACTTTATTGTTTTAAATCTTTGGCGTGGAAAATTCCGATTCGTCTTCCCTTTAAATTTTCCACTTCGTACATTTGATTCCCGACGGTCTTAAGTATTCGCCATTTTATATACTTAGGACACAACTTGGAAGATAGATACTTCGACGAATCGGTCAAGACGAAGTTCCTTCTGTATATTTCTTGTCCGGGGAAATACTGGACAGTCTTCGTACGAACGTTGTACGTTTTTGCCGATTTTGCATTGGCTTTTAGAATGTTTGCGCGAATTTGGTTCCTTATGCACTGCAATCGACTTTGTCGGGGAAGAGTTAACAACTCGTTGTCGTCCATCGCGTTCAACTTTTTAGCTAGTTCATAACTACTACCGTGCATCATCATATTGGTACCGAATAAGGCATAATATGGTGACACACCTGTAGAGCTGTGAACAGCGCTCCTCAACGCACAAGCGATGTCACCCAAGTGGGCATCCCAATCGCGTTGATCGTCTTTGAGGTATGAACGTATGGCTGCTAACAACGAGCGGTTCACCCTTTCCGACGCGTTCGACTGCGGTGCATAATTCGCCGTTTTAAAATGTCTTATGCCATATTTCTTCATCATAGATTGGAATTCTGTGCTCAAAATTGTTTCCCATTGTCAGAATGAATTATATGGGGAACACCAAACATATTGAAAATTTCTCTTAAAAAGGAAACGGCATTAAAAGCGTTCGCATTCCTCATAGCTTTCAACAACACATACTTAGACAAATGATCAAGAACAACAAAAACATATACATTGCCTGTTTTAGACCTTGGATAAGGACCTAAAAAGTCAACATATGTATAGTTTTTCAAACGGACGATAACTACAGTAAGACGTAACAATAGGAGGACGAGATATCTGATTAGACGCCTTACACTGTTTACAAGTACTACAATTAAACACATAATCACGAACATGCACAGTCATATTGGGCCAGTAAAAATATTGCCTAATTCGGTTCAAAGTCTTTGCAATGCCTCCATGAGCGGCGTTAGGGGGATCATGGGCCCTACGAATAATTTCTTCAGTAAGCTCGAAAGGAACCCACAGAAGCCAAGCGTGCTCATGCATCGCTTCTTCTCCTATCTTTTTGAAAGACTTTTTGAAAATGAAGCCATCTACTACCTTCAGATCAGGCAATTCTTCCTGGTGATCGCCTATCGTCCGAACCAAGTCCACATACTCGTCGGATTTGAATTCCGCTGACTCTAAGTCAATCATCGGAGCAACGTCTTCTAGAACCAAAGAATCTACGTGTACCCGAGAAAGAGTATCCGGAACTACGTTCTGACTGCCTTTACGGTGCTGTATGTCGAAGGCATAGGACTGCAGTAGCAGACTCCACCTGGCGAGTTTACCGCTCAGGTCTTTCATGCCCATTAGCCATTGAAGGCTGGAATGGTCAGTTATGACACTGAAGTCCATCCCCTCGACATACGGCCTGAATTTCTTCACAGCCATCACTGCGGCCATACACTCCTTCTCAGTGACACTGTAGCTCCTCTGGCTCTTATTAAATTTCTGGGAGAAATAAGCAATCGGGACTTCGTTATCTTCCCCGTTCTTTTGGAACAGTACCGCACCGATTCCCGCGTCCGATGCATCACATTGGATATAAAATCTTCTTGTGAAATCCGGGCCCGAAAGAACCGGCGCTGAGGTCAACGCTTTCTTCAGACCTTCAAATGCCTTCAGCGCTTCGTCCGACATAACGAACTTTTCGCTCCTCTTCTTCAACATGTCCGTCAAAGGAGCAGTCAGGGTCGAGAAATCTTTTATGAATTTCCGATACCACCCTGCTAAACCAAGTAGCCGCAGAATCTGCCTTGGGGATTTGGGAGTGGGGAAATCCACAATCGCCTCCACCTTAGCAGGATCGGTCTTAAGCTTCCCATCACCAACTATGAAGCCCAAATATTTTAACTCCTTGAAGCAAAACTTTGATTTCTTCATGTTGATAGTGAGATTAGCTCTGCGCAAGCAGTCAGCTACCTCGTTCAACAAAGCGATATGAGTCTCGAAATCAGGCGCCATGATAAGCAGATCGTCAAGATACACGAAAACACGCTCCCGGAGTCGTGCAGGAATCACTTTGTCCATCAACTGACTCAACCGCTGGGCTGCGTTACACAATCCAAACGGCATCACAGTGAATTGGTACAAGGGTCTTCCCGGTACCGCAAATGCAGTCTTTTCCCTCCTCTGTTTTTCCAGCGGTATTTGCCAAAATGCTTCTTTTAGATCGATACTACTCATGTAGATCGCATCGGGTAGTCGACTGGTGAGTCCCTCGATATGGGGGAGAGGGTTAGCGTTCTTCTTCGTCAGTGAGTTCACCTTGCGAGAATCCAGACACAGTCTGTTCTTGCCAGGCTTTCGCAAGAGAACCACTGGCGAACACCACGGGCTTTCACTCTCCTCGATAACGCCAAGACTCAACATTCGATCTAGCTCTTCGTACAGAATGGCTTGTATCGCTGGGGAAACAGGGTAGTGACGCTGCTTCACCGGAAGTGCATCTCCTGTATCAATGACGTGCTCCATGAGCGACGTCTTTCCTAGACCATGTCGTTCAAAACATAAAAATCTCTCTCTGGCTGCATCTAATCTGGCCTGTTGATCAGAGTTCAACTGATGGGCATTTAAAGAATCTGATTGTTCGTCAACCGTGATGCTACTAATGAGGTTTGGAGCTAATTGGAATAATTTCCAAAAGTCCACCCCAAGGTAGATCTCCTGATCCAAACTTGGAACGAGAAAGAAAGTCATTCCTTCCGCTTTTCCCTGATATTTAATTTTTACGTCGACTTTGCCCACGATAGATTGACTTTTTCCGTCAGCGGTCTTCACTCCGGAAGAGAAAGGGGTTACAGGACAGCCAAGCTCGTGGACAAACTGCATACAGTTTTTGCCGAGTATGCTCACACTAGCTCCACTGTCCAACAAACCTAACACCCAGTAGCGTAGCGTGGCGGGGGCAGAGGGGGCAAATGCCCCGGGCGGCACTTGTTTGAGGGGCGGCAAAAAAAAGGTAACCAAAACAAAAGAACCGTGAAATAATTTTCGGTAAACAGAATTTCGTATGGGGTGGCATCCAATCGACCTGTACCTGTATCAAAATAAAAAAATAGAGTGGCGCGACAGCTCTTGAAGAGCCAAGGCCTAAGCGACTTACTCTCATCAACAATTCTCTGAGTGCGTGTGAAGAATTGAGGGGACCTACAATTTAACGCCGATTCCGAACGGCAAAGTTGAGAAGCACTTTTTTCATGACAGATTGATACTCTTGGAAAATTTGTCAGGTCTTCGCAAGAGGCAGTACCCGCGAAAGATGAAATAAAAACTTGGCCTGAGTGGGACTCGAACCAACGCACTTACCAACTAAGCTACGGGCGACTGCAAACTGAGGAAAAACTCTTGGCGGATAAATAAAAAAAATGGCAAGAAATTCTTGTTAGAATGGTTGCCTTCATTAAATTCCTAGCAAAATAAGCTTTAGCTTTTCGTGGCCATAGAGAAGACCCTCCAAGCTCTAACAGAGGCAACTTCTTTAGAGCTAGTACATCTCATCTCAAAGTATGACCCAGTCCTTCGTGAGCATCTTGTAAGAATAAAAATGAATGAAAAAATATCAACAAGTTATATGTCGCCACAAATTCAAAATGAATTTATAAACATTTTAGGAGAAGAAGTGCGACATCAAATTATTTCTGAGGTGAAAAAAGCGAAATACTATTCAATAATTTTTGATAGCACTCCTGATATTTCCCACAAAGACCAGACCAGTCAAGTGTTGCAGTATATAAAAATTGAAGATCATCATATAAAAGTGGTGGAATCCTTTGTTGATTTCATTGAAACGAAAGATAAAACTGCTGAGGGCATTGCCGAGATGATCCTTTGTAAACTAAAAACAGACGGCCTCGATATAATGGATTGTAGGGGTCAAGCTTACGACAATGCCGCTGTTATGGCCGGAAAAAACACAGGAGTCCAAAAAAGAATTCAAGACATAAACCCGAAAGGCCAGTTCGTTCCATGCTCAAATCACTCTTTAAATCTTGTTTGCCTGCACGCTGCTGCAACTGAGTCCGACTCAGTTACTTTTTTCGGAACATTAGAACGATGCTATGTGTTTTTTGCAATGTCAACTCATCGTTGGGACGTCCTGATTGCGACTACTAGTAAATCGTTGAAAAGGATTCAAGAAACAAGTTGGAGTGCAAGAGCGGATTCTGTGGAGACCACCATACTCTTACTACAGGCGAAAGCTTAAATACGAGAACAGATGCAGCAACTTTGCTTATAGCAATGCAATCCTTTTCTTTTCTCTGCTTTTTGGGCTTTTGGAAACCTGTTCTCCATGAAATAAATGATTGTCAAATTTACTTATAAACCGAAGGTCTTGACCTTCATCAGTGTGCAGCTAAAATCAGTGCTCTACTGAGTTTTCTTAAAGATACAAGAGAAAAATTAGTCAATGATGCTCTTGTTTACGCAAAGAATTTGTGTGAGAGCTTAGGCATTTCCTATGATCCTCCCAGAAGGAAAAAAAGGAAGCACATCTTTGGTGAGAAAAGCACAGATGTTGGTCTGTCTCATGACGAAGAGCTGAGAAGAAAATTGTTTTCTTCCTTAGATAAAATCATCGTCGAAATCAAGGAGAGATTTAACCAATTGCAAAGTTTGGCCAAAAAATTCGACTTTCTTTCAGCTTCCAAGCTACTGACTGAAAATTGGTCGATTAAGAGAGCCTTTGCATCTTCCTTGGAAAGACTTAACGATCTTGAAACAACAAACCCGCTTGAAATATTAAATTTCATAGTACAGTCGAAGCTAGAAACAAGTTTGCCAAAACCTTCATTATGCTGCGTATTTTTTTAACAATAACAATAAGCAATGCTGGATGTGAGAGGAGTTTTTCAAAACTAAGGGCCAGTTGCTCAATCGAATCATAAATTTAAGTTCTACATAAAGTTCTACTTTTGTATGGGGATTTTATGTAGAACTTAAGAATTCCGGAACGTCTCATACAAAAATGAAAACTTTATGTAGAACTTAAATTTATGATTCGATTGAGCAACTGGCCCTAAAACTAATAAAAAAACTATCTCAGGTCAACAATGAGTACTCTAATGTTAAGTAACCTAGGAATTCTAGCCATAGAAATGCAAAAAAACTGATGCGCTTGACACCGAAACTATAATAAAAGAATTTGTGTGTAAAAAACAAAGAAGACGAATAATTTAAACATTTTCTACCTTTAATAAATTGTTAAATATGGGTAACGTACCTACATAAGTCAATGTCAGTTGAGTTGCTTGCCACAATGTAATTAAAAAAATCAAATTTGCTTAATTTAAAAATCGAAACAAATATTCATTAAAAATAAAAATATACGAAACTTTCCTTATTAAAATGAAAACAATAATTAAATTTTTGCTTTATATGTATGTACTAGTAATAACCAAAATGAAGTGATTTAAAAAATTAAATATAATTTCTTAATCTTAATTTATTTTTTGAGTTTTATTTTATAGTGAAGCCTAGTACGCAGATCGAGCTAAACTAAATTTTATCTCTACACACGTTTGCTAAATGGGAAGATAAATTTTGAAGTGGGAGAGATAATTCTATATTTTTTCTTTGCCTTTTTTTTGTGGCACCTCTTCTGGATTTAATTCATCTAAATATTCGACTAGAAACTCCATATTTCTTTTATTTGTTTTTTTTTTGTTTTTTATACCGCGGAAACAAAACACAAACGTGAAACGTCAAAATTTATCTTGGAAAAAATGAGCCGAGCATTATTTCGCTCGCTAAATTATGTGGAGACTTTTTGATAAAAGTACTAGATGATAGTTTGAATTTAGCGCGTGAACTGCGTACTGCCAAGATAAAAATCTTCGCTAAAATTTATCTTTGGAGGAAATTTGTATGAAAGATAAATTTTAGCGTGATCTGCGTACTAGGCTTGAGTATGCAATTTAAAACATTAACCAAATTTGAATGTTAGGTTCCTTAAAATGTTGTTACTTTCAATATGGTTATAATCGATATACATCACCTACAAATAAATGGATACTCTGTAAGTATGGTTCATTATGGAAGAAATGGTAGTGTTCACCAACTTTGACAAAAAAAATTTGGGGCGGCAAAATTTGATCTGCCCCGGGCGGCAAAAACCCACGCTACGCCACTGCTAACACCTAATTTCCCTCCATCTGGATCCGAGCATACGGCCGAGGATCCGAATTCAAATTGACCACCGAGGAAGAAATCCTGATCCGGACTTCTTTTCTCAACCTATATCTCTCTCTGGCCTTTAAAATTCGTTTTGAAACTAAACACAAAGAACTGTTAAAAATGCGTGCCCTAGCCTCCTCATATTCCTTTATTCTAATGTGTAGGGGTTTTAAAATTTTCAATTTTCTTTCTGCTTCTTTAATTTCTATCGTCTTACTATCCTGTTCTCTCTTTAATATGGTTCGCCTGTTCTGTTCTTCTTTTTCCTCTGCTTCTTCAGTTTGTACCTCAGTTCCCTCCTCTACTGGGGATTCTGTTGATTTCCTGAACGCGAGGTCCCCAGACCATTCGTGTTCCTGATCTCGTTTCCCGGATGACACTTGGGACAGCATGGAGTCTTCACCCCCTCCAACCCGCACCGGTAGCAAAACAAGTTTCGCACCTCGGCTTCGCAATCGAAGTATGTATGGCCCTGCACCCTGCAGTTCCAACACACTAGAGCGGACGCGTTAGCATATTTCTTTGGAGGAACCCTTGCACGCGCAGTCCCGAATTGGTACGCTGCAACTTGCTCGTCGGAAGGATCCTCAATGGGATCGTCGAACTCTAGTTCGTTAGCAGCATACTTTGGATAAGGTTTTGTCGTCTGCCGCGGCACTTCTCTCCTCGGAAATGCTGCCTCCGCTTCCATACAAGATGTCCTAAGCTCATCCAAGGAGAAGATCTGCTGGGGATACACCAGCCTACCTATCCTTTCATAGAGGTTACGCCTGAGTATCCTCACCATCTCTACTTCCGGGATTTGGACCCTCAACTGGAACCTCATCTTGTTGATGGCCCCAAAGAACTCCTCGCTACTCTCCCAAGAACTCTGCCTACGATCCATTATGTCTCGGAGGATTTCGTAGTCGGACCGCGTATTGTGATACCGCCTAAGAAATGCCTCCTTGAGCCTGGGCCAGTCTGGTCTTGGACAGTCTCGTTGAAACTGCCAGAACCACTCGTAGGCTGAATCCTTGAGGAGCAGTTGGAAGTCCCTCAAGACCTCAATCCATGGGCAACCATACTGCCTCTGGAGAGTCTCCAGCCGAAAGACAAAATCCTCCGCAATCATCGTCGAAGTCACCCCGTCAAATTTGAGACCCCACTTGTCGACGTGGATAGGTGGCCTAACCGTCGACTGTGGGACCGGACTCGGATACATCGGCCAATCATACGGACCTGCATTGTCATATGGATGTCTTGGTTCCATTGGCGGTCCGGAGTAATGCAACTCGTGTGTAGTTGACCGATGGTTCCGAGTCCCGTTTGGAGCCCCCAACAAAGTCGTTGTGTCTCCGACGATGTTGCGGATTTATCGGGGCGAACGAGTTTCTCCCTGGATGAACCGGAACGCCTTGAGGCTCTCGTGATGGACCTACCGGAACAGGGTCATCCGAGGGTCGGACCTGCCTCGGCACCGCACCGGTTGAAGAAGGTGCTGCCGGACCTAAATTCAAATTCTGAAGGAACCCACTCAATTGGTCCTTTATTTCGTTATGTAGGGTGGCCGAAATATCGGCCTTCAACGCTTGGCGGCAGGACTCCATGCCATCCTCAAGCGTCTCTTTTACATAAGCCTTCAATTCGGCGGTCACTACTTCTTTATCCATTCGAGGAGGAAACTGAGCCAAGCTATCTAAGATTCTCCTATACCCCCCCCTGGGTTGGCTCTGACGTGGGACGCCCACGGTTCCCAGGCCTTACAGTACTGTTCAGTGAGGATTCTCCCCCAGCAGCTCCCCTACCGCTTAACTCGCTATAGGGAGGTGCTGTAAGAGATTCCTCACTGCTCTTTTCCCTATTATCTGGAATCCCCGAAGCACCTACTGCGACCATAGATTCCGATCGAACCCGACGATCGGAGATGAGAGGTGAGTGCATCACTCGATGTCGGTGGGCCGGATCTAAATTTTGGGAGATGGACCGGGTTAGCCTGCGCGACTCTTCAATTTCCGCATCTCTAATTAATTTATTGATGCGTTCTTCCTCTTCCTTATTAGAGTACGCCATATTTTGTAAAAACAAACAAGAACGCTAGCAAGCAAAAACTGGGTGGTGAGGGGCAAAGGCAATAAAAAACTAACAGTTGATAACAACAAAAAAAAAACTAGGAAAAAAAGTATATAAATAAAAGGTAAATGGAAATTTAAATATGTGATGAAAAGAATGTATATATAAAAACCAATAATTAAATATAAACAAAACCCGACACCAAAATAAATAAATATAATAAAAACGAATGTATAAATAAATAAATAAATGAATATGTAAATAAATAAATATATAAATAAATAAATAGTAAATTGATAATTAATAAATATATATAAAAAAAACAAGTTAATAAATATACAAAAATAACAAAAAAAAAAAATAACAAAAAAAAAGTATGTAACTAACACCTGACAAATAAATAAGTGATAAATAAATAAATATGTAACACTTAAATAAATAATAAATAAACAAAACTAACAAATAAACCTAACACTAACACAAAGTCCTAACACTACTAAACCTAATTCCTAATAAACCTAAGCTTAAAGAGATTTTTTCGTTTAACGAAAAACCCTAAACTAGTGATATTTATTAGAAATTATTTTTTTTTAAATGTCCTACTTAGATTTTTGTTTAACCAAAAAACTATTAGGATCCAAAAAAAAGATTAACAAAAAGGTATATTACAAAAAAAAATAACAAAACTTTAACAAAACTTCAACAAGTATTTTTTTTTTATCATAAGCATTCGGGGTGCTTACAGTGGCTTTCTGTTTTACAGGTGAGAACGCGTGAGCCTACTCACGACCATCTTTAAATACAAGGACGTCAGACGGACTTACGGACCCCACTGACGTAAAGATAACTAATGGAAATGTTAAGAACACAAACGAAATACATTACAATGTTTCCCTCATCGTTCCCGCAATTCCAGACTGTCTCGAGGACCTTGCTGGAAGACATGAAACGATGAGGGGGGCCGATTTCCATTACCGAAAACCCCGGAAAAACTTGATTTTTTTTTTACAGTGAGGTAGGCATCTCTATAGAACAGCTTTAAAATATTACGGCGAGGATACCCCGTAAAATTTATTAAAAATTGTTTTTAATTTTCCGATTTGGGGCTTTTTATTTTTCTTATTTCACCAAAAATTGTCCAAAAACGGATATGAAAACTGTGTTATTCAATTAATACACATTTAAACTAATCAAAGAACAATTTTCTAAAGCAAATTTTCCTTTACCCTGCGGCCACACGAGCAAGTTCTGGCCAGCAAGTAGCGTGCATATATTATTTGTCAAATCTCTATCGGTGTACTTGGTGTGACGTAGGTGGCAAAAAACTTGCTAGTCAACTTGCCAGCAAGTTCACATATTTTTTACAAGCTTACCTGCTTTTAACATCTAATTTTGAATTTCCAAGATGTCCCCAGCAAAAATAGAAATAAAAATCCTCGTTTCAACTAATTTTCTAATTTAATTTTGTTCATTTTGATATATTTGGCAAAACCTGTCAAATTACTTGCCGATTTACTTGCTCGTTTTACTGGCTGGAAAATTTGCTAGCCAGTTGACCAGCCAGTACTAAAGCAAGTACTAAAAGTTTGAATGTGTGAGTAAAATATTTGATTGTATGCCAACTTGCTAGCCAGAACTTGCTCGTGTGGCCGCCGGGTTATTTATATTTTTTAACAATTTTTAAAGTTCGCACTTTTCACCGAAATGCAACCACGGAAAATGAACAACAAAAAATGTGCTTTTTTTTTTTTGTTGTTCGCTTTCAAACTGCATCATTACTCTACATCCAGTGCTCGGTGGTGGGATTTTTTGTTCCCGATTTATTTTTGCTACATTTCTGTTTACTGAATTTGCACTATCAGCTTTGTGTAGCAAACAGCGAGTATATGCGGCGGCTTCGCCGCTCAAGGGGTTTTAACCCTCGATTTGTAGTGCACGACTCTGGCTACGCTAGCAAACAGCAAGTATGCAAAAATCGCGCGATTTGATTTTGAATAGAATTCAAGTCTATAGTGCAAAAATCGCGCGATTTTTTCACTATAAACTTGAATTCTATTCAAAATCAAGTTTATAGTGCAAAAATCGTGCGATTTTTTCACTATAAACTTGATTTTGAATAGAATTCAAGTTTACCGATAGCACGGCCGCATAGCACTCAAGTTCAGTGACACTGTAGTTCCGTTGTGCGGAATTCAGTTTCTGAGATATGAATGCTATGGATCGTTCGTTGTTCTCATCGTCCATCTGGAAAAGAACACTCCCTACACCGGAACTTGATGCGTCACATTGTATGTAAAAGTGTCGTTTGAACTCGGGGTTCACAAGTATCGGTGACCTTACTAGTTTACTCTTCAGTTCGTCGAATGCTCTCAGTGCTTCGTCCGTCATTTTGAAGTCCTTACCTTTTTTAAGGCAATCAGTCATTGGTGCTGAGACCGAGGCGAAGTTTGGTATAAATCGTCGGTACCACCCTGTCATTCCTAAGAATCGTCTGAGTTGTTTAGGTGTCTTTGGGACAGGAAACTCTTCAATAGCCGATACCTACCCTGGATCCGCCCTAAGACCCCCATCACCGACGAAATAGCCTAAGTATCTGAGCTCCTTATGACAAAACTTGCTCTTTTCCACGTTTATCGTCAACCCTGCTTCACGTAAACATCTTGCCACCTCTTTGAGAACGCTCAAATGGGTTTCAAAATCTGGAGAACAAACCAAGAGATCATCTAAGTAGACAAAGACATTCTCTCTCAACCGAGCGGGAATGACCTTACACATTCTCTGGGCGGCATTGCATAGTCCAAATGGCATCACCGTGAACTGATACAATGGAAGACCAGGGACTGTGAAGGCTGTCTTCTCTTGAGATTTCTTCTCCACAGGAATCTGCCAAAAGGCGTCCTTCAAATCGATGCTCGAGATGAAGCGCGTCTCTTGGAGTCGACCCAAAATTCCTACTATATTTGGAAGAGGGTACGCAAATTTTTTCGTTGCTGCGTTCACCTTCCGTGAATCTAAGCAAAGCCTGTTCTTGCCTGGCTTTCTAACCAGCATAACCGGGGAACTATACGCGCTATTGCTCTCCTCAATCACTCCAAGTTCGAGCATGCGATCTAATTCAGCGTACATTAACTTCTGTATAACAGGTGAGATTGGGTAGTGTCTTTGCTTTATGGGAATGTTTTCGTCTTCCATTTCAATGACATGCTCTTCAAGAGAGGTTTTACCCAGTCCCAACACTGCGTAGGAAGGAAATGTACGCTTAACTCGCTCCAGTTCTTCCGATTGGGCTGGAGAAAGTTTAAGCATCGGGTCAGACTCTGACGCTTCCGTCGGCGATGGAGTGTCTAGCGCGGAAATTACATTAGGAGCTACCCTAAAAGTTTTCCAGAAGTCTACGCCTAAGTATAGTGGCTGTTGTAGGCTGGGAACTACATAGAGTTCCAGATTGTGTCGTATACCGTTCCACAGCACCTCTGTTGTAACTAGTCCGTTTATGTTTTGGTTTTTCCCGTCTGCTGTCTTAATATTAACTGTCATTTTAGTCATCTGCAACTTATGCTTCGTCAAGAAATCTATTGCACCTTTCCCTAAACAGCTAACCGAAGCTCCACTATCCAATAGACCTAGCATCTCTTCACCTTGAACTAACACTTTCACATAAGGCCTATTGTCGTCAGATAAAGCTAGGATCGTCGATACTAATTTGTTAATTGTCCGTCTTTTTATTGCACATTTTTCCCTAAGTCTCTTTATCTTTCTAAATTTCCTACTTTCTTTTACAGCGTCATTAACTACAGAGACTTCCTCGTTAAAGATTCTTCTCCTTGCCTCTTCATATTCTTTTATCCTCTCGTGAAGGCTTTTATATTGCACAGGTCCTTTTTGGTAAGTATCTACTTTATCTATACATTCCCTTTTTAATATTGTTACTGCTTTAGGTTTTTCGTTTCCGGAGCTGGAGTCTTGTTCGGCTGGGTGGCCTCCGGAACACTGCCGAATTTCACGTTTCCCTGACATGTACTACACTTCAGTGCAAGGTTACTTTGTCCACAGCTAAAGCACGTCAAGGTATGGAATGTGGAAGGACAGGTTACTGAAGTCGTTGGTTTGTCTTTGTCATCCGTTTTCCTTTCACGTTCAATGTTTTTGTAGCTTTGATTACGTCTGTCTGTCTTAATGTTTGTATGTTGTCTATCTATTCGATTGTTTTGCAATGCAGCTACATGTTGTTCGTCTTCCGATTCCGTAAAATCAATCATGTCTCGAGTTGTATCAACGTCTTGTATTTCACTAATCTGTCGCCTATTCCTAAAGTCTCTTGTTGCGAGATGTTTCTCCGCTCGTCGGCATTCTTCTCTCAAGTCTTTGATGTCTCTTATATGGCATCCAAATATCACGGTAGCAACTCTATCCTTTAAGTTTTGTCTTACCATAGCAACCAGGTCTTCCTCTTTCGGTCTTGTCCTCATCTGTAACGTCAAACTCCTTATATCTTCATAATAATCGTCAAATGATTCGTTGGGTAATTGTCTCCTGTCTAGTATTGCACGTAGGATCTCATGGTCAGTTTTGTTGTTTTTAAATCGTCCTAGCAGCTCTGATTTTAGGTCGCAAAAATTCAGGCCTTCATCGCCCTCGTTCTCTTCCATGAATTGCCAGTACCACTTCTCAGCTGGTCCAGTCACAAAATGATGAAAATTCGCAAAAATGTCGTCATTTGTCATGTTATTTTTTTTCTGTAATGTCTCTATTCGAAATATGAAGCTTTCCACTGTCATGCTTTTCGCTGTGCCGTCAAATTTTACGTTCCATTTGTGAATATCTACAATTCTACACGATGTCCTTGTCTTCTATCTCCCTGTGTCTGTCTTTCTTGTCTATCGTCAAAAAATCTAGTCTTCCTTCGGGAACTTGTACTTGGATCGTCAAAGTTTTCTTCCTCTCTAACATCTTTCTCTTTTCTTGCAAGCAGTGACAAAGTGGATTTTTCTACCATGCCTACCCTATTACTCATTGACTTCATACTTCCTGTAATCGTCTGTACCATTGAATGCATAGTATTTAAATTCTTGGCTTGTTCGTTTATAAGCTGAAATGTTTTGTCTTGTGCCTCACAAAAGGATTTCGAAATCGCCGCGTCAATTACTCTTTTCCATTGAATAAGAAGTACAGGAAGCGGTGTTAGCTACATGTACAGTGTACGTGAGTGAGGCAACAAAAATTTCTGATGACGTCAATTTTGGGAAGTTGTAATGTCAATTTTTGGATTTTGTAGTGTCAAACTTTGACTTTTTGTCATTTTGCCGAGCTGTGATTGGTCAAATGTTGTTTTGTAGTTTCATCTGTCAAAAAAACAAAAACTCGAGTTCAGGGGCGCATTTATTTTTGTTGGTGATCGTTAGGCGCTACTCAATTTCTTGTTAACACTTGATCAAGTTGTTCACAGAATGCGCTTTCTAAAACGACCCGAAAAAGGACAATAAATATGATAAATTAAGGATGAAAAATGAAGAAAATGTAACGAAAAATAATACAAAAAAATAATAAAAATCGTGCATGTACACCTGAACGTTAAAACACCATGTAGTCCAAAAAAAGGATTGAAATTGAAAAATAAAATTGATGCACAATTGATATAATCTTGATTCAATCATATTTCGTTTGGCGCCCCTGAGATTAAACATTCAACTGCAGACCAGCCCTGTTGTAATGCGTTTGTGTTTGTGAAACTCACACTACTTAGAAAAATGCTTCACTTCTTTTTCATAAGACCCCTTCCTGTACTTCTTATTCAATGCTCTTTTCAGATTTTCCCCCCTTAGGGTTACGTCGTCGTCTTTGATTTGCGATTGGGCTTCCCTTTGCCTATCTTCCTCATTAAATCGCGCTATGTCCTCTTCTATCTGCTTAGTCAACCTCAACATCGAACTCCTACTCTTTGTATATGGATTTACCAGGTAATATCAAGAATGGTTTTCTGCTTGGTTTGACAGTTTTTTGACAGTTTTTTACATTAGTTTGTAATGTGTGTTCTCTGCTTGCTTGCTCGAAAACCATTCTTGATAGTACTAGGTAAATCCATATACAAAGCTCCTACTTTCTTCGTTTCTTCTTGTTGCGAAGGCCGATCTGAAGGCCAAGGATAATTATTTCCCTAACTTTAAATAGGTCTGTCAAATCAAGCGAGAATGCAAACTTTGTAAAGAAAGACTGTTTCTGTGATAATTATTAAGATGGCGCCACCATCAATTGTCATTTTCAATGGGTTAGGCTCACTGATCTCTATAATACACTGGATAGTGAATTCCATACAAATTATAACACTTTTCTTGACTCCTATTGATTTTGACATGGTACTCTTACACTTGTGCATCTCTTTCTATATAAACCGAAAAAGTGAGACAGAGTGAAGTGATGTTCAACAAAAAAGTGACTGATCTCCTTTGTCTATATCTCTGATCTCTATTATCTCTATAGGGGGGTTTACACACTGATCTCTATAATACACTGGATAGTGGATTCCATACAAATTATAACACTTTTCTTGACTCCTATTGATTTTGACATGGTACTCTTACACTTGTGCATCTCTTTCTATATAAACCGAAAAAGTGAGACAGAGTGAAGTGATGTTCAACAAAAAAGTGACTGATCTCCTTTGTCTATATCTCTGATCTATATTATCTCTATCTCTATTATAGATATCAGTGTTGGGGAAGTGTTATATTTTGGTATAACTGTTATACCTGGATGGTACCTTTACACTTATAACAGTCTTCTATGGGAGTCAAACTTTTTGCTCCTATCCACTATCCAGTTATAATAGAGATCAGTGGGTTTACATGGTCACACATGGTGTGACAACATGGTTGGACAACGGCATGACAGCATTGCGTTTACACGAAAAACGATGTTGTACAACATCAGTTTGTGATTTTTCTTCTAGAGTGTGGACGTACTATGGCGGGTAAAATTTTAGCTACTATTATTATGAAAGAAATAATTGATGACGAGGAAGAGAATAGAAGAGTGAAGAAAACAAAGAAAAAACGTTTGTGGGTTAAGGAGTGGCTTAAAAAGACCCAACAATTCGCATACGCACATGCTGGAAGAGCTGAAGCTAGCGTCATCGGCAGATTATAAAAATTTTCTAAGGATGGATGCTAGTGTGTATGCGGAATTGCTTGCTTTGGTAAAGCCACATATTGAAAAGCAAGACACTAATATGAGAGATTGCATCTCAGCCAACGAACGGCTTTCCGCTACGCTACGCTTTTTAGCAACTGGAAGAAGCTATACTGACTTAAAATATTGTACTCGTATCGCAAAATGTACTCTGAGCATCTTAATAATCGAAACATGCCAAGTCATTCAAAAAGTCTTAAAAGATTTTATTAAGGTGAGTCATAAACAAATTCTAGTTTTGTACTCGTTGTTCAGTTTCAGTTTCAGTTGAGCTTTTAGTTAAACTCATGTCTAAATGCTTAAACTGAAGCGTTTACCTAGAACTAAAACTTCCAGTCCAGTCCGCTGAAAAATCTGAACCGTTCGGTCAAGAAATAAAAATAATTTATATCATTTGAGTTAAGTGTTTTTTTTTTCTGAATTCATGACTTAAGATTACATATATGTATTTAATTAGGAATAATCAGTATCCGACAGAAGTTCATTAATGGAACTGTAGCTGCCTGTATCTGCGTTTCTAGGCATTGGTTCCGTTTGCACCGGATAATTATGATCTGTCTATACTACATATGTTTCGGGGCAGTAGTCATGCACACGTCGTGACATCACTATGTTATACGGTGCATACCTCGATCTTAAGTGCTGTCCTCTATTTTCATTCACCGGAGATTGTGTTGTATTTGAAAATGAACTTGATGAACGCGATCGATTTCCAGATAATCAGGCTCCACCATAAAATTATCTGGGACTTCGCGTGGTGGTCGTGAGTGATATGCCGGTGCATATCGTGACACTGACACTGGGACTGGCTGACTAGGATTTGGTTGTCCACTTTCAAAAACTTTTGAAGATCCTTCATGTAACTTTCCTAATGCTCCCTGGAAAAGAACCTCCAAAATTGTGCGATTAGCATACATCTGTTGCGTTGGTTCTAATTTCCAAAACATTGTCTCCCAGGTAGCGGCGAAAGTGCTTGCGTCGTCTTTGATGTTCGTTTTCTCAATTTCCTTGAGGGCTCTCATAAATATTTCGTTCCTCTCTGCTTGTGGGTTTTTCCTTTTTTTTACTGTCGGACATTAATTTTCATCCTATAATAAAAGAAAACTCATTATTTTTCTAGCTTCCAACAAATGCAGTTGAATGGAGGGAAATAGCAAATGGCTTTGAGCAAACATGGAACTTCTCAAATTGCATTGGGTCGCTTGACGGTAAGCACGTCAACATAATAAGACCAACTGGAAGTGGAGCATATTATTTTAACTACAAAAAGACATACAGCATTGTATTGATGGCGCTTGTGAACGCAAAATATGAGTTCGTAATGGTTGAAGCTGGTGCTAATGGAAGAGTTTCTGACGGAGGTGTTTTTTCAAACACCCAATTTGGATACAAATTTGAAAATAAAACTCTCAACATTCCACCTCCAGTTACTGTAGGCGCATTTGAAAAAGAATTGCCTTTCGTTTTCGTCGCGGATGATGCTTTTTCGCTTGCTGAGAACATGCTGAAACCGTATAGCTACAATGGATTGACCAAAGAACAAGAACATTTCAACTATCGGCTATCGAGGGCAAGGAACGTGGTTGAAAATACGTTCGGAATAATTTCATCCCGTTTTCGGATTTTGTTGACGACAATTCATCTTAATCCAGCCAAAACAACCGAAATCGTTCTTGCAATATCCTACCTACACAATTATTTACGAGCGAGAAGCGCTAACAGTTATATTGGAAGCACGGATGTAGAAAACTCAACTACCAATGCTCGGCCAGATTCACTCATCCAATTACAATCCAGGAGACCTCAAAAACCAACAAATTTGGCTAAAGACACTCGAAATAATTTTTGCGACTATTTTTCATTGTTTGAGACTATTTAGTCACTTCAAAAACTCATAATAGTTTTAAAAACATCACAATAAGATAAATTGAATTATATTTTCTTTCTTTTTATACTACCTTTATTATGAAAACAAAAAATCATTAAAATTAAAAACTATTGAAACACTTGCCTCTTCATTTGAATTTTCGTCGTCTTGGTCCATTGAAGATTTTCCCTTCGCTTGTACTTCTTGGTCTCTGAGAAATTCCAGATCTTCAAAATACCACAAGGAAGGAGAGTAAACATCATCGGCACCGGCACCTGATCTCTGGGTCTTTTCAATTTTTTTCAGCTCACGGCGGTAGCTTGAACGTATTCCGTTAATTTTTTTTTTAGTGTTTCCACATTCGCGTTGCTGTCGAATTCTTTATATTTATTCAGTAAAAGTTCATAAGCTTTACTCTTAGCAACTCTATTTTAATATACTTCACTTTTTACTTTCCACAATTCCGGATGACTTTTATAGATTTCAAAAAATTCCCTCCAAAAAACGTTATTGCAAATTGACGACATCTTCAACCAAAATTCCAAAACGAATGAATTTAACGTCGACGAAATGGCTTGGTTTGTCCAACACGTGTTTACAAAGGTTGGATGGTGTGACACACCGTCAGGTTTTCCAAAAAAATGGAAAACCATCCAACATGGTGTGTCAAGCGGTTGTTTTAGCGTTTACATGATCAAACATCGTCATATTCACACCATGTTGTCACACCATGTGTGACCATGTAAACCCCCCTTATCTCTAATATAGATATCAGTGGTGGGGAAGTGTTATATTTTGGTATAACCGTTATACCTGGATGGTACCTTTACAATTATAACAGTCTTCTATGGGAGTCAACATTGACATATTATAACATGGACTGCTAGTTGCCAACTTCACGCGTGTTCAGCGTAAAGAGCGCCATTGGTTCAGGGTGGCCAAAAAAAGAACGATTCCAGCTGTCAAAAATGAACAAAAACAAAAACATAAACAACGAGGTCGGTGTGCAGTGTTACCGCAGGGAAAAATATTTTCGAGTCCAAGATGCTTGAAAAACGAGTCCACGTAAAAAAAAAATTAAATACTTTCAGAAATCATTTTGTTTTAAATTTTTAACATATTTATTTGTATTCTGCAAACAAAAAACGTTATAAAAACGAGTCCCCGAGCCAAGGAAGAAACAACGAGTCCATTTTCAATCTATAGAGTCCATGTGGTAACACTGTCGCTGTGAATTCAAAAAGATTTTTTGGGACTAATTTGGCCGCTTCGAACCAATGGCGCTGCTGTAGCTTGTACCTTTTTTCTTCTCATGAAATGTATGGAAATGACAAGTGACTAGCAGTCCATATATATTATGTCAATGGGAGTCAAACTTTTTGCTCCTATCCACTATCCAGTTATAATAGATATCAGTGGTTAGGCTTGGTATGACTAGTACTACTATTATCAAGATTAAACCATTTCTGTTTTCTCTGCTTCACAAAATATAGTTGCTCAATTCAAACTTAGGCAAAAATATAGTTACTCCCTAGGTGGCGCTGGGTCGACCCCAAAGATAGGAGATCACGATCGTCGATCGAAGATGGGAGATGGGACTGATCTGTCAGGTGTCGGTATGGGTATAATCCTAAAAAAATCTTTGTCTCGGGAATTTCAGAATTTGTCTTAGGTGCGTTTTTGCGCTGACGATAGTTGACTATAGTTTTTGTGTCACACTTTGACACACCAACCACTTTCAACTCACCTCCTGAGATGGATTGGAAATAGTTAGAGAAAGTTACGATTTGACACATCAACACAGACCGCAAAAACAACAATTGTGATTACGAATCGTAACTATTGGCGTGCAAAAACGAGAAATAGTCAACCATTGTTGATTATAGTTGATTATAGTCAGCGCAAAAACGCACCTCTTGTCAAAATGTCAAAGAGCAAAACATTATTCTTGGTGTGTGGCCAATGATTTTGCGAAAAAAAGTGAAAAATTAACTTATTGGAAAAAAAACTCAAAATAAAGAAAACACAGACATTTGAAAAAAATACAAAAGGAAAAAGGCTCAACTTTCAATTACCGAAAACTGAATTTTGACAAAAAAAAACACTTTTATTTGAAAGATATATGTATTTAATAAACAAATATAAAAACATTGAGGCGAGGAATCACTTCTTTCTATTTTTAATTAATTTTTAAACTTTCTATTTTTCATACGAAAACACTAGGAAAAGAACATGGTGGATGTATTTTGACAGTTCTTCCAAACACAACACAGCAATGTGTATAATTTCCTTGTGTTAAGTGCTCGTATGGGTAGTGATTATTGGTTCTTTTGGGAAATTTTTGTTATTTTGCTAAGTTCTTAAAGCAAAATGTTATTTCTTGAGGGTATATAATTCTATTCAAAATCAAGTTTATAGTGAAAAAATACTCATCCAATTTCAATCCAGGAGACCTCAAAAACCAACAAATTTGGCTAAAGACACTCGAAATAATTTTTGCGACTATTTTTCATTGTTTGAGACTATTTAGTCACTTCAAAAACTCATAATAGTTTTGAAAACATCACAATAAGATAAATTGAATTATATTTTCTTTCTTTTTATACTACCTTTATTATGAAAACAAAAAATCATTAAAATTAAAAACTATTGAAACACTTGCCTCTTCATTTGAATTTTCGTCGTCTTGGTCCATTGAAGATTTTCCCTTCGCTTGTACTTCTTGGTCTCTGAGAAATTCCAGATCTTCAAAATACCACAAGGAAGGAGAGTAAACATCATCGGCACCGGCACCTGATCTCTGGGTCTTTTCAATTTTTTTCAGCTCACGGCGGTAGCTTGAACGTATTCCGTTAATTTTTTTTTTAGTGTTTCCACATTCGCGTTGCTGTCGAATTCTTTATATTTATTCAGTAAAAGTTCATAAGCTTTACTCTTAGCAACTCTATTTTTATATACTTCACTTTTTACTTTCCACAATTCCGGATGACTTTTATAGATTTCAAAAAATTCCCTCCAAAAAACGTTATTGCAAATTGACGACATCTTCAACCAAAATTCCAAAACGAATGAATTTAACGTCGACGAAATGGCTTGGTTTGTCCAACACGTGTTTACAAAGGTTGGATGGTGTGACACACCGTCAGGTTTTCCAAAAAAATGGAAAACCATCCAACATGGTGTGTCAAGCGGTTGTTTTAGCGTTTACATGATCAAACATCGTCATATTCACACCATGTTGTCACACCATGTGTGACCATGTAAACCCCCCTTATCACTATTATAGATATCAGTGGTGGGGAAGTGTTATATTTTGGTATAACTGTTATACCTGGATGGTACCTTTACAATTATAACAGTCTTCTATGGGAGTCAAACTTTTTGCTCCTATCCACTATCCAGTTATAATAGATATCAGTGGTTAGGCTTGGTATGACTAGTACTACTATTATCAAGATTGACCATTTCTGTTTTCTCTGCTTCACAAAATATAGTTGCTCAATTCAAACTTAGGCAAAAATATAGTTACTCCCTAGGTGGCGCTGGGTCGACCCCAAAGATAGGAGATCACGATCGTCGATCGAAGATGGGAGATGGGACCACTGATCTCTATTATAACTGGATAGGGGATAGGAGCAAAAAGTTTGAATCCCATAGAAGACTGTTATAATTGTAAAGGTACCATCCAGGTATAACAGTTATACCAAAATATAACACTTCCCCACCACTGATATCTATAATAGAGATAGAGATAATAGAGATCAGAGATATAGACAAAGGAGATCAGTCACTTTTTTGTTGAACATCACTTCACTCTGTCTCACTTTTTCGGTTTATATAGAAAGAGATGCACAAGTGTAAGAGTACCATGTCAAAATCAATAGGAGTCAAGAAAAGTGTTATAATTTGTATGGAATCCACTATCCAGTGTATTATAGAGATCAGTGGATGGGACTGATCTGTCAGGTGTCGGTATGGGTATAATCCTAAAAAAATCTTTGTCTCGGGAATTTCAGAATTTGTCTTGTCAAAATGTCAAAGAGCAAAACATTATTATTCTTGGTGTGTGGCCAATGATTTTGCGAAAAAAAGTGAAATATTAACTTATTGAAAAAAAACTCAAAATAAAGAAAACACAGACATTTGAAAAAAATACAAAAGAAAAAAGGCTCAACTTTCAATTACCGAAAACTGAATTTTGACAAAAAAAAAACACTTTTATTTGAAAGATATATGTATTTAATAAACAAATATAAAAACATTGAGGCGAGGAATCACTTCTTTCTATTTTTAATTAATTTTTAAACTTTCTATTTTTCATACGAAAACACTAGGAAAAGAACATGGTGGATGTATTTTGACAGTTCTTCCAAACACAAACACAGCAATATGTATAATTTCCTTGTGTTAAGTGCTCGTATGGGTAGTGATCATTGGTTCTTTTGGAAATTTTTTTTTTGTGTTTGGAAGAACTGTCAAAATACATCCACCATGCCAAGAAAAGTGTTATAATTTGTATGGAATCCACTATCCAGTGTATTATAGAGATCAGTGAGCCTAACCCATTGAAAATGACAATTGATGGTGGCGCCATCTTAATAATTATCACAGAAACAGTCTTTCTTTACAAAGTTTGCATTCTCGCTTGATTTGACAGACCTATTTAAAGTTAGGGAAATAATATTATCCTTGGCCTTCAGATCGGCCTTCGCAACAAGAAGAAACGAAGAAAGTAGGAGTTCGATGTTGAGGTTGACTAAGCAGATAGAAGAGGACATAGCGCGATTTAATGAGGAAGATAGGCAAAGGGAAGCCCAATCGCAAATCAAAGACGACGACGTAACCCTAAGGGGGGAAAATCTGAAAAGAGTAATTGACGCGGCGATTTCGAAATCCTTTTGTGAGGCACAAGACAAAACATTTCAGCTTATAAACGAACAAGCCAAGAATTTAAATACTAGGGTGACGTGGTCATCAATGCACCAGTGGTGCAGAATGCACCACGGCTTTACACGCCAAACCGGACGCTGGATTAGTGTATACCTCTTTCAAATGTAACCGTTACTTTCAGAAACTCCGATAGACTAAAGTTTGAAAGTGTTTCTCTTTGGTTGCTCACTTGTGCGGAGTGTTTTATAAATTTACAGTGATAAAGTGAAAAAATAAGGTTAGCTTATTTTTTTAATATCTGAGTTTAATTAAAGAGTTTCTTTATAACAAATCAATTAAACAGTTTTTTGAATATTTGCTAACATTTTAAAATAAGGAGTGAATAGTTTTGTTCCTTTTGTAATAAACTATTTCAATTTGTTTAAAAAATGTCAGGATGGTGCATAATGCACAACATAAGCATGGTAATGAATGCACCGTGGTTCACTGTGTAAAAAGACAAAGATGAAATAAAGGAACGACTGCAGCAGCTAAAATCTATCTGATCAAGAAGATACCGCAAATTCGTCAGTTGCTTTGAATTCTAAACTTCTTGACCGTCCATTTGATGAACTTAAATCCTATAATAACTTTGCTTTAGTGGAGTTCCTCTATTTAATTTTATTTTAAAGTTCCCTTAAGTGATATGGTCTTTTGATCGATTTTTTTTATATTTAAGTTCTCTTATATTTTTGTTTGAACAAATAAATCTGTCTATGACGTTTAAAAATTGTTTTAATTCTTTAAATAAATTTGTGGTGCATCGTGTACATACGACTGGTGCATTTAGTACATACCATGGTGCACCATGCACCATTTGGTTTTTTGGGAAAAAGTACTTTTTACACAAAGGATTCAGATCATATCGAAAATATAAGTTCGTACGTATTTTCATAACATATCTAAGGAATGAAATACAAAAATACATAACAAAAAGAGTTCATTGGAAAAAGTTATGGTCATTTGAAAATTGGGTGGTGCATCGATGACCACGTCACCCTATGCATTCAATGGTACAGACGATTACAGGAAGTATGAAGTCAATGAGTAATAGGATAGGCATGGTAGAAAAATCCACTTTGTCACTGCTTGCAAGAAAAGAGAAAGATGTTAGAGAGGAAGAAAACTTTGACGATCCAAGTACAAGTTCCCGAAGGAAGACTAGATTTTTTGACGATAGACAAGAAAGACAGACACAGGGAGATAGAAGACAAGGACATCGTGTAGAATTGTAGATATTCACAAATGGAACGTAAAATTTGACGGCACAGCGAAAAGCATGACAGTGGAAAGCTTCATATTTCGAATAGAGACATTACAGAAAAAAAATAACATGACAAATGACGACATTTTTGCGAATTTTCATCATTTTGTGACTGGACCAGCTGAGAAGTGGTACTGGCAATTCATGGAAGAGAACGAGGGCGATGAAGGCCTGAATTTTTGCGACCTAAAATCAGAGCTGCTAGGACGATTTAAAAACAACAAAACTGACCATGAGATCCTACGTGCAATACTAGACAGGAGACAATTACCCAACGAATCATTTGACGATTATTATGAAGATATAAGGAGTTTGACGTTACAGATGAGGACAAGACCGAAAGAGGAAGACCTGGTTGCTATGGTAAGACAAAACTTAAAGGATAGAGTTGCTACCATGATATTTGGATGCCATATAAGAGACATCAAAGACTTGAGAGAAGAATGCCGACGAGCGGAGAAACATCTCGCAACAAGAGACTTTAGGAATAGGCGACAGATTAGTGAAATACAAGACGTTGATACAACTCGAGACATGATTGATTTTACGGAATCGGAAGACGAACAACATGTAGCTGCATTGCAAAACAATCGAATAGATAGACAACATACAAACATTAAGACAGACAGACGTAATCAAAGCTACAAAAACATTGAACGTGAAAGGAAAACGGATGACAAAGACAAACCAACGACTTCAGTAGCCTGTCCTTCCACATTCCATGCCTTGACGTGCTTTAGCTGTGGACAAAGTAACCTTGCACTGAAGTGTAGTACATGTCAGGGAAACGTGAAATTCGGCAGTGTTCCGGAGGCCACCCAGCCGAACAAGACTCCAGCTCCGGAAACGACAAACCTAAAGCAGTAACAATATTAAAAAGGGAATGTATAGATAAAGTAGATACTTACCAAAAAGGACCTGTGCAATATAAAAGCCTTCACGAGAGGATAAAAGAATATGAAGAGGCAAGGAGAAGAATCTTTAACGAGGAAGTCTCTGTAGTTAATGACGCTGTAAAAGAAAGTAGGAAATTTAGAAAGATAAAGAGACTTAGGGAAAAATGTGCAATAAAAAGACGGACAATTAACAAATTAGTATCGACGATCCTAGCTTTATCTGACGACAATAGGCCTTATGTGAAAGTGTTAGTTCAAGGTGAAGAGATGCTAGGTCTATTGGATAGTGGAGCTTCGGTTAGCTGTTTAGGGAAAGGTGCAATAGATTTCTTGACGAAGCATAAGTTGCAGATGACTAAAATGACAGTTAATATTAAGACAGCAGACGGGAAAAACCAAAACATAAACGGACTAGTTACAACAGAGGTGCTGTGGAACGGTATACGACACAATCTGGAACTCTATGTAGTTCCCAGCCTACAACAGCCACTATACTTAGGCGTAGACTTCTGGAAAACTTTTAGGGTAGCTCCTAATGTAATTTCCGCGCTAGACACTCCATCGCCGACGGAAGCGTCAGAGTCTGACCCGATGCTTAAACTTTCTCCAGCCCAATCGGAAGAACTGGAGCGAGTTAAGCGTACATTTCCTTCCTACGCAGTGTTGGGACTGGGTAAAACCTCTCTTGAAGAGCATGTCATTGAAATGGAAGACGAAAACATTCCCATAAAGCAAAGACACTACCCAATCTCACCTGTTATACAGAAGTTAATGTACGCTGAATTAGATCGCATGCTCGAACTTGGAGTGATTGAGGAGAGCAATAGCGCGTATAGTTCCCCGGTTATGCTGGTTAGAAAGCCAGGCAAGAACAGGCTTTGCTTAGATTCACGGAAGGTGAACGCAGCAACGAAAAAATTTGCGTACCCTCTTCCAAATATAGTAGGAATTTTGGGTCGACTCCAAGAGACGCGCTTCATCTCGAGCATCGATTTGAAGGACGCCTTTTGGCAGATTCCTGTGGAGAAGAAATCTCAAGAGAAGACAGCCTTCACAGTCCCTGGTCTTCCATTGTATCAGTTCACGGTGATGCCATTTGGACTATGCAATGCCGCCCAGAGAATGTGTAAGGTCATTCCCGCTCGGTTGAGAGAGAATGTCTTTGTCTACTTAGATGATCTCTTGGTTTGTTCTCCAGATTTTGAAACCCATTTGAGCGTTCTCAAAGAGGTGGCAAGATGTTTACGTGAAGCAGGGTTGACGATAAACGTGGAAAAGAGCAAGTTTTGTCATAAGGAGCTCAGATACTTAGGCTATTTCGTCGGTGATGGGGGTCTTAGGGCGGATCCAGGGTAGGTATCGGCTATTGAAGAGTTTCCTGTCCCAAAGACACCTAAACAACTCAGACGATTCTTAGGAATGACAGGGTGGTACCGACGATTTATACCAAACTTCGCCTCGGTCTCAGCACCAATGACTGATTGCCTTAAAAAAGGTAAGGACTTCAAAATGACGGACGAAGCACTGAGAGCATTCGACGAACTGAAGAGTAAACTAGTAAGGTCACCGATACTTGTGAACCCCGAGTTCAAACGACACTTTTACATACAATGTGACGCATCAAGTTCCGGTGTAGGGAGTGTTCTTTTCCAGATGGACGATGAGAACAACGAACGACCCATAGCATTCATATCTCAGAAACTGAATTCCGCACATCGGATCTACAGTGTCACTGAACTTGAGTGCTATGCGGCCGTGCTATCGGTAAAGAAGTTTCGAGAGTACGTTGAGGGATTACCTTTTACGATTATTACCGACCACGCAAGCCTGAAGTGGCTGATGACGCAGAAGGACTTGAATGGGCGATTAGCAAGATGGAGTCTCAAGCTCCAAGGTTTCGATTTTTACATAGAACACCGAAAAGGAAGCCTCAACGTGATCCCGGATACTCTCTCAAGAGTCCATATGGACGAGATCACAACCGAAGCGCCCGAAGTTGAATTCAATTCCCCATACTTTGCATCAGAAGGGTATGTGGAGTTGAAGAAGACAATTGACGAAAATAAAGACAAATTACCCGACATATGCGTCTCAGATGGCTTCGTATACAAACGTACGGATAGACGGACTGGCGATCCAATACAGGAAGATAGGGCTTGGAAACTTTGGGTTCCGGAGGAATTAACAGAAAACCTTCTTAAGACTGCACATGACTCGTCAACCTCAGGCCATGGGGCATCCATAAGACATTAGCAAAACTTCGCCGAAAATACTTTTGGCCAAACATGACCATCCAAGTGAAGCAATACATTGACAATTGTGACATTTGTAAGTGCAATAAACCCACTAATCTGATACTAAGACCTCCTATGGGAGATCAAGTTGTGACTGAACGACCCTTTCAGAGACTCTATATTGACTTTTTAGGACCCTACCCCAGGACGAAGAACGGACATAGGGTAAAGGTGTCAACAGTGGATCACTTTTTACTTCTTGGGCTGTTAAGCTCGCATTTATCATAGTAGCCATGAAATTTTTTTTCCACAGCTTTTTCAATATATTTTCTTTAGTTTGAGCACAAAATTTCAAAACCTTTTAATTTGGAAAAAATTAAAAAAAATGTTTTTAAAATATCTTACCACATGATTCACGGTGTACTCTGGGTGTACACAGTGAATCAGTGACTGGTACACAGTGAATCAGGTATTTAAAAACAGTCTTTAATTTATTAATTATGTATTAATTTATTAATATTTATTCTTATATTTACTATTCATGTTTTATTTAAAGATAAGAAACTAAACAAAAATAAATACTCTCCATTTATAACAAAAAAAAATTAAATCAAACTCTTCATGTGTACAAAAAAAATCACAAAACGTTATTAGCTTAAAATAAAGAAAAAAATTAAAGAAAAAAGCAATTCAGTTGATAACAATGGATAGCTTTCTGGTGCGAACATTCA
This sequence comes from Sphaerophoria taeniata, assembly GCA_943590905.1. Taxonomy (NCBI): domain Eukaryota; kingdom Metazoa; phylum Arthropoda; class Insecta; order Diptera; family Syrphidae; genus Sphaerophoria; species Sphaerophoria taeniata. The sequence continues at coordinate 81,923,206 of OX016541.1, read as the reverse complement.
TGTTACAAAAATCAACAGAAAATAAAAAATTTGAATTTTTGAGTCTTGATTCAGTGATTCACTCTGTACCTTTTTCAATTGATTCACTGTGTACCATGTTGCCATTTTAACAAAAACACATTAAAATTATATATAATATTTTACATAAGTTAACAAGTGACACAAATTATTAAGTCTATGTAAGCAGAAATACAAATATTATACTCAAATGAAGTTACGATGCACTGTTCTTTAATAAGAAGAAAAGCAAATAGAAAACAAAAAACTACTTAGCAATGAAGAAAACACAAAAACATGAAAAAAATCTACTTCGATCAAGGGATCGCGCAGATTGATGGTTTGAAGGGAGGAAGTTTATAGGGGTGTTCTTTTCTCTTTTTCAGATGTTTTATAAAATAAAAATGTACAGCGTGAGAGCTTGTGATTCACTGTGTACTCTGATTCACTGTTGACACCTTTACCCTACACATATTTTTATAGTTTTGGACCATTTTAGCAAGTTTGTATTTTTAAAACCAATCCGCAAAGCAACAGCAGCTGAGGTAGTTAAATACTTAGAAGAAAATGTCTTTCACATATTTGGTGTACCTGAGTACATTCATTCCGACAACGAAAAACAATTCGTGTCAGAGTTGTTTTCCAGCTTCCTTACAAAATAGGGAGTAAAACAGGTACGTACAGCCTTCTATTCACCTCAGGCAAATGCATCCGAGAGGGTTAATAGGTCGGTACTAGCAAAAATACGCTCTTACATTGATAGTGATCAACGCAATTGGGACACGCATGTGAGTAGCGCAGCGTTCTCAATCCGCAGCGTCTTACACGATGCAATAAAATACGAACCATATTATGCTGTGTTTGGTTGTCAGATGGTTCAACATGGGGAATCCTATGAGCTACTAAAAAGGCTAAATATTGTAATATTCGGCTTGGTCCGACAATTAAAACTTATTCACTTTTTAAATAAAACACATATTCACTTTATTCAAATCACTCACAAACTTATTTATTCAACACTTTCAATTATAACTTTGCAAACACAGTATCTTTACTTTATCGCAGTTCACAATCAATTGATTTTCCTCGCCACCAAACGGCTATTTATATAACAAAAATGATGGGTTCTAGAAACTACTATTGGTTCCTATTGGTTCTTGGAGAAGCTGAAAGTTCGAGAAGCTCTCTATTTACAAATACAAAAATACTGGGATTTTTTGTAGGGGCTAACGTTCTTAATGCTAAACAAAAAGTTTCTCTTAATCACTAGGTATTGCCCCTCACAAGTGTTTACTACTACAATTAAACGATATTAAGTAAAGAGAGTATATACATTAAATAAACAAGAGATACAGAGTAAGTAAAGAGAGTAAGAAAAGTGTGTACATTAAATATAGAAAGAGATACAGAGCGTAAGAGATAATAAAGTATACACATTAGACATTACAATAGAAGGAGAAACAGAGCGTATGAGATAAATAAAGTGTATACACATTACATTGCCCCCTCCTTAGGATTGATCGTCCCGAACAAATCCATCATTCTCATCACCACTGTAGCGATGTAGTCGGTCGCGATTTACGACTTTAAGTTTACCTCTGACTCCTTTTTGTATCCGGTATACGACGTCGTTGATTTTGCTAATCACTGTATATGGACCTTCCCAGTCCCGTTGAAGTTTCGGTGACAACCCTTTTTGTCGATGGGGATTGTAAAGCCACACTCGATCTCCTGCTTGGAACTCTGTTGTTGTCGCTCGTATATCGTAGCGTGTCTTCATTCGGTCACTGAACATCTTTATTTTTGACCTAGTATCGTCCTGGATCTGAAGGAGTCTTTCTCTGAGGTCATCCAAGTAGTCATCCTCCGCTTGCGGTTCCGACGTGGGACATCCAAATTTTATTTCGCTCGGCAATCTGATGTTCCTTCCCATCAAAATCTCAGACGGTCAGTTGAGCTATGTCTTGCACTTCGATACGCCATCAAAAACAGTGGAATGTGTCGATCCCAATCTCGCTGGTTGTCGTCCACAACTTTGCAAAGATGTTCCTTAAGGGTTCGGTTGAACCGTTCGACCATGCCATCAGATTGTGGGTGGAGTGGTGTTGTTCTTGTCTTCTTGATGTGAAGAAGCCCACAAACTTCCTGGAATATGTTTGATTCAAAATTCCTTCCCTGGTCGGAATGCAGTTCTAATGGAACACCGAATCTGCTCACCCAGTTGAACTCAATTTGGTCTGCGACAGTTTTGGCTTCTTGATTCGGAATGGCGTAAGCTTCAGGCCACTTGCTGAAGTAATCCATGACGACCAGAATATAATGATTTCCATTATTTGTTTCCGGAAATGGACCCGCCACGTCTATTGCAATCCTTTCAAATGGTGATCCGACATTATACTGCTGCATTTGGCTGTGATTCTTTTTGTTCGGGCCTTTGGTGGCAGCACAGGTATCACATTTTCGGCACCACTTCTCGACATCTTCCCTTGCATGTAGCCAATAGAATCGTTGTCGAACCTTTTCTACCGTCTTGTTTACTCCTAGATGGCCTCCCGAAACTCCATCATGCATCTCTCGCAGAACGTCCATAATCTTCGATCTCGGTAAGACTAGCTGCATCACAAAGGACTTTCCATCTGCTGATTCCCATTTACGTCGAAGGACACCCTCTTGGACATGCAATGAGTCCCACTGTGCCCAATAGGCCTTCAGAGCCGGACTTCTGTCGGAGATATCAGCCCATTCTGGTTTTTCCTGGTGTTCCTTGCATGCGAGGATGGGTTCTATATCTGGGTCCTCTTGTTGAGCCTTAATCAACTCGTCGTTGCTCCAGCCATAAATGGGATCGGCTCTGGTTCGTTGGACAGTGACCACTTCTTTTTCTTCTTGGCGTCTGCAATGCTTACAGAGATTCAAAAACCAGTTTAGTGCTCCATGGTCGGTTCGGAGAAGAAACTTCTGTCCATAGAGATACTTATGGAAGTGCTTTGTTGCCAAAATCAGTGCAAGAAGTTCTCTTCTGGTCACACAATAGTTTCTTTCCGACTTCGAGAGTACCTTGCTGTAATAGGCAACCACCTTTTCTTCGCCATCATGTACCTGTGACAATACAGCACCAATCCCGACATTGCTGGCATCAGCATCAATGATGAACGGTTTTCCTGGAGTCGGGTAGGTCAGCACTGGTGCATTACACAAGCGTTGCTTGAGCTCTTGAAAGCTGCGCTCGCACTCACCTGACCATTTAAACTGCTTTCCCTTTTCCGTTAGCTGATGTAGACTCTTGGCGATCTCAGCAAAGTTCTTTAAAAAGCGCCTATAGTAGGTGGCTAGACCCAGAAAGCTTCGGAGTTGATGTTTGTCCTGTGGTGTTGGCCAATTCTTCACGGTGTCAACCTTATCAGGATCCGTCTTAACTCCTTGGGATGAGATGATATGTCCCAGGTATTTCACTTCGGTTTTGAAGAGTGAACACTTTTCTGGATTGAGCTTGAGGTGGGCTTCTCGAAGTCTTTGAAACACGGCTCTCAGATTTGTACAATGTTCGTCAAATGTTTTCCCGTATACGATGACGTCATCCAAATAGACCAGGCAAGATTTCCATGTGAGTCCTTGCAGGACGCATTCCATAAGGCGCTCAAAAGTCGCTGGAGCATTGCACAGTCCAAAAGGCATCACTTTGAACTGCCACAATCCGTTTCCTGTCGAGAACCCTGTCTTCTCTTTGTCTTCAGGATGGATTTCTACTTGCCAGTATCCACTTTTCAGGTCCAACGTTGAGAACCATTGTGCTCCTTCCATTGCGTCCAGAGTATCACTGATCCTAGGCAGAGGGTAGCTATCCTTCTTGGTCACATCATTCAACCTTCGATAGTCTACGCAAAAGCGGGTTGATCCGTCTTTCTTCTTTACCAGGACCACTGGGGACGCCCAAGGACTTTTAGAGTTTTCGATCTTCTTTCATGGTGGTTGTCAGTTCTTCAACCTCACCTTGTTTGGCTAGTGGAAGGCGTCTTGCAGGTTGACGGATCGGCTTTGCATCCCCGGTATTGATTCGATGTTGAACCAGTTGTGTTCTGCCATATTTCCCTTGCGTTGATGAAAAGATGTCTGCAAATTCTTCAAGGAGACCTTCTCCAGTTCTTCGTTGTTGGTGACCAAGATTAGATGACTTGAGAATGTTGGTTTTTATGGAGTTCACCTCTTTGGACTTCAAAGTTTTCATTGACTCTTCTTCGTTGATCCTCGTTATGGCTGATACAGCTTCGCATTGTCCGACAATATCACCTTTTCTAAGCTTAACTTTGTACTTCCCAATGGTGACGTTTTAAGAGGACTTTACAGATGCTGGTTCGACCATGAGGTATCGATGGCTTCCAGGCAACGAGAAGGCGGATGAACTTGTTAGGATAGGCTCCACACTGGAACCCTCTCTGATAGACCATCATATAGGGATCCCGTTATGTGAACTGAAACATAACGTCAGAAAAACCATAATTCAAAAATCCAACGCCTGATGGAATCTCCTAGAAACCTGTGTTAACACCAGGAAGCTATGGCCTAGATACGATAAGAAAAGATCTGATTGGATTTTAACTCTTAATAAACCCTCCCTAAGATCCCTTATCGGCATTATTACAGGACACAACCTACTCGGCTACCACAAGAAGAAGATGGGGCCTTGACCTTTGTAGAGGCTGTGGTGATGAAAACGAGAATGAAGACACTGCTCATTTTCTCTGCCACTGTCCTTCGCTCTGTCTTGCTAGGAAGAAAACTTTAGGCAACTTCTTCTTCAATGAACTAGAGGAACTATCAGAACTGCCAGGCAAAAGTTTACTAAACTTTGTCAAGACCTTTAAATGGTTAAACGAACCACATGATTCATAGGTTATTATATTTTTTCAGGAAGTTACAACACTTCGGGGTACCACAATGTATCTACATTGATCTAAGTGTGATGGTAACAACATCAATTATCGGCCCGCTTAACCTAACCTAACCTAAGCTTACTCTTCAATTTCGTCCACACGAATACTTCTGAAGAAGCAGGCAATGTGAGATCTTCTTTGATGACGGTTTTCACAGATGACGAGGTCTTATACGAGTTAGTCCCATAGATCATCGGAATCTCGATGTTTCGATATTTCAGGACTTGGTTCCCGATGTCCAATATCACTCCGTGATCTTTCATGAAATCGACGCCGACAATGCACTCGTCGGATCTTAAGACGTACCTCACCATAAACTTTTGCGGCCTCTCCAGTTGCAGTCCTTAGACGATAGCTGTTGGTGTTGTGGAGCCATGTCTTCTTAACGAAGTCCTGCCGTACAATGGATGCCGTGGCACCAGTGTCGATGGTAGCCACACATTTGTCGCCATTTATACTTGCTTCCACGGTCGGGCTCTTGTTGTCACGTTTTGTTTGAGAAACCTGGATGGTGTTTCTGGGGCCATCGGTACTAGAAACCAGCTTCCGTCCCTCGAAGTTGGTGGGGTGGGAAACAACTTGGGAAGCAACTTTGTTGTAGGTGTAACTTTGACCAGTTGACATATTTCTGTTTCCACAGTGTTGGCATGCGGTTGATCTTCGCGGTAATCTGCACTGTCGTTGAAGATGCCCAGTCTTGTTGCAGTTCCAGCATCGTGCTGTTCCGTCTCGCTGACTCCTTTCCAGAGTAGCCTTCTGAAAAGAGCATTCTTGGACTTCCAATTCTCTCACGCGATGCACGTTTTGGGAAGCTTGTTCTGCGGCCACCAATGTCAGAGCGAAAGCCAATGCTTCTGGTAGTGTTTGCTTTCCGGCAGTGCGAATAGCCCTTTGGAGATTTATATCGACCACAACTCTCACAAAAGCTTCAACAGCAAGTTGATTTATTACCCCGTTGCCAGCGGTTGGGTATGCCAGGTGAATCAATCGCTCGATATTTGCCTGAAGCTGCTGCAGAGTTTCACCTCTTTTCTGTGCCCTGTTGTTTAGTTGAACTCGGAAGACTTCTGTCATGTGGCTATCCCCAAACCGCTGTTCAATGGCGTTTACGAAAACTTTGAAGTCACCACTCTTCTCTGCTGGGATGGTTTGTAGCAGTTCAGCAGCTGCTCCTCTCAAGGCAAGTGTAAGAGCAATGTATTTTTCGTCATCGTCCCAGCCGTTTGTTAACGCTGCTGCTTCAAACTGTTTCTTGTAGATTGTCCACGGTATCTGACCATCAAAGCTTGGAGGATTCACTTCTCTCTTCCTTGAGCACTCACCAGAAGGTTCTCGAGCTTTCATCTTTCGCACTTTTTCCAGTTCCTTTGTGATGGTATCGATTTGTTCGTCCATTTTCTCGAAACGTGCATTTTGTTTTTCGACGCGCTCGTCGAGAGTAGTGATTCTCTCTTCGAAGTCCATAAACCTGCCTTCGAAAAGGTTTCTCTGTTCGTCAAACCGCTCTAGAATATTCTGCTGTTTTTGCTTTTGGTCATTTCTTTGAGCCTCTAGTTGCTTGAGGACATTTCCTTCTAGTTGTTTGAGAACATTCTCTTGTTCGGTCTTCTGCTCGTTTCTTTGAGTTTCTAGTTGCTCCAGAACATTCTTGTTTTGGGTTTCTAGTTGCTCCCGAACGTTATCTTGCTCTTTCTTCTGTGCGTCAAACCGCTCTAGCACATTCTTTTGATTCTCTTCAAATTTGGCTAGAAGAAGTGTCATCATGGTAGATAAGTCGGCAGTTGCATTTACCTCTTTCGATTTTGCTTCCACTTCGAAAGCAAACGTATCTGGGTCTTCATTTTGTTCTTCCAGATATTCCTGTAGCCGTTTTACGAGTTCGTTTTTACATCCTGCCCCACTTAAGCCACGTTTGCTTAATTCGGCCTTTAGCTCAGAGACAGTTAAGTCTTTCAAAACTTTACTATTTTTTTTTAATTTTTAACTTCACTATTTCACACAAAATAGTTTAATCACTGTTCACTGTTTTATTCTCAATAAGTTTTAATCCCTTATTCTGACACCAATGTAATATTCGGCTTGGTCCGACAATTAAAACTTATTCACTTTTTAAATAAAACACAAATTCACTTTATTCAAATCACTCACAAACTTATTTATTCAACACTTTCAATTATAAATTTGCAAACACAGTATCTTTACTTTATCGCAGTTCACAATCAATTGATTTTCCTCGCCACCAAACAGCTATTTATATAACAAAAATGATGGGTTCTAGAAACTACTATTGGTTCCTATTGGTTCTTGGAGAAGCTGAAAGTTCGAGAAGCTCTCTATTTACAAATAAAAAAATACTGGGATTTTTTGTAGGGGCTAACGTTCTTAATGCTAAACAAAAAGTTTCTCTTAATCACTAGGTATTGCCCCTCACAAGTGTTTACTACTACAATTAAACGATATTAAGTAAAGAGAGTATGTACATTAAATAAACAAGAGATACAGAGTAAGTAAAGAGAGTAAGAAAAGTGTGTACATTAAATATAGAAAGAGATACAGAGCGTAAGAGATAATAAAGTATACACATTAGACATTACAATAGAAGGAGAAACAGAGCGTATGAGATAAATAAAGTGTATACACATTACAATATGTTAAAAGATACCAACGTCCAAATTTGTGAGAAGGTAGATAAACAAGCTCTCTTGAGAAACAAAATCTTCGAAAACCTAAAAATCGCACATCAAAGGTCAGCTAAGGTGTAAAACACAAGAAGCAAAAACGTTTCTTATAAACCAGGGCAAATCGTTTACAGACGTAACTACAAACAAAGCAACCTCAATGACAATTATAACGCCAAGTTAGGACCAAAATTCGTAAAGTCAATTGTTCTCAAAACACTCGGTAATTGTCTATATGAACTAGGGAATTTGAGAGGAGATAAAGTAGGAGTCTTCCATGCGAAGGACATCCACACTTGACGCACTCACGCTGCTGTAGCTAAGCTTTTAGGTTAGTGAAGGAAGATCTGTGATATTTATGTATATTTGTATCAGACAAAAAAGGAGTTAAGACTAAAATTGATGATGTCTGGAGCAAGGTCATCGTTTTTTTCAATAAACAACTGATGTATTACGAATAGGCGTTTTTTTTTATCTCGTCCGCTGTCAGAACTCTTTTTCATTGAATTTCACTTATATAAATCGCTAAAGTGCTCGAAATCCACTTTCTAACATTATTACTTTTTTGAAAATATTAAAATATCGGCACGACAATCAGTGAATATAAAGAAAATATTGTTTAAAGTTTCTAAATTAAATTCTATTGTAATATTTCACATTGCCTACATTTTACACTAACACAATGACAACACGTTCCAAAACTGCACTGCTCAACACACCTTCATCCATACCACCACAATCTAACAACGATTCCCCAGCACTAACCGCTACAAAGACGAACATGCAAAAAATTACACAGCAGCAACATACACCGCACTCCGCGTCATCACGAACGGGCTCACCAGCAACATCAAATTCACATAAAAACAAAGGTAGCAGCAACGACTCTCAACTCACACTCAAGGCTCTGGAGCAGCGCTTAATCCAACATACTGACATGATCGTCGAACGCATCACGAAAGAACTGTCAAAAATCCGGTCTGAATTCTTCGCTAGACTAGAGCAAACTGAGGTGTTATGGTCCGAAAAGCTTCACAAAGTCAACACAACAATTACTGACATTGTGAGTCGCATTGAATTTCTTGAATCCAATTCTACTAATGCACTTGCTTTGGATAATAAACTGACTGACGCAAGCACGACTATTGCAGATGCTGTGCGGAGACTTCAAATAGTAGAAGAAAACACAAGTGTGAGAAAGTTTGACAACAAACTCTCGTCTTTGCAATAACAAATGGATGCCGTGGAGAAAAAAGAGATTGCAAGCGATGCCGTCTTGTTTGGAGTTCCATGTTTACCTGATGAAAATCTAACGCTGCTCTTTAATCGTTTATGCTTAACCGCAAAATGCAAACAGCCAAACCTAAAGAGTATTTTCCGATCTCGCTCCCGAAATACTAAGAGTACAGCTCCAACACCCATAATTATTAAATTTAATAACAGCCAAGAGAGGAACATCACACTCAAATGCATTGCCGCTTATCGCAAACAACAACAGTGTCACCAACTTTCACTGCGAGATCTGGGTGTGGAATCAAATAATGCTTGTTTTTTGAATGAGAGCTTACCAAGAAGTACTCGCAATCGCAATCTTCTTCATCACGCAGTCCACATGAGAAATAATTATCAACTCTTTAGCGTGTACACTGCATATGGTAATGTTTTCATCAAACTATCAGCTGATGGAGAGAGCCTTGCTATTCACAACGTGGAAGAGTTAGAAGCTGCAGTGACGAGAAACTAAATTGCGTATGATGTTATGATGTTTACCTACCCTATACTTTTTTATATTATTTCTCTTATTGATTTTGTTTTATTTGCTATTTTCTTACTTCTCTCTCTTTTTTCTTCTTATTGTAACAATGATTTGCCAAATAATTTTTTTCTTCCTACATTATATTTTTTCTATCAATAACCCCTTTTCATGTGCTTCTTGTTGCCTCTTGTTTTGTTTTTATTGTAAAAAACATGAATACAAGCGCAGCTAACAATAACAGAGTGTTCACTGGCAATGACTTGAGTACAAACTTGTATCATATGATTAGAATTCTACGTAATCAACACACTGGACTACGAATCTGCCATTTAAACGCACAGAGCTTGACCAAGAAATTAGGTGAGTTCAGGTATTTGTTTGTAGGTTCTCATATTGACATTGTCTCTGTTTCCGAAACATGGTTTCAACCAGAAGTTTGTGACAATCTATATCGGGTTCAGGGCTACAAGCTTTTTCGAGCGGATCGTGTCTCAAGATGTGGTGGTGGCTCTGCCCTTTATGTTCGAGACGGTCTGAACTGTAGGATCATCAGTAAATCAGATGATAATTGTCCCTTAGAGTTCATTTTTGTAAGCATTAAAAGTTCTGCAGAAAACCTTTTGATTGGATCGGTATACAGGCCCTATAATAACATAACTTTATTGCCGTTAATAACAACCCTTGAAACCTTTTCTTGCAATTTTACGAAGACTATATTATGTGGCGATTTTAATTGTAACTTACTTGACTCGCGAATTTCGGATTCATTCCTCAGTACTTTTGAAGCTCTTGATCTAAATCCAATAAATCGTTCACTCCCAACCCATTTCACTGAAACTTAAAGTTCATTAATTGACCTCTACTTAACAAGTGATAATGACAGTGTTCTTCTTTATGACCAACTTTAAGCCCCCGGTTTTTCGAAACACGATATGATTTTCGTATGTTTTAAATCATCTAGCCAAGTCAGTAGGCAAAGTTTTGAATTCCGTGATTTCAAAAACTTAAACGTACCAGATTTACTGCGTGATTTTGATCGAATTGAATGGAATTCAATTTACTACATGCTTGATGTGAATGAACAACTTTGTTTTTTTTAAACATAACGTTAATTTACTATATGATACTCATGTTCCAATCAAGAAGTGTATGGTGAAGCATAAATCTGCTCCCTGGGTGAATGGCGACATCGTTTCTGCTATGTCAGAACGCGATGCCGCTTACAGTCAGTGGAGAAGATACCGGATAGAGATTCTACATCAAAACTATTGTAGACTGCGGAACAAGGTCGTTAAAATGATAAGGACAGCGAAACGAAATTTTTATGAGCAAAAGCTTGGCACATCAAACTCAAGTAAGGACACTTGGAAGCATCTTCATGAGTTAGGCCTCGTAAAACAACCAGAAGCCCTCCCCGACGACCTCGATTGCAACGCTCTTAACACAAAATTTTCGTCTTCATGTTCATCTTCTGATAACAGTGAATCTAATAGCTTCGAACGATCTTTTTCAGGCGGTTCTTTTAGTTTTGACAGAATATCCGAGGAAGATACTTTGGAGGCTATCATTTCCATCAAATCAAATGCTATTGGCCTTGATTTAATCAACCCCAAATTCATAAAAGTATTACTTCCCTATCTCTTGCGCTACATAACCTACATCTTTAATACTATTTTGACAACATCTGAGTTCCCATCAGTATGGAAGAAAGCAAAAATTATACCCATTCCAAAGAAAAGTACAGGTACAGTTAAAGATTTCCGTCCAATAGCTATTTTACCGTTCTTATCCAAAGCTTTCGAAAAGACAATCTCCAAACAGATACAGGGCTATCTCAAACGTTACAACCTTCTTAGCATGTGCCAGTCTGGCTTCCGCTCCCAACGAAGTTGCAAATCTGCATTACTTTTGGTAACTGATGAGATTAGAGTTGCAATGGATAAAAATCACTTTGTTCTGTTAACTCTCCTAGACTTCTCCAAGGCTTTTGATACAGTCAATCACTCAACTCTATGTAGAAGACTGCAGCTAAGTTTTGGTTTTACAACCGAATCCTGCAAACTTATTCGGTCATATCTTCATTGTAGGGAACAGTGTGTCGTTGCGAATGGAAAATCTTCCACCTTTACTAATGTACCGAATGGGGTCCCACAAGGATCAATACTTGGACCACTTTTTTTCTCTATATATATTAACGACTTACCCGATATAGTAAAAAATTGTTTTATTCACTTATATGCCGACGACGTGCAGCTTTTGATCAGCCGACCTTTATCGGCTAAAGACGAAGCAGTGTCTCTGATGAACGAGGATTTGCAAATTATCTCTCATTGGTCCAAACTAAACAACCTTCACCTTAATCCTTCTAAATCAAAGACCTTACCAATCTTTCGTAAGGTTTTCGATAAAGCTGTGTTAAGCCCCTTGCAGATAGAGAATCAAAATATAACTTATGTTGACTCCGCCCGTAATCTAGGTATGGTTTTTAATCGCACCTTAACATGGAATGACCATCTAAATAGTTCTATAGGGAAGGTTTATGGCAGTCTCAGAGCACTTCGTATCTCCCAAGGTTTCATTCCACAAAAAACAAGACTTCTGTTAGCAAAAACCCTTTTGCTCCCAGTACTGCTATACTCTTGTGAAGTTTTCGGCGATTTGGACTACGCGACGTCTAAGAAACTTAACGTTGCCTATAACAACATAGCCCGTTTCGTATATAATCTGCGACCATACGATCATGTCTCTCGCTTTTCTCAACCACTTTGTGGCTGTAGTCTTGATAACCTGTTGAAATTTCGGACACTCAACTACCTACATCTAGTAATTCATACAGGAGAGCCCGACTATCTACATCGCAGACTGAACTTTCCTCATTCTAATAGGTCTCTCATTCTTGTTACGCCACGATATAAATATTTGAATTCTCAGCGTTAATTTTTTATTCATGCCATCAGCCTTTGGAACACTCTGCCAATCTACATTAGAGGAATAGGAAGCACAAAAAAATTCTCAACAACACTCTTTAATTATTTGGCCACTCGTTGAAATTTGTTAATTTTGTTATTTTTAATATGAATGAAATGTAATAATTTATTAAAAGAAAGGGAAATCTCTCACTTTAATTTTATGTAAATTTTTTTATCTTTTTTATTATTTATGTGTAATCTAACATTTAATTCAAGACTTGCAATATTTAACAAGATGTATATCTTACTTTGTAAGTGATTAAGATTAATAAATACAAAATACAAAATTGTGAAGTCCCATTTTTATAGATTTATTTATTTATTTATAGAATTATTTATTTATTCATTTATTTATTTAATTGTTTATTTATTCATTTTTTTTATTTATTAATTTATTTGTTTACTTAGTTAATTGTTTACTTGTACGTATAGTTATCCACATATTTGCGTTCATTCGATTAGGGGTTAACATTTCTCTAACGTATTTTAATGTTTACTCACTAGCCACTCAAAAATATTTTGTTAAACTCCTCAACACTTTCCAAAAAGAAACTCTTCGGACAACCCCCAAATTAGAATCTACCTAAAGTTTAAGGATCTCAGGGTGTGAGACGTGCCACACGTAACGAACGGCTAAAAATCTGAACAAGTGATTTGTAAACACTACCTTTGATATCGGTGGACTTTTTTTTTACGAGGCCCGTTTTCTCGTGACCACTTGAAAACCGTCGTCGAGCCTGTTACGTCACCGTATCCTTATAGCATTAGGAAAATCCTGAAAAGAAAAGAAAAAAAAATTAAAATACATTTTTGGCGCGAATAATCACCAGAGTCCGTCGCAAGCACCATCCATAGCGAATGAATTTCAAGGACGTTCTCTGGCGACCAAAAGTACTTATCTTTTGCTATTTGAAAAAGTCCAATTTCACCATCCATGAACGCTTCCTCTTATTTTAATCGTCCTCGAAATAGTTTGTTTGTTTATTTAGAAATATGTATTAGAAATATTATTCGATAAAACTAGTAAAATTCACGTTGATAATAAGAAAACAAAATAAACATTAGATATTAATGTGAATTCTCGTAAAATTCACTTCTGCAAACACGAGTGTGTAAAATTTTGACATCTCGTGGCTGCAAACGAGAAAAAAATAAGGAGAAGAAAGAAGTAGGGAAAAAATTTGGAAACCCTGGTGAAAGCTTGAGTTTCGGAAAGGAAGTTGGCAGAATACCTGTCAGTTAGGTTCAAAAATAAAATATTTTTTTGGTAGTGATATGTTTTTGTGCAATAATAATAGTTAATAAGTATAGGTATAGTTATTAGTTAGAATTAAGATATTTATTTATTTCACCCACTATTTAACAAATAATTGACAAATAAATGAATGAGAAAAGGAATGTTGACGCAACATTAGGAGTTTTCGGAGTCAGGAGAAAACATTCAAATAGGAGGAGCTAACAAAGCGGAGAGTTACGGAGAAGGTAAAATGAGAGAATGGATGAATTTCCAATAAGTCAATTTTAAGAAGACGATGCAAAGCAGAATAAGAAAGTAGGTAAAAAGGGCAACGAACTTTTTTATGTAAAATGAAAAATTTTGCAGAGCAATGATGAACTTAGATCATTCGCCCGAAATCAGCTGTAGCCAGTGCACTTTGGTTCACTTCGTTGTTTTACGATTTTAAAACTCATATCGCTCCAGTGCAAAAGTGGGTGTGTAAGTTTTTTGTGAAGAAGATAAGATCACATAGATATCTTCTTTTAAAGAAACAAAAAGGTGAAAAAAGAACTAGCATTGGTGAAAGAATAATATTAAAGTTTTTTTTTTGTTCAATGTTAGGTGTGACAACCACACATAATTGTGCATATATAGACAATTAGATCATATATCTACGAACAGATATATAGCAATATATATCCCCAGAACCCAAAAGGGTACATTTCTGGTTGATAAGATTACAGAGGTATGTACGATGAAAGATTTTTTTGTTAGGGATATTTATAAAAAAGGTGAAAAAAACGTTTTTGCTTAGGTTTGGCATCTTAAGACCACATAAGCGCCCAAAAGAGCCACGCCTCTGTAGGTTTTAATTCTACAAGCCATAGGTGATTGGTTAAGTAATCCTTGGAGGAACGCTCTTATAACCAGCGGCTTTTGGCTAGAACGAGTTACCGTTAAAGAAAAAAGTTAGCACAAGTAATCGAAGAAAGTTCAATTGAAGGGCAAGCTCATCTTGCAAATAAATATATCTATCTATTATACCGATATTGGAACATCAATACATACATACACATACAACATACCATTACGAGGAATTAATGATGACATTAATCACACGCAAAGAATTTTTTTTAATTTAGTGATTCATATCTAATAATTCAATTTTCGAATCGTGTTTTTTTTATGAATTTGCGAGTTTTTTTTTTGCATTAAATATATTAATTTAAAGTTATGTAGAATCTAGTGGAGTAGAAAAAAGTGATTCCGACACCCTTTAATGTCATTTATATACAGATATACATATATATATATATATACCCGGTATATTCAATCCGTTTTAAGTTCTACCCAGCTCAAGCCGATCCTTCGAAACTTGCCGGCAGGACTTCAAAGGAGCAGCACAAAGTGAGTACCCAATATTCTTTCATTCTATATTGCATATACCCACTTATATTCTCCTATATATATATATATGTATACATATACATCATTAACAAAAAAAAAAAAAGAAAAGGATTGAAGAAAGCAAAAGGGAATTCCAATAGAAGACCCAACGAAAACAGAAAAAAAAAGAAGATCTGTATTTTTGATTTATGATCAAGATTAATTTTTTTTGTGCTCCATTCTTCATAACATTCGATTTTAATAGCTTTCAATTTTAAACTAAGAGTACATTATAACATTATTTTTTTCTGGTTTTGAATTACTAGTATTATTAATATTATATATCTTAATCAAATTATACAAATAAAAAGGATTATTGTGAATTTCACATGCGCTACACAAGCAACGCTAGAAGTCCATCTTTCATCTTTTCCGTAGTTCACTTAGTATGATGCAGTGCTGAGATTCTATCTGATAATGGGTAATCCGGGGTGGGGTATTTTTGCCTTGGCCGGCTTACATACTTGTTTTAGTCTTAAGTTTTAGGTTTAAGTAGAGCAGGAATGGTGGCACAATAAAATAAAAAAAAAAAGAATTTAAAAAAAAATCTCAGAAAATACAAAAACAAAAGAAAATAAAAGAAAAAAAAATACAAAAATACACAACCAAAAAAAACAAAAATGCAAACATATAACACATGATGGAGTTCCAACAAATAGAGGACATAGTTTTTGCCGCTGTGGTTGTTCTAGTTTTAAGTAGTTTGTAGGTAGATTAGGTAATTTTAAGTTTTATTTTAAGGACTCTAGTTTGTAAGTTAACATCCAAAAAAAAAAAAGTTAATGTCATTAGTTTTTTAAACTTTCTAATAAAAAAAAATAAATAAATTGAAATAAAATATAAACTTAGTTCGTAGGCCGAAAGGCATTAATTTTAAGAAGATCCATGAATTACTTAGAGCGCCCGAATAGGGCCAGTAAGTTATATATAAGTAGAATTAATTAGGCTAGTTTCCCATTTTGTCTAGCATGTAAGTAGATTTAAGTTTAAATGAATAAAAAAATGAATTTCAAAAAAAAAAAAGTGCTGAGATTCATTTTTTCTAGGTGTGTGATGGTTCGGCTGGGCCGGCGACTTAACCATGATTCGTATCCTTTTTACTGTTGATGACAAGGGTTAGAACGTACGACATTAAACTGACGAAGAATGCTCTAACAAAGACCAAAACGATCCCTACTCAACGCTTACGAGAATTACGAACGAATTTTCTGTTTTGAATGACTAAACAATGACGAACCAATTAGAACACACGGTGACTTTAGACTTTATTATCCACATACGACGTATCAATAAATTGACTTCTGATAGGCTATGATCATTGTACATGATAATCTCGGTTCATTTTGCTGACCAAACATAGGAAACCAAATGACAAAATGAACGGTACTGACCAACGACAACAAGGCAACGAATACATAAAGTATAGACTGATAGTGACAAAATGATCAATACTGACCAACGACAATAGGGAAATGAATTCATAAGTCATTCACTTTATAATGACAAAATGAACGATACTGACCAACGACAACAGAGAAATGAATACCTAAGGTATTAAACTGACGATGACAAAAATGAACAAATCGGACCAATGACCTAATGACTATGATAAATTTTCTGACAGAGTAGGTGAGACGAAAAGTGATTGGTTAGCAATCGACTAAGGGGCCATTTTCCAAATTCTGGCCAAGAAAATGGCAATGGACATGTGTATATTTACATGTGGGATTGGTAGGCCAAATCATGCTGTAAACATCTGGCATGGTCTTATTGGATTGAGCGAACCTTGTGTCGGTGAGAATGTGAAGATCATTTTTTTTTCACGTTTTCATCAATACAAGGACATAGGTAAATGAACTTGTGTTTTCTTCCTCCCAATAATAGGTCCTCATTCCCTCCATAATCCCCATCCTTACCCAATCCTACTACGCAGGCACGATTTTTTTGTTTTTGAGTGAGAAGAAGGTGAGAAAAGTGCAAGAATCCCTCCCCAACCCGTCGAGCTGAGCCGAGCGAGAGAAAGCGTGCCGCTGCCTTTTCTGCCTCTGAAGACGCCTCCGTGGCCAAACCTCAACTCATAACAATTGTTTAAGATTTACAAATAGTTTTTTCAAGAAATGCTTGTATTAAGTATCAATAAAATTAAATTAAAATTGAAAAGATTGTGCAAGGCTCCAACGTCAACACCAGAGGCACAATCTTTCAAAAGTCCGTCCAGCTACTAGGATACGCAGACGACATTGACATAATTGGAAGAACACAGCGTGATGTCAGTGGAGCGTTTGTGAGTCTTGAGACGGAGGCCAGGAAGATGGGTCCAGCGGTGAACGAGGGCAAGACCAATACTGTCAACAAGAAAGGACAACCAACATCGACGTCTTGGAACAAACGTCAACATAGACAGATTTAACTTTGAAGTAGTTAAGGACTTTGTCTACCTGGGATCCGCTATCAACTCAGACAACAACACCAGCGCTGAAATCAAACGAAGAATCACTCCAACTCCAACGACTTAGATGGTTGGGTCATGTTGAGCGAATGGAAAATAATGCTCTGACTCGTAGAGTCTTCGAATCCAACCCAGAAGGACGTCGCAAAAGAGGAAGACCGCGACTCAGGTGGAGCACACAGGTGATAGAAGACCTGAACCAACTTGGCGTGCGAAACTGGAGACAGCTAGCTAAGGACCGAGCTGGCTGGAGATGTTTGTTGGGTGCGGCCCTGGTCCGACCTGGACTGTAGCGCCACCATAAGTAAGTAAGTAAGTAATCTATTTTTAATACAATATGATCAACCCTTATCAAATTAATCCTAATTAATCCAAACCATCCTTAAACTTGTTTGAAAAATCGAAATACTTAATTTTATTTCTAAAGCGACAGCCCTTTGGTATTCTAAATCTGATTTGCACATACACAACTAACTTTTTCACCCCTTTCTCTTTGGGTAGAGCGAAAAAGCTAATATGGGCAAACCACTCAGTAAAATATAAAATGAAATTTCAAACGACATTTCTTAGTTCAATATTTCATCCAAAATGCCCGAATTTCAGGAATAGATTTAAAAAAATCATATTGTTTGAGGGAAATCCTACTAAATAAAGCGGAAAACACAAAGCTTTTTGTTTTGTTTTGAAAACAAAACTGAAAGCAAAGCGAAAAGGAAGTAAAATTCAAATAAAATTTTCATACACACGAACAAAAAAACATGTCGGTGAGCAAATACATATCAAAAAGTAGAAAACATTTCTACTTTTGCTACAGCTTTTGCGACGTTACGTTTATGTTACGGGGTTCTCACAGTATGTCAAATCAAAGGTTGAGCAACAAAGCTGCTTTGTGATAGGTTGTTAGCAATTCCTATGCTTGAACTTTATACGTCACTCAACGCTAACAGCAAAGCAGCTTTGTGTTTTCCGCTTAAGGCTGCAACGCAGAACGCGTGGGCTCGAATTCTGCTCGTGCCCATAAAGTTTTTATTTTCATCTTTCACGGCCGGGTACTGCCTCTTTCGAAGAACGGACAACACTTCCAAGAGTATCCTCAGTCATGAAAAAAGTGCTTCTCAATTTTGCCGTTCGGAATCCGAGTTAAATTGTAAATCGCCTCAATTCTTCACATGCTCTCAGAGAATTGTTGATGAGAATAAGCCACTTAGGCATTGGCTCTTCAAGAGATGTCGCGCCAATTTTTTTTTTTTTTTACGAAACAATTTCATCGCGGGACAAAAGATTCACCATATTCCCATGTAAGTTAAGGTCAAGATTTGAATGGAAATTCGTTGGCAAATTTCAAGTGCAAAAGTGCACTTGTAATTTGTATACAAACTTCCGCAGTCGAAATACTTATCTTTAAATAGTTTTGAAGCGTGAGGGATTCTCATTAAAATTTCGAACTTTGAGTTTTTACGCATGTGTCAAACTATGGGCTTGCAGTGTAGAGCGGGCAATTTTGTTGTGCCTGTAGTGTTGAGCTGGTGGTAGTATGGAACTGGCCCCACGTTGGGCGCCAATGAAGCGTGAGGAATTCTCAGGGCTGGTTGTGGGGACAGTCAGTCAAACAGCTTTACTAGTATTCTCAACCACGTTTGTGTTGTCCAGGGACTACAGCAAACGTTGAATTGCCAACGTAGTAAAGGAAAAGTAATTGAAAAATCGTAGAAGATAATACATTAATATTAAAAGAAAATAGAAAATAGTTTGGATGAAAATTAACAAGTTAACTGTTCAAGTTTTAAAATGTTACTAATCACGCTTCAAACGAAAACTTGCCAAGTGAACTTGTAAATTTTCATCCAAACTATTTTCTATTTTCTTTTAATATTGTTGTATTATCTTCTACGATTAAAAATATTCAATATAACACCTTTATTACATGTAAGAACTTGGCGTTCTTTTAGATCTCATTACTTTTGGTGGCTGACTTTTTAAACAGTGTTGTTCGCACATAAGAGAACTTGGCTCTTTTTTTACATTTTATGTTTTTGTTCTGATTTCACATCTTTTTGCAAAGTTTTTTATGGAAGCATGATCCTTGAAATAACTTAATAAGCTAGCAATTTGCAAGCTTTAACACTCTAATTGCTCTGCCAATTTATAAATAAATAATAGGTAGGTTTGGTTAGAGTGGCTGTCTAGATGTCACATTAAGACCCCAAGGGTCCATTGCGAAACCACTAAAGAAAGTTACTCATGGAGTTTTATGAAGTTAAACAAACCAGAATTCTAAATTTCAACATCCTATGACCATTTTAAGAAAGTGGGCGGCAGCCACGCCCCTTTAATGAAACTGCATTTTTATACTTATATTTTCTCTTATACTCAACCGAAACACTATCAGAATTTCGAATTTAAACGTTTTCGACCATTTTAAGAAAGTGGGCGGATACCACGCCCCTAAACTTAAATAAATTTTTTTCTCATTCTTTTCATGTTATTCAACCAAAACCTTAAAAGAATTCCAAATTTCAAGATCCTACGACCAGTTTTAGAAAGTGGGCGGATACCACGCCCCCTGAATGAGCAAATTGAAATTTTTGATTTTTTCCTTTGTATACACCCGAAAGCCTACCATTGTACCAAATTTCAAGATTTTGCTATTGTTAGAAGTGCTTCATAATTTTGATGATCAGTCAGTCAGTCAGTCAGTCAATTACGGTTTTTGAAATTTTTACTGTTCAATATCTCAGGAAGTAGTGGTTCTACAAAATTATGTTTTTCACAGGGCCTTTGTGCCCATAAAGTTAATACGTAATTCAAATTTGAAGCTTCTAGCTCTATCGGTTCAAAAGTTATGGGGGGTTAAAAACGTCCTTGAGTTCGATCCTGTAAAAAGGGAGTAGTGCTAGAACTTGGCTGGGCCCTTTAATCTGAAATAGCAAATGTCACTACGCGTTTACACTCCATTGAAAAGGATAACACAATATTAGCTGAGAAACACACAAAAATTTACACTGAACTACAAGACATGAAAAGCGCAGTACACGAAATCTTTACTGACGTCTCCATATTAAAGGCAAACATTCCATCACACTCCACCATCCGAAGTGATGAAAATAAAAAAAATCACTTTTAGACCACGAAAACATTGTTTTGGCATCTGATGCTGTGCTCTACAACATTCATTGAAGGTGAAAATCTTACACATGTTTTCCGTCATCTATGCATCACATTGAATTTGAAGCCACCTTCACTAAAACATATTCCGTACTCGCTCCAACAATAACAATAACTCTCCGGTGATCATCATTAAATTCAACTCGTCAGTGGACAGAACAACAACAACACTTAAATCAATAGCACAATTCAGAAAAGATAACAAACGTCAACTTTGCTTGCGAGATGTACTGATTCAGTCAGACGTTGTTATTTACTTGAGGGAATGCTTGTCCTCTTCTAATCAGAAAATTCTGCATGCTGCTCTTCGTATGAAAAAACAACAACAAATCGCAGTCGTGTTTACGATGCGTGGGCGAGTCTTCATCAAACGAGATGCTGCTGATAACGTTTCCCTCGAAGTGAACTCGATTGAGAGTTTGTCAGAGTTGCCGCTGAGTGAAAATTGAGGGAGAACTTTGTTTAATTCACTAGACCACTCAATTTATGATTTTGTTTATTAATTAATTTATTGTTTTTTTTTTTTTTATCTTTTCCTTTATTATTTCTAGTTAAATCAATTTCTTTTCTGAGCCTAATAGCCTATTCCCACCGACATGATTAAGCTTATTTGATTATAAATCAAGAAAGGCGTTCCCACTGAACTTTTTACTTAATTTAGCTTGAAATTTATCACAATCTTGACATTTTTTTGAATTTTTCAATAAAATATATCAATATATGACACAAAATTTGAATTTTGACTGTCAAAAAGAAAAAAAAAATGAATTTAAAATTAATTTTATTCATTACTTCAGCATGAAATCATTCAGCCTGGAATCATCGAGGTGATTTATACCTAATTAAAAAATGAACAAGCTAAATCAGGTAATTTCAAATGATTGAAAATGTATGGCAAATCATGAAATAAATTATGTGTTTTAGCTAAATCAAGTTGTTTTAGCTAAATCACGTTGGTGGGAATAGGCTATAAAGCAATAATTATAAGTTATAACATATTTACTATCATATATTTTCTTTTTTTCTCTTTTAAATTAGGATTTGAATGTTTTTCTCACTTATTTTTGTACAACAGAAAGCAGCTACTTTTACACCAATCAGAATTACGATGTCCCTTTTCTTCTTCTTTTTCTTTATTTTGTCCGCTATTCTTAACATGTTAGTGTTTTTAAGTATAAAATCTATCCAATCAATACATGTTGAGTGATCTAAGTGTAATCGATACATCCTCCACAAACGACACTAGTGTTAATATAACTAGAGCTATGGTCAACATAATCACGTCACGAAATAATGGTTTTCAGATTTGCCATATCAATGCTCAAAGTTTATTTAAGAAAATCAACGAGTTCAGGGATGTATTTGAGGGTTCAAGGTATGACGCAATCTGTGTGAGTGAGACTTGGAGCCATATGCATAAGCGGTAGTAAATGCTTTTACTAGTCAATTTTGATAGTATTTACTTTTCTTCGTATGCATAAACTCCAAGTAAATACTTGAATAAAAGCTTTTACTAGAAGTAAAAGTATTTACTAGGTATGGATGAACTTTGGTAGTAAATACTTAAAGTGATATGCATAAAAACCTTTTACTACTAGTATTAACTTCAATTTTTACAAGTTGCTAAAGAGCAACTTGAACATTTGCTAGTAAATACTTTTGGGGTGTTTGAAACGAACATTTTCATTTGCAAATCAACATTCAAGGCGATTTGTTCCATATTCTTGTCAAATGGCCGCGTTTTCGCACATTAATACTGAACAAATTAATAAGGAACGAAGATCGCCAGAAATTGTTTCGAACTGTCAGAACAGAAGGGTCATCCATTTTTATTTTGTTTCTGAAGTAAAACATTTGCTGTTTTGAAGATGGATGCACTTTTATTGGCAATTTTTAATGAAACAATTAAGCTGAATTCAAGAGAAAAAAGAAGAAGACGAATTTCGCGAGACATATCAAATATATTGGATTTACCTGACACAATTTGAGGGTGTGAAATTTATGTAGAATTGATAAATAAAGTAAATTCTTGATTTCCTCTCTTAAGCTTTCATGGTAATTTTATATTAAATAAAGACGCTTGTTTATATGTTTAAAGGGAAATAGAACCTTTTGTAATACCTTCATCGATTCCTTCAATTCAAAAAACTTGCTGCAACCCTCTGATTCCTAGCAGAAGTAAGCTATCAAAGATCAATTGGCAATTCACAGAAATATAAAATGTGTTTTAATGCGTTCAAAAAATGGAACAAACCGAAATACAGAACATCCATTTTCATGTTCGAAAATCCAAATCACAATAACGAATTGCGGAACACCCAAATTCACTTTCGCAAAGTGTATTCACAATTAGTGAAATGCAGAACATGGGCGATAATTTCAAAATGCTTTACCGCTTTGAAAAAGTAAATGTTGGCTTTCTAAATACAGCTTTCCTTCTTGTATTGGAGCCTTGGATTGCACACATGTAGAGATTAAAAAACCTCACTTGCATTCTGAGAATATAATAAATCGAAAATACCAGCCACCTGTGATGTAAAAAAATGTTTTAAAAGTGTTGTTTGTGAATGGCCAGGTTCAGTCTATGACTCCAGGATTCGGAAAAACAGTTTTCTTGAACCAATTTTAGAAATTCAGTTAACACGGTGTTTTGGCAGATGAGGTATATGGAAATCGCCACTTTTTATAGAAACCAAATCACGAGCAAGGAGAAATCATACAACAAATTACATACAAAAGAGAGGGTCATCTTAGAACAATGTTTTGGTCAGTTTAAAAGTCGATTCCCATTATTACAAAACTGTATACGGGTGCAGTTAAAAAACGTGGCAACTCTTATAATGGCATTTTTTGTTTTGTATAGTGTTGCAAAGTATTTAAATAAAACCCGACAACTTTGAAGAAGAGGACAGAGGAGTTAAAAGCGAAACTACCAACAACCACGGACGCAGTTCTGATGCACCTGAAATCAGGAGATAGGGGCAGCTACGGTGAAATGAAATAGATTTGATCAAAAGAACCGAATGCACCTCAAGCATTTTGACAAAATCTAACGTACAATTATTTTCGTTATTTGTCAAGATTATGAAACAACCACGCGCCGCCGTATAAAAATTTATAACTAAAAAGTCAATAACAAATACTTCAGCTCAAAGTGATGAAATCTAAATACCTAATTAAAGCAAAGTTAAGGTTTTTCTTGTTACTTTTTTAGTCTAGTTTTCCATTTTACTTTATTTTTCAATTGCTATAAGTAAATGCCTGAGTTTTCCGATGAATATGTAGTTTTTACTTGGATGAATCTAGTATGTACTACTAGTAAATGCTGGCTAGCATTTACTTTTTTTATGCATACCAAATGAAGTAACTAAGAATCTGAGCTTTTACTTGTTGATCTAGTATTTACTTGAAGTATTTACTATTTTTATGCATATGCCCCTTGGTTTAGAAGCAATATTTCTGATGGATTGATCCAACTTAAGGGGTTCAAGGTCTTGAGAAATGACAGAGTGGGTCGAATGGGTGGTGGAGTTGCCATTTACATAAGGGATTCAGTTAAACATCGAATTAAATATGCTTCCAGTTCTGAGTCTCCTATTGAATATCTTTGTGTTGAAATAAGTAACAGGAATGAAAGACTACTTCTTGGGGTTGTCTACCGACCAAACCGTTATCTTGATTGGGCTATGCTCAAAACCTTTCTTGAAGATAATTCCTTTTTCCATACAAATATTGTTCTTTCAGGAGACTTTAACTGTGATATACTTACTGACAACAGCCTTATAACCATCATGAACACTTTCAACTTGTTTCTAGTAAACTCCATTAATCCCACCCACTTCTCCCAGAACTCAAAAACACTTCTTGACGTGTTTTTTACTAGCAACTCCAGCAGAGTGATCTCTTTTGACCAACTTGACGCTCCTGGTTTCTCCAAACATGACTTAATGCATCTCTCAGTTGATTTTTCTTTGATTAGACCCGTGAGGACTTTCAATTCCGTGACTTCAAGAATATTGATATTCAATCTCTCGAATCAACTGCCAGAAGAGTGAACTGGGATTCAATTTATCGCTTCCATCTACCTGACGACCAAGTAGAGTTCCTTCAGAGTAATCTGTTTTCCCTGTTTGACACTCACTGCCCCCTTAAAACAATATCTTTAAAATATGACGACTGTCCATGGTTTACTCGTGATATTCGTAACAAACTTCAACAAAGGGATTTGGCTTTTAAAAAGTGGAAACGTTTTAATATTCCTGGTGATTTCCAAGAATATCGCCGCTTGCGTAACACGGCCGTTCGTCTAATCCGTGTGGCTAAAGTGCAATGGTACCAGCACCGCTTAAATATCTCTCTCGGCGGACGAAAGCTATGAAAAAACTTAAAGGAGGTGGTAAACAGACCAAATAATCTCTGTGTAGGTGAGCTGGATTGTAATGCTATAAATAACTCCTTTATTGCTTCAATTCTCCAACCATCTTTGAACTCCATTCAAAGCTTTTCAGCGGAAGAGTTCTCTACAATGTACAATGGAGCTGCTTTTGGGTTTTCTGAAGATGTTGTCGAGAGCTTTATTTCATTGAAATCCAATGCTGTTGGTTTTGATAACCTCCATCCCACCTTCCTAAGAGCCATGCTCCCAATAACCTTGCCACATCTCACTTACGTCTATAATACTATTCTTACAAAAGGAATCTTCCCGTCAAAGTGGAAAGACTCTAAAATTGTACCCATCCCCAAAAATAGTGCCAACACGGAGTTTAGGCCCATTGCAGTCCTTCCTTTCCTATCCCAAGTCTTGGAAAAAATAATGCAGAAACAACTTTCTGGACTTCTCTTGCAAAACGGTCTTCTTGCTTCAAAACAATCCGGGTTTCGCCCTTCTCACAGTAGTACATCAGCACTCTTGGAAGTTGTTGAACGGGTGCATAAAGCGTTGGATGCCAACAAAGTTTCATTTTTGGTTCTCCTAGATTACTCTAAGGCGTTTGACACTATCAACCACCACATCCTGTGTCTAAAACTTTTAAAAATTTACAATTTTTCTTCTGACGCAGTCAAACTTATTTCCTCTTATCCCGGCCAGAGACGACAAGCGGTTGTACTGAGAAATAAAACTTCAAACTTAATGCCTATATCTAGCGGAGTTCTACAGGGTTCTATCTTGGGTCCATCACTTTTCTCGCTTTACGTGAACGAAGTACCAAAACCCTTACGCCACTATGATGAGCAGCTCTTTGCTGATGAGTTGCTATATTTTTCGTCTTAGACGCTACGGTCATATCTATCAGTTCTCCAAAAGTATTTATGGCATCTCCTTTCATCCTTTGACAACTTACTTAGGCTCCGAACTCTTATTACTCTCTTTAACACGTCCTAAATTTAAACTTAATTATAAATAAGATGTAAATCTTAATATTAGTGGCCATTAAATAAATACAAATACAAATACAAATACAAAATACAAATATATAGATACTTGAACTTTTGTAAAATACCATAGCTTTATGTAGATGTTTGGTTCTATGTAGTTATTGGGTCAGTTTGGGTTGAAATATTAACAAAATTATTATAATGCATCTTACATGATGTAAACCAAATCATAGCTGTAACGGTTACATCGGTTACATCTATGATTGAATCGGAGTTTTATATTGATATGTTGCTGGGGACATGCCAATGAGGAAGATGCAAAGTACACGCTAGTGTTTTGTGCATTTATGTAATGGATAGTTTTGTTGAAAGGGTGTTAAATTATTATGCTAGTTTATTATTGTGATTGCCAGGCATTTATTTTCAATAGATTGTTTTTTTTTTTAATTGAGGAAAAAATTATTTCGCTTGTATGTATATCCTTTGTAGATAATTTTTTTATTAGGGGTTGAAAATTTGGTAAAATGTTTATGACGCGTTTGATTCATGAATGGGTTTGAACTTATTTTTATCATAGGTTAATGAGAAAGATTGCAATGTGTAGGTGCTTGATGCTTTTTTGTGTGTCGTGCAATAGAGAGAAAGGGATAGGAAAGGATATACATTTATTTGTTTACTTTATTGCTGTCACGCGTTTATTTTTGAATGAGTACCTATTGTGGTTTCTCAATCAGGTAGTTGAACGTCTGTGGCTCCTGATTAATTGCCAACATGGCCATTGCTATCGCCATAGTATGGTGAGATCGCAAACGAGTGTCAAAAATGTTATTTTTGTCGATACCTTGCAACGAAGTTCCTTGTCGCCTTTGAAGCGGGTGTATATTACGCTTCGACCGCTCGGTCTGATCATCATTCTGCTGATTATTCATATCATTTTTGTCGTCGGGCTCATTGTCACTCAGCTCACCATTAACATCTACGATCAACATCACACTGGATGGCTCTCCCGCCAGAAACTTGACATCACGAGCGACTGAAATTTTGTTGAATTCGTCCATGACACGATATCCATTTTGATACTCGTAATAGCCCAAAAAAATACATTTCTTGGCCTCTGCATCCAGTTTTCGATGTTTTTGCTTCGGTATATGTACATAGATTTCTGATCAAAAAATGCGAAAATGATCAAACCGTGCAATTTTGCCATACCAAAGTTCGTACGGAGTCTTATTCTTTACTGTACTGGTTCCGGTTCTATTAAGAATGTAGACAGCAAACTGCACCGCTTCATGGAGCATCGAGCGCGCCGACTCTACAATTGTACGATTCTTTCGTTCAATACACCCATTTTGCTTTGGCATGTACACAATCGACCGCCACGCCGGCCGGTGAAGAATACCAAGTGCTTCGGTAATTTCCTTGACTTCTACAAACTCTGTTCCGTGATCAGTTTGGAAAAACTTGACTGAGTGGCCACAATGCTTTTCAGCGATATTGACCATAATTCTTGTCTTTTGGGCTACCTACCTCAGACTTGTTCATGAGGAAGAAAATAAAACGAAAATGCGAGTAATCATCCTTGATAAGAACATAATACTTAGGACCTCCAAACGATGTCTCCTCAATCGGTCCACAAATATCAATGTGAATAATTTCACCACACATGGTCGATTTGTCTGTCCTATTACTGAAACTCAAACGATGCAACTTCCCAAATGCGCATCCATGACAATCGAATTTTTCATCAACAAAATCAATCTCGTTCGATTTCCGTAAATTTCGCACATGTGCCAAATTTTGGTGACCCAATCTTTCATGCCAAACATGCAACGAATCATACTTGCTAGCGATATTTACCATTGATTTGTCTGATTTCGGTTCGATTACCTTGAACAGCATTTGGAACATGTTTCCTTGTCGAGCTCCCCCTGCAACAATTGTATCACCGTCGAGTAATTCAAACGAGTTGTTATTTGAACATCCTGTGTAACTCTTGTCATATGTGCTGGTTGTTGAAAACAAATTAGCGAACAACTTCGGAACATATACCACGTCTTTCAGCGTCCTTTCGATCCAATCTTCACCATCGAACGAGAGACTATTTATGTCACCACTACCAATGCCTTGCATCATTTCACCATTTCCAATCCGCACATTTATCGACTCCTTCAGTGCAACATAATTGTTGAACCATTCGCGCCGTTTGCATATGTGGCCGGTTGCCCCAGAATCTTTGTACCAAGCATCACATTGTTTGAGACTGTCGGCAATCGAAACAAAAAATGCCTTGTCACCAACCTTTGGTGTAGCTTGCGGTTTGCCCGATAACGACTTATGCTAAGATTGCGCATTGCAATCCTTCTTCAAATGTTGAATCGATCCACATCTAAAACAGTTACCTTTCGGTTTATTAAATGCCTTTCTTTTGTGTTGCTGTTGATTCAATTTGTTGCTTATTTCGCTAATTGAGAGCTGTCTTTTGCTCTACAGTAACTGAATCCCATGCCGATTGAAAATGACGATGTTCTAGTGGTAATATCATCAAAATCCTAGTTATTAAAGAACTGCCACTGATTGTCACACCAACCACTTTCAGTTTTTGTACGAAGCTTTGCAAAATGGAAATGTGTGTTGGAATGTCGTGCGTCGGATCCTTTTTGTACGTGTAGTATTTTTCTTCTAGCAACTGCTTTGCCGCTTAATGCTCGTACACCGAGTGTAGCTTCTCCCACATTTCCTTGGACGTTGTACAATTGCACAAATGGATCAAAATACCAGAGCCGCATGTGTTCACCATCACTCTTTGTGCTTTTGCATCACTTTTGACCCATTCCGCCATCTTTTTCTTGGCTGCTTCAAATTCTTCTTTATTGGTGATCTGTTCAGCCATTTTAATTGGAATTGGCACTGTTGGTTCTTGCATTTTACCATCAACATAATCAAAAACATCAAGCGCCATCAAATTTACTCGAACTTGAAACTTCCACATCATCCATTGTGATGGATCGATGAATTTCTCAATTGAAGCTGTTTCTTTCTCCATTATTACCTATGTGCTTTTTAGTTAGGTTTGGTTGAGCTGTCAAACAAGAAAAACAAAAACAAATCTTTTGAGGTTACATTTTTCTTTTCTTTTGATCATAATATTATTGAAATAGATAAAGAGACAACAATTTTCGTTGCTCTTAATTTATTTCAAAAATTCAAGAACGATCTTGATATGGTAAGTTTTTGAAGAAAATTAAAATAAGAAAATATTTATTTATCTTTGAACAACCCACAGCAAGAAAGGCAAATGCAATATTCGAACTGAAGTCCACCCTCCATGATGAAATCCTCAAGCTGTTCCAAGTAAGCCAGCTCCTGATATTCTCCTAATTGCTGCTTCCAGATTCGCTGAAAAACTATCAATAATCAATTCAATATCTATTTCGTGCTTTTATATAAATAAACGGAGAAAGTCTTTATTTTCTGATACATACTAATGAAAAATTTACTGCCGACAGAATTATATACATGCATAAAAGCAATAATAAAAATAAGGACTAATTTGTTCGCATGTTTCTTGCTGATTGTCTTCCTCAGCTGATGGCTTCGTCCTTCTCCTTCGCCCTTCTTCGGCTTCCAGTATTGCCTCGACTTCGGTCAGCTGGTTGTCGGTGATGGTGCATGCATACTTGAGTCGTTCTTAATTTTCTTCGAGGTTTTTGAGCTTGATTTCGATAGCTGAAGCTGCATCGATGACGTTTGAGGACTTTTCATGCTCTTCGTTGAGTTCACGAAGGAGTTTCTTGATCTCCAAACGATGAACATGTGAAATTTGTTCGACGACCTAAAGAATACAATGAACGTTAAATGAGATCTGTTTGGAGATGAAAAACCTTACCTCAGATTTCTCCTTCAGCCTCTCCTGCTCGGCGTTTTCGCACATTTTGTGCTCCAGTTGCTTCTCCACCTTCCACAGGTTTAAGATTGCCTTTCGTGCCGACTGACGTTCGACAATCATCTGCTCATGGGCAGCGGCCAACTTGTCCTCCAATTTTTGGTACTGCTTCTCGCCGACGCTCTTCGGTCGTTCACTGAACTTCTCAGCCATGTCCTCCCGAAATAGGGATGTTTGCGGATCGCAGTGTAGTCAATTCGATTGGAAGGGATTGTGACCAGGGAGAGATTGAGATTCTTGAAATTGGTGCTGACTTTTAAGTCACTTGGAAAGGCGATCATTTCCTTGGTGTGACTCTCCTCGCAGTGACTGAGGATTTTCAAGTATGTCTCGTGGACATTGTCCTCGTGAAATGGTGTGACTTCGCAGATGAGTTCATAGCCTATAATACCCATGGACCAGAAGTCACAGCTGACCTGTAAGTAGTTTTTAGCATCAATGTTTTGTTTAAAACTCGAGGTTTGAAAGAACTTACGCTCTGCTGGGATTTGGTCAATCTGCAATAGGAAATTGTCTCGAGCAGTTCTGGAGCAATGTAATCAGGAGTTCCAACCGGCGCACAATGGGGCAAAACTCAAAAAAGCTGGCAATAAATAAAATTGTGAAGTTGAACCTTGTCTTAAATAACCGATCTATTTCTCTTCGAAATATAATAGAAAATCAAAAATGAAAGAGAGATAATTAATTTGCACTATGTGTTATTCAGGAGAAAGTCGCAAACAAAGAGTTAGCTAGAATTTGAACCGAGCTCAGACGTCTTTTCATCATTTTGGGTTTTTTCAGTAAATTGTGTACTATTTTTTATTTATTACATGTATGGAGTTGAATCTTTTTGAGGAGAAATTAATAAGCTCAGGAGCGTTATTGTACGTTTTCATTTTATGTAAAACAGCCATTAATGTTATTTTAATTCTTATTCAAAAATGAAAAAAAAAACTAAAATTAACGTGCTTATTTGTATCTTCTGAAAGCCTTAGTCATTTAGTTGTGTTCGCCGTAAAACGCCAATAAGTTTTATATGTCATTTTTTTCAGTAATTTGTCTACTTTTAGAATCTGAAAAATTTCCTTGCTACTTTTTGCACCCCTGTAAGTAATGCTCATTTTTAGTTGGTGACGTCATGTTCAATAAATGAAGGTTTATGGTTAAAGTTATTAAATTTTCAACGGTTTTTTAAATTTTTTATTTTCGTTTATTTATAATATTTGTGTTTATATTTGAAAAATAGTGAAAATAAAAATAATTAGATAAAAATATTAATGTTAATAGTACAAATACGACCTATACAAAATTTCAAAAGTGGCAACCCTAATTTTTAATAACTTTTTTATGATTTCTTTCCTATTACTATTTTATAGATGACATACAAAGTTTTATTAAAATTGTTTGAGGATTTTTCGAAAAGTGTCGAAAATCTTAAAATTTTGTATGGGTGGTAACCCTTAAAATGGGCGTGGCGACTCGAAATTTTGGCTATGAAATAACATTGGTATCAGTAAAATTTGTGCCAAATTTCAAGTGCCTACCTCTTTTCGTTAATTTAATGCCAATTTTTCGTGATTTTGCCCCATTGTGCGGCGAGGAACTATGCACATGCCCGTCACCATTCAAGGCAGCGGGATTTCAAAAATCTTCCAGTTTGATGGCGGTCGATTAGAATGTTTTCCGGATTTATGACGCGATGGACATAGCCCATGCAATGGAGAGCATGAATTTATGAAAATTATGAAATTATGAATTTATGAATTTATTATGATTTTGAAAACAAGAGGATTCCCTTCGGTACAGAACGGATACGGACGACTACGCGGTTGTAAAAAATGCACAAACAGAATGTTTTTTTTAGATTCCAGATTGACAAACGCCATTATACAAAAAAAAAAAAAACACTTTGACACACCAACCACTTTCAACTCACCTCCTGAGATGGATTGGAAATAGTTAGAGATAGTTACGATTTGACACATCAACACAGACCGCAAAAACGACAATTGTGATTACGAATCGTAACTATTCGCGTGCAAAAACGAGAAATAGTCAACCACTGTTGATTATAGTTGATTATAGTCAGCGCAAAAACGCACCTCAGCCAAAGTGAATATGGAAATGTCATCAGCTTCTCATTGAAAAAAATTAAAAGATTTCAAATTTGCTAATCAACAACAACAACTCAGCTCTACAATATGTCTGCAACAGGTAGGTATGATAAATTTTATAGAAATGTTTATAACTGAAGTTATAAATAAATCAGTTAATATATTTTCAGAAGAAAATCGCGATGGTAACAGGACTTCGGTGGAGCAACTAGAATACTTCGTGGCATTCATGACCAACCACCCGCAGCTCATGGCCAGCAAAAATGACCCAACCGATCCGGAAAGGGTAAAAAATTATGGAGTCAGCTGGGAGAAGCAAAATGGAAGGAAGTATGAAGTATGTACATAATGTAATTGTTACAAAAGGTCTATTTAATTTTGTATATCATTTAGACACTCTCTCACTGGAAAAACCAGCTGCGTTCCCGGGCAAGAAAGGCCAAAGTTGACAGGGGGCCCTTCTTCAAAAATAAAATTTAAAGACTTTGAAGAGAGAGCCCTCCAATCTTTTGGTAGCAATCGACGGCCTTCCTGATGTCCCAACGTTGGGCTTGGAAATGACGTCAAATGTCACTGAAACCCCCATTGTCTTCCCAGGTTTGACAAAAAAAAAATAGCTATCAGAAAAACGGATGAGAAAAAAAAATCTTTTCCAAATTTGACTACTCTAGAACTTCATTTGAGCGGAATATTTATGCAATTCGACGAAGGTTTGTATGAAATATTTTTCTTTTTTTTTCAAAAAGAATTAAAACATTTATGACCGAATTAAATTAGAAAATTGAATTTAATTTTTTTTTCTGATGAGATTTCATTTCTCTGAACAGCTGATTGTAAAAACATCAAAAATATTCCATTTCGTTTTTCTCATGTGTCAATTTTTTTTTCTATACCGATTGGGTTGGGGTCGAAATTCTGTATGGGCCAAAATTCGGATTCCAAAATTCTGTATTCCAAAATTCTGTATTTTAAAATTCTGTAAATTCAAAATTCTGTATTCTAAAATTCTGTAAATACAAAATTCTGGATTTCAAAATTCTGTATTCCAAAATTCTGTACTCCTAAATTCTGTAAATAATAAAAGAAAAATTGTTTTGATAGTGAAAAAAAGTGTGCATTTTTTTTCATTATCAAAACAATTTTTCTTTTATCATTTACAGAATTTAGGATTACAGTTTTTTGATGTTTTCTATGCAGAACCTTGAAGCATAGATTATAATTCTAACGTTACGGATCTCTCTCCAACTAATTTGCATATGGTTTACATGAATCACATACCACATTTTGCGTTCGACAGCTTAAGTTAAGTGTTATACCTAAGTTAATCGTGATTTTTTTTTTTCGTTAGTTGTTTGTTTTTTTTTTTTTTGTATAAAATGTTACTTAAAAAACCTGTTCATAACTGTGAGTTTTAATGTAGAGATTTGGAATTACAGAATTTATAAAAGCAGAATAATGGATTTGCAGAATTTTGAAAAACAGAATTTTGGATTTA
This sequence comes from Sphaerophoria taeniata, assembly GCA_943590905.1. Lineage (NCBI taxonomy): Eukaryota > Metazoa > Arthropoda > Insecta > Diptera > Syrphidae > Sphaerophoria > Sphaerophoria taeniata. The sequence goes on along the minus strand of OX016541.1, from coordinate 81,889,686 downwards.
CAGAATTTTGAAATACAGAATAATAGAAAAGCAGAATAATGGAATACAGAATTATGTTCATACAGAATATTTTCTTCAGATACAGCTTTTGTTCATACAGAATTTTGGAATACAGAATAATGACCCGTTCCCGTACCGATTACATCAGAAAAAATTTTTCAGGTGAAAAAAAAACTTCTGTCATAAAAACAGCAAAATGTTGAATTGACATTTAATTTCTGACACATAATTGTTGGTTGCTATAAACACTCATCAGAAAAATGTTTCAAGTTTGCACTGTTCCAATTTTTTGTCTGATGGATTTTTCTGATAGCTATAACCGGTCCCTAATATTCGCCATAATCATTTTAACTTCCCTTTTTTCCACTACCTAAAAAATCAAAATGTCAAAAAATTTGCTAGTTATGACCTGCTCTGAAGGAGATCACAATTTCGATTGTTTTTGTGACTCTCACAAGTTGTGACTTTGGGGGAGAATGCGAAAAAGTCACAAAATCAATTTCACCTCTTCTTATGACTTGTGACTTGTGAGGTATCAGTGATGATGGGGAGAATCGGGCTGTAAATAAATACTGATTTGTGTGTATACAAAATAATAAGGAATAGAAAACAGCTTACAGTGGGAGCAACACTTTATATGATTAACCAAATTTTACAAAACTAAATATTTTTAACAAAGATCGACGCCAATACCTACATCTGCTTCGTTTCTAGCTAAGGCCTCAGTTATAGCTATCAGTATTTTTTAATGATGGCACCGGAACAGTAAAAAAATGAAACGCCATCAGTAAAACGAAATGGATTTTTTTTTTTGACATTTGGCAGTCAGTTGTTCAGTAAAATGAAATTTCATCAGTAAAATTTATAAAATTGATTTGTTAATAATATTCAACACTAAATCCATTCTTTTTTTTTGAAAAAAATAGACGAAATGTATTTTCAACTTATTTCATCAAAATTTTCCTCAAAATATAAGATATAAAACAAAATTTTTACTGATGGATTTTACTGATAGCTATAACTGAGCCCAACTTACCATTTGAGCACTTAACTTCTTTCTTGGATACATCTTAAATACCGATTTTAACAATATACGGCAGTAGAGGTAAGACTTTGTTAGTCGGAACTGGCCTAAAGAAATTATTCACAGGTAGTTATAACTAACTAGCTGACCCGACGAACGTTGTTTCGTCACGGTTCAAATGAATTTGAAAGAGTCGGCGTTAAATAATTCAAAATAATATAACAATTTTATTTAACGAAAAGACGTTCTTAAAAATATTAAAAATGCAAATGTGGATGACTATGGATTTAAACTAAATACCACATCAATATTCTGAATATTTCTTCATATCTCAATTCAATTCTCAAACAAAATGCAAAATTTTGACAGATGTGATTTTAATTTCAAATCTATTGTTTTTGCTTAGAGTTGTTCAGTTCTTGAGATCTTGGTCGCAACAATATTTTTAATGTTTTGTATTTTCCTTACTTTTCTACATATATATATTTATATTTCTATATATATATATATATATATATATATATATATATATATATATATATATATATATATATATATATATATATATATATATATATATATATATATATATATATATATTTGAAATGTGAAACTGTAATTTGCAACTACATATTTGGTTACACAGACAGTAAAATTTTTTTTTGTTTTCTTATCATTTAGAAAAGTTTCTTAATAATCGTTGTTTAAACATTTCAAAGCCAATTGTATGACACAATGGCCCTCTAAGTTGATTTTTGTAAGCCTTATGATCACCTATCCCCCTTTTTTTTTAAAGATTGTTGATCGTGGTGCCCGTGGCGTAATTATTAGTGATTTTTATTTCATCTTTCCGGGGTACTTACTCTTGCGAAGAACTAACAACACTTCCAAGAGTATAAACATGCCATAAAAAAATGCTTCTTCACACGCATTCAAAGGCCACTAACGCCTTGGCTCTTCAAAAGCTATCGCAGCACTCTACTTATTTATTTATTTTTTTGTAGAGAAGGTCAATGGATAAACATTCGTTTGCAAAGACTTAAGAGAATTCGCATATCTTAATCTTTTCTTAATATTTTTTTTTTAATTTAGCAATCGGCTACTCCTGGAATTTCGTCTTTTAAACTGGCAATTTATTGATACTTCCTATAATTATTTAACATTTTTTATTCCTCTGGAACTACGTTTTAATTTTTGCACTTAAGCATTTAATTTCTTAGCATAATCAAAACCTTTTTGAATCGACTTCAAATTTTATGACAAACTGGATCTGAAAAAAGATTTGTTTGGTTGTTTAAAACAAATAAACGGTAGTTGGGGAAGCTAGTTTACGTAAGGACGTTCTAAGAACTTGCTGAAGGAGGCCCGGACCAGCTTCTGGTTGTAGTTCAGACGAAGGGAGAAACTGCTTTAGCAAAGCTGACGATGATGATGATGAGATTCGAAGCTTGAGCGTTTCGGTTGGGTCAAGTTAAGAAAAATCGTATGAAAGGGGAAGGGGTTGACCATTGCATATCGTTTAAAAAATATATATATACATATACATATGTTTCCTACCATGAATTCGAATCTCCTCGTTTTGCAATCTGAAGCAAGAACGCCTATCAGTGTTTAAGGCCTTAGAAGCAGATTAGATGAAACATTGCTTTTGTAAAATTGCAACGTAACACTATGTTTACGAAGGTTCATTTATCTTCTTTCATATCAGTATTATTTTTCACTTTCCCCATCTATCCCACTTGCACTTTTTTCAGTATCATACCCAAATGTAGTAAAAAAAATATGGAGAAGAATTTTGAGAACAGGGCCCCCATGGTAACTTATCACTCGAAAGAATTAGGTGATAAACAATAGATTGAAAACAAATATTTAGTTTTGTTCCGATCGCTTTTCTCCTCGTTTTTGCGAGTAATAAGAGACAGAACTTGGCCAAGATAAGAAATAGTACATAATGTGTATGAAAAGGGCGTCGCTGAAGAGACTTTGCCCACACTGCACCCTGACGTTGAAGAGACTCTGCTTAGCTTATATGCTATAAAGTACAGAGAAGTTGCGGTATATCCATCAGTGGGTGCGTTTCCGTCAATTTTAAGGTGAAAAATGTATTGGGGGAAAAACGGCTATGGATCGCAAACTGTGCTGGTGGGAGCAGATGCTTTAAAAGTGTTAAAAAGTTTCCAGTAGATTATAAGAGCAATAAAAAAGCCTGGATGATATCTTCCATTTTTGTTAAATATCTGCAAAACTGGTATCGCCGACTAAAAAAGGAGCATAAGAGATAACAATATGCTATAACTTAAGCAATACGGTCTTAATCCCTTCCACCAAATACTACCTTGGTACTGCAATCCATGGACCAAGGAACTATCTATATGTACATATACTATGCATTATAAAAATAAATAAAATCGCATCTCTAAAAACAGGTTAACTTTTATTACCTTCATATCGGTTATTATCTATCGCTTATAACGACAAAATTAGACCGTCCACTGGAGGTCGTTTGACTGTACATATACATAATATGTAATGTATGTAGCGTATATTTAGCGGCTCGCCAAATACAAACCCATGCACATACATATGTATATTGGTCGATCGTTCCAAGCGTTTGCCTTGAATCGAAAAATATGTCCCTTCTTCTTTACGCCGCCGGCTTGACCAATCAAGTATGTATGTACATATGTAGCTATAGTAAAATAGTGTTCGAATGCCTCTATGAAATGAAAAAAAATATTATTTGTCAAAATTTTTGAACGAAAATAAATATTTCTATATTGATCAGATTTGTTTTTATTTTGTTGAAGTGAACAAAAAATAGGATTTTTTAACATTGGCACCGTTTGTGATTTGAAAACTATAAATTTTGTTTCTCCTAAACCTTCTACCCTAATACCTCTTGCATTTAGAGGAAAAATTAGGAAAATCGGTCAACCAGTGTGCCCGGTTAGCGAACGAACACAAAAATTAGGCTGTTCTTTTATATATATAGATAACATATCTTTATTAAAATATCAACTCAATTTTCAAAACATTTAAACGTTCATTCTACCTTAATCTAGATTATTTCTTTTTACATACTGAAATAAACATCTTCATTTCAGAATCGCTTTCACATTCAGTTTCTTTCAATAGCACCAATTTCTGTATCAATTACTTTATTCTATGAGACCCTTTATATGGTACAACATATTTATCATTTCCAAATTATTCTGTCTTCCTTTTACATTACATTTAGTGTAGTTATATCCTTTTGAATCTTTGCAAATTTGTCTGTCAGTTATTATCAAGATGGCATTTACTACTCACGCCATCTAGTTACAATGGCTATCTCTGCTTCTAACTAGATGGCGACAATGCTATCTTGAAAATACCTGTCAAATAAATATACAAGGATTCGAATTTATACATTTCAAAGCTATATTAAACATTAGAGCGTGAACCAGTGCCGCCTGACATGTAATTTGGTACAAATACCTCAACGCATAGATCCTGGTTGAATGAGTATTGTTCGATATACTTAAGGTCAACGTTCAGCTTCAGAAAACCACCTACAACTGTTTAACGTACATACCGTGAGCGTCGAAAGAAAGTATGTACACCCTCATATTGTATTTATCTATTGACTTTTTGAAGAGCCTGTGGCACTTTTGAAAAAAGGGATGCAAAAAAACCATTCATATCCGTAAAAAAACAAAAACAAAGGATGGTGTATGCGAAGAAATACAAACATGAGAGCATATCATTCTGGAGCAACGTTCTCGTTAGCGATGAGAGCAAATTTGAAATATTTGGTTCACGAAATGCAGAATTTGAACAACTAAATATTAATATACATTACATAACAATAAAAACACGGGGGTGGTTCGATAATGGTATGGGGGTGTATGGCAGCTTCTGGAGTGGGGAACCTCGTCTTTATTAAAAGTAGGTACAATGAAAAAAGAAGATTACTTAAATATTTTAAGAGAAAATTTGTCACCAAGTGTCGCTAATCTGGGGTCAAGTAACTTATGGGTTTTCCAACAAGACAACGACCCCAAGCACAAATCGAAACTTGTCAAAGAATTGGATCACCCTCCTCAATCACCGGACCTAAACCCCATTAAGCATTTGTGGGAGTATCTCGATAAGCAGATCTAAAAAACGAATATAACAAGCAGAGAGTCGTTGAAGTCAATTTTAAAGGAAGAATGGCAAAAAATTCCCGTCGAATTTACCAGAAAGCTTGTTGAGTCAATGTACTAGTCTTTGGCATTTTCAATCTAAGTGTAGGGTGACGTGGTCATCAATGCACCAGTGGTGCAGAATGCACCACGGCTATACACGCCAAACCGGACGCTAGATTAGTGTATACCTCTTTCAAATGTAACCGTTACTTTCAGAAACTCCGAAAGACTTAAGTTTGAAAGTGCTTCTCTTTGGTGGCTCACTTGTGCGGAGTGTTTTATAAATTTACAGTGATAAAGTGAAAAAATAAGGTTAGCTTATTTTTTAAATATCTGAGTGAAATAAAAGAGTTTCTTTATAACAAATCAATTAAACAGTTTTTTGAACATTTGCTAACATTTTAAAATTAGGAGTGAATAGTTTTGTTCCTTTTGTTATAAACTATTTCAATTTGTATAAAAAATGTCTGGGTGGTGCATAATGCACCACATAAGCATGGTGCTGAATGCACCATGGTTTACTGTGTAAAAAGACAAAGATGAAATAAAGGTACGACTGCAGCAGCTAAAATCTATCTGATCAAGAAGATACCGCAAATTCATCAAATGCTTTGAATTCTTAACTTCTTGACCGTCCATTTGATGAACTTAAGTCCTATAATAACTTTGCTTTAGTGGAGCTCCTCTATTTATTTTTATTTTAAAGTTCCCTTAAGTGATATGGTCTTTTGATCGATTTTTTTTATATTTAAGTTCTCGTATATTTTTGTTTGAATAAATAAATCTGTCTATGACGTTAAAAAATTGTTTTAATTCTTTAAATAAATTTGTGGTGCATCGTGTACATACGACTGGTGCATTCAGTACATACCATGGTGCACCATGCACCATTTGGTTTTTTGGGAAAAAGTACTTTTTACGCAAAGAATTCAGATCATATCGAAAATATAAGTTCGTACGTATTTTCATAACATATCTAAAGAATGAAATACAAAAATACATAACAAAAAGAGTTCATTGGAAAAAGTTATGGTCATTTGAAAATAGGGTGGTGCATCGATGACCACGTCACCCTACACTTTCTCCTGGCGCCATAAAAATGATTTTTTTTTTTTTTAAGAAGTCAATAGATAAATACATACGCAGGTGTACACTTTCTTTTGACGCTCACAGTATGCATGTACCTACTTTGTGTTTATTATTGTTTGGTAATTTATTAACCAGAATGTTTTTACGAGTACACACTACACTATACATTTTGAAACCAAAAAAAAAGTGTACGAGAGAAATTTCCTCATGATTTGTTTTCGTTTTTCTAATGAAGTTCCTTTTGCAAAATCTCCTTCGAAATAAAGTTCTTTTTTTCCGATAATTTAAAATTTGTAAGGGGAACCTTATTTTCTTTATTTTGTAATGAAATAATTGAAGACGAACATAAATACTTTGATTGTAATTAAATTTGCGGCAGAACGGATACGGACGACTACGCGGTTGTAAAAAATGCACAAAAAGAATATTTTTTTTAGATTCCTGATTGACAAACGCCATTATACAAAAAAAAAAAAAAAAACACTTTGACACACCAACCACTTTCAACTCACCTCCTGAGATGGATTGGAAATAGTTAGAGATAGTTACGATTTGACACATCAACACAGACCGCAAAAACGACAATTGTGATTACGAATCGTAACTATTGGCGTGCAAAAGCGAGAAATAGTCAACCATTGTTGATTATAGTTGATTATAGTCAGCGCAAAAACGCACCTCAGCCAAAGTGAATATGGAAATGTCATCAGCTTCTCATTGAAAAAATTTAAAAGATTTCAAATTTGCTAATCAACAACAACAACTCAGCTCTACAATATGTCTGCAACAGGTAGGTATGATAAATTTTATAGAAATGTTTATAATTGAAGTTATAAATAAATCAGTTATATTTTCAGAAGAAAATCGCGATGGTAACAGGACTTCGGTGGAGCAACTAGAATACTTCGTGGCATTCATGACCAACCACCCGCAGCTCATGGCCAGCAAAAATGACCCAACCGATCCGGAAAGGGTAAAAAATTATGGAGTCAGCTAGGAGCAGCAAAATGGAAGGAAGTATGAGGAAGTATGTACATAATGTAATTGTTACAAAAAGTCTATTTAATTTTGTATATCATTTAGACACTCTCTCACTGGAAAAACCAGCTGCGTTCCCGGGCAAGAAAGGCCAAAGTTGACAGGGGGCCCTTCTTCAAAAATAAAATTTAAAGACTTTGAAGAGAGAGCCCTCCAATCTTTTGGTAGCAATCGACGGCCTTCCTGATGTCCCAACGTTGGGCTTGGAAATGACGTCAAATGTCACTGAAACCCCCATTGCCATCCCAGGTTTTTTTCTGTACCGATTGGGTTGGGGTCGAAATTCTGTATGGGCCAAAATTCGGATTCCAAAATTCTGTATTTTAAAATTCTGTAAATTCAAAATTCTGTATTCTAAAATTCTGTAAATACAAAATTCTGGATTTCAAAATTCTGTATTCCAAAATTCTGTACTCCTAAATTCTGTAAATAATAAAAGAAAAATTGGTTTGATAATGAAAAAAAAGTGTGCACTTTTTTTCATTATCAAAACAATTTTTCTTTTATCATTTACAGAATTTAGGAGTACAGATTTTTGATGTTTTCTATGCAGAACCTTGAAGCATAGATTATAATTCTAACGTTACGGATCTCTCTCCAACTAATTTGCATATGATTTACATGAATCACATACCACATTTTGCGTTCGACAGCTTAAGTTAAGTGTTATACCTAAGTTAATCGTGATTTTTTTTTTTCGTTAGTTGTTTTTTTTTTTTTTTTGTATAAAATGTTACTTAATTTGTTAATTGAATAAAAATTGTTCTACAGGCAATTAAAAAACCTGTTCATAACTGTGAGTTTTAATGTAGAGATTTGGAATTACAGAATTTCTAGAAGCAGAATAATGGATTTGCAGAATTTTGAAAAACAGAATTTTGGATTTACAGAATTTTGAAATACAGAATAATAGAAAAGCAGAATAATGGAATACAGAATTATGTTCATACAGAATTTTTTCTTCAGATACAGAATTTTGTTCATACAGAATAACGACCCGTTCCCGTACCGATTACATCAGAAAAAATTTTTCACGTGAAAAAAAACTTCTGTCATAAAAACAGCAAAATGTTGAATTGACATTTAATTTCTGACACATAATTGTTGGTTGCTATAAACACTCATCAGAAAAATGTTTCAAGTTTGCACTGTTCCAATTTTTTGTCTGATGGATTTTTCTGATAGCTATAACCGGTCCCTAATATTCGCCATAATCATTTTAACTTCCCTTTTTTCACTACCTAAAAAATCAAAATGTCAAAAAATTTGCTAGTTATGACCTGCTCTGAAGGAGATCACAATTTCGATTGTTTTTGTGACTCTCACAAGTTGTGACTTTGGGGGAGAATGCGAAAAAGTCACAAAATCAATTTCACCTCTCCTTATGACTTGTGACTTGTGAGGTATCAGTGATGATGGGGAGAATCGGGCTGTAAATAAATACTGATTTGTGTGTATACAAAATAATAAGGAATAGAAAACAGCTTACAGTGGGAGCAACACTTTATATGATTAACCAAATTTTACAAAACTAAATATTTTTAACAATGATCGACGCCAATACCTACATCTGCTTCGTTTCTAGCTAAGGCCTCAGTTATAGCTATCAGTATTTTTTAATGATGGCACCGGAACAGTAAAAAAATGAAACGCCATCAGTAAAACGAAATGGATTTTTTTTTGACATTTGGCAGTCAGTTGTTCAGTAAAATGAAATTTCATCAGTAAAATTTATAAAATTGATTTGTTAATAATATTCAACACTAAATGCATTCTTTTCTTTTGAAAAAAATAGACGAAATGTATTTTCAACTTATTTCATCAAAATTTGCCTCAAAACATAAGATATAAAACAAAATTTTTACTGATGGATTTTACTGATAGCTATAACTGAGCCCAACTTACCATTTGAGCACTTAACTTCTTTCTTGGATACATCTTAAATAACGATTTTAACAATAAACGGCAGTAGAGGTAAGACTTTGTTAGTCTGAACTGGCCTAAAGAAATTATTCACAGGTAGTTATAACTAATAACATATCTTTATTAAAATATCAACTCAATTTTCAAAACATTTAAACGTTAATTCTACCTTAATCTAGATTATTTCTTTTTACATATTGAAATAAACATCTTCATTTCAGAATCGATTTCACATTCAGTTTCTTTCAATAGCACCAATTTCTGTATCAATTACTTTATTCTATGAGACCCTTTATATGGTACAACATATTTATCATTTCCAAATTATTCTGTCTTCCTTTTACATTACATTTAGTGTAGTTATATCCTTTTGAATCTTTGCAAATTTGTCTGTCAGTTATTATCAAGATGGCATTTACTACTCACGCCATCTAGTTACAATGGCTATCTCTGCTTCTAACTAGATGGCGACAATGCTATCTTGAAAATACCTGTCAAATAAATATACAAGGATTCGAATTTATACATTTCAAAGCTATATTAAACATTAGAGCGTGAACCAGTGCCGCCTGACATGTAATTTGGTACAAATACCTCAACGCATAGATCCTGGATGAATGAGTATTGTTCGATATACTTAAGGTCAACGTTCAGCTTCAGAAAACCACCTACAACTGTTTAACGTACATACCGTGAGCGTCGAAAGAAAGTATGTACACCCTCATATTGTATTTATCTATTGACTTTTTGAAGAGCCTGTGGCACTTTTGAAAAAAAGGGATGCAAAAAAACCATTTATATCCGTAAAAAACCAAAAACAAAGGATGGTTTATGCGAAGAAATACAAACATGAGAGCATATCATTCTGGAGCAACGTTCTCGTTAGCGATGAGAGCAAATTTGAAATATTTGGTTCACGAAATGCAGAATTTGAACAACTAAATATTAATATACATTACATAACAATAAAACACGGGGGTGGTTCGATAATGGTATGGGGGTGTATGGCAGCTTCTGGAGTGGGGAACCTCGTCTTTATTAAAAGTACAATGAAAAAAGAAGATTACTTAAATATTTTAAGAGAAAATTTGTCACCAAGTGTCGCCAATCTGGGGTCAAGTAACTTATGGGTTTTCCAACAAGACAACGACCCCAAGCACAAATCGAAACTTGTCAATCACCGGACCTAAACCCCATTAAGCATTTGTGGGAGTATCTCGATAAGCAGATCTAAAAAACGAATATAACAAGCAGAGAGTCGTTGAAGTCAATTTTAAAGGAAGAATGGCAAAAAATTCCCGTCGAATTTACCAGAAAGCTTGTTGAGTCAATGTACTAGTTTTTGGCATTTTCAATCAAAGTGTACACTTTCTCCTGGCGCCATAAAAATGATTTTTTTTTTTTTTTAAGAAGTCAATAGATAAATACAAACGCAGGTGTACACTTTCTTTTGACGCTCACAGTATGCATGTACCTACTTTGTGTTTATTATTGTTTGGTTATTTATTCATTTTTAAACGGACAGTTTTGACTCCAAAATGATGGGATTGAAAACGGAATCGAAAACAGAAGCATTAACAGTTCAGAAATATTTTATATACTTCAATATTAACCGTAACAAGTGCCATTTTCATTTATACTATATATCATAATAAACTCCAGATTCTTCAGGATCCTATTGGGATTCCGAATGGAAGCACGTATTGAATAACTATTGAATAAAAACGAGTATAAAAATTAGTTTGAATCTCTGTATAATTTATTTGATAGGTGTTTTCAAGATGTCTTTTTTGGCTATAGCCATCTAGCTAGTTGTTATAAGCAGAAACTGCCTTTTTTCTCAATTTCTACCAATTTATTTAAAAACATCTCTATCTTGTAACTAGGGTGTAGATCGTAGATGCCATGTTGAAAATACTGTCAAATAAAAAAATACAAATTACGATAGCCGTTAAAAAAAACAATGTTTGAATATCCATATATTTACTAATATCCCAATTCCTAGAAGGAATGCGCATATGAGCCGCTGCCTCACCCATCATTTTTTCATCGGCCAGCGAGTTTTATCAAGTGTTGGCTGTAGCTGATGGAGCACAGATCAGAGAACGAGAGATAGGAAACCAAGCTGGCAAAAACATGTAACCTACAAGCTGGTCCAGGGGATTTTTGAATGAACTTTCCACTTACACCCTTATTGCGAAGATCAACTATCAACGATTGACGATTGATACAATTTATCAAATGAATTAAAAATCGGTATTGTGAAAATGAATTGATAAAATATTATGCTATTGTGAATGCCTTACAAATATTTCTATTATTGTGAATGGGAATGTGCATCTGACAGATGTTTTTTTTTTATTTTTAGGAACGTGCTATGAAAATTATCAGATTCAATAACATTATAAACCAATACAAAAGAAATAATTAAAAAACAAGTAGGTACGAAATGACTTCAACAGAACTTTTATTTGATGATTATGATGATTTGGATGATCCTGCTTTGGTTGAAATCGCAAAAATGCGAAGAAGTTTGAGGGATGCATACAATCCTTTAGAATTGGAAAGCCAGATGTAAGTATATAGTGATTTCGATTTTTAGATATAAATAAATTAATCTATGCGTGCTGGAGGGTCTAGGCTATTAAGCTCTAGACCAATTATTTCCCACTCTGCATTAGCCACAGCTTTGGAACAAATTACCTAGGCAAGTTCTTCGTTCTCTTCCATCAACTGGACCAATCTGTTCAATTGTGTTTTTGTTGCTTACTACTTTTTGAGACCTTTTGAAATAAAAAAATTAAAAAATGATCACTTATTTAATTTTAAACTCACATCTTTTAGCTATTTTAATACCCAGACCGAACTCATCAACTGCAAATTTACGATTGAAAGCAAAATTGACAGCTGACAACAAAATTAATTGAAATTGTTGTTCATGATACCGTTTTTTTCATTCACAATAGACTATCAAAAAAAATATCAAAATGGATCAACAAAATTGACAGTTGACAGTCACAATACAATTTAACAAAATTGATTGATAAATGTCAATTATTAATTGATAGTTGATCTTCGCAATAAGTGTGTTATACTTTCTCAACATTCCACTGGATCTCACCTCATTTTTGTTGCTGTTTTTTTTCTCACATACACGAAAATATGAAAAAATAAAACTTGCGGAATTTGGAGGGTCCCCGATCCCCCTTTCTCTGAACTGTATGATGGGGAGGGGACTTCATTTTGTGGGAACTTTATCAGTATTCGCGCATGTGTCATACCAGCCAACACTTTTTTTTAAGGTTTATAGGTATGGTTTTCGATACTCAACGGTTTACTAAGAGAATTAAGGAAAAAAATTCTGATCTTCTCATAAAAACGTTGATAAATCTTAATGATTTACAGCCGTCCTTAGTAGTCTAGGTAGGTATATGAGAAAAAGAAAAGCCCAACTATAAGTGCAAGCAAAACAACTGATTTTTATGTTCCTCCATCCATTTCGAAGAACTTATAAAATCAAACTGTAGTGTCTGCTCGCCAGTGGAATGCTGGCCAACTGGCCCGACAGGCCTTCGTCCCTGTCAACCTTATAAACGTTTGCTATACTCTTTCACACAAAAAAACGTTGAAATATAGTTTACTATAAATGTATATAAAATATAAGAGTAACTTTTTTACTTTTTTAATGTCAGAATTGCACTAATTCAAAACCCATAGATTCAATTGAGAATGAGGTACTGAGAAACTTAAAGCTTTCTCTTTATATTTTGGTTAGGTAGATTCAGTACGATTTGCAGCTACTTCTGCCAAAATAAGAAGGTCAGAAGGATGAATCTTATTTACTGAAGATAATGACTGGGTGGAACTATCTTTTCCAGTTTCAATGGTTGCTGTAACAAGAGAACTGTTAACTAACACTTGAACATCGTTCTGCAATGAAGAAATATCTCTGCGTGTGATGCTTTCTTTTCTAGCTTTTCTTTTTTGACTTCCGACCATCTGTTCCCTCGCTTCAAGAATCGTTTTGGGTTTTTGATCAAGTGAACTTTGCAATTTTCTCTTTAAAAGCTCCTCCTGAACCTTAGGTGGCAAAATTGGAGAATGTTTCTTACAATTAAGTTTCTTTTTTCTTTTTGTTGTCTTTTTACGCTGGAGATATGTTTCCAAACACTGCGCAGGCAGTCTACTTATTTTTTCCTCCAGATCGAATGAAACAAAGCTGTATTGTTGCTTGTTATAATCATATGAATCTTTATAATGCGACGCTACCCATGATGACGCCATCTCTTCAGTTGAATGCAAGTCATTTTTAGATGACCCTGTGGCTTTGTTACATTCATCCACACGCATTACAACAAATGGATTATTGTCTGCACAAAAAGATTGATTCTGGTTCTTAGATTGGAAAGAAGTTATTTTACCAGCATTAATAAATTCCTGGTACTTTTTGCCTTTACATGAGCGAATCAGCTTTCTTGGAAATAAGTCATCGTCGCTATTTGAACTACTATTATCGCTTATTCTGCCCTTCGAATTTAAATTAACACCTTCAGTAAAGAAGGATTTTGCCTTACAATCAGAGGTAAGATATAAGGATTCGTCAATGAACTCCTTTTGCTCGATTTTTTTTCTCGACTGTGATATATGCACTAAATTATTAAGTTCTCCCATTTGTGTCTCGTCTGCTAACTTGAAATAAGAGACTTTTTCAATATCACTTGAGGTGTTTTGAGGTAAAATTTTATCTTCACGGTCGCCGTGTCCAGGTCTGGTGTTCAATGAACGCAGTGATGGTGCCGGTAATTTATACCATTTGAAATTTGGATTAGCAGAGAAAAAGGCGTCTTTGTTCTGAAAGAAGAAATTATGGAAAGGGTTTTATTATTATTATTTTTTTTTTAAATAGGTTTATGGTACATAATGCAAATGTAGAAACAATGTAATAATACTGAAATGAAAAAAGATTTTTTTCCTTTTTTTTTATACATAATATTATGAGATCCCGCCAATCTCTCATATGAAAAATATTTTTAAAGAATTCTTATAAATTCGGGAGCGGGTCATGGTTCTGGTTTCAAAATTATGCTTTTTAATCGAAAATGCTGGCTATTTTAAATAAAAATATTCTGCTTTTTTTATTCATAAACACAAACAAATTTCGGGTTGGAGTCAAAATTCTACCGGAGTCAAAATTCAATTAAGTCACTATTCGTCCCTTACACTTCTCTTTAATTCGATAAGCACAGGCTAAATTATAAGTCTTACATTTGTGTAACTTTTCAAGATAAAACGTATAGCCACCAACACAAAGTTTATCTTTTCCCTTATTGGATTTTGAAAATCGACATATTCATGATTAAATTTGAACACTAAGTCGAAGGCATAACATATTCGACTAACCTTACAGCTTACAGGAGATAAAGTAGGTACTTGGTTTGGGAATGCAAATAAAAAACTATTTCATTCTTTCTCCCAACGTTTCGTAAGAATTCCTTTCTTCTTCCCCTGAAGAAGTAAGGAATTCTTACGAAACGTTGGGAGAAAGAATGAAATAGTTTTTTTATTTGCATTCCCAAACCAAAAAGACCAAAAGAGCCTATCTTCAACACAATCAATAAAACAAATTCAAAGAATTGGTCAAACACAATCAACAAAGTAGGTACATATTACCCATACTGATGTAACAATGTATGCAAAAAAAATAATCTTCTGCTAATCTCTAATGAGAGAAAGTATTCTGCGAATAATTTAATATTTTCAAAGCTTTCTTTTCTACATATATTATTCGTAGAATTTTGGTAAGCAGAATTTTGATAAGCAGAATTTAGGAAATCAGAATTTTGAGCAGCAGAAATCCGAAAAGCAGAATTTTAGAAGCAGGATTTAGAAAAGCAGAATTTTGAAAGCAGAATTTTGACAAAATAGTTTTGACCCCGGCAGAATTTTGACCCCAACCCAAATCAAGAAGCCAAAAGAGTCACAGATGAAATTGTCTCCAATTGGGTGAGCAGATTCGGTGTTCCATTAGAACTGCATTCCGACCAGGGAAGGAACTTTGAATCAAACATATTATAGGAAGTTTGTGAGCTTCTTCACAACAAGAACACAAGAACAACACCGCTCCACCCACAATCTGACGGAATGGTCAAACTATTCAATCGAACTCTGAAGGAAATGTTTGCAAGGTTTTGGACGACAACCAGCGAGATTCAGATCGGCGCATTCCACTGTTTTTGAAGGCGTATCGAAGCTCAAGACATAGCTGAACTGGCCATATATCGTGGTTTTGATGGGAAGGAAAGGAACATCAGACTACCGGGCTAGATAAAATTTGGATGTCCCTTATCGGAACCACAAGACGAGGATGAATAAATGGATGACCTCAAAGAAAGACTCTCTCAGATCCATGACGATACAAGGTTAAAATAAAGATGTTCAGTGATCGAATGAAGACATGCTACAACATACGAGCAACTACAACAGAGTTCCAAACAGGAGATCGAGTGTGGCTTTACAATCCCCATCGACAAAAGGGGATGTCACCGAAACTTCAACGGGATTGGGAAGGTCCATATACAGTCATAACAAAAATCAACGACGTCGGGTACCGGATACAAAAGGGAGTCAGAGGAAAACCTGAAGTTGTACATCGCGACTGGCTACATCACAGTGGTGATGAGAACGATAGATTTGTTCGGGTTTAGGAGGGGGCAATGTAATGTTCATACACTCTATTTGCAACAAGAGGGGAATATTGTGTTGTGGTGGAATAAGTACCTATGCAGCAAAAGTTTTATTTGTAGTAGTAAACACGTATGTATAACAGAATAGAATAGGGCAATATCTAGTGGTCATTAGAGGAGAACTTTTCGTCAAGCATCGAGAACTTTCATCGCCTACAAACACCCAGAATTTTCTGGACGTTATTTGTGATATATAAATAGGGGCTCAAAACCGGAGCGAATCAATTGATTGTGAACTGCGATAAAGTAAAGATTCTGTGATTGAAAAGTGGAAATTCAAGGTGTTGAATAAATAAGTTTGAGAGTGATTTGAATAAAGTAATTTTGTGTTTTATTTGCAAAAACGAGAATAAGTTTTGAAATGTAACAGGCTTCATCTCTTACGATATGAAATATCCAGCAGCCATTTACCTTTTCATTCAATAACATTGATTCTCGTATCTATTACATTAAATAACCACTGTACTTAATAATTACTTTGCTCAAAATGATCAAATTAAAGCTTATTTATTTTTCACTGTTTCCATGTAATTAAAATAATATTTTCTTCAGTAATAAAGAAGTTTTGTTCAAGTTAAATCCTTTTGTTTCTTATTTTGATCAAGAAAAGCCCTATAATAAATCAGAAGTGGGATAAAGTTCTCTCATTTAATTGAACAGTGGTTGCATTTCTTACGATAAATTAAAGAAAATTTACTTAAAAAAATTTTGATCCTGAAATTTTTCAAAACATGGATGCAAATACAATGGGTCGTGTTTTGAGTTTTTTGGAAAACGCTTCTGTGCAAATCCTTAAAGAGAAGCTTGTCCAGATGAATTTAAGTACACATGGTACCAAGACTTCACTTAAGGCCCGTTTAAATGACGCCATTGATTCGCTTGAACCTGAGCAGGTTGAAAATCTGTTCCCTGTTGTTGACCAGGAAGGTGAGGCAAGTGGTGATGACGCACATGAGGACGAGGATGACGCTGTGTCACAACGTCTTGAAAAACTACGTGATTTAGTCAGGAAAAAGGAAGAAATCGCTGCGTTGGAAAAACGTTTGGCTGAACTCAGCACAAACAGCCCTATTCGTGAGTTCCAACACGTTAGTGCTCATTCGTCACGTGATATTGAGGATTCCTTACCATTGTTTAGTGGCCACGATAATTACCCTATTAGTATGTGGATTGAGAACGTCGAGGATGCAATGGTCACTTACCATCTGAGTGAGTCAGAGGCTTTCATTTATTTCAAAAGACTCCTTAAAGGTACGGCTAAGTTATTTTTGCGGTCAAGAACGTTTCGATCATGGAAAGATTTGAGAGCCGCTCTGATGTCCGAGTTTCATTACCACACCACCGCAACGGACGTCCATAACACATTGCGAAATCGGAAAAAACGTAGAGATGAAAATTACCAGCAATACGTTTTATCCATGCAGGAGATTGCATGGGGGCTATGTCGTTCACAAAAATGGCCTTTATATGGATCCGGAAAAGCTGAGAGTATTTAAAGTATTCCCACGCCAAATAATGTCTAGGAGGTTAGGAGTTTTATCGACACGGTATCCTGATACAGGAGATTTACACCAAACTTTGCGAGTTTGAAAAATTGTTGACCGACCTTTTTTATTTTCACACCCCAATTTGATTCTCTGTGGGGCAAAAAAAAAATTTCCGCTGCGCGAATGATGGTTATTTTTTTTAATTTAAATTTTAAATCAAATTGATGAATTATAATCCATCCTTGTAAATTCATAAATTTTTCTAAAGATAAAGTTTAGTTTAGTTTAGTTTAGTTTATTTGTCAATCAGAATTATTCTTACAGACTTGAATCAATACAGCTCTTAAATAAATAAATATGTTTATAATAACAGAATTTGAAAATAAATAAATACATGTATGTACAATACAAATAAATTAATGATAACAAAATTTACAAATTGAGAGTTTATACAACATTAACTAAAATATATAAAAGTTTATTTTTAAATGATTCTCTGGTACAATTTTCAAAAAAGTCAATTAAATTGCAGACAGAGTTAGCTTCTTTAACGCACCTTGAAATTGGTTCATTGTTACCATAATTAGTTCGGTGATGGCGTACGAAAAATAATAGTGAAGATCTAGTATTTCTTGGGGGATTATGAAGACCTAACTCATTTAAAACATTTAAAAGAGATGAGCATTTAATACGAAAATTTAAAATATCACGAACGAACATAACTGAAAAATATTTTCGTCGAATACCGAGATATTGCATTCCTAATAATAAGCACCTAGCATTATAACAAGGAATCTCACTATAGCTTAAATTTAGTTTTAAAAGAGTGTATCGTGTAAATCTACGTTGCACCTTTTCAATTCTATCCGAATCAATTGTATAAAATGGATTCCATACTACTGAACAATACTCTAGAACAGGGCTAACCAACGAAAAAAAAGAGTTTTAAGTGTGAAGAAATCCGAAAACTCGCGTGCGTTTCTCTTAATGAACCCAAACATAGAATTGCTTTTACTTATAATCCAATCTATATGAGGCTTAAAAGATAATTTAACATCTATAATGACACCTAAATCTTTCTTTTGAGACACCCTTTCCAGGAATACATTTGACAAATTATACCTATAGTTAGACCAGTCTCTTTTTCTAAAACAAGTTAAAACTTGACATTTGGCTATGTTGAGATAAAGGTGGTTAGTATTACACCATTCCGCTAACCTTATAAAATCTTCTTGTAATAACATGCAATCTTGAATTGATTCGATGTACTTATATAGTTTAAGATCGTCTGCATAAATTAGACATTTAGAACGAAAGAAAATTTCAGAAATATCATTAATAAATAAAAGAAAGAGTAAGGGTCCAATATGACTTCCCTGAGGCACGCCGGCCAGATGGAACAAGAATTCGATTGGATAAATGAGTATCGATTTTGACAATTTGAACACGGTTATTAAGATAAGATTCGATCCATTTAAGTAAATTGGAATGAAAGCCAAGGCAAGCTAATTTAGGCGTTTTTCTTTTTTAGCACCGAGCGGGGCAAAGAGCGGGGCTCGAGCGAATCGAGCGAGTGTCGAGTCGAGCGCGACCTGAGCGCTCAGAACTATTTGAGAAACACAATTGAGCACTGAACTGTCATAATTCATTTTTGGTTGTCACTTCAGCTTCTAAATTCTAAATTCAAAATATTATTTACCATCACTGGAAGAGCAACCAGCTTCGCCTGCCATTTCTTTTGTTTTATTTGTTTGTTTTTTGTTTTTTTTTCGTCCCTCAAAAACTCAACGCTCTTTATTCTGCTCTATCTGCTCGATCATTTTTGATCGAGCAAATCGAGTCAGCCCCGAGCGTGTTCGGTTCTAAAAAAGTAACACAGATCGAGCGCTCCGAGCGCCCCGAGCTAAAAAAAAATGCCGATCTTTTTTTGACAGTTCGATTCCCGCTCCGTGCTAAAAAAGAAAAACGCCTTTTATGAAGAAGAATGGTGTGATTCACTCTATCAAATGCTTTAGCGAAATCGGTAAAAATGACATCTGTTTGACGATTCTTTTCGAAATTAGAAATCACATGATTGACAAATAGTGAAAGGTTAGTAGCCGTTGACCTTCCTGGAACAAACCCATGCTGAAACACCGATATGTGCTCTTGTACTACAAAGAGAATTTTACGAGTTATAATTTTTTCAAATATCTTCGGAATGACTGAGATTTTACATATTGGTCTAAAATTAGAAATTAATTGCTTAATATAGGAGTTAGATAGGAAATTTTTCAATCACTTAAAAAAGGTTACAAATTTCAGATAAATCACTTGTAATTTTAAGTAACGCATACAAACCGGAAAACCACTACTGTTACGCTTAGAATTTATAAATTTCCAAAAGTGACTACTATCACTCTTGATTTTATCTTCAGTGGAAGCTATATAATCTTTATATAAAAACGAATTTAAGGAAATAAACTCTAAACCGTTCTAAGTATAGGTACTTGTTACGTAAATTTAGATCGTTTTTGTTACATTTATATCTCTTATAGGCTTTATTTTTTTGATTCTTAAGTCTTGAGAGTCGTTTATTGAACCAGATCGGATTCGAACTTCGTAAGATTTTTTTGACTGGGACAAACCGTTCGACAGTTTCCGTAATAATGCATTTAAAAATGCTATACGCTGAATTTAAATCAACCTGATTCTTCATATTCTCCCAGGATAATGCAGATAAAAATATATTAATAGCATTAAAGTCAGTACTCTTGAAGCTTCGTACAGTTTTACTATTGTCAATATAACTTGGCTTTAAAAAATTATAAAAATTAAGATTAAGTACTAAAGCGCAATGGTGCATTGAATTCTGGAGAGTAGGTAACAAACATTTTTCAATTTCAACATTAAAGTGCTTATCTACAAAAATTAGATCAAGGACACGACCTAGGTCATTAGGAATGTCGTTTAATTGCATTAGATCAAATTGGCTGAAGAAATCTGCCACCAATACTTCAGTTTCAGTTTTAACATTAAAAGGCACCAAATATTTGTCTTCATCGTCCAGAATCCAATTGATGTCACCTAAATTAAAATCTCCAGCATATATGACATGCTGTGAGTTACTTATATAATCTAGAACAGATTTAGTGTTTCTTAAATGTAGATACATCATATAAATTTATAGAGCTCCTCGGGGGAATATAACTACATATGATAAAGAGAACTTCGTGATTATTCAAAGAAATTGAAATAATTAATTGATCAACATCAAAAGAAGATTGATTGGGAGGGAAGTTGGATATAAGGTCAACCGTCTTACATGATAAACTCGATTTTACAGCTACCATGACTCCACCCCCTCTTTCTAAACCAGTTAATGAAATACATCTGTCTTTTCTAAATATTGTATAAGATGAATTACAAATTTCAGATGAAAGAAAATTGTTAGATAACCAAGTTTCAGTAATTACTATAATATCGTATGATTCGGATGATAATAATAAATAAACCTGAGATAACTTGGTCCTTAGACCTCCCACGTTTTGGTAATAAATAGATAGCTTGTATGAAGATGAATTAAGAGATGATGAAAGGTTACCAGGAACTTCTTGAAATTCAGATGCAGCCTGTGTCGATGCAATGTTGTTCTGCATTAAGTGTCCCTCGACGCTATTGAGGCTATTTCGTGGTTTTTTGGATGAACGATGAATTGCTTAACCCTTATAGCGTAAGGCCAGATTGACGAATCACTCAAGAGAGTACTAAAGTATTCAACCGGAACACACAATTTAAAATTTACAAATTTGGCATCATCCTCAGACATTCCTTTTTTAATGAGTTTAAAGCATTTTATAGCATTCAAAGGGATCCCAGTTTTTCCAACAATATATTTAATTATATCTTCAGGCTGCGTTTTTGGATGAAATTTAGAAATATGCATCCATTTGGATGTGTATATTACATTTAAACATGAACTATGATCATCACCAACAATAATTTGATTATTATTACGTGCCGATTCAGATCCAGTTTTTAGTAAGTTCATTGTTAATTTCGAAGCAGCTAATTGGGCTGCAACCATAAGGTTAGTCGCGGGAGCATTAGTATTAGATGAAGGGTTATTTTCATAGTCAAACGAAAAATCGACTAAATTAGATCCCGCGTTGATAGTATTATTGACGTCAACATTGTTTCCAACAATATTATCAGCAACATTTCCATCAACACCAGCAGCACCAATTTCGGAAACAACCTCACCAGCATCAGCAACATCACAAACTGAACCATCCCCAACAGCAACAGTCAGAGTGTTCTTAGCCACACTCGCACAAACTTCACCTTCAACATTACCCTCGCAATTAGCTTTACCAGCAGTGTCTTTTTCAATATCAACCTCTCTTACGTCTTCGATGAACTTCTCAGCTGTATTATCAGAACCAGCAGAGAGAGAGTGAAAACATGATGCAACAACTTCATCTTCAGCACATTTGACTAATTCTCCGCTCTTACTCGTAGAGTGGGAATTGTCTTTGTTATTAGTTGTTAGTTTGTCATTAGTTTTTAGTTTAAAAAAAGAAACCTGTTTTTTAGAGCAACCTGCATTTTTTTTTAGTTGTGATCTTTCTTAAAACGGATGGTGAGGAAGAAGATCAATTTTTAATAGGGGGAAGAGGTGATAAGAGTCTCTTTAATGCAGGAGAAGAGGAGTGCGCTCTATCATTATGCTTTGATTGTTCAATGTTTTTTTAATTTAGTTTGAGAGCGAAGGGTACGCGGGGGTAAAACTGATTGACAGTCACTGACACATGAAGATAGCTTTGCAAAATCAGAGCAATTTTTAGTAAAAAAGAGAAATAAGTTATTAACTCTCGAAATGCTAACCAATAGATTATTGTCTAAACATGTATCACACAACCAATATATGTTTTTATTCTTGACAAGCACAGATTGATGCAAATCATTAAGTCCTGCGCATAATAAGTGAAATGCATGTTTGCAAATTCCACACTTAATAGAGTCTATCGATGACAATAGACTGCTGCACTTAGAATAGATCGAATTCATAACCGAATATTATTATGAACGGCAAATAAGAAAAAGAAAAAAGAAAGACAATGATAATGATAACTATACTGCACGACTATTAGACTGTGACTGATAAACTCATGTAAAAATAACAACGCAATTCTCTGGAAAATATGCACAGGAATTTTAGAAAGCATCAAAAGTATTCAGTGTTGAAATACATTTATATGTACATATATCTACTTTAATTATGTTGATTATATGAATATTGGCCCTGTTTTTTTTTTTATAATTTGCACCCACTCAAGGGATCTTTTTATACCCTTTATATGCCAAAGACACAGTGAGTGCATTGGGAAGAAGGGAAGGGGTTCGAAAGGAGGTGTCGGTGTACATTGGTCTTGAATTTTTGAACATTGCAATGATTGGGAAAGACAGAGTGTGGAAGAGAGTTCCACATTCGCGTAGTACCGCTAAAAAATGATTCTCTATATTTGAGAGTACGTCCGAAGTTGGGCTCGAGGGTAAACTGATGGGCATTCCTAGAAGCGCGAGTATTACGGGCGAATTGTTTGAGGGGAGGAATGCAACTGGATATTTCACTAGAGCAATTACCGTAGACGTAACGGTAGAACAAGGAGAGACACGCAACGTTACGACGGTGGTCTAAAGGGGTGAATGAGTCAGTGATCTCTCTATCACCAATCATTCTTATAGCTCTTCTTTGTATTCCATCCAAGAGGCTTAAGTAAGTAGCTGGAGCACCAGCCCAGAGATGGGAATTGCACTCAAGCTTTGGACGGATATAGGTTTTATAGATAATAGCCAGATCAGACGGGGAGAAACCCAAACATCTTGCGGAATTTTTGGCAACATCGCATATGTGCTCGTTCCACAAAAGGTGGTCAGTGATACACATACCGAGAATCTCGAGATGTTCGGTCTCGTTGATGCAAGTGCCACTCATGGACATTGAGTTTTCGAAGCATTAAACTCTACGCGGTTTTTAATTCCCAATTGTACTGTACAATGTTATTTAAGTCAGAGTTTAATGAGCTTATCATATTTTGCCGCTCCAGTTCCACATCCGAAGAGGAGGGATGTGAGTCTGGAAACGAGTAAGAAAAGCTAAGCTATCGTCAGCGAAGCAATTTATTGGATTAGACGTCACAGACAAGAGATCATTGATGAAAATGAAGAAGAGGGTAGGAGACAAAACGGAGCGCTGGGGCACACCAGCATTTATATTGTGGGTTTCAGACTTGGAACCGTCCAATACAACTTGTATTGAACGGTTCGAATGAAAGTTTCTTATCCAACGAAGAAGGGATTCATCGATACCAAGCACGCATTTTCGATAAAAGAACAAGATGCCAGACTTTATCAAATGCCTTTGAAATATCAAGTGCAACAATCTTACTTTCTCCAAAACGATGTAAAGATTTGTTCTTCTGTTTGGTGAGATAAACCATCAGATCACCAGTGCACCTGTTGCTGCGAAAGCCGTATTGCCGGTCATTAACAAGCTTTCGGTCTTCGAGATATTTCTTGAGCTGATAGTTTATCAGCGTTTCCATGACCTTAAAAAGAAGGGACGTAAGTGCAATCGGCCGATAATTGGAGGGAGAAGAAGATTCGCCTTTTTTTGGAATTGGCTGGACAAATGCTGTTTTCCAACTGCTCGGAACGAGCCCAGAAGGGTAGGATAGATGGAAAAGCTTACGCAAGGGTTTTGCCAGCGTGGAAGAACACCTCTTCAGAACGATAGCGGGGATATCATCCGGACCAGCGGATTGCCACAGCACGAGTGCGGAAGAAGATTTGTCCCATGGAATCATTGACGCGCTCAAGAACAGGCGGAGTCATGACACTCTCTGGCAGCGAAGAGTGTGCGGCGAACTGCCTAGCATAAAGGTTAGATTTCGCGAGCGAGCTAACGACTGGAGCGTCATTGTCAACGAGCGTGGGAACCGAGGAAGGAGAAGAATTCTTTATATTTTTTACAAATAACCAAAAAAATTTACTGCCTTTGGGACATTGCAATATTTTTTGCCTTCATTTTTGGTCATGTAAAAATTTGGTCCGTCGAATATAGGCATTGCAGGCCTTCCTGGCTTGTTTAAACTTGTTCCGATTTTCCTCTGTTGGGTTGGCTCTGAAACACCGGAACTTTACTTCTTTTTACCTGATAACCTCTTTACAGCTTGAATCAAACCATGACTTTTCCTTGGGTTTGATGCTTTTAACCCTATTCGGGATAAAAGTTTTCATTCCCAAAATAATCTTATTAGTTATCATATGAGCAGTGGAGTTTACGTCACTATCGAGGAAGCATAGTGACCAGTTAAAGATCCGGAAAAAGTTGTTGAGACCGTCCCAGTTGTCTTTCTCGTGTTGCCATACGGTTCTCTTCCGAGCTCTTTCTTTAACTGGATTAGTTTGACACGAGAAATTTGCAGATATAATACTATGGTCTGATCGGCCTACAGGCGTTAATACATTGATAGTGTATTTATCAGGGTCAGACGTAAGGAACAAGTCAAGAGTATTTTCTGCTTGGCCATCAATATCCGATATTCAAATGGGCTCGGTGACAAGCTGAGTAAGGTGGTTAAACTCAGCAAAGATCTCAGCCCACATTCCTTCGGGTGTTGTCTGGCCCGAATGCGGAAGCCACGAAGAATTGTGTACATAGAAATCGCCCGTAATAACAATTTCAGTGTGAGGATACAGGGATACTTCTTTGAATGGAGTCAGACAGAGCGTCAAATTCGATAGAAGTTGAAGCTCTGTCCAAATTTGGGCTTCGATAAAGAAAACAGTAGTGAATGATGTGCTTATTTACGGAAAACTTGAACCACATAAAATTGAAAAAAGGGTTGAAGCAACGTCCATATTGTGGTAAGAATTGATAAGCAACATCATTCCTAATGTAGATGGCGAAACGATGGTGGGGGGGGGGGGGGAAGGGGTGGTTGAATAAATTCACTAAGCAATACCCATGAATAAGAAATTCAGTAGGGTCGGAATTCTTACCTACTTGGGTTTCACTCAGTGCCAATACAGCTGGCCTGTTCGAAACAGTGTGGATATACAGAGCAAGAAAATTAATTCTTATCCCACGAATAATGCAATAATCAACCCTGAAATTATCGATTATTACAAGTTAAAAAATAAAAAGACCAAAACAGACGAGATCTAAAAGAGTTACTAAATTGAATACAAGAAGCCTGGGGCGCAACAATCCAGGGGCGCCGCGACAGCTGGCATAACTTCAACATAAGCAAGAAACAAATCAACAAGTTGTGAAGTTGTCAAGCTCTTGCTCAAAAAATTCATATCGAAAAGTTTCATGACTTTCATCTTGTTTTGTTATAGCAGACTATTCCCAAATGTCGTTTTGCTTTATTTTTCACCATACACTACACATAGAAAACACAAGAGTGAATTGAGGTAGTGTTTGGTAAAGAAAAAAAACCTTGAGTTTTGTTATGGCATTTTATTTTTAATCGCTATAGCTTCTCACCAGTTGGTGCTGTTAATTTCTCATTGCGTTTGTATTATCTAATTTAGTAAGGCATCTTTCCGTTTAAAGCGCAACCAGTCAAAATCAACCCATGGACTTTTATAGAGATAGAAATAAAATGGATATGCATATCACATTATACAATTATTATCATTAGAGAAGAGATTGCAAATTAGGTATTTTACAATTACTGTCAACTATTTTTGTATTTTTATTTTTGCTGTCATCCAGCAAATTTTGTTGTAATTTTCCTCTGTTCTTGGCATTTTGACATTTTTTCTTGCAAATTTGCGGAATGATGAAGAATCGGGTGGCGTACGAATGGTCAACAAAAAAAATGTCGACTGGCCAACTGAAAACTTTACAGACTGTTAAAATGTCGACTGAAGTTTGATCGACAAAAAAAAGTTGCGAATTGAAATGTCGACTATAAGAAATGTCGACTGAAAAGTTGTCGGTTAAAATGTCGACTGTTGTACTTGTTTTGGTCCATATTGATTCGATGACTGAAATAAACTGAAGATTACAGCAGATTGATAAAACGAATGATGAATGTAAACTTAAACAGTTATCTGAGATTTCACATGCATGCGGCGAATGTAAACATTAACAGTTAACCGAGAGTGACTTGTTGATTGACAGTGACAAAGTGAATGATGTTCACATGCATGCGGCGCCGCATGCATGTGAACATCATTCACTTTGTCACTGTCGAAGTTTTACGAGTCGATATTTTCAAAATCGACGTTATAGGAGTCGACATTTTGTTCAGTCGGTATTTTTATCAATCGACTTTTCGACAGTCGACATTATAATGGTCGATTTTCTTAAATCGACATTTTAAAAATCGGCAAAATCGTACCCAACCCTGAAGAATCAAATATCATAACATCTTTAGAAATACATTTAACATGGCAATACTAAATCTAGGAGAGGCGCAGTGACCACGGAGTCGCTATATATGTAGCGACTTAAGGGAACACTCCAGGGCTAAGAACACCTATGAGCCTCGATGAGAAAGCTAATGTTGCCGTAAGCATGTGGCAAATTAGAAGTTATGGAACGATATTTAGAAGATTATTTTGTGGTATGGCGATTTTCGGATCAAGGCACGTTTATATACGGTAGTCCAAGAGGAGCAGCAAAATCCCACCCCTCCGACGAGCAGGCCCGATTGGACATGCTAGCGTGCTTCTCGGCAACTCACCCCAAGGACTAAAGGACAACCTACTCAAAATAGATCAAAATCTTGAGATATTATGGATCACGGTATAATGGTGTATTAGCATACGATTGCAATAGTTAAATAGGAACAACTTAAATACCGTTAGAAGTTCTAGCCCTTATAACTAGATTTAGTGAAATTTTAGAGCTCATTTGAGTTCTAACTAAATTCTTCTCCAAGTTCTTACAAGTTAAAACTTCGATTTAGAACTTTGTCATAGTTAGAACTTCGATAAAATTAGACCCTCGCATTCGGGGGTCTAGTGCGGTTTATTTATAATTTCGTTTTTTCAACGTTTAAAATAACAGAGAATAGTAGGTGGAGGGAGATATAGAACATGGATCAAGTTTTCGATGATTTCCTATTTATGGACGTTGACTTTGTGTACGATGCGAACGTTATCCTGGACGATTCGCTCACTGAGTGTCGTGGGGTGCACATCTCGTTTTGAGCTAATCTTGTTTATTTTTTTTAATGATGAGTTGCTCTGAGTGTTCTAAGAAAATACTTAAAAATGATAACCTGCGTGTTTTGTGCAGTGATTGCAATTGGTCATTTCATGGTGCTTGTGTTGGAATTTTAAAAGAAGAACTTGATTTTATGAAATCGAACAATAAATCCTTTCGTTGTAAGAAATGCTTTGCTAAAAAGAGGCTTTCAATTCATCAGCCCGACTTTGAGCAAAATATCTCCGTTGATGACAATGCACAAAGTTGCTCCAAAACCAAAAGTGATGTGAATGTGTCTCGCTCTCGCTCTAATGAACTTGAGAATGAGGAGAATGTGTATACGCTGCAGATGTTTTATCAAAAAGTGTCGAACTTGGAAGAAATAAATAAAGAATTTCTTGTTTCTCTATCAGCTCTAAAAAAAGAGAACGAAACTTTAAAAACAAAAGTTCAACTGTTGGAAAACAAACTGCATTGGCTTTGGCAGCAACAAAGTCAATTGGTCAATTGTATTGAAATCACCGCATTAAAAATGTCGACAATAACAACTCAAAGAGTGTTGCGCTTAATATCTTCCGAGATGCGTTGGGAGTTGAAGTAAAAGAGAGTGATGTAAGCAAATGTTATGTGAAGCAAAAAAGAGGCAGTGAAAAGACTGATCTAAATAAAGAGAGCAAACCGATAATCTTCATGCAACTAACTGATCTCTCTCTTAAACATCGAATTATGAAGGAGAAATCGATACAGAAACAGAAGCTTAACTCTTGGGGAGTAGAACTCAGCATCAGCAGCAGCAGCAGCAACAGCAGCAGTGGAAGGAGGCAAATTTACATTAACGAAACGATGCACTTACAAAGTTTTCTCATGCATTGTTGATGAAAGCGAAGGCAGCAAAGAAGGAGAAATCTTATAAATATGTATGGATTAAAAATAATAGAATTTTTATTAGAAAGATTGAAGTGAAGGTAGTGATCCCATCCCAATTAGGTCTTTTGAAGACCTTGAGAATATTCCTTAATTTTTGTTATAATGAATCCTAATTTTGAATTAAATAATGATGATGTTCCTACCTTTAATCTTAATATTTCTAATAATAACAATTGTGAACAGATCTTTACTTCTAAACCTTATTGCTCTAACAAATTCCTCTTGATTCACCAGAATATTAGAAGTTTGCGTGAGAATTTCGCTTGCCTTGTTTCCCACCTAAATTCTTTTGCATGTTTACCTGACTTTTTGTGTGTTTCGGAGATTTGGATATATAAGTTTTGAGAAAAATGATTACTTTTTGCCAGGTTATAACTTTTTTGCTAAAACAAATGATGATTATTGTGCTGGAGGTGTAGGTTGTTTTGTTAAGGAATTTCATAATTATGTGTATCAACTGTGATAGATTTTGTGAGCGCTGATATATTAAAACTTACTTTTAAATTAGATAAAAGAGATTTTGTTTTGCTTTGCATTTACAGATTGCATAAATTTAGTTTAACGGTGTTTATGGATGAATTTTCTACGCTCTTGAATACTGAAAAAGCAAAAAATTTATTAATATTGGGAGATTTAAACATCGACATTTTGGAAGATTCTGATGCTGTTTCTGCTTATTTGTCCTAACTTGCATCCCATGGTTTGGCTTCTTTTATAAATGAACCAACAAGACCGGTTTCCGGAACATGTTTAGACCACATATATGGTCGTTTTTCCAATTGCTCTTTAGACACAATTGAAAAAGGCGTATTTAATTTAGGTATAACTGATCATGCCATGACTGGTCTTTTGATGTGTTCCCCTGGTAGCATTGAACCATTATCTACTGATAAAAGTTTTGAAGTAACTAAAATTGACTATTAAAAATTGAAAAGCAAACTTTGTTTTGAAGAGTGGCAGTCGGTTTACTTAGAAAGTGATGCCTCGAAAGCTTTTGATACTTTTTTCGATATTCTTAAAAATTATATTGTTCAATCCAGTGTTACTTTCAAACTAAGGAGTAAACAAAAAAAACTTAAGCCATGGATAAACAACCATATTTTAAATAAAATTCATCTGAAAAATAAACTAAGAACTAAATGTGCCAAACATCCGCTAAACCGAAATTTAATGAAGCGTTATAAAGATATGTGCTCTCAACTTAGAAAAGAAGTTCCATTGTGTAGAAACAGATACTATGGAAATCAATTTGAGCAAGCTAAAGGTGATATTAAAAATGAATGGAAATTAGTAAACAGTCTTCTTAATAAACCAAATTCTAACAATAAGGATTTTAACATTGAAATTGATGAAGATGAAATGTCTAATAATAAGACTTTAGCCATTGCTAATAAATTCATTGATTACTTTGCCAATGTTTCAGTTTCCTTGCAATCTTCTTTTTGTCCCACCTGTGCATTCTGTAGCTCTTCCATTATTTGTGGTGATCCTTTGAACCAAAGCACATTTTTTTTCGAACCCATAACTGCATTTGAACTTTTGAGAAGTATTGGTTCGCTCACAAATTCGAAGACTTGTGGAGCTGATGGTATCTCAAATAATATGCTTAAAACTATAGCTTGTTTCTTAGTTGATGTTTTGGCTTATTTATTTAACCAAAGCATCTTTTCAGGAAAATTTCCGGATGCGTTGAAGTGTGCAGACATTGTTCCTATTTTTAAAAAAGGATCAGCGGAAGAAGTGAACAATTATAGACCAATTTCAATTCTATCATCTGTAAGTAAGATTTTTGAAAAAAGTATCAAGAACAGATTAATTGATTTCTTAAATAAAAACAACTTCTTTAGTTCCCTACAATTTGGGTTTCAGAAAGGTAAATCCACGGAAGACGCTCTTCTAAAATTTTGCTCCAATATTTTCGTTAACCTAGATAGAAAAAAGTGTTCAGCTGGCCTGTTTGTCGATATCACCAAAGCTTTTGACATGGTTGATCACGAAATCATGTTGTCTAAATTGGAAAATGCTGGTATTCGAAGTTTCATGAGAGATTGGTTTAGATCCTACCTTGTTAATAGATCATTACGAGTAAAAATTAACAATACAAGAAGTGGCTTCAAATTTCTTAATATAGGAGTACCACAAGGCTCTGTGCTTGGTCCAATATTGTTCTTAATTTACATTAACTCTTTATTTAAATTGCCATTCAAGTCGAAAATTACCGCTTTTGCAGATGATGTTGGTTGTGCCTATGGTGGTGATAGTCCCCTTGATCTTGTTGCAGATATAAATTGGGATTTGAATCTTTTCAGGTCGTGGTTTGCCGAACATAAATTAGTAATTAGCTCTAAGACGAAAATTATGTTCTTTAGCCTTTCTTCTCAGAATTTTTTCGAGCCGGAAATCTTTTTTCATGAGCCTGAGTGCAAAAAGTTTAAATTACATAGTTGCTCTTGCTCTTCTGAAACAAGCACGATCACTTACTGTGATCTTTGTTATCAAATTGAAAAAGTGGATGTTTTTCAATATCTGGGATTGCTAATCGACTCAAAGATGACCTTTTGAAATCATACTGAGAATTTAAAAAAATATTTTCGTACTACACTCAGGCACTTCTTCTTTCTCCAAAAAGTTTGCTCACCCGACCTTCTTAAAAAAATTTATTATGGGATTTTCCACTCTAAACTACAATATGGAATTGCTTGTTGGGGCGGAATGCACTTTTGCAAAGTTAAACCAATTCTTACTCTCCAAAAGTATGTTATTAGAATAATAAGCAGAAAACGAAGACTGCATCACAGTTTTCCATTATTTGTGAGACTAAAAATTCTTCCAATTCGTCACCTTTATTGTTTCAAAGTCTTAAAAACTTTTTTTTTGCGCTCAGGAAATCTAAATTTCAGTGTTTTAGATAGCCATAACCTGCGAAACAACTTGCAATATCTTGTACCTATTCCTAACTTCCTGACGACTACTTTTCGGAATTTTTACACAGTTGCTTCTTCTAGATTATTTAACAAACTACCTTGTATGCTAAGGTCACTTATTTTACCAAATCTTTTTATGAAACATCTCAAGAGTTGGTTGTTTGAATCTGATTTCGGTAATTTGGAAAAAATTGTGTTTTCATAAACTTTATGTTTTTTGTTTTTCCTTTTGATTTCTGGTGAATTTTTGGGAATTGGTTTTCTAATTTGTTGAAATTTTTGTATCTGGTCGTTCTCTTTGTAATACCTTAATTAATATTTTCTAGCACCTTGCTTATTAATTTTTTAATTGTGATTCTCTTTGCTTTATTTTTCCAATTGTACATATTTATATTTATACTTGAAGTTTAAAATTAAGGGTCACCCCACCCAATTTATATATTTGATTTTTTGTTAAATACCGATGTGGCATTTAATACTGTTTTATTTTCTAACAATAATGCCACTACTTATTTCTAAATAAATTGATTTGCATTGTAGTCATATTGAACTTGCTGTATCTAAACTTATTATAAGAAATAAATGAATTTTTAAACCTAAAACCTAAACCTAGAACGGCGGCGCACTGACTAACCACTTGATTCGGCTGGCTTATGATCCCCCTCAGGCTTCGCATGGTGGGGTGGCTAAAACTTTGTATAGGCTACGAGAGCGATTTTACTGGCCTAATATGGCGGCTGATGTAAAATCGTTCATCGGGGAATGTAATAGGGGCGATTCCTCATAGTTGGCTAGTTTAGCGGCGCTAAACCAATAATTTCAGAATACAGGGTGATTCACGAGCGTTGTGCCAAAAAGCTAGAGCGTGTAGGTTGAGTTGAGACAAGAAAAAAATCGTATGGGAGGGGGGTCTATTCCCCCCCGTTTAGCCGGGAGGGGCGATTTTCTGAAAAATTGACTTATTTTGTAAAAAAAATTATTAAAAATCAATGGCTTAGCTTACAACATCGTGCTATACCTTTCTGAAAAGCTTAAAACTTCTTCTTTCACTTTGTTTTTAAAATAAATTTTTTTAACGAATAGTTTTAAAAAAACAAATTTTCAAACTCAAAATTTTCAAAAAAAAAGCCAAAAAAAAATTTTTGAACTAATTTTTTTCAAAATTTTATGTAATTAGGTACTGATTTTGTTTTAAAATTTCAATGTCTTTGTTAGTTTTTAGTCGAAAACAGAAAACCGGATGCAAAAATGTCTTTTCGTTTTTGAGAAATTAAAAAAAAAACCAAAACCACTTTTTTCTAAGAAAATCTCTGTTTTTATTTTTACCTATCTGGACTTTTAGTTTAATTTACTAGTTTAATTTGTAAATTTAATTTTTTGTAATTGGAGTTTTATGAGGACTCGATAAAGTAGAAAAGTATTGGATTTTCCCTGGATTAATCATTTTGTTCATTGAAAACGTCTGCCATTGACCTTTCACTTCTAGCTCTCCGTGCTCTCGTCGGCGGATTCTTGAAAACATGCTACAACTTGGGCGCCATCTATTGGGATATCTTTCAGCGTAGAGTCTTTCGGCTTCCCTATCTCGACAACAAGTTAAACCGTAGCAGAAGTTCCTGTCCGCTAACTCTTCTCGAACATATGAGTTTGTTATTGTTATGTGTTGATGAATTAATATTTTAATTGTAAATGGTTGTTAAGTAAATATGCCATGCCTTTTATTAACCTTTAGGTTGTTAATTGTTTTTTCATTCATGAAAAATTGCGGTTTAATTATCTTAAGCCCCAAGCAGGTAGAACCCTTCGCCGGCGAGTGGCCGCGGCCCTAGAGTAAGAAAAAATTGCATTTCAGTTTTCAGACGTTATCAATAAATAAAATGGTTAATCCATTTAAAATCCAATACTTTTCTACTTTATTGAGTCCTCATAAAACTAAAATTACAAAAAATTAAATTTGTAAATTAAACTAATAAATTAAACTTAAAGTCCAGATAGGTAAAAATAAAAAAAAAAAGATTTTCTTAGAAAAAAGTGGTTTTGGTTTTTTTTTTTAATTTCTCAAAAACGAAAAGACATTTTTGCATCCGGTTTTCTGTTTTCGACTAAAAACTAACAAAGACATTGAAATTTTAAAACAAAATTAGTACTTAATTACATAAAATTTTGAAAAAAATTAGTTCAAAAAATGTTTTTGGCTTTTTTTTGTTGAAAATTTTGAGTTTGAAAATTTGTTTTTTTAAAACTATTCGTAAAAACAATTTATTTTAAAAACAAAGTGAAAGAAGAAGTTCTTAGCTTTTCAGAAAGGTATAGCACGATGTTGTAAACTAAGCCATTGATTTTTAATATTTTTTTTTTACAAAATAAGTCAATTTTTCAGAAAATTGCCCCTCCTGGCTAAACGGGGGGGAATAGACCCCCCCTCCAATACGATT
Organism: Sphaerophoria taeniata; assembly: GCA_943590905.1. Taxonomy (NCBI): domain Eukaryota; kingdom Metazoa; phylum Arthropoda; class Insecta; order Diptera; family Syrphidae; genus Sphaerophoria; species Sphaerophoria taeniata. Next base: position 81,855,717 of record OX016541.1, on the reverse strand, counting down.
TTTGTCTTGTCTCAACTCAACCTACACGCTCTAGCTTTTTGGCACAACGCTCGTGAATCACCCTGTATAAACATTATTCTCATGTAAAAGTCAATAAACGACAACGAATACGTTACAATATTGTAGGTACTTAATAGCAACTTAAACGCAACAAAACCAATATGTATTTATCATTGCATGCTAACAAAACTCTCATGCAAAAATCTATCATGAAACTATATGTAGCTCAAAAGTTAGCGCTAACAGATTTCATACAATCTTCATAAACAGAAAATGAACACATTTGAATAAATGCCTTCAAAAATGAACAGGAGGGTTAGCGCGAAAATCACAGCTAACTTAACTATTAAACGAGAACAAAACAACGAAACGACAGGCAAGAGCCAACACATACAGTTACAGATCTCGTTATGGTTACTCGTGTAATCGAATCGTGTTCGTGTATCGTGTACGAATCGTATCGCATCTCTTGCCTGTCGTTGTTGTGTCCTCGTTTCATAGTTAGCTGTGATTTTTGCGCTAACCCTCCTGTTCATTTTTGAAGGCATTTATTCAAATGTGTTCATTTTCTGTTTATGAAGATTGTATGAAATCTGTTAGCGCTAACTTTTGAGCTAAACATAGTTTCATGATAGATTTTTGCATGAGGGTTTTGTTTCGTGTACGAAACGACTCGCAAGTCGTAACTGTATTAAGGGTATGAAGAACAATGAAGGTTTAGCGAAAAATTTGCGCTTCAGCCAGCAGCTTATTGATTTTTTGTATTTTGTGGGGTAAGAGGTTTGTTGTTATTAATGTTAATTTTTATCTTATTGTTGTTAAATTTTATAAAATTTATTAAATAAATATTTATTTTGAAATTTTTTACAAGTGTATTTAAATTGAGATTCCAATCAAAAATAAGCGATGATAGAAAAGACGAAAAAACTGCTCCGACGATTCCGTCCGTCCGTCTGTCTGTCTATAATTGCATCAATAGATTTAACCACTGCTTCCGTTGACTTGAAATTAATTTTAAATATAGTAGTTTGAGCGAATTTGGATGGGTCGTTTTTTATTTTTTTTTTAAATCAAAATTTAGGGTAGCCACCATACAATTTTTTCGGCCAAAGCTTCAATTTTCTCAAAAACAGCTACTCCGATTTTTCTTAAACATCCCGATTCCTAACGGCAAAGTTGAGAAGCACTTTTTCATGACAGATTGATACTCTTGGAAGTTGTCAGGTCTTCGCAAGAGGCAGTACCCGTGAAAGATAAACTAAAAACTTTATGGACACGTGTAGGACTCGAACCCACGACGTGACGTTCTGCTTCGCAGCCAACGCATCTAACCACTAAGCCACGGGCAGCTGCAGTCCGATTAACGTCTTTTTACTTGCGACATATAGAATATATTGCAAGTATTGAATTCGTAAAAAAAAAATTTGAGGTAATGATGAGATATCACATTACGATGATAAAGAAGTCGAAAAAAGTGGGTCCGGCGATTCCGTCCATCTGTCTGTCTGTCTGTCTGTAAACGCACAGCCTTAACCACTGGTCCGATTGACTCCAAACTTGAAAATTAAAGGTTTGAGCAAATTCGCGTGGGTAGTTTTTTTTAATTTTTTTCAAAATTTAGGGTAGCCACCATACGATTTTTTTGGCCAAAAACCAAAAGTTTCAATTGTCTCAAAAATGGTTCCTACGATTTTTTTCAAACTTCCTTGAAAATTTTTGTTTAAAACTCTGATATATTTTATGTAAAAAAAAATATTTTTGTATTGCTCCAAAACGATACCGCCTATAGAACCGTTTTTTTGTTATCAGATTTTCTCGAAAACTAAAAGTCCGATCAGGGTAATTTTTTTTTGAAAGTACGTTTATATTGTTTAAATAATATTTTGTATTCAAAAATTTTTTTGGATTTTTATAAAATATAATTTTTTTTTTTTTTAATTCTGTATCTCAAAAACGGATCAAAATTTGAAATTGAAATTTACTTATAAAATGTATATAGTTAAACATTCTTGAATGCTGCATACCCAAATTAATTTTAAGACATTTTCAAAAAATTTTATATATAAAAAATTAATTTAAAAAACAACCGCTCCGACGATTTTTTTTTTAATTTCAAAAATCAACAATTTCTTAAGAAATCATATGACATCATATTTTTTCAGATTGAATCTTTTTTTGAGGTAGATATTTCAATTTAAATTTTTATTTACGAATTAAATTTTTTTTTATGAGTTATAACTTGGAATACAGGAGCAAGTTCATACGACCGAGTCGTGCAAATTTTTTTTAGGAGTATTTATGTATTGCTCAAATAATATTTTGTTTTCAAAAAACATATAAAATTTTTTAGTTTAAAAAAAATTGTTATTAACTTGTTTTTCAATACTGCATACCCAGTTTAATTTTAGGACATTCTAGAAAAATTGTATCGGTACATAAAAAATAATTTAAGGAAAACCTCTCCATGTTAGTTAAAAAAAAAATAAACAACTTTTAAAGAAATCTTATGGCATAATTTTTTTCAAATAAAATGTGTTTTTTATGTATCTATACATATTTCAATTTAAATTTTTATTTATGAATTTAAAATACTTGTTTTTATTTTTAATGTTTTTGTTGTGTGTTAAGTATGGAGTACTGAAGCAAAGTGCGTGCGACACTGTCGTGCAAATTTTTTTAGTTGTATTTTAAACTTTCCCGAAGAACGTTGATATAGCTAACCCACAAAACTTGACCAGGAATCGCCACTAATGTATGGTGTGTAAAATGACCAAAGCACCAAATTCCATTCTAAGACCTCCAATGGGGCAATCATTCGTCGTTGAAAGGCCTTTTCAACACATCTATATCGAATTTCTTGGTCCTTATCCTAAGTCGAAACATGGAAATTCTCACATTATAGTATGCCTAGATCAGCTTACCAAATTTGTTCTCGCGCAACCTTTAAGAAAAGCAAGTGCAGATGAGGCCATTAGATTCTTAAATATCACGTTTTTGCAATATTCGGGGTTCCAGCGTCGTCATTATCCGATAATGGAAAACAATTCATAGGCAATGAGTTTTCCAAGCTCTTAGAATCCTATGGCGTTAAGCACATTAGAACGGCCTCATACGCTCCACAGGCAAACGCAAGTGAGCGCGTCAACCACTCCATATTAGCGGGCATACGTTCGTACATAGGAGCAGATGAAACTCATTGGGACAGAAATTTAGTATCCATATTAAGTGCCATTCGAACCACAGTTCACTCGGCAATTGGAATGTCACCTCATGAAGCCTTATTTGGACAAAGTAAGATAGCTCACGGATGAGACTACGAGCTTCTTAAAAAACTAAATGAGTCAAATAATTCTGAAATTAATATTATCCCAAAACCTGCAAAAATGAATTTAATTCATAGCCTAATAAAAGAATCATTGGCTCAAGCTCACAGAACATATGAAAACACCCTATAACTCGAGAAGCAAAACATCCAAATATACTGTTGGACGAACCGTTTTTAAACGAAATAATATTTTGAGTGACAAATCACAGAAGCTTAATGCTAAACTATGTCCCAAGTTTACTCCAGCGAAAATTCGGATAATCGTTAGCAATAATTTATTTGAATTAGGGGAAATTACTTGTAGTCCAGTCATTATAGTAAGTTCACCTCGGAATTCGAGATACCCAGCTGTAAGTCTGTAAATACTTGCATATTGACACCCTAAAAGTTGTCTCAAAACCTACATATGGTAGGGTGTAAGCAACTATATAATTTCAAGGTCAAAGGTCACAAAAATATGTTTTTTGCGCTTTTTTTTTTAAATATCTCATTTCCTATGGGTTTTTTGTTATTTGTATATATTATCAATATTGTAGAATACAAAAATCTCTACAAATTTTGTTCAACAAATTTTTTTTATACGGTGAACCGTTTTCGAGATAGAGGGCGGAGAGCGCGCGGTCACAGCATCACTTCAGGTAAACCGGTGCCTCCGGCCGAAAATCGTGGTCTTTTAATTAATATAATTCTAATTTTAATTAATATAAGTAATTAAAATAATTCCTTTTGTTACTTCTGGCTGCAACAATTGATTTAACGATAGTTCATCAACTATATATGGCGCGTTTTCGACGGAGGCACCGGTTGACCTGAAGTGATGCTGTGACCGCGCGCTCTCCGCCCTCTATCTCGAAAACGGTTCACCGTATAAAAAAAGTTTTTTGAACAAAATTTTTAGAGAACTTTGTATTCTACAATATTGATAATATATGCAAATAGCAAAAAACCCATAGGAAATGAGATATTTAAAAAAAAGCGCAAAAAACAGATTTTTGTGACCTTTGACCTTGAAATTATATAGTTGCTTACACCCTACCATATGTAGGTTTTGAGACAACTTTTAGGGTGTCAATATACAAGTATTTACAGACTTACAGCTGGGTATCTCGAATTCCGAGATTCTTACCTAATTTAAGCTTAAATGACTGAATTATTGGGAGTCATACATGCGAAAGATATGCGAACCTGAAGAAACAATACTAAAACAACACGTAGGCAAATTCCTGACCGTCTTCATTTCATTTTCATGTCCAAGAGGAAAAGAAAATTAAATGCGGTGTGCGGTCCAGCCATAGCTGGGCACCGTTAATCAAAAAGTTAACTTCGTTAATCGCTAATCCGTTAATTAAAAATTTAACTTCGTTAACAGTTAAAACGTTAAATTTAAGAAAAATTAACGCAAGTTAACGTTAATCGTTAATCCGTTAACACGCCATAAAAATTTTATTTTCTAATAAAAATTGGAAGTTGGAAACGAGAAAAGACAAGTAAATTTTTGTTTTAAATATAGTAAATTATATTTTATAAGAGTTTAAGTGTTAAAACAACAATTTATTCAGTCATGTATATGAATGTGATTGTTCCCCTTCATGAACAATAGCATGTTGAAATTCTCGTCGGAAAGCGAGGCTCTTTTCGGCTGAAGTATATCCTTGCTCGTGGAGAGGAGACGTTCAACAGCAGCGCTTAAGAGTATGGCAGTATTGTATTGGAGAAACAGATTTGTCAATACTTGTTCCCCGAATGCCGCTTCATTTAACGAGTCTTTTGACTTCAAATCTAGCCACGTTTTTACGAGACTTTGAGCTTTGCTTCTTAATGATTTGTTGTTCTTAGGTTTTTCTGAAGATTGAGTAACAGAGTTGAAAAAGTCATCCTCATCATCGTCGTTGTTACTCGCGTTGCTGCCTCCGCCACTTACACTCTATACGTTCTTTGACTGACAACCAGTAGATTCTTAATGAAGACATTCTAAGCTTTCATTTGATACCCCATTTGCCCACTCACCCGATGAGGTAGGACGACACCAAAAATACCGTTTTTAAGATGGGCGGACAAAGGGAAAGGCCCGGGTTATTTCTGTCCGACCATATGATTTGGTATCTTCGACGAAATGTCTATTGACTTCTACTAACTTTTTCCAATTTCCCCATGGTATAAGCTGACACCAAAAAATGCAACCGGAAGTGCAATTTAGCCACCAAAAGGCCCAGGAAAAGTCTGTCCGACCACTGGTTTTGAAAATTTCATGTCATTTACCATTAGATCGTGGCTAGATTTTCCACTCTGCTGATGAGGTAGGTAATCTTATGGTCGCATCCCCGACTACAATAATCTAATTTGAATGTTTATCTGTATGGCATTTGTGTTCGATTAACGATTAACAGACTTTGGAAAATGTAACGATCGTTAACATTTTTTTGAAGTTAACTGAAAAGTTAATCCGTTAATGGGAATGTTAACTTCGTTAATTAACGATTAACGGATTAACGAAAAAATGCCCGTTAATGCCCAGCTATGGGTCCAGCCTTAAACGGCTTAGAGTAATACAAAAATAAAATGGAAAAAAAGGTTACGTAAACGCCCTGTAGTACAGGATTGCTTATAAAATTTCAGTAAATTTTGTACTATACACAATTTGATGGGAAATGAAAAAAATATTAATTCAATAATGTACCCCTAGTCATTCTTTTTCATGAGCCTACCGTTCGTATCGTAATAGCAAACAATAACAAACAAAAAAAAAAGAGGGAAAAAAAACAGTAAAGGGCACCAATAACATCGATTCCATAATACATATTTCGTACATAAAGTATACCAATAATAGTTTCATAAAATTCAACATAAAAATCAACGTCTAAATAAACAGATTATCGTTGATTAGTGAACACGCCCGAACATCCAGTCGGAATTCAATACGAGATTGATACTTCGAAAAGTTTCCACTAACTTTCACTTTCCTATGCGACTCTCGTTCTTTTTACCTTAGAACTTCAGTCCAAACACATCGGCCTCGCCGACAAATAGTGAGTACTTGGAATAAGTTTGATAAAAAGAAAAGTCAACCTCGTGTTTAAGTATACACTTTCTTTGACTCAAGTTCATTCGAACACATTTTTTAATCCCAAATCGATCAAACATAATCAGATACGTACATAAAGTTTTATTTTAAAGGAAAGAAACAGAATTTGTCTCTAAGTTATAGTTTTGGTTCCAATAGGAACAATAATAACGAACTGTGAATAATCTTCGGAAACCGGCAGGTTGCCGCCGGTTGTGCAAGTCCAAAGCTGGATTACTTAATAAATTCCCTTGATTATAAAACGAAAAAATATGAGTGCGACCTTTGTTGTCCACACGACTAACTTCCCAGAGCGAAATTTCCAGCCGATGCATTCCGTTGTAGTTGTACACGCACGTTGTTTTCAAAGTTAAATTAAGTTCATTTGAATAACAGTGGCGCCTATATTACTATTGAATATTGTAGTTTTCTATTAGTGAAAGCATTTTTCTAATCGGATTAGTATTTCCGCAGATTAATCTTTATATGGCAAAACAGCGTTTGGTGGGTCAGCTAGTAATCAAATATAGTCTATGACACTCCTGAATATTGTTTTTTTTTCACACTAACTATAACATTTTTTGCACTATTGTTGAAATTATTGCAGAAATTATCATAATTTTCATTATTATTATTATTATTATTATTATTATTATTATTATAAATTCTTTATTATTCTCGATAAATGTACAATCTTTTAATAGCTAAGAATAAAAGTGTTGTAATTCAAAGAAATGGTTTAATACTCCGATGATGTTAAGGATTTATTTCAATTAAATGTAGGTATAATATTAATCTTAAATGTAAGAGGTAAGCTCGGGTTTAAGGTTAGAAAGGAAGTGACGAAATATCATTAGATGACAGTAAAGTGAATGACAATCTAAAAAGGCAAGCACTGCTGCCAACAGATTATTTTAAAGGTGTTATTACATCACTCCCTCAGACTTTATTTGTCTAATATCCCCAGCTGGAAACAAGACTGGTTTTTTCCTTATCCTTCCCGTACGTCTGAGTGTAGGCGTAGCTGTGGACTCAGTCATCTGCGCGGTTGTTTTCTGCTGTTCAATTTGAAATCCTGGTGTCTGACTGCCCGATGCCATGGGGCTGGAACCACTTCTTACTTGGTTGTCTAATCGAACATCGCTGTATGAAGAGCTGTCGGGTGACGATAATATATCTGTACGCAAATCGATGTCGAGATCGTCAGTGTTAACTTCGTCGCCGTTTTCTGTAGTTTTTCGTGCTCGCAGTTGATTTTGGTGACGTTTGACGTCGCCTCTAGATGTTTGTACGATGAACATCATCCGTCCGACCACCTTGGTTATCAGTCCAGCGATCCAACGATTCCCTCTGGTATAAGATCTTGCGTACACTTTTTGGCCGATTTCAAATTTAGTACACTGATGCTGACTAAGGTGATTTTCTGGAAACATGGCCGAAAATATGGTGCGAGGTTGGCGGCCGTGCAAGAGTTCCGATGGTGATTTTTTTGATGATTGGCTTGGTGTCGCTCGAAATGTGATGAGATATTTGTATAAAGCCTTCTCTCGGTCGTTCTCGTCCTGCATTATTTTTTTGAAAGATTCCTTGAATGTCCGGACAGCGCGTTCAGCTAAACCGTTTGATGCTGGGTGGAATGGTGCTGTTCTGACATGATCAATGGAGTTTAGCTTGCAGAACATTTTGAATTGGGCTGATGAGAACTGCGGGCCATTGTCGCTAACGATTGTGCTTGGCAGTCCCTCGATTGCAAAAATTTTTTGTAATGCATAAATTGTAGATTCTGTTGTTGTCGATGAAAGCTCAAAAATAAATGGAAAACTGGAAAAAGAATATACAACGATTAGCCACATTCGAGAGAAAAAAGGACCTGCGAAATCGATGTGGATTCTTTCCCACGGTCCAGCTGCCGCAGGCCAGGATGAATATTGTTGCTTTGGTTGACTTGCATGTAGACCACAGTTTGAACAAGCTTCTGAGCAATTTTTAATCGCTTGATCAATATTCGGGAACCATATATACCTGCGCGCTAGTTGTTTCATGCGGGTTTGGCCCCAATGACCCTCGTGAAGCATTTTGAGAACCTGGTCTTCGAGCGATTTCGGTATAACGACGCGAGTATGCTCTGTTTGCAGAAGCAATACTCCACTCTGCAGAGAAAGAGCAAACTTTCGATGAAAATATGGAATTAAATTTACCTGTGATTTAGATAGCTTCTGTGGCCACCCGTTTTGAATGTAATGTATAACGCGACTGAGGGTTTCGTCTGTTTTAGTATGTGCTGCGATGATTTCTGCACTTATTGGAAAATCTGAGATAACTGACTCATAAATCTGGTCAACTGTAAACATTTTTTTCTCTCTGTTATCAAATTCAATGTCATCTCCCATGGGTAGACGTGATAAGACGTCAGCATTTGCATGATTCTTTGTGTTGCGGTAGTGAATCGTATACCTATAGGCCTGGAGAATAATTGCCCAACGTTGAAGCCGATGAAGAGTCATAACCGGTAGTTTTTTTGATGGGTGAAAAAGAGTGACAAGTGCTTGATGATCGGTGAGCAAAATGAACTGTCTGCCATAGAGGTATTGATGGTATCTCGTAACGCCGAAGATAATTGGTAAAACTTCTCTTTCAATTTGAGAGTATTTTGCTTGATGATCGTTCAAGGTTTTCGATGCGAAAGAGATTGGCTTTTCTGTGCCGTCTGGGTAGCGGTGTGAAAGAACAGCTATTATTCCCGTTTTTGATGCATCAGTTGCTAACACGAGAGGAACATTTTCGTCGAAGTGAATTAATTGAACCGCATTGATGATATCGTTCTTCAATGAATTAAAAGCTATACTTTGTTCTGTGCCCCACACAAATTTCTTGTCGTGTCGTCTCAGTTGATTCAAGGCTGAGGCCTTTGACGAAAATTTTTGAATAAACTTGTTATAATAATTTATTTTGCCAATAAATGATTCTAATTCCGTTATGTTTTTTGGTTCTGGCATTAACTTTATTGCTTCTATTCTTTTTTCAGGTGGTCTAATACCTTTTGCATCGATTTCGTGGCCCACATACTCTAATTTGTCTTGAGCAAGGTGACACTTTTCTTGTCTACATGTGAGGTTATGTGCGGAGAGCCTGTTTAAGAGTGTTTCGACATTATTTCGGTGTTCTTCATTATTCTTACCAGTGACAATGACATCATCGAGGTATACTGCGCATCCAGGTATACCAGCTACTACACCTTCCATGATTCTTTGAAAGATGCCTGGTGCGCTCGCAATTCCGAATGGCAATCGTTCAAATTGGAAAAGGCCAAAAGGAGTGTTGATAACCATTAGCTTTTTTGAGGACTCTGTGAGTTCTATTTGAAGATAAGCGTCACTAAGATCAATTTTAGTGAATAACTGGCCACCGCTTAGTTTATGAAACAACTCCTCGATTCGTGGAATCGGATATCGATCAATTTCAATTTGTGGGTTTACAGTGACTTTAAAATCAGCACAAATTCTTATCTTACCATTGGATTTTTGTACTACCACAATTGGTGCGGCCCATTCACTCGAGTTCACTGGCTTGAGGATATTCTGGGATACTAATCGGTTAATTTCGGTGCGGACGTCGTCATAAAGTGCGAATGGTAGATTGTATGGCTTGCAAAACTTTGGCTGAGCATTTGGTTTTAATACTATGTTAGCCTTATACGTGGAACAGAGTCCTAGCTCGGATGAGAATGTGGACTGAAATTTAATTTTAAGAGCTTCGAGATCTGCTTTAAGAGATTTTTGGTCTACTTTAAAACATTGAGGGGTTGACAAACTGCATTCGTTTATGTTCTTTGGCATTTGTATGCCGAATTCCAGTTTTTGAAACCAATCCATGCCAAGGATGTTGGTTGCACTGGGACTGTCAACGACTGTTAAACTCAAACTTTCATGATGTGACGCTAAGGCTACGTTGACTAATATTGTGCCTTTCAATGGTAAGATGTTGCCACCGTATGTTCTTAAAATTTTTGTTGTGGGTAAACACAAAGGATTGTTCAGTTGCTTCAATCCTTCAAGACCAATAAGTGAACACGACGCACCTGTATCTATTTGGAACTTAAGAATTTTCTCATTGACGCTTACATCTACGAATAGCTTATCTGAATGTATAGGGCTATGATTGACATCGATTTGTGACACAAGTGAATCAAATATATCAACGGTACTCACGGTTTCAAAGGGTTTAATCTGATTTATCGTTTCATGATTTTTGCTCTGCCACTTTGGGACCTCTGGTTTCCGATTGTTTGACTGGGATGATCGATTATGATGAGATGAATCTGGGACTTTTGATGACATGCATACGGCTGCAATGTGTCCGATTCTTTTACATTTCTTACAGATCGATTTGTTTTTATAGTGGAAGCACTCCGATCGTTGATGAGAGATGTCGCATCCCGGGCACGACTTATTACTTTGTCTAGCTCCAATCTTACTCCCAGTACAATCGTTACCTACCCGCTTACCTCTTGATCGTTGATGTGTTGATCGATGCACAGCATTCACCTCTGCTTCACTTTTCTGCTCACCCTTAAGCTCACTGCATGTTTTCATGGTTTCCTCGTAGAGTTGTGCAATTTGAATAACCTCTTCCAATGTTGGATTTTCTTTTTGTAGGGCAGTTGACCGAACCTTATCATGTGGAGTGTATAGGATAATCATATCCCTAATCTTCGAGTCTACGTACGATTCTCCACATCCAGTTTTTTCACAGACAAACATGCATTCTTTGGCTGTTCCTCGTAATTCTGCAACCCAATCTGAATAGGTTTGGTTAGGTTGCATGAACGTCCTATAGAATTTAAATCTAGATGCAAGCATGTGAGGCTTCTTTTCAAAATGATTAGTGAGTTTTTCAATTAATTGACCGAATGATACTTGCGCAACCTTTTCCCCATAGAATTTTTGAAGTAAGTCCAGAGAGTTGCCGCCAATCCAGCTAAGCAAACAAGCTCGCTTTGTGTCGTCTTCAATTGCAATAAAGTGTTGTTCTAGCTGAAGAAGATACGTGGCCCACGTTTCTTTTGATTTGTCGAAAGGTTTGAAAAGAGAAATGAATGATTGTTTCACGGGTTTTTGCTCCAACACGCTCTTGAGGAATTCTTGATTGGAGGCCTGAAGCTTTTTGAGTATAATTTCGAGAGTTGTAGCGTCCATACTCGTGGGGTTTCGTTCTTTTCCTCGTCGCCAATGTTGTAATTCAAAGAAATGGTTTAATACTTCAATGATGTTAAGGATTTATTTCAATTAAATGTAGGTATAATATTAATCTTAAATGTAAGAGGTAAGCTCGGGTTTAAGGTTAGAAAGGAAGTGACGAAATATCATTAGATGACAGTAAAGTGAATGACAATCTAAAAAGGCAAGCACTGCTGCCAACAGATTATTTTAAAGGTGTTATTACATCAAAAAGCATGGCAAATATTGCCGTCTGCCTGAATTGACTTATTTCGATATAAACTATGAATTGTATAAATATTAAAAAATTTAAAAAAAAACTAGTTTGTTTATTCATTTTGTTTAATTCTATAATACAATATTTAAAAACAAAATAAAGAAAAAAATTGAATTATATCTTCAAAAATTCAAATATAATTACAACAAAAAAGAGAAATTGGAACACATTATCATATAATTAATACCTATATAAAACTGTTACGGTAACCTAGAGCATGACTAATATAGGAGCATAGAGATTTCCAATCTAGATTACCATTTAAGAGTTGCTTTGTATATTCAAGTGTTAGAATGTTTTGAGAAAAGTAAAGACTTCTAAACTCTGTCCGATAAAAATTGGCAGTACAGGCTTTATGGGAGAGCTTTTTAAAAATCAGTGGCGCGCTGTTCTCTACACCATACCTAACTGAAGGGAACTCCTTTAAAAGTTTTATAAAACACCCATGAATTTTTGATGGCATGCGACGTAGAACCCACAACGACCTGCCTGGCACACACTTGAGCATGCACTGATCGTTCTCTGCTGCTTTTCAACCCTCATTAAATCACACATATTCAGAGTTGCCTTTGTCTATTTCGAAACTCACTTCGTATTTTTTTCTTACTTTTTCAATGGATTTCTGTTGAGGAGCTTTTGCTTTGAGAGCTTTCTTAACGATGAGTGTTATCGAGTTGTGTTTGACTTTTGCATTTCTTTTAAAGTTTTGCAAATCAGTTAAAATGCAGTTATAAAAATCAAAGATATTTTATTTGAGCAAATTAGAAGATTATTTTGTGGTATGGCGATTTTCGGATCAAGGCACGTTTATATACAGTAGTCCAAGAGGAGCAGCAAAATCCCACCCCTCCGACGAGCAGGCCCGATTGGACATGCTAGCGTGCTTCTCGGCAACTCACCCCAAGGACTAAAGGACAACCTACTCAAAATAGATCAAAATCTTGAGATATTATGGATCACGGTATAATGGTGTATTAGCATTCGATTGCAATAGTTAAATAGGAACAACTTAAATACCGTTAGAAGTTCAGGGGCGATTCCTCATAGTAACCAAGTATATCGGCGGTAAACCAAGAATTTCAAAAAATAAATGTATTTTCAGATATTTAATATTCTTCCGCAAATCAACAGTTCAAAAATTTATAGTTTCAAACACTTTAATAAATGCCTGAACACAAAAAAAAAAGTTTAGCGCAAAAAAAAGCGATTCCCTTTGAACCAGAACGTGGCATACACAAGAAATAACTTGTGCAGAAAATCTATTTGATACACCGCTTTGCTACCGTAAACAATTGCGGTTACTATTTTCATACAATCTTCAAAAACAGTAGACACAAACATTCCAATAAACGCATGTAAAAATAAAGAGAAGTTTAAGCGCAAAAAAATCGATTCCCTTCCCTTTGATGAGAATTTGGCATACACAAAAAATCTCTGATACCGTAAAAATTTGCGGTCACTATTTGCATACAATCTTCAGAGAGAGATAGGCGCATACATTCCACTAAACGCCTGTAAAAATAAAGAGAAGGTTGAGCGCAAAAAAAAGCGATTCCCTTCGACTGAGAAGGCACACAGATACACATTTTTAACTCTTAAGCAACTTTCGTGGTCGTAGTTGTAGTGTTTCTAATGTTTCTATATCAATTAGCACGACGACGTACGATGACGCACGTGTTCGCCAACACGAAACGATTATGCTCATAGTCGCTGTTTTGATTTAGGTAAATCAATTTCTTCATTTTGAGTATTTAGTACTTAATTCCTCTTATTTATGTACCTATACTCAAATCTTAAATAATATATTAAAGCCGATTGTTTACGGCTTTATTTAGATGACAAATTTTCAGTTGTTGACGTTTTTTATGTTTAAGATTTTTAAGACCTTGAAATATGTATTTTAAGTATACTTAAGAATAGTCTTTATGACTATTCTTAAGTAACTTACCGTCAAAATAAAGCGGTAAACAAACCAAATATTAAAGATACCTTTAAGATTTGATAATAAATAAGGCGGATTATGTACATTCTAATTAGATATTCTTATTCGGGTCGCACGTACTTGCCCATGTCTTCAACAGCGGGGTATTAATATAAAATATTAAGAAACTCAAAAAAGGTTTTGTTCTTAAACTGAAAATTTCAATTGAAAAAGAGTTTTCTAGTATAAAATTTAAATTTATGAAAAATTTTTGTTTTGAAAATCGTTAGAGCGATTTTGTTTTTTTTTTAATAATTTTGTATTAATCAAATTTTTTGAAAATTCTTGAAAAATAAATTTGGCATGTCAGTTTTTAGGTTTTATAAAGATACATGTGAAATCTGGAATTTTGAAAAAAAGCAAACAAAAATTTTTAATATTGTGAAATAAAAAAAATATTTTTTTTCGTTGATCAATCAAGAAGAACATAGAGAACAAAAAACAAACATTGTCGATTTTTGCTCAACAAAATTGAATGGCTACTAAGGTTAATTTTGACTTAAAAAAAAAATAATAAAAAAAATCCGTCATGAATTCGCTAAAAACACTAACTTCTTCTTTTAAGAATTTTTTAAACATTTTATTTAGAAGAAGAAAAAATTCTTTACGAAAAAATAGCTCTAAGGATTTTACAAATCCTTTTCTTTTTATAACTTCAATTTAATATTTAAAACTGAATGTAAATTGTAATTTCAATAATTGTGAAAGCAGTTTTTCCTTTACCTATATATAAATTTTCACTAAAAATATTTTTCGAGTTTCTTAATTATTTTGATTTTTGTATTTTAATATTTGTTTTAAATCATAACTGTCGGACATTATGTGTTGTTATTTTATTTTATTTTTTTTTTGAAATATATAAAATTAACATTTTTCCTTACTAAAAATTTTATCATAAATTAAAAAAAAACTTTTGAACAACAACAGTTTTGAGTTTTTTTTTATTATTGTCTTAACTTTTCCGAGGGTCGTAGGTAAACCAAGGATGAGGACCAGGAATCGCCACTGTAGAAGTTCTAGCCCTTATAACTAGATTAAGTGAAATTTTAGAGCTCATTTGAGTTCTAACTAAATTCTTCTCCAAGTTCTTACACGTTAAAACTTCGATTTAGAACTTTTTCATAGTTAGAACTTCGATAAAATTAGACCCTCGCATTCGGGGGTCTAGTGCGGTTTATTTATAATTTCGTTTTTTCAACGTTTAAAATAACAGAGAATAGTAGGCGGAGGGAGATATAGAAAATGGATCAAGTTTTCGATGATTTCCTATTTATGGACGTTGACTTTGTGTACGATGCGAACGTTATCCTGGAAGAACGGCGGCGCACTGACTAACCACTTGATTTGGCTGGCTTATGATCCCCCTCAGGCTTCGCATGGTGGGGTGGCTAAAACTTTGTATAGGCTACGAGAGCGATTTTACTGGCCTAATATGGCGGCTGATGTAAAATCGTTCATCGGGGAATGTAATAGGGGCGATTCCTCATAGTTGGCTAGTTTAGCGGCGCTAAACCAATAATTTCAGAATACATATTAATTTTATTTCTAATATATATAAACATTATTCTTATGTAAAAGTCAATAAACGACAACGAATACGTTACAATATTGTAGGTACTTAATAGCAACTTAAACGCAACAAAACCAATATGTATTTATCATTGCATGCTAACAAAACTCTCATGCAAAAATCTATCATGAAACTATATTTAGCTCAAAAGTTAGCGCTAACAGATTTCATACAATCTTCATAAACAGAAAATGAACACATTTGAATAAATGCCTTCAAAAATGAACAGGAGGGTTAGCGTGAAAATCACAGCTAACTTAGGCCGTGTGCGAATTGGATGAATTGTGGTTAAAAAATAAAAATGGATGAATTTTTAACCACTACTGTCATTTTTTAACCTGCTCAGCAGCTAGTCAAATTATGCGAAGTGTCAAAATTTAACCAAACGTCAAGTTTTAACCCATTTTTAACTGAATTCGCACACGGCCTTAACTATTAAACGAGAACAAAATAACGAAACGACAGGCAAGAGCCAACACATACAGTTACAGATCTCGTTATGGTTACTCGTGTAATCGAATCGTGTTCGTGTATCGTGTACGAATCGTATCGCATCTCTTGCCTGTCGTTGTTGTGTCCTCGTTTCATAGTTAGCTGTGATTTTTGCGCTAACCCTCCTGTTCATTTTTGAAGGCATTTATTCAAATGTGTTCATTTTCTGTTTATGAAGATTGTATGAAATCTGTTAGCGCTAACTTATGAGCTAAACATAGTTTCATGATAGATTTTTGCATGAGGGTTTTGTTTCGTGTACGAAACGACTCGCAAGTCGTAACTGTATTAAGGGTATGAAGAACAATGAAGGTTTAGCGAAAAATTTGCGCTTCAGCCAGCAGCTTATTGATTTTTTGTATTTTGTGGGGTAAGAGGTTTGTTGTTATTAATGTTAATTTTTATCTTATTGTTGTTAAATTTTATAAAATTTATTAAATAAATATTTATTTTGAAATTTTTTACAAGTAGTGTATTTAAATTGAGATTCCAATCAAAAATAAGCGATGATAGAAAAGACGAAAAAACTGCTCCAACGATTCCGTCTGTCCGTCTGTCTGTCTATAATTGCATCAATAGATTTAACCACTGCTTCCGTTGACTTGAAATTAATTTTAAATATAGCAGTTTAAGCGAATTTGGATGGGTCGTTTTTTTTTTTTTTTAGGGTTATTATTTATTATTATTATTTATTCAATTCGTTAATATCTAACGTGAACAGTAATCTTATTCTTATAATCTAGGTTATATATTATACAAAACTATTAAAAAAGGAATCTTTAAACTTTTTGCATTTTAAATTATCATTAGCGGATTCTAAACAAGTATAAAATTCATTATAAATTGTTATTAATTGATTAAGTGGGCTATTTACACCATAGTTTGATCTACTAAATATATGATTTAAAGGTTGCTGCCGTCTTAAACTTGAGCGACTAAAACTGAAATTTAATTGACTAAGAACTGACGTTGAAGATATCGACCCATTAATAATTCCAGCAATAAAACAAAATTGTATATATTTTCTGTGATTCGTCAAAGATGGGAGGTTGATAAAAGTTAGTCTATCAGAATAAGGGGGGAGGAGAGTCCCTCTAAACCAAGGAAGAGATCGAAGACAGTAACGCAGAAACTTCTTTTGGACTGACTCAATTCTTGTTATATGTATTGAGTAATATGGTGACCATACAACACATGCGTATTCTAGAATCGGTCTTACAAATGAAACAAATAAAAGCTTGAGAACATAAGGGTCATGGAAGTCACGACCGAATCTTTTAATGAATCCAAGAACCCTATTTGCTTTTTTAATTGTATAATTTATATGATCAATAAATGTTAGTTTTGGATCAAGAACTACACCTAAGTCAGAAAAGACAGAAACCTTACTCAATGGACAAGAATCAAACGTATAGCAGTACGAAAACGGGACTTTTTTGCGTGTAAAACTCATGGTTTTACATTTGTCAACATTTAAGACGAGACGATTATTATTGCACCATTCCCTAAAAGTTGTCAAGTCTTCTTGTAATAGTAAACAGTCAGTGTTCGATTTTATACTTTTGAATATCTTAATGTCGTCCGCATAAATAAGTACAGAAGAGTTTTTGATGATAGTAGTCAAGTCATTAATAAATAAAACAAATAAAATAGGTCCTAGATGGCTGCCCTGAGGGACGCCAGAGTTCACAAGAAATTGGTTAGAACACTCATTTCGAAACAAAACACAGTAACTACGATTTTTTAAATATGAACAAATCCAATTTAAAAAATGATCATTAAATCCTAAAAGCGTTAATTTACGTAAAAGTGTATAATGACACAACTTGTCAAATGCCTTACTAAAGTCGGTAAATATGCAATCAACTTGTCCACGTTTTTCAAACACATCTAAACAAAAGGACACGAAGTTAAATAAATTAGTAACTGTGGATCTTTTTTTAACAAATCCATGCTGACTATCACACACAATTGAACTACAATGAAAAGAAAGGACATTACTTACAATTGACTCAAACAATTTTGGTATCACAGATAATTTAGCAATAGGTCGATAATTCATGATCTCATTCTTAGGACCTTTCTTATATACAGGAATAATAAATGAACTTTTCCAGATATAAGGAAAGTTTGAACTTTTTAAAGACGTATTGAAGAGAATACACAACGGATATGACAAATAAGAAACACATTTTTTTAAAATAGAAGATGGCACACCATCGGGGCCAGGACTGAAACATTCATCGAGTAGTAAGATACTTTGAGTAACCGTTTCCTCACTTATTTCAAAATTTATATCGTTTAAATGAGCAAAATTTTCCGAAAAACAAGAAAAAGAAGATGATGCGTTAAAGTTTGATTCTTCGAATGCTTCTTTGAAATGATTAGCAAACATGTTTGCTATATGTTTGGGTTCATGACTAGTTGATAATTTATTAGTCATCAAATTTGGGTAGCCACAAGTTTTTCTTTTGTTATTAACAAAATTCCAGAAGCTAACTGGATTAGATTTAATGTCAGCTTCTATTTTACAATGTAATCGTCATATAATAAATTAGAGTAACACTGATTATAATTAAGAAAGTTCTATAATCATCGTCAGTTCTTGTCTTATTAAATCTTGTCCAAGCTTTGTTTCTTTTGTTTTTTAAGTTTTTAATATGTGTATCAAACCATGGTGGTGCAGTTGAAGATGAACGAGTTTTTTTCAATGGTATAGTTTCATAAAAATAATTAAAAAGTGTGTTATAAAAAATATTGCACATATCATCTACATCGCAGTTACAAAATAATTGATTCCAATTAACAGTTGAAAGCATTTCAAAAAGATCTATAAAATTACATTTAGGAAAGTCAAATTCAATTTTGTTATTATAGTCAAAATGAGGAGAGGACATGTTCAAGTTTAGTGAAATATCTAGTGCTGGGTGATGTCGATCCTCATCAATCAAAACTACAGCAGCAGTTGAAACAGCAATTTCAGTGTTGACCGTATCAGCAAAAAATACTAAGTCCAGCATTCTTCCAGAACGGTTACTCGTTCCATTAAATTGACTCAAGCCAAATGCAGACATACCATCTACAATTGTAAGTTCATTAAGACTGGACGCATTTACCGGAACGTGGAAGGTATCGTCATCAATTTTTATCCAATTAAGGTTTGGTAGATTGAAGTCACCTACGATTAAAAGTTCATCTTCGGGTTCCAATGTCACATAAATTGTTTCTATGCTGTCGATCAGTTTTTCATACACATCACTGGTTGAATTCGGAGGTATGTAGACGCAAATGATGAATAGATGGCCAGCCTCAAGCTTGATTTTTATACATAGAATCTCAATATCTGTGGCTCTAAAGTCGTCTACTAAGTAGCAATTGAGTGAGGCTTTGATCGCACAAAGAATTCCTCCTCCCACAACATTGTGGTCATCAGAATCATGACGGTCACGTCTAAAAATTTGGTAAGATGCATCGAAGAGCTCCGAGTCAAGAATAGATTTGTTTAGCCAAGTTTCAGTAAAAACAATGACATCGTGTGGAAGGTTGTTTATATTTTTATAGACCAAATTGGTCTTTGTCCGTAGTCCGTTTACATTTTGGTAGTAAACATAGTGTAAACGAAACCCTTATAACATCACTTCGTTTTCTGTTCATTCGTCTTTCACAAGCGATTTCTTCGAATCTGTTAGGCCGATTGCAATGAAATTTGGTACACATATTTTAGTATTCAGTAGTAATCTAATCTAATCTAATCTAATCTAATCTAATAATGTTTTCATGTTTTTTAGATAAATAGTTTCGAAGTTATTAAAGAGAAAAGATAAAAAAATACAAAAATTACCATTCTCCCCCCTGATCACCAAAACTACTTTGCCTAAAATTATGAAAAAGATACTGAGAATAGGTCTCAGCCAGTACATTACAAAAAAGCAAATAAGAAGTCTGTAATGTTACATATAACACAGATATGACTCAATATTTGGAGTAACTTTTTAATTTTTGACTCAACTTTACAATTTATTTCCTCCAAAACCGTTATACCGATTGAGTTAAAAAATGGCCAATATATCAACGTGTTAAGTAGAAATACAATCATATTTTTTTTATATTTTTAAGAGAAATAGTTTTGTAGTTATATAAGAAAATATGGAAAAATAGGCAAAAATTTCAAAAACAGGCCATCCCCCCCCCTCCCCTAATCACCGAAACTACAGGACCTAAAATTCTTTAAAAAAATTGAGATATATGTCTATAACATGAATATTACCGGAAAAGTGATAAGAAGTCACAGTTATTTATGTAACATGCAAAATTTTTCAATAGATACACTAATTTCCAATTTCATTAAATTTTAAAATCATTTTTTTGAACAGGTGGTAACCCTATTTACTTAAAATTAAGTACAATCATTCATTAATTGCCTGCAATGACAAACATATTTTTTTTTGTATTTTTAAGACAAATAGTTTTGAAATTATTCAAGAAAACACAACAAAAAAGGCCGAAAAAGCAAATAACTAAACTTTACCCCCTCCTCATCACCAAAAAGGGTGGGCCTGGAATTTCCAAAAAAAATTCAAAAAATAGTTCCATACGTATAGATTACAGAACAACAAAAAAAATTGCAGTTATAATGTAAATAACGATATATTTTCAAGGCAAATGGTTTTGAAGTTATTCAAAAAAAAAACCAACAAAAAAGGACTATGAAAAACACTCAATTTCACCCCCTCCTCATATCCGAAAGGGCTTGGCCAGGCATTTCCAAAATAATTTCAAAATGTAGTTAAAACGTGTAGGTTACAGAAAATACAAAAAACATTACAGTGATGATGTAAATAAGCATAAATCCGAATATGTATTAGGGTTCCGTACACAGAGTGTAAACGAAACCCTTATAACATCACTTCCTTTTCTGTTCATTCGTCTTTCACAAGCAATTTCTTCGAATCTGTTAGGCCGATTGCAATGAAATTTGGTACACATATTTTAGTATTCAGTAGTAATCTAATCTAATCTAATCTAATCTAATGTTGTTTTCATGTTTTTTAGATAAATAGTTTCGAAGTTATTAAAGAGAAAAGATAAAAAAATACAAAAATGACCATTCTCCCCCCTGATCTCCAAAACTACTGGGCCTAAAATTATGAAAAAGATACTGAGAATAGGTCTCAACCTGTAGATTACAAAAAAAACAAATAAGAAGTCTGTACTGTTACATATAACACAGATATGACTCAATATTTGGAGTAACTTTTTAATTTTTGACTCAACTTTACAATTTATTTCCTCCAAAACCGTTATACTGATTGAGTTAAAAGTTGGCCAATATATCAACGTGTTAAGTAGAAATACAATCATATTTTTTTTTATATTTTTAAGAGAAATAGTTTTGTAGTTATATAAGAAAATATGGAAAAATAGGCAAAAATGTCAAAAACAGGCCATCCCCCCCCTAATCTCCGAAACTACAGGACCTAAAATTCTTTAAAAAAATTGAGATATAGGTCTATAACATGAATATTACCGGAAAAGTGATAAGAAGTCACAGTTATTTATGTAACATGCAAAATTTTTCAATATACTAATTTCCAATTTCATTAAATTTTAAAACCATTTTTTTGAACAGGTGGTAACCCTATTTACTTCAAATTAAGTACAATCATTCATTAATTGCCTGCAATGACAAACATATTTTTTTTGTATTTTTAAGACAAATAGTTTTGAAATTATTCAAGAAAACACAACAAAAAAGGCCGAAAATGCAAATAACTAAACTTTACCCCCTCCTCATCACCAAAAAGGGTGGGCCTGGAATTTCCAAAAAAAATTCAAAAAATAGTTCCATACGTATAGATTACAGAACAACAAAAAAATTGCAGTTATAATGTAAATAACGATATATTTTCAAGGCAAATGGTTTTGAAGTTATTCAAAAAAAAACCAACAAAAAAGGACTATGAAAAACACTCAATTTCACCCCCTCCTCATATCCGAAAGGGCTTGGCCAGGCATTTCCAAAATAATTTCAAAATGTAGTTAAAACGTGTAGGTTACAGAAAATACAAAAAACATTACAGTGATGATGTAAATAAGCATAAATCCGAATATGTATTAGGGTTCCGTACACAGAGTGTAAACGAAACCCTTATAACATCACTTCGTTTTCTGTTCATTCGTCTTTCACAAGCGATTTCTTCGAATCTGTTAGGCCGATTGCAATGAAATTTGGTACATTTATTTTAGTATTCAGTAGTAATCTAAAAATGTTGTTTTCATGTTTTTTAGATAAATAGTTTCGAAGTTATTAAAGAGAAAAGAGAAAAAATACGAAACATACGAAAAAATAAAGTTCCTTATTCCTTTCTTACTGTGGTGTTTCGTTTTGTTTGCCGATGGCCAAAATTTTTGTTTCTTGTTAGGGTTCTTACACAGGTGAAAACGAAAACGAGATCAGTTCGGTTTCCTTTTATTTGTTTCACAAGCGATTTCTTAGAATCTGCTAAGCTGATTGCAATTAAATTTGGTTCACATTTTCTAGATAGAAGTGATCCGAAAATGCTGCTATCAGATTTTTAAGATACACGGTTTCGAAGTGATTGAAGGAAATAGGCAGAAAAACTATTCAAATTATTTCCCAAGAAAATGTTTGGTTTCAAATCTTAATCCTTGTATAAAAAATCATTCAAAACTGAAAGAAAGTAGGGTCGGATAATCAAGTACGGAACCCTCCTCGAGCGAGTTTATCTCGCACTTGTCCACTTTTTTTTTATCAAAATTTAGGGTAGCCACCATACAATTTTTTCGGCCAAAGCTTCAATTTTCTCAAAAACAGCTACTCCGATTTTTCTTAAACATCCCGATTCCTAACGGCACTTTTTCATGACAGATTGATACTCTTGGAAGATTTGTCAGGTCTTCGCAAGAGGCAGTACCCGTGAAAGATAAACTAAAAACTTAATGGACACGTGTAGGACTCGAACCCACGACGTGACGTTCTGCTTCGCAGCCAACGCATCTAACCACTAAGCCACGGGCAGCTGCAGTCCGATTAACGTCTTTTTACTTGCGACATATAGAATATATTGCAAGTATTGAATTCGTAAAAAAAAAATTTGAGGTAATGATGAGATATCACATTACGATGATAAAGAAGTCGAAAAAAGTGGGTCCGGCGATTCCGTCCATCTGTCTGTCTGTCTGTCTGTAAACGCACAGCCTTAACCACTGGTCCGATTGACTCCAAACTTGAAAATTAAAGGTTTGAGCAAATTCGCGTGGGTCGTTTTTTTTCATTTTTTTCAAAATTTAGGGTAGCCACCATACGATTTTTTTGGCCAAAAACCAAAAGTTTCAATTTTCTCAAAAATGGTTCCTACGATTTTTTTCAAACTTCCTTGAAAATTTTTGTTTAAAACTCTGATATATTTTATGTAAAAAGAAATATTTTTGTATTGCTTCAAAACGATACCGCCTATAGAACCGTTTTTTTGTTATCAGATTTTCTCGAAAACTAAAAGTCCGATCAGGGTAATTTTTTTTTGAAAGTACGTTTATATTGTTTAAATAATATTTTGTATTCAAAAAAAATTTTGGATTTTTATAAAATATTTAAAAAAAAAATTTTTTAATTCTGTATCTCAAAAACGGATCAAAATTTGAAATTGAAATTCACTTAGAAAATGTATATAGTTAAACATTCTTGAATGCTGCATACCCAAATTAATTTTAAGACATTTTCAAAAAATTTTATATATACAAAATTAATTTAAAAAACAACCGCTCCGACGATTTTTTTTTTAATTTCAAAAATCAACAATTTCTTAAGAAATCATATGGCATCATATTTTTTCAGATTGAATCTTTTTTTGAGGTAGATATTTCAATTTAAATTTTTATTTACGAATTAAATTTTTTTTATGAGTTATAATTTGGAATACAGGAGCAAGTTCGTACGACCGAGTCGTGCAAATTTTTTTTAGGAGTATTTATGTATTGCTCAAATAATATTTTGTTTTCAAAAAACATATACAGTTTTTTAGTTTAAAAAAAATTGTTATTAACTTGTTTTTCAATACTGCATACCCAGTTTAATTTTAGGACATTCTAGAAAAATTGTATCGGTACATAAAAAATAATTTAAGGAAAACCTCTCCATGTTAGTTAAAAAAAAAATAAACAACTTTTAAAGAAATCTTATGGCATAATTTTTTTCAAATAAAATGTGTTTTTTATGTATCTATACATATTTCAATTTAAATTTTTATTTATGAATTTAAAATACTTGTTTTTATTTTTAATGTTTTTGTTGTGTGTTAAGTATGGAGTACTGAAGCAAAGTGCGTGCGACACTGTCGTGCAAATTTTTTTAGTTGTATTTTAAACTTTCCCGAAGAACGTTGATATAGCTAACCCACAAAACTTGACCAGGAATCGCCACTAATGTATGGTGTGTAAAATGACCAAAGCACCAAATTCCATTCTAAGACCTCCAATGGGGCAATCATTCGTCGTTGAAAGGCCTTTTCAACACATCTATATCGAATTTCTTGGTCCTTATCCTAAGTCGAAACATGGAAATTCTCACATTATAGTATGCCTAGATCAGCTTACCAAATTTGTTCTCGCGCAACCTTTAAGAAAAGCAAGTGCAGATGAGGCCATTAGATTCTTAAATATCACGTTTTTGCAATATTCGGGGTTCCAGCGTCGTCATTATCCGATAATGGAAAACAATTCATAGGCAATGAGTTTTCCAAGCTCTTAGAATCCTATGGCGTTAAGCACATTAGAACGGCCTCATACGCTCCACAGGCAAACGCAAGTGAGCGCGTCAACCACTCCATATTAGCGGGCATACGTTCGTACATAGGAGCAGATGAAACTCATTGGGACAGAAATTTAGTATCCATATTAAGTGCCATTCGAACCACAGTTCACTCGGCAATTGGAATGTCACCTCATGAAGCCTTATTTGGACAAAGTAAGATAGCTCACGGATGAGACTACGAGCTTCTTAAAAAACTAAATGAGTCAAATAATTCTGAAATTAATATTATCCCAAAACCTGCAAAAATGAATTTAATTCATAGCCTAATAAAAGAATCATTGGCTCAAGCTCACAGAACATATGAAAACACCTATAACACGAGAAGAAAAACATCCAAATATACTGTTGGACGAACCGTTTTTAAACGAAATAATATTTTGAGTGACAAATCACAGAAGCGTAATGCTAAACTATGTCCCAAGTTTACTCCAGCGAAAATTCGGAAAATCGTTAGCAATAATTTATTTGAATTAGGGGAAATTACTTGTAGTCCAGTCATTATAGTAAGTTCACCTCGGAATTCGAGATACCCAGCTGTAAGTCTGTAAATACTTGCATATTGACACCCTTAAAGTTGTCTCAAAACCTATATATGGTAGGGTGTAAGCAACTATATAATTTCAAGGTCAAAGGTCACAAAAATCTGTTTTTTGCGCTTTTTTTTTAAATATCTCATTTCCTATGGGTTTTTTGTTATTTGTATATATTATCAATATTGTAGAATACAAAATTCTCTACAAATTTTGTTCAACAAATTTTTTTTATACGGTGAACCGTTTTCGAGATAGAGGGCGGAGAGCGCGCGGTCACAGCATCACTTCAGGTCAACCGGTGCCTCCGGCCGAAAATCGTGGTCTTTTAATTAATATAATTCTAATTTTAATTAATATAAGTAATTAAAATAATTCCTTTTGTTACTTCTGGCTGCAACAATTGATTTAACGATAGTTCATCAACTATATATGGCGCGTTTTCGACCGGAGGCACCGGTTGACCTGAAGTGATGCTGTGACCGCGCGCTCTCCGCCCTCTATCTCGAAAACGGTTCACCGTATAAAAAAAGTTTTTTGAACAAAATTTTTAGAGAATTTTGTATTCTACAATATTGATAATATATGCAAATAGCAAAAAACCCATAGGAAACAGCGCAAAAAACAGATTTTTGTGACCTTTGACCTTTAAATTATATAGTTGCTTACACCCTACCATATGTAGGTTTTGAGACAACTTTTAGGGTGTCAATATACAAGTATTTACAGACTTACAGCTGGGTATCTCGAATTCCGAGATTCTTACCTAATTTAAGCTTAAATGACTGAATTATTGGGAGTCATACATGCGAAAGATATGCGAACCTGAAGAAACAATACTAAAACAACACGTAGGCAAATTCCTGACCGTCTTCATTTCATTTTCATGTCCAAGAGGAAAAGAAAATTAAATGCGGTGTGCGGTCCAGCCTTAAAAGGCTTAGAGTAATACAAAAATAAAATGGAAAAAAAGGTTACGTAAACGCCCTGTAGTACAGGATTGCTTATAAAATTTCAGTAAATTTTGTACTATACACAATTTGATGGGAAATGAAAAAATATTAATTCAATAATGTACCCCTAGTCATTCTTTTTCATGAGCCTACCGTTCGTATCGTAATAGCAAACAATAACAAACAAAAAAAAAAAGAGGGAAAAAAAACAGTAAAGGGCACCAATAACATCGATTCCATAATACATATTTCGTACTTAAAGTATACCAATAATAGTTTCATAAAATTCAACATAAAAATCAACGTCTAAATAAACAGATTATCGTTGATTAGTGAACACGCCCGAACATCCAGTCGGAATTCAATACGAGATTGATACTTCGAAAAGTTTCCACTAACTTTCACTTTCATTTGCGACTCTCGTTCTTTTTACCTTAGAACTTCAGTCCAAACACATCGGCCTCGCCGACAAATAGTGAGTACTTGGAATAAGTTTGATAAAAAGAAAAGTCAACCTCGTGTTTAAGTATACACTTTCTTTGACTCAAGTTCATTCGAACACATTTTTTAATCCCAAATCGATCAAACATAATCAGATACGTACATAAAGTTTTATTTTAATGGAAAGAAACAGAATTTGTCTCTAAGTTATAGTTTTGGTTCCAATAGGAACAATAATAACGAACTGTGAATAATCTTCGGAAACCGGCAGGTTGCCCAAAACCAGCACATTGTTCCTTAGTGAAGCCTTCGCTTGCTTAAATTCTGTTCGCATGTGCAAGTCCAAAGCTGGATTACTTAATAAATTCCCTTGATTATAAAACGAAAAAATATGAGTGCGACCTTTGTTGTCCACACGACTAACTTCCCAGAGCGAAATTTCCAGCCGATACATTCCGTTGTAGTTGTACACGCACGTTGTTTTCAAAGTTAAATTAAGTTCATTTGAATAACAGTGGCGCCTATATTACTATTGAATATTGTAGTTTTCTATTAGTGAAAGCATTTTTCTAATCGGATTAGTATTTCCGCAGATTAATCTTTATATGGCAAAACAGCGTTTGGTGGGTCAGCTAGTAATCAAATATAGTCTATGACACTCCTGAATATTGTTTTTTTCACACTAACTATAACATTTTTTGCACTATTGTTGAAATTATTGCAGAAATTATCATAATTTTCATTATTATTATTATTATAAATTCTTTATTATTCTCGATAAATGTACAATCTTTTAATAGCTAAGAATAAAAGCATGGCAAATATTGCCGTCTGCCTGAATTGACTTATTTCGATATAAACTATGAATTGTTTATATATTAAAAAATTAAAAAAAACTAGTTTGTTTATTCATTTTATTTAATTCTATAATACAATATTTAAAAAAAAAATAAAGAAAAAAATTGAATTATATCTTCAAAAATTCAAATATAATTACAACAAAAAAGAGAAATTGGAACACATTATCATATAATTAATACCTATATAAAACTGTTACGGTAACCTAGAGCATGACTAATATAGGAGCATAGAGATTTCCAATCTAGATTACCATTTAAGAGTTGCTTTGTATATTCAAGTGTTAGAATGTTTTGAGAAAAGTAAAGACTTCTATACTCTGTCCGATAAAAATTGGCAGTACAGGCTTTATGGGAGAGCTTTTTAAAAATCAGTGGCGCGCTGTTCTCTACACCATACCTAATTGAAGGGAACTCCTTTAAAAGTTTTATAAAACACCCATGAATTTTTGATGGCATCCGACGCAGAACCCACAACGACCTGCCTGGCACACACTTGAGCATGCACTGATCGTTCTCTGCTGCTTTTCAACCCTCATTAAATCACACATATTCAGAGTTGCCTTTGTTTATTTCGAAACTCACTTCGTATTTTTTTCTTACTTTTTCAATGAATTTCTGTTGAGGAGCTTTTGCTTTGAGAGCTTTCTTAACGATGAGTGTTATCGAGTTGTGTTTGACTTTTGCATTTCTTTTAAAGTTTTGCAAGTTTGAGGGGTTGACAAACTGCATTCGTTTATGTTCTTTGGCATTTGTATGCCGAATTCCAGTTTTTGAAACCAATCCATGCCAAGGATGTTGGTTGCACTGGGACTGTCAGCGACTGTTAAATTCAAACTTTCATGATGTGACGCTAAGGCTACGTCGACTAATATTGTGCCTTTCAATGGTAAGATGTTGCCACCGTATGTTTTTAAAATTTTTGTTGTGGGTAAACACAAAGGATTGTTCAGTTGCTTCAATCCTTCAAGACCAATAAGTGAACACGACGCACCTGTATCTATTTGGAACTTAAGAATTTTCTCATTGACGCTTACATCTACGAATCGCTTATCTGAATGTATAGGGCTATGATTGACATCGATTTGTGACACAAGTGAATCAAATATATCAACGGTACTCACGGTTTCAAAGGGTTTAATCTGATTTATCGTTTCATGATTTTTGCTCTGTCACTTTGGGACCTCTGGTTTCCGATTGTTTGACTGGGATGATCGATTATGATGAGATGAATCTGGTACTTTTGATGACATGCATACGGCTGCAATGTGTCCGATTCTTTTACATTTCTTACAGATCGATTTGTTTTTATAGTGGAAGCACTCCGATCGTTGATGAGAGATGTCGCATCCCGGGCACGACTTATTACTTTGTCTAGCTACAATCTTACTCCCAGTACAATCGTTACCTACCCGCTTATCTCTTGATCGTTGATGTGTTGATCGATGCACAGCATTCACCTCTGCTTCACTTTTCTGCTCACCCTTAAGCTCACTGCATGTTTTCATGGTTTCCTCGTAGAGTTGTGCAATTTGAATAACCTCTTCCAATGTTGGATTTTCTTTTTGTAGGGCAGTTGACCGAACCTTATCATGTGGAGTGTATAGGATAATCATATCCCTAATCTTCGAGTCTACGTACGATTCTCCACATCCAGTTTTTTCACAGACAAACATGCATTCTTTGGCTGTTCCTCGTAATTCTGCAACCCAATCTGAATAGGTTTGGTTAGGTTGCATGAACGTCCTATAGAATTTAAATCTAGATGCAAGCATGTGAGGCTTCTTTGTGTCGTCTTCAATTACGTTGTTTGCAATAAAGTGTTGTTCTAGCTGAAGAAGATACGTGGCCCACGTTTCTTTTGATTTGTCGAAAGGTTTGAAAAGAGAAATGAATGATTGTTTCACGGGTTTTTGCTCCAACACGCTCTTGAGGAATTCTTGATTGGAGGCCTGAAGCTTTTTGAGTATAATTTCGAGAGTTGTAGCGTCCATACTCGTGGGGCTTCGTTCTTTTCCTCGTCGCCAATGTTGTAATTCAAAGAAATGGTTTAATACTTCAATGATGTTAAGGATTTATTTCAATTAAATGTAGGTATAATATTAATCTTAAATGTAAGAGGTAAGCTCGGGTTTAAGGTTAGAAAGGAAGTGACGAAATATCATTAGATGACAGTAAAGTGAATGACAATCTAAAAAGGCAAGCACTGCTGCCAACAGATTATTTTAAAGGTGTTATTACATCAAAAAGCATGGCAAATATTGCCGTCTGCCTGAATTGACTTATTTCGATATAAACTATGAATTGTATATATATTAAAAAATTAAAAAAAAAAACCAGTTTGTTTATTCATTTTGTTTAATTCTATAATACAATATTTAAAAAAAAATAAAGAAAAAAATTGAATTATATCTTCAAAAATTCAAATATAATTACAACAAAAAAGAGAAATTGGAACACATTATCATATAATTAATACCTACATAAAACTGTTACGGTAACCTAGAGCATGACTAATATAGGAGCATAGAGATTTCCAATCTAGATTACCATTTAAGAGTTGCTTTGTATATTCAAGTGTTAGAATGTTTTGAGAAAAGTAAAGTCTTCTAAACTCTGTCCGATAAAAATTGGCAGTACAGGCTTTATGGGAGAGCTTTTTAAAAATCAGTGGCGCGCTGTTCTCTACACCATACCTAATTGAAGGGAACTCCTTTAAAAGTTTTATAAAACACCCATGAATTTTTGATGGCATCCGACGTAGAACCCACAACGACCTGCCTGGCACACACTTGAGCATGCACTGATCGTTCTCTGCTGCTTTTCAACCCTCATTAAATCACACATATTCAGAGTTGCCTTTGTCTATTTCGAAACTCACTTCGTATTTTTTTCTTACTTTTTCAATGGATTTCTGTTGAGGAGCTTTTGCTTTGAGAGCTTTCTTAACGATGAGTGTTATCGAGTTGTGTTTGACTTTTGCATTTCTTTTAAAGTTTTGCAAATCAGTTAAAATGCAGTTATAAAAATCAAAGATATTTTATTTGAGCAAATTAGAAGATTATTTTGTGGTATGGCGATTTTCGGATCAAGGCACGTTTATATACAGTAGTCCAAGAGGAGCAGCAAAATCCCACCCCTCCGACGAGCAGGCCCGATTGGCCATGCTAGCGTGCTTCTCGGCAACTCACCCCAAGGACTAAAGGACAACCTACTCAAAATAGATCAAAATCTTGAGATATTATGGATCACGGTATAATGGTGTATTAGCATTCGATTGCAATAGTTAAATAGAAACAACTTAAATACCGTTAGAAGTTCTAGCCCTTATAACTAGATTTAGTGAAATTTTAGAGCTCATTTGAGTTCTAACTAAATTCTTCTCCAAGTTCTTACACGTTAAAACTTCGATTTAGAACTTTGTCATAGTTAGAACTTCGATAAAATTAGACCCTCGCATTCGGGGGTCTAGTGCGGTTTATTTATAATTTCGTTTTTCAACGTTTAAAATAACAGAGAATAGTAGGTGGAGGGAGATATAGAAAATAGTTCAAGTTTTCGATGATTTCCTATTTATGGACGTTGACTTTGTGTACGATGCGAACGTTATCCTGGAAGAACGGCGGCGCACTGACTAACCACTTGATTCGGCTTGCTTATGATCCCCCTCAGGCTTCGCATGGTGGGGTGGCTAAAACTTTGTATAGGCTACGAGAGCGATTTTACTGGCCTAATATGGCGGCTGATGTAAAATCGTTCATCGGGGAATGTAATAGGGGCGATTCCTCATAGTTGGCTAGTTTAGCGGCGCTAAACCAATAATTTCAGAATACATATTAATTTTATTTCTAATATATATAAACATTATTCTTATGTAAAAGTCAATAAACGACAACGAATACGTTACAATATTGTAGGTACTTAATAGCAACTTAAACGCAACAAAACCAATATGTATTTATCATTGCATGCTAACAAAACTCTCATGCAAAAATCTATCATGAAACTATATTTAGCTCAAAAGTTAGCGCTAACAGATTTCATACAATCTTCATAAACAGAAAATGAACACATTTGAATAAATGCCTTCAAAAATGAACAGGAGGGTTAGCGCGAAAATCACAGCTAACTTAACTATTAAACGAGAACAAAACAACGAAACGACAGGCAAGAGCCAACACATACAGTTACAGATCTCGTTATGGTTACTCGTGTAATCGAATCGTGTTCGTGTATCGTGTACGAATCGTATCGCATCTCTTGCCTGTCGTTGTTGTGTCCTCGTTTCATAGTTAGCTGTGATTTTTGCGCTAACCCTCCTGTTCATTTTTGAAGGCATTTATTCAAATGTGTTCATTTTCTGTTTATGAAGATTGTATGAAATCTGTTAGCGCTAACTTTTGAGCTAAACATAGTTTCATGATAGATTTTTGCATGAGGGTTTTGTTTCGTGTACGAAACGACTCGCAAGTCGTAACTGTATTAAGGGTATGAAGAACAATGAAGGTTTAGCGAAAAATTTGCGCTTCAGCCAGCAGCTTATTGATTTTTTGTTTTTTGTGGGGTAAGAGGTTTGTTGTTATTAATGTTAATTTTTATCTTATTGTTGTTAAATTTTTTAAATTTATTAAATAAATATTTATTTTGAAATTTTTTACAAGTGTATTTAAATTGAGATTCCAATCAAAAATAAGCGATGATAGAAAAGACGAAAAAACTGCTCCGACGATTCCGTCCGTCCGTCTGTCTGTCTATAATTGCATCAATAGATTTAACCACTGCTTCCGTTGACTTGAAATTAATTTTAAATATAGTAGTTTGAGCGAATTTGGATGGGTCGTTTTTTATTTTATTTTTTTTTTTATCAAAATTTAGGGTAGCCACCATACAATTTTTTCGGCCAAAGCTTCAATTTTCTCAAAAACAGCTACTCCGATTTTTCTTAAACATCCCGATTCCTAACGGCACTTTTTCATGACAGATTGATACTCTTGGAAGATTTGTCAGGTCTTCGCAAGAGGCAGTACCCGTGAAAGATAAACTAAAAACTTTATGGACACGTGTAGGACTCGAATCCACGACGTGACGTTCTGCTTGGCAGCCAACGCATCTAACCACTAAGCCACGGGCAGCTGCAGTCCGATTAACGTCTTTTTACTTGCGACATATAGAATATATTGCAAGTATTGAATTCGCAAAAAAAAAATTTGAGGTAATGATGAGATATCACATTACGATGATAAAGAAGTCGAAAAAAGTGGGTCCGGCGATTCCGTCCATCTGTCTGTCTGTCTGTCTGTAAACGCACAGCCTTAACCACTGGTCCGATTGACTCCAAACTTGAAAATTAAAGGTTTGAGCAAATTCGCGTGCGTCGTTTTTTTTTCATTTTTTTCAAAATTTAGGGTAGCCACCATACGATTTTTTTGGCCAAAAACCAAAAGTTTCAATTTTCTCAAAAATGGTTCCTACGATTTTTTTCAAACTTCCTTGAAAATTTTTGTTTAAAACTCTGATATATTTTATGTCAAAAAAATATTTTTGTATTGCTCCAAAACGATACCGCCTATAGAACCGTTTTTTTGTTATCAGATTTTCTCGAAAACTAAAAGTCCGATCAGGGTAATTTTTTTTTTGAAAGTACGTTTATATTGTTTAAATAATATTTTGTATTCAAAATTTTTTTTGGATTTTTATAAAATATTTAAAAAAAAAATTTTAATTCTGTATCTCAAAAACGGATCAAAATTTGAAATTGAAATTTACTTAGAAA
Organism: Sphaerophoria taeniata; assembly: GCA_943590905.1. NCBI lineage: Eukaryota > Metazoa > Arthropoda > Insecta > Diptera > Syrphidae > Sphaerophoria > Sphaerophoria taeniata. The sequence goes on along the minus strand of OX016541.1, from coordinate 81,822,411 downwards.
ATGTATATAGTTAAACATTCTTGAATGCTGCATACCCAAATTAATTTTAAGACATTTTCAAAAAAATTTATATATACAAAATTAATTTAAAAAACAACCGCTCCGACGATTTTTTTTTAATTTCAAAAATCAACAATTTCTTAAGAAATCATATGGCATCATATTTTTTCAGGTTGAATCTTTTTTTGAGGTAGATATTTCAATTTAAATTTTTATTTACTGTTGGCAGACATCACAAGTGTTAACATCACCTAAAGTTTTTTTCATTTATGTATGTCCACCCTGTACTTACTATAATCTTAAGTCTTAACTAATTTTTGCAAATGTCATTAGAAAGAGAAAAAACGAACAGCTACATCCGTTCGTAGAATCCATTTTGGAAATCAATTTTCACATCTAATGATCAACCACGTTTTCCTTTCTAAAATTCCCTTTAATTTTGTACATATAAAGACAGATGTAAGTAGCAATCTTCTATTAATTATATTAAGCGAAACTGAATTATTTTTTCAATAAAGGATTTTGTAACTCTCTCTCTATAACCTAACCAATTGCGTTTTGAGTTCACAAAAATCTGGCTGTTGGCTCGCTGTGCCAACATTTTACAAAATCATCTTTGGACTAATTGCGTTTTCAAAGATGCCACGGAAGATCGTAAAATCAGGAGAAAATCCTACGTCAAGAAAACCGACATCCACCACCTCTGAGGAATACAACTGCTGTGCCTGTACTGAACCGGACTCCATCGACAGCATGGTTCAATGCGACAATTGCGAAGCTTGGTGCCATTTCAGCTGCGCTGGAGTAACTAGTGTAGTCGCCGATCAAGACTGGCTATGTTCCAAATGTTCTCAAGGTAAGATTTTCACTTATCCAAAGTTTTCAGATGTGAATCTTGCTGCTGCTGTATGTTTCGCCACAACCTCAAATGAATTTGCGACACGAACAACCGCTGCAGCTACTTTTCCTAACCTAACTTTTACTACTGCTAATGAAATATATCAAAGTAACTCTGGTCCTACAACATCATTACAAATTACTTTTCCATCTAATATTTCCAATATTTCATTTTCTGAAATGTCGCTTGCGACCACGACAAATCACGTGAGCGCATTTTCAGCCCCAACATTGACCAATTTGTTCAATTCAACTCCTGCTACTTCAAGTTTAACTCAGTCGACCATCGTTCAGCCAATTCCATCTAGACTCGAAAAAGAAAATTATGCTTTCGCAAGTACGACCAGCACCGCCCTGCCATTATCTTCGTTGACCACAATCTACTCCACCTCTACTTTGTCAAGTGTCTTAAACCCATGCTCGGTTGGATCTGGAGCCCTCAAGAACTCCTCTTTGGCCACAGCCTCGACATCTGCAAAAATAAACATCTTTGACATCAACAACAACAACAGGCAAACTTCAAAGACCTCCGTTTGTTCAAAGAACTCAAAGTCTCGACATGGAAAGCACATCGAAATGGAGTTGCGACGATTAGAAGAAGAAAAGGAGCTCAAAGAAAAAAGAGACGAGGAATATTTAAGAAGAAAATATCAAATATTAGGCCAGCTGTCACAACATTCGTCTGATGATGAAGAGGATTGGGAGTCATCTGCTGCCAGCATTAAGGTAAACAATTGGTTAACAGTTCATTCAAAACAAAAGCAGCAACCAACAACATCAAATGACATGTTGCCCTTGCGTCAGATGAATGATAACATCTATTTGCCAACACCAAACCACCACTCCCTGGTACAAGATCAACCGAACTCTCACCCAACACAAAAGCCTTTCTCAGCGATGCAGCTGCAACAGCCTATGCCCTTGACCAATAATCTGCCAGATCCTCACCTAAATGCACCGCCGAAAGTCTCATTTGAGTCGCAACATCAATTTAATCGAACGATGACAAATCCTCAGTGGGAACAACAACCTCAAAGCGAGATTCCGCAAACATTTTCTTCCTCCCTTCACAACCAAACGCAACCACTCTTCGACGATACGGCATCCTCTTACAGGCTATCAAGAAACCAAATTGCAGCACGCCAACTTATGTCCCGAGACCTGCAAACCTTCACTGGTAATGCTGAGGAATGGCCGGTATTTATATCGAATTTCATAAGAAGCACCAATTTGTGCGGATTTACCGAAGAAGAAAATTTGTTGCGGCTGCAAAGGTCATTAAAAGGAGATGCATTGAATGCTGTCAGAAGCATTCTTGTCCAACCGCAATGTGTTGACCAAGTAATTAAAGCCTTGAAAACTAAGTTTGGCAGGCCTCAAGTCGTAATCCAAGCAGTGCTTAAGAAGATTCAAGATACTCCGGCACCCAAAGAAGGAGATTTTGAGAGCATCGTTGATTTTTCTCTAGCTGTGCAGAATTATTGTGCCACCATAGAAGCTTCTGGTCTGACCATATATTTACAACATCCATCGCTCTTACAAGAATTAGAAAACAAGCTACCTCATGACATTCGACTGAATTGGGCGTCCCATAAGTACAAGCTAACAGATTGCACTCTTCATCATTTCAATGAATGGGTAATGGTTCTCGCCGATGCTGCTAGCTGTGTTGTTTGCCCTCTTACACCCACTCCAGCTTCAAAACCTAAACAACCCGGCCGAGGCACAAAGAGCAAAGGATTTGTAAATGCTCATAATCATTTCCAAAGACCAAGCCATGAATCATCCGTTGCAGCTGACTTTGTGTGCTGCATATGTAACGGGAGTTGCAGCTCAGTTGAGAGATGTGAACGTTTTCAAGGTTTTAATAGAACACTCAGATGGTCTGCTGTCAGAGAGCATAATTTATGCCGCCGTTGTCTGAGCAAGCATCCAAGAAATAAATGCACATCAACATCAAAGTGTGGCATCAACAACTGCTCTTTCAATCACCACAAGCTACTGCACAGCTATGCTCACCTCGAAATCAGAAATCAAAGTGCTAATGCAAACGTCTCAGTTCATCAACAAAACAGCATACAAGATGAATACCTCCAATCACTATTTCGTATTGTCCCAGTGATATTGCATGGCAATAACACAAAGATCAAAACATTTGCATTCATAGATGATGGGTCGTCAGTAACACTCCTCGATCAAGATATCGCCAACCAATTGAACCTTAAAGGTGAGCCAAAACCGCTGCGTCTCAAATGGACAGGTAATACATGCCGACTCGAAAATGATTCTCAAGTGTTACAACTTCAAATATCGGGAATCCAAACCGACTCCGAAAGATTTCCGCTGGTTGATGTACATACTGTGAAAAGCCTAAGTCTACCAAATCAGTCACTGGATACCACAGCGCTATACAGCCGTTTCGAACATCTTCACGGAGTGCCAATTGTCCCCTATAGCAATGCAGCCCCTCGTTTATTAATTGGTCTGAACAACACCAAACTTGGATTACCGTTAAGCTGCAAAGAGGGAGGCATGCAGGAGCCCGTAGCTACAAAAACTCGTCTCGGATGGGTTGTTCATGGCAACCTATTTTGTAGACCACATTCTGAAAGGCGCTCTGAAACAAACAAGAGTTGTTTTCACATATGCGAATGCGACAACGTAAACCTTGAGCGTTTAGTGAATAACTACATTGTCAATGATAGTTTCGGAGCATCGTCTCTTGGAAAAGAGGACCAGCGAGCTTTAAACTTATTAAGAACCTACACCATCCGAACCAAAGGCCGTTTCGAAACGGGACTCCTGTGGAAATATGATGACTTTCAAATGCCCGACAGTTATCCAATGGCTGTGAAACGATTGGCATGTCTCCATAGGCGAATGAAGCGAGAACCGGAACTAGCAAATGCACTTAACCAGAAAATTAATGAGTACGTCACTAAAGGATATGCACGCAAGTTGTCCTATGAAGAATTACGTGACAAGAAAAATCGCTCATGGTATTTGCCCATATTTCCGGTGTTTAACCCAAATAAACCCGGTAAGATGAGGGTTGTTTGGGACGCGGCAGCAACTGTACAGGGAGTGTCTCTGAACTCATTTCTGCTCAAAGGTCCAGATCAGTTGACATCACTGGTATCCGTAATTTTCAAGTTTCGAGAGGAGCGTATAGCTATAAGTGCCGATATAATGGAAATGTTCCACCAAATCCGCATAAGGAAGGAGGACCAATCTTGTCAAAGATTTTTGTGGAGCCGCAACTCTGAGGAACCGCCCGTTGTCTACGCCATGACGGTCATGACTTTCGGTGCTAGCTGTTCCCCGTGCTGCGCTCAGTACGCCAAGAATAGAAATGCTGATGACTTCGTCGAAGCGTTCCCTCGTGCAGTTCAATCAATCCAACAGAATCACTACGTTGATGATCTTATGGATAGCGTAGCTACAGAAGAGGAGGCCATCAATCTCGCAAAGCAAGTTCGGTATATACATCAACAAGGAGGCTTCTACATCAGAAATTGGATTTCAAATTCACCCGTCGTACTGCAAGCCTTACAGTCTGGGGCTACCGAAAGTAAGAACCTAAATTTTGATGTCGAGCTCACCACTTCCAACGATAGCTTCACTTACAAATTAACAAAAAATCCGCAACAGAGAGAAATTCTTTTCGATGGCCGTCGACCCCCACAAAACGCGAAGTCTTGAAAATTTTAATGACCATTTTCGATCCATTGGGCCTTTTAGCAAATTTTCTGATGTTTGTTAAAATATTACTGCAGGACATATGGCGTTCGAAAATCGATTGGGATACAACAATACAACAACCTGAATTCGAAAAGTGGTTGAAATGGGTCCAACTTCTGCCATCTGTTGAAACTCTTAACATACCTAGATGTTATACCACCAACGCCACCGAACGTGTCATTGAACGGGAGCTCCACATCTTCGTTGACGCCAGCGAAAATGGCTTTGCGGCTGTGGCTTATGTGAGAAGTGTCTATGATAAACATGTTGAGTGTGCACTCATAGGCGCGAAGACAAGAGTTGCGCCTCTCAAAAATCTATCTATTCCTCGTCTCGAACTTCAAGCTGCCGTCCTAGGTGCCCGATTTGCATCTGTCATCGAATCGCATAACGTCAAAATTTCTCGCCGTGTGTTTTGGTCGGACTCCAGGACTGTGCTTAGTTGGCTTCGCTCGGATCATCGGCGCTATAGGCAGTTCGTCGCTTGTCGAGTCAGCGAAATCCTAGATCTTACTGATGTTACAGAGTGGCATTGGGTTCCGACGAAAATCAACGTTGCAGATGAAGCAACCAAATGGAAGAATGTTCCTGAATTTTCTTCGACGAGTAGATGGTTCAAGGGTCCTGAGTTCTTGATGCTTTCTGTTGATAACTGGCCAAAAGAAATATGCTTTGAAGACACGATTGTCGAAGAGTTGAAAACTCAATATGTGAATCTACACGTTCCCATTGAACCACAAAGAAGCATTCTCCGAATAAATGACGTTTCATGCTGGAACCGGCTACTACGAAGTACAGCCTATATTATCCGGTATATGAACAACCTCAAGATAAAAAAAGAAGATAAATACAAACGCAGTTCAGGTATCCTCAAACGCGAAGAACTTCAGATGGCATGGTATGTGCTGGTTAGAGAAGCTCAACGTATTACTTACCAAGAAGAGTTGGCAGATCTTAAATGCAAGCGATCCATAGAGAAGAATAGCCCAATTTTCAACTTATGTCCATATCTTGATGAGAATGACATTATTCGAGCTAAAGGAAGAATTGATCTCTTCAAAGAATCAAATGAATACTTCAAGAGACCGATCATACTTCCAAAGAATCATCAAATCACTCACCTTATTATGATGGATATGCACTGCAGGTTTCACCACCAAAATCACGAGACAGCTATCAACGAACTTCGTCAATTGTATCAAATCCCACATTTACGAACAGCCTTTCGAGCTATGAGAAGGAAGTGCCAAGACTGCAAAAACCACAAGGCCAAGCCCCATGAACCAATGATGGATCAGTTACCTAAGGCACGTCTTTCACCGTTCACTCGACCGTTTTCATTTACGGGAATTGATTACTTTGGCCCAATAAACATATCCATTTTAAGAAGAACGGAAAAAAGGTGGGGAGTCCTTCTGACTTGTCTTACCACACGAGCAGTACATATAGAAATCGCTCACAGTCTTTCAGCAGACTCATGCATCCTCGCCATACGTAACTTCATAGCTCGTCGAGGAACTCCTATAGAAATATTTAGTGATAATGGCACTAACTTCCTGGGCGCTGAACGAGAGCTGCGAGAAGCATTGATTAATATTGACAACAATAAATTGATGGAAGAGTTCACTTCTCCCAGAACTAAATGGAACTTCAACCCACCAAGTTCCCCGCATATGGGAGGTTGCTGGGAGCGTCTGGTTCGCTCCATAAAAACAGTTCTCTATAAAATAATGCCTATGCGAAACCCTTCGGACGAACTATTGAGGAGCATGATGTTAGAAGTGGAGAATATTATCAACTCGCGTCCACTTACATATCTTCCGATCGACAACGAAAATGAAGAAGCGCTCACCCCGAACCATTTTCTCCTGGGGTCATCAAACGGAATGAAACCACTAGTTACCTTCGACGATGATGTAAAAGTAGTTAAAAAAGGTTGGCATGCATCACAGCAGTATGCAGATCACTTCTGGAGACGATGGATAGGTGAGTATCTCCCCACACTGACACGACGGTCCAAATGGTTCGCACCAGTAGAACCTATAAAAGAAGGGGATATAGTCCTTATTGTAGACCAGAACAGCCCGAGAAATTGTTGGCTCAAAGGTCGCGTCATTCAAACCAAGGTTGCAGAAGACGGACAAGTCAGGAGCGCGAGTGTTTTGACACGTTCTGGTGTGTACGTAAGACCTTCAGTGAAACTGGCTGTGCTGGACGTTACCACCCCATCAAAAGGATAAGTGAGTCCCGTTTGAACATACCAAGGGGGAGTGTTGGCAGACATCACAAGTGTTAACATCACCTAAAGTTTTTTTTCATTTATGTATGTCCACCCTGTACTTACTATAATCTTAAGTCTTAACTAATTTTTGCAAATGTCATTAGAAAGAGAAAAAACGAACAGCTACATCCGTTCGTAGAATCCATTTTGGAAATCAATTTTCACATCTAATGATCAACCACGTTTTCCTTTCTAAAATTCCCTTTAATTTTGTACATATAAAGACAGATGTAAGTAGCAATCTTCTATTAATTATATTAAGCGAAACTGAATTATTTTTTCAATAAAGGATTTTGTAACTCTCTCTCTATAACCTAACCAATTGCGTTTTGAGTTCACAAAAATCTGGCTGTTGGCTCGCTGTGCCAACATTTACGAATTAAATTTTTTTTATGAGTTATAATTTGGAATACAGGAGCAAGTTCGTACGACCGAGTCGTGCAAATTTTTTTTAGGAGTATTTATGTATTGCTCAAATAATATTTTGTTTTCAAAAAACATATACAGTTTTTTAGTTTAAAAAAAATTGTTATTAACTTGTTTTTCAATACTGCATACCCAGTTTAATTTTAGGACATTCTAGAAAAATTGTATCGGTACATAAAAAATAATTTAAGGAAAACCTCTCCATGTTAGTTAAAAAAAAAAAATAAACAACTTTTAAAGAAATCTTATGGCATAATTTTTTTTCAAATAAAATGTGTTTTTTATGTATCTATACATATTTCAATTTAAATTTTTATTTATGAATTTAAAATACTTGTTTTTATTTTTAATGTTTTTGTTGTGTGTTAAGTATGGAGTACTGAAGCAAAGTGCGTGCGACACTGTCGTGCAAATTTTTTTAGTTGTATTTTAAACTTTCCCGAAGAACGTTGATATAGCTAACCCACAAAACTTGACCAGGAATCGCCACTAATGTATGGTGTGTAAAATGACCAAAGCACCAAATTCCGTTCTAAGACCTCCAATGGGGCAATCATTCGTCGTTGAAAGGCCTTTTCAACACATCTATATCGAATTTCTTGGTCCTTATCCTAAGTCGAAACATGGAAATTCTCACATTATAGTATGCCTAGATCAGCTTACCAAATTTGTTCTCGCGCAACCTTTAAGAAAAGCAAGTGCAGATGAGGCCATTAGATTCTTAAATATCACGTTTTTGCAATATTCGGGGTTCCAGCGTCGTCATTATCCGATAATGGAAAACAATTCATAGGCAATGAGTTTTCCAAGCTCTTAGAATCCTATGGCGTTAAGCACATTAGAACGGCCTCATACGCTCCACAGGCAAACGCAAGTGAGCGCGTCAACCACTCCATATTAGCGGGCATACGTTCGTATATAGGAGCAGATGAAACCCATTGGGACAGAAATTTAGTATCCATATTAAGTGCCATTCGAACCACAGTTCACTCGGCAATTGGAATGTCACCTCATGAAGCCTTATTTGGACAAAGTAAGATAGCTCACGGATGAGACTACGAGCTTCTTAAAAAACTAAATGAGTTAAATAATTCTGAAATTAATATTATCCCAAGATCAGTCGATCTTTGACTTTCGAGCAAGAAAGACGTTGGCAGTGGTATATTTTCAAGTGTTGTGCAAAGTAGAAAAGTTTCAACTAGTCATTTAGTTACTGGATTTTCAACTAGTTCGATAGCGCAAAGTTAGCGTGTCGGCTTACAAATCAGGGGGTCGTGGGATCGAAACCAGGTCGGAACATAAAAGTTTTTTTTATTTCCGTTTATGTTTCGGTTTCACCGAATGGTGAAGGAGAAGGCGGCAGCGGCTTCGAAAGATGCTGCTGCAACTGCAAAACAAAAATCGGATGATGGAACAGCGGGAAAAACAACCGCAACTGAAATCGCAACCAAGAGGAGGCGGAGTAAGAAACCTACGCCGAATTTGGATTGTAAAAGGCCAGCCACCGCCTCAGCTCAGCTGCAAGCTGGGGTGGTTGACACCAGAGCAGCGAAAACAACAGCAAACCAAAATATAAAACGGCAAATGACTACGGACTCGTCATCAGATGAGGAGAACATGGAATATGTGTCCGAAGAAGGAGAGGGTCTGTACAGGTCCGGAGGCAGCAATAGGTTGGCTGGGCTGTCGTCTGACCTCTCGGACGAAGAAGTTGAAGAGGCCCTCCAAGAAAAACAAACAAAAATCAGCGAGTGTGAGGAGCTGCTGAAGAAGCTTAGGGCGGACATGAAGCCCCTGATAAACATCCTCAAACAAAAACAGGAGGCGCGCCGGCAAACGGAGGCAGCCGATAAGCTGAAATTGCAACAACAAAAACAACAGCAACAAAAGCAGCAGCAGGCAAAACAACAACAACAACAAGTACAACCTCAAGCCCAAAGGAAGAACCAAGAAAATCCAAATTCGGTGCAGGTTTCAAAGACCCAGCAACAACAACCACAGCAGCAAAAAATCATGGAAAAACAAAGCACAGGAGCGGTGCAATCAGAAAAATCTGCAGCGGCGGGAGCAGGCCCTTATGCAGAGGGCCCAACTACGTCGGCTGCACCAATGAAGCAGCAACAACAGCAACAACAGCAACAACAGAAACAACAGCAACAACAACAGCAACACCAGAAGCAGCCACAGCCTAAAAAAGGCAAGAATGTGCCACCAATAAGGACCCACAAGATAGACCTGGACGACATAAAACAGGTATGCAAGTCGGCCACTAATGGTAATTTCTATATTAAAATCGTTAACGATAAAGAAAAAAGGTATTCGGTGCAATGCTTCACATTGCCCGAATACAACTTGGTAAAAGAGTTCTTGAGGGAGGCCACAGCTGAGTTCTTCAGCTTCACGCCTCGAAACGAAAAATTGAAGACGGTCCGTCAAAAGGGCATCAGTTCCTGCACGGAACCTGAGGCGCTTTTAGATGAGGTCCGCCAAAAAGCGAGTGACGATCTCGAGTTTATCGGGGTCAAGCCGTTTTCCACGGTCAAGTCTAGGCGTGGGGGTTACAAGCTCCCAATGTTCCTAGTAACATTATCGCCCCAAAGTAAACTGGAAAGTCTAAGGAGTATTTCCGTCCTTGACTTCCAAGTTATAAGATGGGAAAAATTAATGAGGCACGACGACATGCTACAATGCATGCGCTGCCAAAGGTTCGGCCATGCCGCAGCCAACTGCGAAATGCAGGAGCGCTGCGTCAAGTGCGCAGAAACCCACAAAAGAGGGGAATGCAGGCTAGGAACGGAGCGGGTTGAAGACTTAACCCAGCTCAAGTGCATTATTTGTGGAAACGAGGGGCACCCTGCCAATTATAGGGGCTGCCCTAAGGTCCAACAAATTAAAGAAAAACAGGCCAGTCAGAAGGCCGTAGAAAGTCGACCAATACGACAAGCTCCAACAGCAAACTCGCTCGTAACACCCGACGTTTCTTACGCTTATTCTGCGAAAGGAATGGGTAAAGCGAGACAGGCTCCACCAACGGTCGCCCCACAGGCCCAAGAGCCTAAGGCACCGGCGGGGCAGCCAGACATTGTGGCCTTGTTGGTTGCCATTCAAGGCCAACTAGCAGGACTACAAAGTCAGATCTGGGAGCAAGCCGCAAGAGTGGATAAACTCCACTCTTTAGTGACTGGCCAAGCGCAACATCATGGTTAAGGGCGCGCTGCCGGAGACGCGCCTAAGGATCCTAGCTGTGAATGTAAATTCACTGATTAGGATTGAACGCCGAGCTAATTTGTTCCAATTGTTGAAAGACCACAGTCCCGATGTGTTCATGGCTAGCGAAACCAAGCTAAACCAGAAACATAAACTGACTAACAACAATTACAATATCGTAAGAAGGGATCGACCCGGCTCTACTCAAGGAGGCGGTGTTGCAATCTTCATACGTAAGGGCATTAGTTATAAAGTCATGTACAATAATGATTTGCGAAAGCTCAGGACGCTAGAAGTTTGCGTCGTATGCATCCCTCTCACTCAAGGGAAGCGGATGTATATGATTGCGGCTTATGCGGCTGAAGCTCCGCAGGCTAACATCTTTATTTCAGAGCTCGAGATTCTTTTCAGAGTACTAAAACTGAGCTTGGAAGAAAACTACTTCGTTATGGCCGGAGATTTGAACGCAAGACATGGAGATTGGGGAAATCAAACAAATAATCCAAGAGGTAATCATCTTTTTAATTTGATGAATCTTTGCAGTGTTGAATATGGTGTCGACCTGCTGGCTACTGAAAGGCCATCGTTCCCAAGGAGCGGTTCCTTCCTAGACCTTTTGCTGTACGATACCAGACTGACAATAACGGACAAAGTGGGTAATCATCCTCGAAACTGCTTACAGACAATCGAGTACGACAGTGATCACTGTGGCTTGGCTGCTGTAATTCAGATTCCGAACGAGCGCGTGGAGTTGGATGAATACGTTCCAACGCATTCTTACAATTACAGTAAGACGCGCTGGCCTCGTTTCACCAACGCCCTAGCGAGAGAACTCCGTTCGAGTGATATAGCCCCACCAAATAACAGAAACTTAACGAACAACGAAATAGACCAACATCTACAACAGATGGACGATACGATAAAACGAACGATAGAACGGACAATACCGAAATACAAGGAACGCGACCAAAACGACGTCTACAGAAACGCGACTATAGACGCACTTCACGGACATAAAAGTGGACTACTGACAAGACTGAAAAACTTGTACAGACGCTTCACAGACCCACACGACCTGGAGATTAGGGCACTGAAGTCGTCGATCAAAAACATCAACCAACTGATTAAAGAAAATTATAGACTATCTATCAACTTGTTTTGGGACAGCAAAATTCGGTCCGTTAATTCTAGCGACCCGAGTATGTTTCCCCAAATCAATAAGATATTTAGAAAAAAAAAATCAGAACGACCTTCCGTGCCTGAAACTCCAGAGAACTATAGAGAACAGAGACGTACTCCTGACAGCGCAAATTGATCCTGAGGAAGCCGTCTTGGACGATGACTACTTTGTGATTGAAGATCCGCAGGAGAAAGTGGAGACAGTTGGTGCTGCTTTCCAGCAAGTGTATAAGGTGAATGCTTGCACTCGCCCGAACCACGACCTGGATAACAGAGCTCTACTTCACCACTTCTACCTGAGGAATGATATTTCGCAATGGCGATCCGAGAACCGTGGTTTTACACGGTTTGATGACGACTTTTTAGCAAACGCTATAATCGCCGATCGAACGGGCTCAAGTCCCTTGCTCATCACGAAGGTAGAACTCCAGCTCATCTTCGATTCAATAAAGAATAAGAAGTCAGCAGGTGTCGACGGTATATCCAACATTGTACTAAGACACTTACCGATTGAGGCAATAGACATCTACACCACTCTGTTCAACAACGCGCTGAATAATGCATATTATCCAGAGCGTTGGAAGACAGCTGTGGTTCATCCTCTCCCGAAAAAGGGAAAGGACAACTCCAATCCTTCGAATCTCCGGTCAATAAGTCTTCTTCCAAGCATCAGCAAGGTATTCGAAAAGGTAATCAATAGGGCTCTGGCTGAGTGGGCTGCGGACAACAGTATAATTCCGGATAACCAGTTCGGGTTCAAGGCGGGACATGACACCATTCATGCCGCGTCTAAGCTCGTTTCTGATATCCAATGGAACAAGTCCAAGAAACAATGCACGGGTGCTGTTCTGGTGGATTTGGAGAAGGCCTTCGACACCGTATGGTTAGAAGGGTTGTACCTAAAACTCACCAGACTAGGCATCAGTAAACCTTTATTGTATATGCTTTATGACATGCTCAACGGTAGAAAGTTTGTTGTCAAAAGTGGCAATATAACTTCTACCACCACCTTTGAAATTAAAAACGGTCTTCAACAGGGAGCGGTGAACTCGCCGATCCTCTTCAGCATTTACACCAGCGATCTGATAGGTAGCCTTTCCCAGGCAATTGCGTATGCCGACGACCTGATTGCGTACAGAACTGCCCCAAAGGTCGAAGTCATTAGAATTCTCTTGCAACGTGACTTCGAGAAGATTCAGCGATATTGCGATGACTGGAAACTGAAAATAAATGTCCAGAAATGCGAAACAATTCTGTTCCGGACCTCGTTGGCTGGGGCCTCGAGGGATACGCGCAAGAATTGGCGCAAGATGGTCATCGTTGGGCCTCACGGACAGCGATTAACGAGCAAAAGTGAAGTGAAGTACCTCGGTATCTGGTTGGACCAGTATCTGTATTTCGACAGACATATAGATGCTGCTCTGACTAAGGCCAGAGGAGCCTTCGCTCTGACGAAACGGCTGTTTTACAGCAGTCGGCTTGACCCCAGAGTGAAGGTTATTTGCTACATGGCCCTCATACGGCCGATGATCGTTTATGGCTGTCCAGTGTGGTTCAACGTTGCACCATCTCAAATGGAGAAGATTCGGGTGTTCGAGAGGCAGTGTCTTCGGCGCTGTCTCGGTTTGTATCGGACACCGGAATCTTCTTATGTACATTACTATTCTAACGAGGTTCTGTACAACGAGGCTCGGATCAACAGAATTGACAATTTCGTGATAAAACTTGTTCGGGGTCACATTGCGAGAGCTATGACTTCAACGAATAATTTGATCTTTGGGGCGTTCTATCCGAACGACGAATATTTTGATAGTGCACGCTCGAGCGGCTTCATTCCACCAGAGGCATTCCTCCATTTAGATAAATGCGGTCTGATACAGGACAGATTGGCGATCCCGCTAATCTACCACGTCAGGCGGAGAACCGTCGATCGGCGGCTCCTTTACCATCGAGACGTCCTCGCACAGGGCGGAGCAGAGCTCCTTCGGTTCAGTAGGGCTGTGTCCGAACGGGACCGAATCGATAGGGTGAAGCAGGAGCACCAGTTCTGGTGGCTTCAATCAGCACTTGATAATGGGTAGTCGGGGTGGGGTTTTGAGCCTTGGCCGGCTTGCATACTTGTTTTAGTCTAAGGGTTTTGGGTTTAGGTTTAAGTAGAGTAGGCATGGTGGCACACACATTGAAAAGGACAACAAATACAAAATACAAAATGAAGAAAAAAAGAAAAAAGAAAAAATTAAAAAAAAAAATATATTTAATGTATATATTTTATATATATATGTATATAAAAAAGAAAAAAAATATGCAAAAAAGTGAAATGAAAAAAAAAGATATCTCTGCTGTGGCTGTTCTAGTTTGTAAGTAGTTGTTAGGTAGAATAGGTAGTTTTAGCTAATTTTAAGTTTTATTTTTAAGGACCTAATTTTAAGTAGCATGTAAGGAAAAAATTAAAATGATATGGTGTTAGTTTTTTTAATTTTTCTAACGTGAAACAAAAAATATAGTTACACAAAATAGTTCATAGGCTGAAAGGCATTAATCTTAAGTAAATCATGAATTTCTTAGAGCGCCCGGCTGGGCCAGTAAGTTAAATATAAGATTTTAGATAATAAGCTAGTTTGAATTCATTGTCTAGTATTAAGTAGTCATAAGTGAATTGAATAAAATGAATTTTGAAAAAAAAAACAATACTAAAACAACACGTAGGCAAATTCCTGACCGTCTTCATTTCATTTTCATGTCCAAGAGGAAAAGAAAATTAAATGCGGTGTGCGGTCCAGCCTTAAAAGGCTTAGAGTAATACAAAAATAAAATGGAAAAAAAGGTTACGTAAACGCCCTGTAGTACAGGATTGCTTATAAAATAAGTTTTCAGTAAATTTTGTACTATACACAATTTGATGGGAAATGAAAAAATATTAATTCAATAATGTACCCCTAGTCATTCTTTTTCATGAGCCTACCGTTCGTATCGTAATAGCAAAAAAAAAAAAAAAAAAAAAAAAAAAAAAAAAAAAAAAAAAAAAAAAAAAAAAAAAAAAAAAAAAAAAAAAAAAAAAAAAAAAAAAAAAAAAAAAAAAAAAAAAAAAAAAAAAAAAAAAAAAAAAAAAAAAGGGAAAAAACAGTAAAGGGCACCAATAACATCGATTCCATAATACATATTTCGTACATAAAGTATACCAATAATAGTTTCATAAAATTCAACATAAAAATCAACGTCTAAATAAACAGATTATCGTTGATTAGTGAACACGCCCGAACATCCAGTCGGAATTCAATACGAGATTGATACTTCGAAAGTCAACCTCGTGTTTAAGTATACACTTTCTTTGACTCAAGTTCATTCGAACACATTTTTTAATCCCAAATCGATCAAACATAATCAGATACGTACATAAAGTTTTATTTTAAAGGAAAGAAACAGAATTTGTCTCTAAGTTATAGTTTTGGTTCCAATAGGAACAATAATAACGAACTGTGAATAATCTTCGGAAACCGGCAGGTTGCCCAAAACCAGCACATTGTTCCTTAGTGAAGCCTTCGCTTGCTTAAATTCTGTTCGCATGTGCAAGTCCAAAGCTGGATTACTTAATAAATTCCCTTGATTATAAAACGAAAAAATATGAGTGCGACCTTTGTTGTCCACACGACTAGCTTCCCAGAGCGAAATTTCCAGCCGATGCATTCCGTTGTAGTTGTACACGCACGTTGTTTTCAAAGTTAAATTAAGTTCATTTGAATAACAGTGGCGCCTATATTACTATTGAATATTGTAGTTTTCTATTAATGAAAGCATTTTTCTAATCGGATTAGTATTTCCGCAGATTAATCTTTATATGGCAAAACAGCGTTTGGTGGGTCAGCTAGTAATCAAATATAGTCTATGACACTCCTGAATATTGTTTTTTTTCATACTAACTATAACATTTTTTGCACTATTGTTGAAATTATTGCAGAAATTATCATAATTTTCATTATTATTAATATTATTATTATTATTATAAATTCTTTATTATTCTCGATAAATGTACAATCTTTTAATAGCTAAGAATAAAAGCATGGCAAATATTGCCGTCTGCCTGAATTGACTTATTTCGATATAAACTATGAATTGTTTATATATTAAAAAATTAAAAAAAAAACTAGTTTGTTTATTCATCTTGTTTAATTCTACATATAATACAATATTAAAAAAAAAAAAATAAAGAAAAAAATTGAATTATATCTTCAAAAATTCAAATATAATTACAACAAAAAAGAGAAATTGGAACACATTATCATATAATTAATACCTATATAAAACTGTTACGGTAACCTAGAGCATGACTAATATAGGAGCATAGAGATTTCCAATCTAGATTACCATTTAAGAGTTGCTTTGTATATTCAAGTGTTAGAATGTTTTGAGAAAAGTAAAGAATTCTATACTCTGTCCGATAAAAATTGGCAGTACAGGCTTTATGGGAGAGCTTTTTAAAAATCAGTGGCGCGCTGTTCTCTACACCATACCTAATTGAAGGGAACTCCTTTAAAAGTTTTATAAAACACCCATGAATTTTTGATGGCATCCGACGTAGAACCCACAACGACCTGCCTGGCACACACTTGAGCATGCACTGATCGTTTGCTGCTTTTCAACCCTCATTAAATCACACATATTCAGAGTTGCCTTTGTCTATTTCCTCACTTCGTATTTTTTTCTTACTTTTTCAATGGATTTCTGTTGAGGAGCTTTTGCTTTGAGAGCTTTCTTAACGATGAGTGTTATCGAGTTGTGTTTGACTTTTGCATTTCTTTTAAAGTTTTGCAAATCAGTTAAAATGCAGTTATAAAAATCAAAGATATTTTATTTGAGGAAGAATATTATTTGCGTAGATTCTCGTACCGGGCGGTAGGTTTGTTGATTTTGCGAGTTATTTTTGTGCATTATTGTGATAATATTATTGTGCTGTTGTTGTTCTATTGTTGTGTGGTTTGTTTTTTCTTGTTGTGCTTTTGTTGTGTTGTTTGTATATTATCTTTGTGATTTTGTTGTGTTGTTTGTGTTTTATTGATGTTGCTTTTGCTTTTGTTGTGCAAATTTACTTGAGCGCCGAAAAAAAAGAGATAGTTGAGGCGACAAAAGCAATTTGTAAGATCCTGCAAAGTAAAACCGAGGCTGTAAAGCAGGTTGTTGATATATTTTCTGTATCTGAACGAACAGTGTACAGACTTCTAAAGGAAAATAACACCAAAGGCCACAACTCACCACCAAAAAAGAAAAAACCAATCTGGTCGCAGAATTAAAATTGATGACAAGACAATCAGACAAATTGTTCACCAGTTTTTTTCAAATAATGAATGAGAATAATTAATGAAAAGAATGGCAACCCTGCAGTTATTTAATTTAGCTTTTTCGAATTCAAAATGCGCATTACGGCAACCCTGTAAGAGCTTTTCTGAGAAAAGTACTCATGGGTAGGAAAAGAGTGCGAACGAGATGCAGATATCCCTATCTTCCCTGTACTGCCAATTTTTATCGGACAGAGTATAATTTCCTGTAACATTGGACAAACAGCTTAGAAGTGGTACACATCCTCAATTTCATTTCGGTTGCACAAAGAACATTTTGGATCAAGGTCTACTCTATGTGGGTTATAGTTTAAATTTAGCATCTCAGTTCTTGCATTCAAATAAAGGCTCATTTGCTTTATAGATAATATTTCGTTAAAATAATTACTTCTGCAGAGTGTGTGGTTTAGTGTTTTGTATATGAGTCTAGTGCTAGAAGTTTGAGCTCTATGCAAACACCGTAAATAAAGAGAGTCATCTATCTTTACTATGCATTTATAGAAAACTTTTTGCCAATCGGCTAGAGGTGTATTATTGAGATTGAGATTAAAGCTATGCTGATTAGCCAATTCATACCATTCTTTAAAAGGCAACAATTGAGATCGGAGTGCGTATTGTTTTTTTTTTTGTGAAGGTTTGTATCAGGTCTATTCATAACTTTAACAATATAGTCCGCATTTGATTTTAAATTGCCTAGGAATATTTGTGCTATACCGGTTTCTACGTGGATAGCATACGTTGGAGTTGAACTAGATAGTTTGAAAATGCGTTTGAAAAAGAAACGTTGAACAACTTCGAATTCCTCCATGTTTCGATAGCCAAAAACTTGATTTGCGTAACAAAGGCAAGTTCTTATAGTTGCATCAAACACTCTAAACATAGCAGTAGCATCGACATATTTATTGCAAAAGAATTTACTCCACATGATATTTATTGCTGTTTTGGCAGCAATACATTTTTCTTTAACATGATGGCGGAGATCAAGGTTATACGTTCTTAGAAATCCTAAGTATTTGTATTGAGAGACTTTTTCTACCGGTTCGCGATCTAAAAACCATTTTTCATTGGGAGCTCTACTTCGCTGAGTACTTTCAAAAATCATTATTTTTGACTTTGTGGCGTTAATTTTGAGATCCCACAAATCACAAAATCTTTTCAGTTTATTAATTTGAAGCTGTAAAGATGTGGGGTTATCAGCCAAAATAACAATGTCATCCGCGTATAAAAGCATCTTTATAAGCGTATCACCGACAATGACTCCACCCGGAAAATCTTTAGATACATCGTCAATAAATAGTGAAAACATAATGGGACTCAATCCACATCCTTGAGGAACACCACTAGTTGTATTAAAAAAGTCAGACATCGAATTTCCATTCCATTCCATTCCAGACTGCAGCAGAGGTGCCAGTTATAAGGAGTTTGTACAGTTTTAGAAATTTAGTCGATAAACCCAAAGTAGATAATTTATATATTAAAGAGTCTCTGTTCACCGTGTCAAATGCCGCCTGAAAATCAACGAAAAAGGCGTACATTTTCTTTTACTTTTCAAAAAAATTCTTTACTATGCTTGTAAAAGCAAATATATGATCTATTGTAGATAATCCTGCTCGAAAGACGGCTTGGAAAATACTAATGAGTTTATTCTCTTCAACCCATTTTGTCAACCTTTGGTATAAAAAATGGGTGAATATTTTCCTAACACATGGCAGAATCGAAATGCCCCTGTAGTTGCTCGGAAGTTGCAAATCCCCTTTTTTAAAAATAGAACAGATCCATAGGTTAGGTAAGGTTAAAGTGGCTGTCATGGATGTTAAGAGACACACTTAGGCCAATCAAAGGCCCATTGTGATACCACATGAATCTAAGAAGGCTTTTCTTCGAAAGCTCAGTGAAACCAATTAGAGTTCCTTACGAAACGTAGAAGATTAATTATATTAATGTGTTCGAGATCGTTTAGAATCTAAACCACATTATGTGGTTCAAATTTTCTTTAAATAAGCACGTCATTCATTACTGTTTCCTTTATAGAAGCCCCAATTTGGACAGGGTTTCAACTTCTAACGAATTTGACTCACTGTCCGACTCCATACAAAGAATTGTTTCCTTGTATCCTCGCACTGAAATCGTTGTTACGGGCGATTTCAATGTACACAATTCTTCCTGGCTTCTCCATTCGATCAAGACAACACCCGAAGGAGTGTGTGCTGAGATTTTTGCTGAGTTTAACCATCTTGGCTGGTCAATGAACCCACTCGAATACCGGACATTGACGGCCAAGCAGAAAACACTCTCGACTTGTTCCTTACCTCTGACCCTGATAAATATACAATATGTGTATTATCGCCTCTAGGCCGATCTGACCATTGTGTCATATCCGCAAATTTCTCGTGTCAAAAATACCAGTTAAAGAAAGAGCTCCTAAGAGAACCGTTTGGCAGTACGAGAAAGCTGACTGGGACGGTCTCAATAATTTTTACAGGATCTTTAACTGGTCACTATGCTTCCTCAATAGTGACGTAGATTCCAGTGCGGATATGCTCACAAGTTTAATTCTTCTGGGAATGAAAACTTTTATCCCGAACAGGGTTAAAAGCATCAGACCCAAAGAGAACGCATGGTTTGATATGAGCTGTAAAGAAGTTATCAGGGTTAAAGAGGTAAATTTCCGTTGTTATAAAGCCAACCCTACAGAGGGAAACCGGAATAAGTTTAAACAAGCCAGGAAGGCCTGCAATGTCCATATTCGACGGACCAAATTTTTACATGACCAAAAATTAAGGCAAAAAATACTGCAATGTCCCAAAGGCAGTAAAATTTTTTGGTCATTTGTGAAAAACATGAAGAATTCTTCTTCTTCCTCGGTCCCAACGCTCATTGTTGATGATACTCCAATTGTTAGCTCTCTTGCAAAAGCTAAACTTTTTGCTAGGCAGTTCGCCTCCAACTCTTCTCTGCCAGAGAGTACCATGACTCCCCCAGCTCTTGAGCGCGTCAATGATTCCATGGGACAAATCTTCTTTTGCACTCGTGCTGTGGCAAGAGTCTTAAAAGATCTCAACATTCACAAATCCGCTGGCCCGGATGGTATCCCCGCTATTGTTCTGAAGAGGTGTTCTTCATCGCTGGCAAAACCCTTGCGTAAGCTTTTCCATCTATCCTACCCTTCTGGGCTCGTTCCGAGCAGTTGGAAAACAGCATTTGTCCAGCCAATTCCAAAAAAAGGCGAATCTTCTTCTCCCTCCAATTATCGGCCGATTGCACTTACGTCCCTTCTTTTTAAGGTCATGGAAACGCTGATAAACTATCAGCTCAAGAAATATCTCGAAGACCGAAAGCTTGTTAATGACCGGCAATACGGCTTTCGCAGCAACAGGTGCACTGGTGATCTGATGGTTTATCTCACCAAACAGAAGAACAAATCTTTACATCGTTTTGGAGAAAGTAAGATTGTTGCACTTGATATTTCAAAGGCATTTGATAAAGTCTGGCATCTTGTTCTTTTATCGAAAATGCGTGCTTGGTATCGATGAATCCCTTCTTCGTTGGATAAGAAACTTTCATTCGAACCGTTCAATACAAGTTGTATTGGACGGTTCCAAGTCTGAAACCCACAATATAAATGCTGGTGTGCCCCAGCGCTCCGTTTTGTCTCCTACCCTCTTCTTCATTTTCATAAATGATCTCTTGTCTGTAACTTCTAATCCAATTCATTGTTTCGCTGACGATAGTACCCTTAGCTTTTCATATTCGTTCCCAGACTCACATCCCTCCTCTTCGGATGTGGAACTGCAACGGCTAAACATTATAAGCTCATTAAACTCTGACTTAAGCAGCATTGTACAATGGGGAATAAGAAACCGCGTAGAGTTTAATGCTTCGAAAACTCAATGCTGTCTTGTATCGTTGAAGCGAGATATACCCCCCTTGCCACTGTCCATGAGTGGCACTTGCATCAGCGAAACCGAATATCTCGAGATTCTCGGTATGTGCATCTCCGACCACCTCTTGTGGAACGAACACATACGCGATGTCGCCAAAAATGCCGCAAGATGTTTAGGTTTTTAAGAAGATGCAAGAAATTTTTTACCCCCTCTGATCTGGCTACCATCTACAAAACATACATACGTCCAAAGCTTGAGTACAACTCCCACGTTTGGGCTGGTGCTCCAGTAACGTACTTAAGTCTTTTGGACAGTATCCAGAGAAGAGCATTTAAGATGATTGGTGACCATACCTTCGCTGAGACATTCACGTCACTTGAACATCGACGTAATGTCTCATGCCTCACCCTCTTTTACCGTTACTTCAATGGTTTATGCTCTAGTGAAATAGCCAGTTGCATTCCTCCCCTTAAGATATTCAACCGTAATACCCGCGCTTCCAGGAATGCCCATCAGTTTACCCTCGAGCCCAGCTTCGGACGTACGGTTATGTTCAGAGAATCGTTCTTTAGCCGTACTACGCGAATGTGGAACTCTCTTCCACACTCTGTCTTCCCCAGCCACTGCAGTGTTCAGGAATTCAAGACACCTCATCCTTAACCCTCTCCATCTATCCCACTTTCCCTAACGCTTTCCCTTTGGCATAAAAAGGGAACAAAAACCCCTAGAGTGCGTGCTTATTATAAAAAAAAAGAGTGGCCAATGTTGTTGTTAGTCCACTGTAGGAATTCAGGCGAATAGCAGAACTAGCAGCTATTTGTTTGCCGATTATGTCGAGAGGTGTTAGATAGAGTAGGGTGTCTAGTGCCGCAGATGGGGTCGTACGAAGTGATCCGCTTATACTTAGGCATGCTGAGCGTTGCACTTTACTAAGCTTATCGCAGTTCATTTTAACGTCCAAGGCAGTCCACCATACTGACACGCCATAAAGAAGAATCGGTCTGATTACCGATGTGTATAGCCAATGAGTGATTCTGGGTTGCAAACCCCATTTGCTACCAATGGCTTTCTTGCAGGTGAAAAGAGCTACCGTAGATTTTCTTATTCTTTCGAGTATGTTGCTCTTCCAATTTAGTTTTCTGTCTAAGATAAGACCCAGATATTAAGTTTCATCTGAAAACTTTAATTGGACACCGTTTATAAAAGGAGGGTCGATGTGCGGGATTTTATATTTCCTAGTGAATAGGACCAAATCGGTTTTGTGTGGGTTAACGCCTAAACCACACCGATTCGCCCAAAGTGATAGCTTGTTTAGAGCGTTTTGTAAGAGTTCTTTTAAGGTATTTAGATGCTTTCCTGAAACAGCTATAGCAACGTCGTCAGCATAGGCTATCACTCTGAATCCCTCTCTATCCAGACAGGTAAGAATTTCGTTAACCACCAGATTCTAGAGTAGAGGAGAGAGAACACCGCCTTGCGGCGTACCTCTGCTTACAGATCTTCTTGCGGAACAGCCGCCGAGTTCTGAGTTAATTATTCTGCTATTCAGCATAGCTGGACGGGCATTTTTTCGTTAATCCGTTAATCGTTAAGTAACGAAGTTAACATTCCCATTAACGGATTAACTTTTCGGTTAACTTCAAAAAAATGTTAACGATCGTTACATTTTCCAAAGTCCGATAATAATCGTTAATCGAACACAAATACCATACAGATACACATTCAAATTAGATTATTGTAGTCGGGGATGCGACCGTAAGATTACCTACCTCATCAGCAGAGTGGATCTTATGGTAAATGACATGAAGTTTTCAAAACCAGTGGTCGGACAGACTTTTCCTGGGCCTTTTGGTGGCTAAATTGCACTTCCAGTTGCGTTTTTTGGTGTCAGCTTATACCATGGGGAAATTGGAAAAAGTTAGTAGAAGTCAATAGACATTTCGTCGAAGATACCAAATCATATGGTCGGACAGAAATAACCCGGGCCTTTCCCTTTGTCCGCCCATCTTAAAAACGGTATTTTTGGTGTCGTCCTTCCTCATCGGGTGAGTGGGCAAATGGGGTATCAAATGAAAACTTAGAATGTCTACATTAAGAATCTACTGGTCGTCAGTCAAAGGACGTAGAGAGTGTAAGTGGCGGAGGCAGCAACGCGAGTAACAACGACAATGGGGATGACTTTTTCAACTCTGTTACTCAATCTTCAGAAAAACCTAAGAACAACAAATCATTAAGAAGCAAAGCTCAAAGTCTCGTAAAAACGTGGCTAGATTTGAAGTCAAAAGACTCGTTAAATGAAGCGGCATTCGGGGAACAAGTATTGACAAATCTGTTTCTCCAATACAATACTGCCATACCCTTAAGCGCTGCTGTTGAACGTCTCCTCTCCACGGGCAAGGATATACTTCAGCCGAAAAGAGCCTCGCTTTCCGACGAGAATTTCAACATGCTATTGTTCATGAAGGGGAACAATCACATTCATATACATGACTGAATAAATTGTTGTTTTAACACTTAAACTCTTATAAAATATAATTTACTATATTAAAAACAAAAATTTACTTGTCTTTTCTTGTTTCCAACTTCCAATTTTTATTAGAAAATAAAATTTTTATGGCATGTTAACGGATTAACGATTAACGTTAACTTGCGTTAATTTTTCTTAAATTTAACGTTTTAACTGTTAACAAAGTTAAATTTTTAATTAACGGATTAGCGATTAACGAAGTTTAACTTTTTGATTAACGGTGCCCAGCTATGCTATTCAGCATTAAATGAATTAACTCTCCAAGCGAACTCTCCACATTCAGAGTTGACAGTGCAGATGTGATTGCAGATGTGTCCACGTTGTTAAAAGCGCCTTCAATATCAAAGAATGCAACCATAGTATACTCTTTATGATGGAGGGAGTATTCGATAGAGCGTACTAATGTGTGTAGCGCCGTTTCAACCGATTTTCCCTTACAGTAGGCATGTTGGGAGTTAGACATGAGTCTTGTATCAATGTTTGCCCTGAGGTGTATATCTATCAGTCTTTCTAATGTCTTAAGAAGGAACGATGATAGACTTATGGGTCTGAGATCTTTAGGGTTAACTTGCGAGCATTTTCCCGCCTTGGGTATGAAAACAACTTTCACTTCTCTCCATACTGAGGGAATATGGACCAGATGCAAGCTGCTATTGAACAATACCTCAAGGATTGGTGTTATTATGTCTGAGGCTTCTTGGAGTTCAGCTGGAATAATGCCGTCTGGTCCTGCCGATTTATACGGTTCGAAGGTGTTGATAGCCCATCGCAGTTTATCCCTTGTGATTAGACCTTGTGGAAATGATGTAGTAGTAATTGAGTGCAACTGATTGTTACAGGTTACATTTTGAGAGCTACCAGGAAAGTGAGTGTCTAGTAGCAAGTTAAGAGATTCTTCACTTGAGGCTGTCCAGGAGCCATCTGCCCTTTTCAGACAGCTGGGCATCACTGGATTTGTTGAAAGAATTTTTCGTAGCCTAGAGGCATCAGAGGTTTCTTCTATTCTGTCACAAAAGGATCGCCAGGACGATCGTTTAGATCTTCTTAGTTCCATTTTGTATTTATTTAGGGAACTTTTGTATGAGTCCCAGTCAGAAACCTGTCTTGTATATTTAGCTCTGTTAAAGAGTTTTCTACACTCTTTCCTAAGCGAATCCAGACCCGAGGTCCACCAATGTGGTTTATTTTTTCCCCTTACACATACAGGTGGACAGGCAATCTCTAACGATCTGTTCATAGCTAAGGTTAAGTCCTTGACTTTGTTGTCAGGTTCACTAGCATTAAGAGAGGGACTTAGGAGTCCTGGTTTAATTAAACTTTGAAGTGTAGTTATATAAGTGGTCCAATGGGTTTTTCGGTAATTACGAAATTTAATTGGACTAGATTTTTCATTTCAATTCGTCGCCCGAGAATTGGTTTGTTCCATACGCCACTTTTGTCGGTTTTGAGTTAGGAATGGATTCTATGGGAATTTTGTATGCTCTTTCTAAATCTGTGATCAGATTTGCGCTACGTCTTTTCAATCCCGAGATATCCAACATCAATTTTGTTCCATATCCACCAAAATCAACATTTTCTAGAATTGTTTTGTGCCATAAACCATTTTTTGGCGTTTGGGACATATTTTCCATATAAAATTTGTCAAGTTTTTTGTCAGAATTGTTTTGTTCCACGTGCATATTACGGCGACAAGGGATAGAAAAAGTCCTAAGAATGTTGAGAATTGGTTTGTCCTACGTGCAGTTGTGTTAAAGAAATGCTATGTTTATGGGACAATCATCGCAAACAAAATTTTAGTATTGGTTTGTGCCATATCCATTACAATTGTGTAGATATCCCGAGACAATTGTATGAAATCGGTTAGTCGTGGCTTGGCTTGGCAACTACTTGACTCTTTAAGCGATGAAGATGGTAATGAATTCAGTTTTGAACACTTATTTTGAAGAAGGTTAAGTTCAAATGACTCTGCTCTTGATTTGCAAGATGGTCACTCAAAAGTAGAAAACTTCATTGAAACTATAGGTGCATACAGTGAAGAAGATTTCAAGTCGCATCTGCGGCTGAACCACTTGACTATAAATCAATTAACAAGTACATTACTTCCTTAAGAATTGCTGTACCTACTATTTTTATTTAACTGCGTTTTTTTTTAGTTGAATATTCACAGTCGGAATTCATCTCAAATCCATCAACTTCGTTTTATGCTTGAAAACCTAGTATTGGCGCAAAAAAAGAGGTACTAATCTATGTATGGTACATAAGCAACACTATCACTTTTAGGCAATTGGGGAATCTATTCGGTGTATCAAAATCTTCAGCCTGGGGTGTTGTGGGTTTAATATAGTAAATTATATTTTATAAGAGTTTAAGTGTTAAAACAACAATTTATTCAGTCATGTATATGAATGTGATTGTTCCCCTTCATGAACAATAGCATGTTGAAATTCTCGTCGGAAAGCGAGGCTCTTTTCGGCTGAAGTACATCCTTGCCCGTGGAGAGGAGACGTTCAACAGCAGCGCTTAAGGGTATGGCAGTATTGTATTGGAGAAACAGATTTGTCAATACTTGTTCCCCGAATGCCGCTTCATTTAACGAGTCTTTTGACTTCAAATCTAGCCACGTTTTTACGAGACTTTGAGCTTTGCTTCTTAATCATTTGTTGTTCTTAGGTTTTTCTGAAGATTGAGTAACAGAGTTGAAAAAGTCATCCCCATTGTCGTTGTTACTCGCGTTGCTGCCTCCGCCACTTACACTCTCTACGTCCTTTGACTGACGACCAGTAGATTCTTAATGTAGACATTCTAAGCTTTCATTTGATACCCCATTTGCCCACTCACCCTATGAGGTAGGACGACACCAAAAATACCGTTTTTAAGATGGGCGGACAAAGGGAAAGGCCCGGGTTATTTCTGTCCGACCATATGATTTGGTATCTTCGACGAAATGTCTATTGACTTCTACTAACTTTTTCCAATTTCCCCATGGTATAAGCTGACACCAAAAAACGCAACCGGAAGTGCAATTTAGCCACCAAAAGGCCCAGGAAAAATCTGTCCGACCACTGGTTTTGAAAATTTCATGTCATTTACCATTAGATCCACTCTGCTGATGAGGTAGGTAATCTTACGGTCGCATCCCCGACTACAATAATCTAATTTGAATGTGTATCTGTATGGTATTTGTAGTACGGGAGGCAGCGTGAGTTTTTTTTAGGAATTTGCTCAAGGCTGAAATAAATATATATTGTTGTTTTCGACTCATCTTTGACAAAAGTGAGCGTCAGTCGCCGCGCCAGTGGTGGAATCAGAAATGGCAGCTCGTCAAAGTGGCAAAAAAATTCCAAAAAAAAAGTCATTTGCTCAAGGCCCAAAACTTGTGTGACGGTTATTTGGATCCATGCAAACACAAAAACGACCGTCAGCCGCTTGGACAGTGGTGGATTGACCGTCAGTCGGGCCCATGAACATGCCGAAAAATTTTTTTTACAAAGTCATTTGCTCAAGCATGAAATTCAAACAGTCGAATATTTATTCTATTTAAGTAATAAAAGTGACCGTCAGTCGCTCGTTTAGTGGTGGAAAGACCGTCAGTCGGCGTCATGAAAATTTTGCCTTTTTAGTGAACCTGTACAAAAAACTTAGTTTTTTGCTGGGAAGACGTTATGAGGAAAGGTTTGGATCCAAAAATTAAAAAGCTATCAAACGAGAAGCAAAACCACCATTTTACAAACCCGAAACCTTATAACCTTGGCCGCCATTTTGTTTTAAACGCTTTTTTTTATTTTTGCTTGTAACTCCGCCAGTTTTCACTTTAGAGAAAAATGCCCCATGGCAAAGTTATAGGAAATTTTATTTCCTGAAAAAATATTCAGTAACTTTTTTCTCTTAACCTTACAGTTTAGGAGCTACAGCTGATTTTTTGGTTTTAGTGCCCTATTTTCTTTAATTACATAAAATTATAAATTCAGAAACAAATATTACGCACATATTATATTGCTCATCTTTGGAGTAATGCTCATGAATCAATTCCATCTGAGTTATCACCCACTGACAATGGTTAGAAAGATGAGGATGAGAAATATACATTTAACTGGTTCGATGGTGATCAAGTTCCACCAACAATAACTGAAGTAATCATTGAAGATACTCCTGCAGGTATGTTTTACTTCCATACATTTTTAACATGTATTAATATATTTATTTGGAAATCGTTAATTACTAACGTTACATAAAAAAAACTTAAATCTAATTATAAATCTAATGTTCTATAAAACATAGTTTTGAATTTTACAGTTTTCAAATTCTCATTAACAGCAGTAATACGAAAGTATAATTTATTATATATTGAGATCATTTGGTTTAAAGGACTATTTGCACCATAGTTTGACCTGCTAAAAATAGGGCATAAAGGTTGCCTAAGTCTAATGCTAGATTGGCTGCAATTAAAATTCAGTCGACAAAGAAGTGAAGTCGATATTTTACCATTTATAATACCAGCGATGAAACAGAATTGGATAAATTTTCGATGATTTTCGAGTGATGGAAGATTTATCAAAAGAAGTCTTTGTGAGTACATTACAAGTGCAGATCCCTGTGACCAGGAGAGAAAACGGAGACAAAATCGTGTAAACCTTCGCTGAATTGCTTCAATCCTATATATATGAACACAGTAGTAAGGTGCCCAAACTACGCAGCCGTACTCAAGAATTGGTCTCACAAACGAAATATAGAGAGTTTTGAGAACATATGGATCGTTGAAGTCCCGAGAAAATCGCTTAATAAAACCGAGTGTTTTGTTAGCTTTTTTAATTATAAAGTCTAAGTGGTCATTAAAAGTAAGTTTAGAGTCTAAAATAATTCCTAAGTCAGAGAAGAGTGAAACTCTATTCAAAGGGTCCGAGCTAAATGTGTAGTTATATGTTATAGTCGTTTTTTGCGTGTAAAGCTCATTACTTTACACTTGTCAATATTTAGATAAAGTCTGTTGTTATTGCACCAATCCCTAAATCTAATTAAATCGTCTTGCAAAAGAGTACAGTCAGTTTCGAATCTTATTCTTTTGTAAAGTTTAATGTCATCGGCATAAATAAGAATATTTGAATTATGGACAGTTGAGACGACATCATTAATAAAAAGGATAAACAAGACAGGCCCTAAATGGCTACCCTGGGGTACACCTGAATTAACAATAAAGTTATTTGAACAAACATTACGAAAAACTACACGATAATTCCTATTTTTAAGGTACGAAGAAATCCATTTAAGAAATTGGGTATTGAAACCTAGTTTGTTTAATTTATTAATAAGGGTTTTGTGGCACAGTTTGTCAAAAGCCTTACTAAAATCAGTGAAAATACAATCAACTTGATCACGCTCTTCAAAAGCATCTAAGCAAAACGATGTGAAGTCAAGTAAATTAGTTACAGTGGACTTATTTTTGACGAAACCATGTTGACTACTACATAAAATAGATTTACAGTGAAAAGAGAGGACATTACACACAATGGACTCAAACAATTTAGGAATAACAGAAAGTTTTGCAATCGGACGGTAGTTTTGTATCTCCGATTTCAAACCCTTCTTGTGTATAGGAGTTATGAAAGCACTTTTCCAAAGATCGGGAAAAATAGAGCTACTCAATGACTTATTAAACAGTACATAAAGTGGATAACTCAAATAAGACACACATTTTTTTAAGATAGATGCTGGAACACCATCAGGTCCCGGACAGTTATTATCGTCAAGCCTTAAAATGCCTTGGATTATTGCATCCTCAGAAATGTTAAAATTTATTGAGTTGAGATGTGTAAACTGGACAAAAGAAGAGATATTGGAGTCAAAGATAGGGTCAACAGGTTCATCAAAAGCATTCTTAAAAAAGTCCGCAAACATATTAGCAATTTCTTCAGAATTTTGTCGCGTGGAGTTCATGTAAGTCATAGAGCTAGGAAAGCCACCATTATTTCGTTTTGCATTTACTAATTGCCAAAATAATTTAGGATTTATTTTTAACTCACTTATATACATATTAAATTATTTTACAGAAAACATCGATAATGATAATGAACTTCCAGGTAATGGTCACAATAATAATGCAGATGAAATTGATCCTGAACGAAATGGTATCATCGACGACTCCAGTGATAGCAGTGTGGCAATCGACAACTTTGATTCAGACACTACAGATGAGTCAAATGACGAGGACGATTCAAATTTATATTTTTGGTAACAGGAAAAAAAAAATTGTATTGATTAATTAAGTTGAATTTAGTTCGCATTAAAAATAAAAAAAACTATTTAGGGGAGTCAATGAAGCGTTTTAGGTCCGAATTTTTTTACTGTGAACCGATTTGCATGAAATTTTGGAATTAGTCTCGTCTTACCCTTAACTTCAAAAGTGAAAATGATTTGAACTCCGGAACCACCCTGGGGGTGAATTTTTTTTTTTTAATAACCTCGGATATCGATAGAAGGCTTAATTTTAAGCAAAAAATCATGTATAAAGTTTTTCAAAAAATCCAATACTTTTCAAGTTATTGGCAATTGAAAATTCGAAATTTTTTCACGTTTTTCATCGGTTTCTTGCAAATATCACCAAAAATATACGTTTTATCGAAAATTTTATTGAGAACAAAACTGTAGTAGGTAAGACAATGAACAATTTGGTTTTTTATAAAGTATTCTAAGTGCAATATTAAGCTAGATATTAAAGATCAAAGCCGTTTTTTACTTTGTCTGAAATTTAATCGATTTGGTCAATGCCATCTAGCGGCGAGCAGATGCATTTTATGCATTCTAATGCAAAAGGGTTTTATAGTGCTTGAAATAAGCTTTAAGATGAGCACTATTAAAAGTCTTTTGCACGTAAGATAAGTGAGCTGTATTGCAAATAAGGGGAGCATCTAATGTTTTTTTTCTTTTAAATCAATGGGTTTCTTAAGTGCCATTTCCACCAAAATTAAAGTTAATTGTATTCCGCCTAGAATTAACTTTATTATGAAGAGTTTGATAGATAGTATCAGTTTGGCTGCTTCAGGACACATATTTTTCAAAAAAGTCACGATTAAAAAAAAAGCAAAATTTTAAATTTAAAAAATAAAACACTTTGTTTTCATAATATCTCAAAAATGACGACAGATACGTATAAAAGTGTTAAGATCAAAAAAAAATTTTTTCTGTGAAACAAAAATTGACGGAGATATGATTGTTTAAAGAGCGCGTGGCAGCGCAATCACAGCCTGTTTTAAGCCCTTTAACCCTTCACCGTTTTGAAAAAAAGTTTTTTACTATATATTGCAATAAAGCATGTTTTAGCTCTATTAAATACCTTTACAATGGTTTTTTATAAATTGTGATAGCATGAAAATTGAAGGAGTTATGGTCCAAAAACTTATCATATTTTTTTTTTCTAATTAGTAACTGAAAATTTGGGAGTGTTATTATTGCGAATTTTCAATTGCCAATAACTTGAAAAGTATTGGATTTTGTGAAAAAACTTTATAGATGATTTTTTGCTTAAAATTAGGCCTTCTATCGATATCCGAGGTTATTTAAAAAAAAAATTCACCCCCGAGAAGGGGTGGCAACCACCCCCAGGGTGATTCCGGAGTTCAAATCATTTTCACTTTTGAAGTTAAGGATAAGACGAGCCTAATTCCAAAATTTCAAGCAAATCGGTTCACAGTAAAAAAAATCGGAGGTAAGGCCGTATTTTTCGCTTCATTGACTCCCCTAATTTTTTTTTCTGAATTTATAATTTTATGTAATTAAAGAAAATAGGGCACTAAAACCAAAAAATCAGCTGTAGCTCCTAAACTGTAAGGTTAAGAGAAAAAAGTTACCTAATATTTTTTTCAGGAAATAAAATTTCCTATAACTTTGCCATCGGGCATTTTTCTCTAAAGTGAAAACTGGCGGAGTTACAAGCAAAAATAAAAAAAGCGTTTAAAACAAAATGGCGGCCAAGGTTATAAGGTTTCGGGTTTGTAAAATGGTGGTTTTGCTTCTCGTTTGATAGCTTTTTAATTTTTGGATCCAAACCTTTCCTCATAACGTCTTCCCAGCAAAAAACTAAGTTTTTTGTACAGGTTCACTAAAAAGGCAAAATTTTCATGACGCCGACTGACGGTCTTTCCACCACTAAACGAGCGACTGACGGTCACTTTTATTACTTAAATAGAATAAATATTCGACTGTTTGAATTTCATGCTTGAGCAAATGACTTTGTAAAAAAAAAATTTCGGCATGTTCATGGGCCCGACTGACGGTCAATCCACCACTGTCCAAGCGGCTGACGGTCGTTTTTGTGTTTGCATGGATCCAAATAACCGTCACACAAGTTTTGGGCCTTGAGCAAATGACTTTTTTTTTGGAATTTTTTTGCCACTTTGACGAGCTGCCATTTCTGATTCCACCACTGGCGCGGCGACTGACGCTCACTTTTGTCAAAGATGAGTCGAAAACAACAATATATATTTATTTCAGCCTCGAGCAAATTCCTAAAAAAAACTCACGCTGCCTCCCGTACTACAAATACCATACAGATACACATTCAAATTAGATTATTGTAGTCGGGGATGCGACCGTAAGATTACCTACCTCATCAGCAGAGTGGATCTAATGGTAAATGACATGAAATTTTCAAAACCAGTGGTCGGACGGACTTTTCCTGGGCCTTTTGGTGGCTAAATTGCACTTCCGGTTGCGTTTTTTGGTGTCAGCTTATACCATGGGGAAATTGGAAAAAGTTAGTAGAAGTCAATAGACATTTCGTCGAAGATACCAAATCATATGGTCGGACAGAAATAACCCGGGCCTTTCCCTTTGTCCGCCCATCTTAAAAACGGTATTTTTGGTGTCGTCCTTCCTCATCGGGTGAGTGGGCAAATGGGGTATCAAATGAAAGCTTAGAATGTCTACATTAAGAATCTACTGGTCGTCAGTCAAAGGACGTAGAGAGTGTAAGTGGCGGAGGCAGCAACGCGAGTAACAACGACAATGGGGATGACTTTTTCAACTCTGTTACTCAATCTTCAGAAAAACCTAAGAACAACAAATGATTAAGAAGCAAAGCTCAAAGTCTCGTAAAAACGTGGCTAGATTTGAAGTCAAAAGACTCGTTAAATGAAGCGGCATTCGGGGAACAAGTATTGACAAATCTGTTTCTCCAATACAATACTGCCATACCCTTAAGCGCTGCTGTTGAACGTCTCCTCTCCACGGGCAAGGATATACTTCAGCCGAAAAGAGCCTCGCTTTCCGACGAGAATTTCAACATGCTATTGTTCATGAAGGGGAACAATCACATTCATATACATGACTGAATAAATTGTTGTTTTAACACTTAGGCCCTCCGCACACGAAGCAACTGTTTTGCAATTAGAGTCGAAAATCAGTTGCTCAAGCAACTGTTTTACAACTAGTTTGCGATCGATTTGTGACTTCTCTCCGCACACGAGTACGACTGAATTTTGATTTTTTAATTTTTTGTTCACAATTTTTATAAGAAACTATTCAACATGTCAAACAGTTGTACTGATGAAGACGATTTAATTGACTATTACCAGTACTGAAGACAAAGAAAACTTGTACGACGAGAACATTGGACCCATCCATACATACAGAAAAATTTAAAATGCAGACTTTATGGCAGCAGAACATTTAAATCAAACGGATGCCAAAGTTGGTTGCTTCCAACATCCAAAAGATGGACATGAGAGAATGTGTATCTGCTGATGGTCTCTATACCAGACATACAAACAAACCAAGCCCTTTTCATCCCAATTAAGCTTCTTCAGATAAACTCCTTGAATGATTAAACACCACGTATCTTACCAATATCGTTTACCTTTACGTAATCAAAATCCTAAATGTTATCAACCATCAAATGATTCACTCTTTTTTTTTAATTTTCCGAGTTTTCCACCAACAATTTTCTATTTTTCTATTTGAAAACGAATGCACCTGAAATTCGCGGTCTTATATCAACAATATTTCATTTGAAAACCAAAGCACCTACAACTCTAATGAGTTTTGCGGGTTTTCCATCAAGAACTTTCTATTTTTCTATTCGATAAGCGATTCTTTAACAAAAAGAACATGCAAGAAACCAAATTCACGTCTATGTATCATATCATATTTCATATTTCCAGTTTTCCGACTCTTCGGTATGGTTTTTCCAATGCCAAAAAAATTCCAAAAATACAACATGCAAAATCCATAAATATCTTTTGGGCCGTTTAGAAGTCCATACCAGACATAGAAACAAACAAACACATCTGTTTTTATATATAATGTTATAATTTTAATAACAAAAACAAAAAAAGTTGCTTAAGCAACTCAAATTCGACCTACAAAATCAGTTGCGTGCGACTAGTTGGAAACCGATTGCAAACCGGTTGCAAACCGGTTTCATTTCAGTCGAGCGTGTGAGCTCTCCTATAGAGCAACTGATTTGCGATTCTAGTCGCAAAACAGTTGCTTCGTGTGCGGAGGGCCTTAAACTCTTATAAAATATAATTTACTATATTAAAAACAAAAATTTACTTGTCTTTTCTTGTTTCCAACTTCCAATTTCTATTAGAAAATAAAATTTTTATGGCGTGTTAACGGATTAACGATTAACGTTAACTTGCGTTAATTTTTCTTAAATTTAATGTTTTAACTGTTAACAAAGTTAAATTTTTAATTAACGGATTAGCGATTAACGAAGTTTAACTTTTTGATTAACGGTGCCCAGCTATGCTATTCAGCATTAAATGAATTAACTCTCCAAGCGAACTCTCCACATTCAGAGTTGACAGTGCAGATGTGATTGCAGATGTGTCCACGTTGTTAAAAGCGCCTTCAATATCAAAGAATGCAACCATAGTATACTCTTTATGATGGAGGGAGTATTCGATAGAGCGTACTAATGTGTGTAGCGCCGTTTCAACCGATTTTCCCTTACAGTAGGCATGTTGGGAGTTAGACATGAGTCTTGTATCAATGTTTGCCCTGAGGTGTATATCTATCAGTCTTTCTAATGTCTTAAGAAGGAACGATGATAGACTTATGGGTCTGAGATCTTTAGGGTTAACTTGCGAGCATTTTCCCGCCTTGGGTATGAAAACAACTTTCACTTCTCTCCATACTGAGGGAATATGGACCAGATGCAAGCTGCTATTGAACAATACCTCAAGGATTGGTGTTATTATGTCTGAGGCTTCTTGGAGTTCAGCTGGAATAATGCCGTCTGGTCCTGCCGATTTATACGGTTCGAAGGTGTTGATAGCCCATCGCAGTTTATCCCTTGTGATTAGACCTTGTGGAAATGATGTAGTAGTAATTGAGTGCAACTGATTGTTACAGGTTACATTTTGAGAGCTACCAGGAAAGTGAGTGTCTAGTAGCAAGTTAAGAGATTCTTCACTTGAGGCTGTCCAGGAGCCATCTGCCCTTTTCAGACAGCTGGGCATCACTGGATTTGTTGAAAGAATTTTTCGTAGCCTAGAGGCATCAGAGGTTTCTTCTATTCTGTCACAAAAGGATCGCCAGGACGATCGTTTAGATCTTCTTAGTTCCATTTTGTATTTATTTAGGGAACTTTTGTATGAGTCCCAGTCAGAAACCTGTCTTGTATATTTAGCTCTGTTAAAGAGTTTTCTACACTCTTTCCTAAGCGAATCCAGACCCGAGGTCCACCAATGTGGTTTATTTTTTCCCCTTACACATACAGGTGGACAGGCAATCTCTAACGATCTGTTCATAGCTAAGGTTAAGTCCTTGACTTTGTTGTCAGGTTCACTAGCATTAAGAGAGGGACTTAGGAGTCCTGGTTTAATTAAACTTTGAAGTGTAGTTATATAAGTGGTCCAATGGGTTTTTCGGTAATTACGAAATTTAATTGGACTAGATTTTTCATTTCAATTCGTCGCCCGAGAATTGGTTTGTTCCATACGCCACTTTTGTCGGTTTTGAGTTAGGAATGGATTCTATGGGAATTTTGTATGCTCTTTCTAAATCTGTGATCAGATTTGCGCTACGTCTTTTCAATCCCGAGATATCCAACATCAATTTTGTTCCATATCCACCAAAATCAACAT
Organism: Sphaerophoria taeniata; assembly: GCA_943590905.1. Lineage (NCBI taxonomy): Eukaryota > Metazoa > Arthropoda > Insecta > Diptera > Syrphidae > Sphaerophoria > Sphaerophoria taeniata. The sequence continues at coordinate 81,786,856 of OX016541.1, read as the reverse complement.
TTTCTAGAATTGTTTTGTGCCATAAACCATTTTTTGGCGTTTGGGACATATTTTCCATATAAAATTTGTCAAGTTTTTTGTCAGAATTGTTTTGTTCCACGTGCATATTACGGCGACAAGGGATAGAAAAAGTCCTAAGAATGTTGAGAATTGGTTTGTCCTACGTGCAGTTGTGTTAAAGAAATGCTATGTTTATGGGACAATCATCGCAAACAAAATTTTAGTATTGGTTTGTGCCATATCCATTACAATTGTGTAGATATCCCGAGACAATTGTATGAAATCGGTTAGTCGTGGCTTGGCTTGGCAACTACTTGACTCTTTAAGCGATGAAGATGGTAATGAATTCAGTTTTGAACACTTTTTTTGAAGAAGGTTAAGTTCAAATGACTCTGCTCTTGATTTGCAAGATGGTCACTCAAAAGTAGAAAACTTCATTGAAACTATAGGTGCATACAGTGAAGAAGATTTCAAGTCGCATCTGCGGCTGAACCACTTGACTATAAATCAATTAACAAGTACATTACTTCCTTAAGAATTGCTGTACCTACTATTTTTATTTAACTGCGTTTTTTTTTAGTTGAATATTCACAGTCGGAATTCATCTCAAATCCATCAACTTCGTTTTATGCTGGAAAACCTAGTATTGGCGCAAAAAAAGAGGTACTAATCTATGTATGGTACATAAGCAACACTATCACTTTTAGGCAATTGGGGAATCTATTCGGTGTATCAAAATCTTCAGCCTGGGGTGTTGTGGGTCGAGTAAGCAGCTGGCTTGTTTCAAAAGCAGATGTGTATATAAAGTGGCCACAAGGAGAACGTATCTCTGAAAACTGCCGTCAGTTCGAAGCAAAAAAGAAACTACGAGGTGTAATCGGTGCCATTGATTGCACGCATATTACGATTGCTGCACCAAAATTAAACAAAGAGTGCTATTACAATCGTAAGCAAAACTTTACCATTGTTTTGCAAGGGGGCGTCGATGCTGAAAAAAAAATTCATTGACATTTGCGTTGGCGAGCCAGCATCTTAACACGATAATCGTGTTTTGCGAAGATCGGCTTTGTACAGAAGAGCTCACTCTAACTTTGCCCAATTGTTGTCCAACAATACTTTCTGTTGGGTGATTCAGCCTACCCTGCTTCAAAATAGTTCCGACTTACAAGGACTACGGCCAACTTACGGACCAACATCTAGCATTTAACTACCTGCATTCAGCTACAAGAATGGTAGTTGAAAATGCATTCGGCTTGTTAAAAGGACGATTAAGACGCCTAAACTTTTTTTTTAAGAAAAATGTTTATTTTTTATTTTATTTTTTTAATAAAGACTTTATCGAAAACAAAATTTTCTTTAAAAATTTTTGCATCCAACTACATGCTTTCTTGCCTTTCACATTATATATTGATGAGAATTGGTTTGTGCCATATCCATTTTTGTGTGTCCCACGTGTATGGAAAAACAAATCATTTTCAAAATGTATGAGGTGGGACACAAGCCAAAAAAGTAGACTTTTGTGCTGATAAAGGTATCTTGTTAACGGTAAGGCAAAACACTTTGAAAATTGGTAGGTGAAGTCCTAATAAGACTAACTTCAATTTAAAAAAATAAAAAAAAATCCTATCGCACAGTTTCGGAGTACTAAGCACGCGAACCTTTAAATGCGTTTTTCTCGAAAAAGTGCCAATGGCGTATGGAACAAACCAATTCTCGGGCGACGATTGCATTTAAATGTAATTTAAACAATTTTGTTTTAAAAGAATTGGTAGGAAAACAGTTATAGAAATAAATCATAAGCATGACTTCTATTATATTGTCCCAACTTATTTCAACTGCAATAATTGGGCAAATGATTTTAATGAATTGCAAATATTTTTTAATGAAAATGAATTGCAAAATATCATGGTACTCGGTGATCTCAATGGTAGAATTGGTAATTTTCAGAACCCAGATTCTCTGGTGCAAAATATTTCTCATGTATATGCAAGTGTTAGGAACTCTATGGATGGAACTTTAAATAGATGTAGCAGGCAACTTATGGATTTCGCTGAAGATTTTGGTTTATTGTTACTTAACGGTATTACTAACAGTGACAGAAGAGGCGATCTTACTTTCATTTCGGGTCAAGGTCATTCAGTTATTGATTATTGTTTTGCGAGAGGTAATTGGCTTAGTGGTGTTGAGGATTTCGAGGTTGTATCTGCAAATTTCTCTGGTCATTTACCAATTGTTACCTCTATAAAATTTCAAGATGTAACTTTATCACCCATTAACACATTAAATAGATTAAAATGGATAGAAAATCGTGCTGAAGTGTATAGACGAAGGCTTGACGCTCAGGTTAATTGCCTTTCCTCCCAAGAACATTGGAGTTGTGACCAGGCCGTTTAAAATATTCTAAAAAGTGTAAGACAAGCAGCAGTTGTGGTAAAACCTAAATCCAGAGATAAATTCGTAGCTGAGTGGTTTGATTGGGAATGTAGAAAACTCCGCAAAAAATCTTTCGCAAATCTCAATCTGTTTATAGGCGGGGAGCCCTCAATCCTGAAAGTGCACTTACACGGATTTCAAATTTTTTTATATTAAAAGATAGTTTAAAGAAATACCAACAAATTAAGCCCGGTATGACGAGGCCTATCCTGGCACCAGTATTTTTTTTGCAATTTTTTGCATTATTAATAATTATTGATAATTTGCACTTATCGCGGATTTTAATTTTAACTAGCGCATATTATTGGAAATTTAATGTGCTTTCAGGAAAAAATGGCATGACAGCTGCCATCCTGGCACCAATGACTGTCATACCTATTTTAAAATTTTGTCACTCATATGTTTTTAAAATAGGTATGACAGACATTGGTGCCAGGATGGCAGCTGTCACACCATTTTTTCCTGAAAGCACATTAAATTTCCAATAATATGCGCTATTTAAAATTAAAATCCGCGATAAGTGCAAATTATTAATAATGCAAAAAAATGCAAAAAATACTGGTGCCAGGATAGGCCTCGTCATACCGGGCTTAATTTGTTGGTATATAGAATAACTATCTTTTAATATAAGAAATTTTGAAATCCGTGTAAGTGCACTTTTAGGATTGAGGGCTCCCGGTGTATTAGGAAGACCAATTCAATCTTTTTTAAAAGCCTTTACATAAAATCCAACAAACTGTATAAAAACCTCTGTATTCAAAAAGAAAAAAATATGTAAATGGCGTAGCAACCAGGCTTTCAAACTGTAAGGATGCAAACATATTCTGGTCAAACGTGAGATTGCTAGGTGGTTGCAAGAGTGTGTCAGCCTCAGCTATTGATGTTGAAAAACTCGCCGAGCACTTCAAACAGCTCCTGAACCCTTTGACAACAAGTTTAAAATTTCAGTATGCCCTTCCTTTAGTTTTAATCCCAGAATTAGATAGGCCAATCACAATAAGAGAGTTGCAAGGAACTCTAGAATATATGAAAAATGAAAAATTTGCAGGAGTTGATGGTATACCGTGTGAATTTTATAAATATGGAACTCCGAATTTTCTAAATCATATTAATGACTTCTTTAATAAACTGCTTGAAGAAGAAGAAATTCCAACGAGTTTCTTAAAAGCATGGATCTGTGCTTCCTTCCCGGGCGCCGAACTTGCCGAGTTGAAGAAGCTGAGTAAGGTGAAAGATTCTCGAGAATATTTTCTCCAGATGAGTCCTGAAACCAAAGGGCGACCCATATCCCTCTACCCCTCCTCTGTACATGCGAATCTCTGTGCAGACGGACCTCCCTTTCTTCGCAACTCATGGGATTTAGATGATGGAAAACAAAAAAACAAAACAAACAAAACAAAATTGAGACCGGTACTCTTTCAAAACCGGGCGGTAGTACGGCTCCAAGGCTGTCTGCCGTTCCTCCTGCGGCGGGAACAAAAGAGGTGGTTCTGATTACACATGATCCCTCTTCTGTTGCAAGTTGCAGCGAGAGTAGGCAGGTAGTAATACCTAATTCGAGCAGTGGCGTGGTTGTGAATAACGGCCCCACTGCTTCAGGTAGTAAACCTCCCTCCACGCAAATAGACAAGCAGCTAAGACCGTCTAAGGCCATCTATAACAAAAGGCGCAAGGCTGCGGGAATCCTGAAGACATCTGGTGCATCACTGGATGCTGGAGGGACCTCGAAGCTTGATGCCCGACTTAGATGGGCCCAAAACGTCCTATCAACACCCAGGACGAGTGAATCAACGTCAAAACGTGAACGGTCTCTGGAGGGGGCCACTTCGACACCAAAACGGCCTTGTGTGCAAAACACCAGCACTCCCCTCAATCCTGCTCCCACTGTTAGGATGTCATACAGCGATGTGGCAAAAGGTAAGATGGTTGTTGCCGTTATCGACAGGAGCGAAATAGATGGCGCGATTTCTTCTGATCGGTGGCAGGTGGTGAAGCTGAAACTCTCAGCTGGCTTTTGAACCCTCATGAGAGAATTTCCGGGTTCACCTCCCTCCATAAGCGATGGAGGTTGGCATCAAGGGCATGTCAAACTCATCGTTTGTGACGACCAGATCTGTATAAGCTTGCTGTCAGCAGGTTAGGCGAAATCTGGCCAGGTGCGAAGCTCGAAGTTGTTGCTAAGGAGGACATCCCTAGCAGACCTAGAGCACGCACATGGATTCCAGCTGAACCTTCCTGCATGGAGGACATCCTCCAGATAATGCGGATCAGCAATCCATCCTTGCCTACGCAAAATTGGAAGATCGCTAAGTTGGAAGAAGTTAAAGGTCCTTATAGGAGCGCCATTGTGGTGATCAATAAGGAATCCCTGGCTCTGCTTGCGATAACAAAAGGCACCATAAGATACGGCTTTGAGACCGTCACCTTAAAAGTCTACAAAAAAGATGAGGTACCTGCAAATAGCGAGCCTCCACCCCAACTTGAAGGTGAACCTGTGGCCGAGAAGCCTGGTACATCGTCATCCCTACCACCGGTAGTTGATGTTGTACCCTTGTCTTCTCCGGCGGCGGTTCAACCTTCTACTGAAGTCGACAACAGTCATACCTTAATGGAGACTGAGGACTGCGTAGACACTCTTTTGAACGAAGAAGAACTGTTGGCCTCTTCTTCCGATTCAGAAGATACAGACAAGACTGTGGTGGAGGTTAATCTGCCTGATTGTATCCAAAATGATGCAGTTAGTGAAGATTAATCTCCAATACTCCATCAAGGCTTCGGCTTCTCTCCTACTTCGACTGGCCAGAAGTGGAGAAGACATCGTCCTGATCCAGGAACCATGGATAGTCAAATCCATTATTCGTGGACTCAGGACTCCAGAGTACTACCTACTGTATTCGAGTGATAAAGGTTAACCTAGATCTTGCATATTAGTCAAACGTAGCATAAATGTATTTTTACTCCATAATTTCAGTGATAGAGATACCACAATAGCTAGACTGGAAACAGCCAACGGAGCTTTCTGGCTAGTATCGGCATATCTTGGCCATGACCACCTTGGCCCTCTCCCTGGTCAGACACTGGAGAATATCGTCACTGAAGCAAAACGGCAGAAAATCAGCCTCGTAATTGGAAGCGATGTTAACGCTCATCATACAGTGTTGGGGAGCAATAATACAAACGAAAGAGGTGAGTCACTTTTTGATTACATCCTTGGTACTAACCTCGTAGTAAGTAATGTTGGAAGCGAACCTACTTTTGTCACTAAAACCAGACAAGAAGTTCTTGATATAACTCTAGTCTCCGACTCAATTCATCACATGATTTTGGACTGGAAGGTATCCAGAGAACACTCATTCTCTGACCACAGATACATCCAATTCAGAATCAATGTTGATGAAAAATCTAGTCCAATTAAATTTCGTAATTACCGAAAAACCCATTGGACCACTTATATAACTACACTTCAAAGTTTAATTAAACCAGGACTCCTAAGTCCCTCTCTTAATGCTAGTGAACTTGACAACAAAGTCAAGGACTTAACCTTAGCTATGAACAGATCGTTAGAGATTGCCTGTCCACCTGTATGTGTAAGGGGAAAAAAGAAACCACATTGGTGGACCTCGGGTCTGGATTCGCTTAGGAAAGAGTGTAGAAAACTCTTTAACAGAGCTAAATATACAAGACAGGTTTCTGACTGGGACTCATACAAAAGTTCCCTAAATAAATACAAAATGGAACTAAGAAGATCTAAACGATCGTCCTGGCGATCCTTTTGTGACAGAATAGAAGAAACCTCTGATGCCTCTAGGCTACGAAAAATTCTTTCAACAAATCCAGTGATGCCCAGCTGTCTGAAAAGGGCAGATGGCTCCTGGACAGCCTCAAGTGAAGAATCTCTTAACTTGCTACTAGACACTCACTTTCCTGGTAGCTCTCAAAATGTAACCTGTAACAATCAGTTGCACTCAATTACTACTACATCATTTCCACAAGGTCTAATCACAAGGGATAAACTGCGATGGGCTATCAACACCTTCGAACCGTATAAATCGGCAGGACCAGACGGCATTATTCCAGCTGAACTCCAAGAAGCCTCAGACATAATAACACCAATCCTTGAGGTATTGTTCAATAGCAGCTTGCATCTGGTCCATATTCCCTCAGTATGGAGAGAAGTGAAAGTTGTTTTCATACCCAAGGCGGGAAAATGCTCGCAAGTTAACCCTAAAGATCTCAGACCCATAAGTCTATCATCGTTCCTTCTTAAGACATTAGAAAGACTGATAGATATACACCTCAGGGCAAACATTGATACAAGACTCATGTCTAACTCCCAACATGCCTACTGTAAGGGAAAATCGGTTGAAACGGCGCTACACACATTAGTACGCTCTATCGAATACTCCCTCCATCATAAAGAGTATACTATGGTTGCATTCTTTGATATTGAAGGCGCTTTTAACAACGTGGACACATCTGCAATCACATCTGCACTGTCAACTCTGAATGTGGAGAGTTCGCTTGGAGAGTTAATTCATTTAATGCTGAATAGCATAGCTGGGCACCGTTAATCAAAAAGTTAAACTTCGTTAATCGCTAATCCGTTAATTAAAAATTTAACTTTGTTAACAGTTAAAACGTTAAATTTAAGAAAAATTAACGCAAGTTAACGTTAATCGTTAATCCGTTAACATGCCATAAAAATTTTATTTTCTAATAAAAATTGGAAGTTGGAAACAAGAAAAGACAAGTAAATTTTTGTTTTTAATATAGTAAATTATATTTTATAAGAGTTTAAGTGTTAAAACAACAATTTATTCAGTCATGTATATGAATGTGATTGTTCCCCTTCATGAACAATAGCATGTTGAAATTCTCGTCGGAAAGCGAGGCTCTTTTCGGCTGAAGTATATCCTTGCCCGTGGAGAGGAGACGTTCAACAGCAGCGCTTAAGGGTATGGCAGTATTGTATTGGAGAAACAGATTTGTCAATACTTGTTCCCCGAATGCCGCTTCATTTAACGAGTCTTTTGACTTCAAATCTAGCCACGTTTTTACGAGACTTTGAGCTTTGCTTCTTAATCATTTGTTGTTCTTAGGTTTTTCTGAAGATTGAGTAACAGAGTTGAAAAAGTCATCCCCATTGTCGTTGTTACTCGCGTTGCTGCCTCCGCCACTTACACTCTCTACGTCCTTTGACTGACGACCAGTAGATTCTTAATGTAGACATTCTAAGCTTTCATTTGATACCCCATTTGCCCACTCACCCGATGAGGAAGGACGACACCAAAAATACCGTTTTTAAGATGGGCGGACAAAGGGAAAGGCCCGGGTTATTTCTGTCCGACCATATGATTTGGTATCTTCGACGAAATGTCTATTGACTTCTACTAACTTTTTCCAATTTCCCCATGGTATAAGCTGACACCAAAAAACGCAACCGGAAGTGCAATTTAGCCACCAAAAGGCCCAGGAAAAGTCTGTCCGACCACTGGTTTTGAAAATTTCATGTCATTTACCATTAGATCCACTCTGCTGATGAGGTAGGTAATCTTACGGTCGCATCCCCGACTACAATAATCTAATTTGAATGTGTATCTGTATGGTATTTGTAGTACGGGAGGCAGCGTGAGTTTTTTTTAGGAATTTGCTCGAGGCTGAAATAAATATATATTGTTGTTTTCGACTCATCTTTGACAAAAGTGAGCGTCAGTCGCCGCGCCAGTGGTGGAATCAGAAATGGCAGCTCGTCAAAGTGGCAAAAAAATTCCAAAAAAAAAGTCATTTGCTCAAGGCCCAAAACTTGTGTGACGGTTATTTGGATCCATGCAAACACAAAAACGACCGTCAGCCGCTTGGACAGTGGTGGATTGACCGTCAGTCGGGCCCATGAACATGCCGAAAATTTTTTTTTACAAAGTCATTTGCTCAAGCATGAAATTCAAACAGTCGAATATTTATTCTATTTAAGTAATAAAAGTGACCGTCAGTGAAAATTTTGCCTTTTTAGTGAACCTGTACAAAAAACTTAGTTTTTTGCTGGGAAGACGTTATGAGGAAAGGTTTGGATCCAAAAATTAAAAAGCTATCAAACGAGAAGCAAAACCACCATTTTACAAACCCGAAACCTTATAACCTTGGCCGCCATTTTGTTTTAAACGCTTTTTTTATTTTTGCTTGTAACTCCGCCAGTTTTCACTTTAGAGAAAAATGCCCGATGGCAAAGTTATAGGAAATTTTATTTCCTGAAAAAAATATTAAGTAACTTTTTTTCTTAACCTTACAGTTTAGGAGCTACAGCTGATTTTTTGGTTTTAGTGCCCTATTTTCTTTAATTACATAAAATTATAAATTCAGAAACAAAATTAGGGGAGTCAATGAAGCGAAAAATACGGCCTTACCTCCAATTTTTTTTACTGTGAACCGATTTGCTTGAAATTTTGGAATTATTACCATGATATTTTGCAATTCATTTTCATTAAAAAATATTTGCAATTCATTAAAATCATTTGCCCAATTATTGCAGTTTAAATAAGTTGGGACAATATAATAGAAGTCATGCTTATGATTTATTTCTATAACTGTTTTCCTACCAATTCTTTTAAAACAAAATTGTTTAAATTACATTTAAATGCAATTAACATTCCACCGCTAGCTCTACCAAAAACATTACTTCTCGTTTTACATTAAAATATTTAAAATACTTCACAAATTGTGTTTCTTCACCCTCTTCGAGAAATGTTTCTATCAAAATAATAATATCATACTTTAAAATAAATTTAAAAAAAATAGGAATTACTAATTTGTTTTTCAACCCAGAAACATTAGAACATATAATTTTTAAATTTAAATGACAGACGGCATCCCTTTCCTACTTATGATGTTGATATTGATTCTGCTGCATACTGCTTCCTATAGTTGGAGCAATTGGCGCTATCATCGTATTATTCTGACAGTTGTTGATGTTGTCTATGTCAAAGAACTGCAACCCACCTTCTCCAAATGTGTTTTTTATAAATGTCAACTCGTCTGCATTGTTTACAACCAAACCTCTCAAAACGTTGTAAGAAAATGCAAAGTTGTTTATATTTAATTTAACTCCTCCAATTATGATTCTTACTGTTGGAGCCTTGGAGCCATATCAAGTAATTTCGTTTTGATTTGGAAAAGTGCATTTCTCTTTTGGCGTGTTATAAGGGATTGTTCGCGGAGCATAACAATGCCTGTATTCTTTAGTTTTGTTGTCGCTTCGATTAATTTATTTGCGGTTTCGCCGGGATGAAAGTTAAGAATTACAGTGCTTTTATTTGTGTTGCGATTTGTGAACTCTTGTGTGTGTTTAATAGGCAATTCTGCATTTCCTTGAAGCTGGAGAAGACCAATGCAAGTTTTTTTTGCAAAGTCAACTTTATTGGACTTCCCTTCTGCCGGGAAATGTACAACAACAGAATTTTCTTGTCTTTCCGCGACAAAATTTCAAGTTGGCGCTCCAAGTTTGACAGTAGCTTTTCATGTTTGTTAATCGGTTCACAAGGAAAACATTTTGAGACCTTTATAACTGGATATTGCTTGATAGTGCTTGGACTTCAATTTTAGTTGCAATGTCTTTTAATTTTGAGGTTATGCATTCATCCAAAAGATCTTTTAAATCTGCGATCGACATTTTTCCAACTGCCATTTTACTTGAAATATCAATCAGATATCAATTTCTTGTTATTTTGTGGATGTTCCGGCGAAGTATCTTGCAAGTTTCGTTTTGGTTGCATATATTATGTACAATACGATCAAAGAGGCAATGTCGAAACAAACCCCACAATACCGCGTCGAATGAGAATAATTTCATGACAATACGATGAGTGGTTCGCGAGATAATCGAGCTGAAAAAACGTAACGCACATACGCACATACGAACACACATACACACACACAGACATCATCATAAAAAACGCTTGATTCGGATACTAGTGACCTCGAAACATGGAGATAGGCAAAAATTGGAGATTCACCAAATCGGCCCCATTACAATAACTTCCTCTGGGAAGTTAAAAAAAAAAACATCAAAAATAAGGTAGTATTCTGTTTGATCAAGCTTTTAAGCCTACAATCTAAAAATCATTGCATTACATTAATTCCCACACAGAAAAGCAACATCATACAGTGTACGCCAGAATCGATTATACAGTGCTGCATAGGAACTAACGAGCTTAAGTATCGATTGACATCACAGCGCAAACAATTACAAATCAGAATAAATTTTGGAGTTAGTCTGGTGTTTCAAGCCAGAGCCAGACTAACACTAGAAACGCGGGGTGATTTCCAAAACTCACGTTGTATATAATACGGAGCATATTCGTGTCATTCTTGAATAAAACGTAAAGTAATATATGTAATTCCATCATACAAGATTAGACTCACTTAAAAATCGAAAACCATCAATTGTACGTAAATTATCACTAAACATCGCATCAAAACCACTCGTCAGCCAGATTCTGCCAAAAAGATTTCGTTTTATAATATTAAATTTTAGCTGAAATAACGACAAGCAAAGCTGCAGTGCACTTCAACTTTGGAAAGTCGGGTAAGTCCTTTTAAATTCTTTCCCTCATAAAACCTAACGAAATCTATATTTTGAACAAAGTATGACTGACAAGTGAACATCCTATTTTTTCATATCTTTTTATCATAATTGAAGGATTGAGTGAAACTTGTTAATGTAATCGAGATCAATCAAAAGCAAAACCAAGAAAAAAAAAACAAAATTAAGATTAGAGTAAAAAGCTTCTAAAAGCACAGATTAAGAAGAGAATGCTTATGGTTCTACATATAAATTACTAGTACAAAAACATATAAATCCATTATTACAGAAAACGTTGATTAAGCTCGATTAGTTTCACTCAAGCTTGACTGAGCATGTTTAAGTCAGGGTTGCCAATGTAATACCTCTTAGAGCCAATTTATTGACTCTCCATTAACTTTAAAATCGACATTAAAAAAGGAAAATTTTAAATTAAACGCAAAATTGTTTTATTGAGTCTCTTTTAACGATTTTTTTGACACTTGCTTTCATTAACTAATGGGACAATAAATTTAAAAGTGTTTTTAGTTAAAATGCCAAATTCGGCTTTTTAAGAGGGATATTTAGAACTAATGGAGCTTTTAAAGAAGGTTTCTATTTATTCACTCTCCGTTAGCGCTAGTTGTCAATTTTTATTTCATTTATTAATTGTTCGAAAATGTCTTCGTGAGTAGAAGTAGTTAAGAATATTTGTTGGATTTGAGTGAAAGTCCTTCAACAGAATGAAGAAAATACTGAATGATGGCTAGGCAAGGTTGAATATGGGATAATAAAGACTTTTTTCCAATGATTTCGGCTAGTGAAAACCAGTGTAGTGAGAGTACTTGGGATCATTCTATACGATTTGGAATACTCTATGCAAAGGTAAGGTAGGTAGAAATGGCTGTTCCACTTCCGTGTAGGACACAATTAGCGCTGAGGGCGCCGTTTTGATCTGCAAAGGTAAAGAAATATGAAAGAATGAATAGTATAGCTCCACTTGACGTAGGTATCTTCTAGGTCACGGTGTATAACACCGATTGCTCAGTTAGTAATTTAATTACGTTTTTTTTGCTTTTTGGTCTATGCAAATTAATATTGCCGATTTTGCTGGTGTTAGCACTTCGTCAATATTCGTCAAAAATCCAATATTTGTAATACCCAAAGTTTCTTGGTCCATTGTCAAAACTAGATCTAGATTAATTCGCACGCCTGAAACAATTTTCGAATTGACTGCAGCTAGTGGACACTGGACAGTATTTCTTGAACCATCGGAGCTATTGACTACACTTACGTCAATGTATGCAGGTGGGCTTAGAATTTCGCCTACAGAAAAGGATGGTAACCTTTAAACGTGCATGAAATATATTCAGCCCGGCGCATCACAAGACCAATCTTTTTTCAATAATTTATCAAATTAAAAGGAAACTAGAACGCGTTACATACGGAGACATCATTCATTCATTAGAGACTCAGGGTGTTATATTAAAATATTATGGTAAAGGTTAAGTAAATTCGCCTTTATAACCAATGTGAAGTACTACTCATATAATAAAATCATTGTCTCTCTAACTAGTCGTTTCAATTCACATTTAATTTTTTTTATTCACTTCAAATTGAAGTTTAATTAAAATAATTCTTCAAACTGTTTTGACATTTCACTTTAAATATTTCAAAAACAAACTAATATCCTTGGGATATTTTTAAAAGGCTGTCATATTTAAATGTATCATTAGAAGTCGGGTTTTTAACAGGGGCGATTCCTCATAGTTGGCTAGTTTAGCGGCGCTTAACCAATAATTTCAGAATACAAATTAATTTTTTTTTCTAATATATAAACATTATTCTTATGTTAAAGTCAATAAACGACAACGAATACGTTACAATATTGTAAGGACTTAATCACTTAATAGCAACAAAACAGAATTTCCTACCAATATGTATTTTTCATTGCATACAAACAAAACTCTCATGCGAAAATCTATCATGAAACTATATTTAGCTCCAAAGTTTGCGCTAACAGATTTCATACAATCTTCATAAACAGAAAATGAACACATTTGAATAAATGCCTTCAAAATGAACAGGAGGGTTAGCGCAAAAATCACAGCTAACTATGAAACGAGAACACAACACAGCGACAGGCAAGAGCCAACACATACAGATACGAGTCGCTTCGTACACGAAACAAAACTCTCATGCAAAAATCTATCATGAAACTATGTTTAGCTCAAAAGTTTGCGCCAACAGAATTCATACAATCTTCTTAAACAGAAAATGAACACATTTGAATAAATGCCTTCAAAAATGAACAGGAGTTTTAGCGCAAAAATCACAGCTAACTATGAAACGAGAACACAACAACGACAGATACGAATACGATACGAGTCGTTTCGTACACGAAACACGAACACGATTCGATTACACGAGTAACGAAAACGATAACGAGCCTGCTTCTGCTGTTTGCTGTGCTGTTGCTTTGGCTGTTGATGGGCTGTGCGCTGTGGGCTGTCGCTGTCGGCTGTATGCCTATGCTTTTTTTTTTACTGAACTTCATATGCAAAATGAACCTTGTTTCTTATTATGTTAATGTTAATTTTTATATTATTTATTTTTTACTTGCGACACATAAGAATATAGGCAAAAATTGCATTCGTAAAAAAAACTTGAAATTCCAATCAAAAATAAACAATGATAGAGAAGACGGAAAACCTGCTCCGACGATTCCGTCTGTCTGTCTGTTATTGCACCTGTAGCCTTAACCACTGCTTCCGTTGACTTTAAATTAATATTAAATATACATAGCAGTTTGAGCGAATTTGGATGGGTGGTTTTTTTATTTTATTTTTTAAATCAAAATTTAGGGTAGCCACCATACAATTTTTTCGGCCAAAAGCTTCAATTTTCTCAAAAACAGCTCCTCCGATTTTTCTTAAACATCCTCGTAAATTTTTTTTTTCGGAACACTGGTGTTTTTAATGTAAAAAATTATGTTTGTATTGCTCCAATACGGTACCTCTCATAGAACCGTTTTTTTTTGTCAAAAGATTTCCTCTAAAAATAATGGTCCGAATAAAAATATAAAAATAAAATAGAGTGACACGACAGCTCTTGAAGAGCCAAGGCCTAAGTGACTTACTCTCATCAACAATTTTCTGGGTGCGTGTGGAAAATTGAGGGGACCTACAATTTGATTGATACTCTTTGAAGTTTTGTCAGTTCTTCGCAAGAGGCAGTAGGTACCCGTGAAAGATGAACTACAAACTTTATGGGCACGAGTATGACTCGAACTCACGACGTTCTGCATGGCAACCTAACCACTTAGCCACGGGCAGCTGCGGTCCGATTAACGTCTTTTTTTTAGAAGTATATATAATATTGCACAAATAATATTTTGTTTTCAAAAAACATTTAAAATTTTTTGGATTAAAAAAAAATTGTTTTGAATTTTTTTTTCAAAATTCCAATATTGTAAGACGTACGAGTATATTAACATTTTTTTTCAATATTGCATACCCAGATTAATTTTAGGACATTCTAGAAAAATTGTATGCATAAAAAAAATATTTAAGGAAAACCTCTCCACGGAATTAAAAAAAAAAAATTAAATACTTTTAAAGAAATCTTATGGCATATTTTTTTTCAAATAAAATGTGCTTTTTATGTACTTTTAAATTTTTATTTATGAATTTTAAATACTTGTTTTTATTGTTTTTATTTATGAATTTTAAATACTTGTTTTTATTGTTAATGTTTTTTTGTGTGTTAAGTTTGGAGTACTGGAGCAAAGTGCGTGCGACCCAGTCGTGCAATTTTTTTTGTTGTATTTTAAACTTTCCCGAAGAACGTTGATATAGCTAACCCACAAAACTTGACCAAGAATCGCCACTGGTTTTTAACTAATAGGGGTTGAATAAAAAGAAATTTTAACTGAGGAATCGTAATGGAGGCAGTAATAAGAAGCGGTTTTAACTAACAACGAATTATTGCTAGTTTAATCGAGAGTCAATAAATTGGCCCTTAATATTTTTTTTTTTATAAGCCTCATATTAACATAGTTTGATGCGTACAGATTTAATTGATTTTTTTTGTATAAACTGTTCATAATCATTATATTAAGATTAATTAAGTTGACAACTTGACTTACTTTCACTTATGATCCCCAATTAAAATAAATAAACTCTTTGAATTTATGAAAAACAAAGGCATGTTTTGTCGTACGTTTGGTGGATATTAGTTTCCATTTGGATGTTTTAAATTAACATTAATGGTGCAATAGGAAGAGACAATCGGTTTCAATGACTCTTGGTGATAGTTTGGAAAAAGGTTCGTAAAGACTTCCTTTAGTTTAAATAAGGGGTCATTGAAAAAGAATCGAGTGACTCAATGACCATGGGAATTTCCACGGAAGTTCAAGGGTGGGGCAACACTCAGGATCCCAATTAACATCTCGGGGTCCCAATTGTGCGGTTCTAAGAATATTTTTAAAGGTTTTGCGTCGATTATATTTTTTTTGTTAATATTACGTTTCCGACATGAAATAGTGTCAACGGTTGTTCAACAACAACCACTGGTGATCCGCAAGCATGCCGAACCGAGCCTTGTAAGTTGAACGACTCATTCGAAGTTTCTTCACTTTAGTATCAGGGAATCCTGTGGTCCTGGTGCGAGAGAAGGAAAAGTATGTCATCACAAACCCTCGGATGAGAACATCTTTAGAACCACGTTACAAATCTTTCAAAACTCAATCCATTGTTATAGAGTTTGTAAAATAGGGCTTTACGATCAATTTTATCTACCTTGAAGTACGCGAAAAACACAAATAGTTTCCTTTTTTTATTCTATGTATGTTCCAGCTATATTCTGTAGTACAAAGATATTGGGAGCGTTCAGTTTGGTTTTGGATAGCCTATCTTAGATAGTTTATCCAACTTGTTATTCATGAACGAGTTAGGTTAGGTTAGGTTTAAAGTGGCTGTCATGTTAGTTATCCAGATAGCCTATCCAAGTCAAAGTGAACGCGCCCATTGTCTATTGTTGAAACCATTTCGAAATCCTGCTTGATACCTTGATACTCGTTGATTAGCTTTTCATTTTCAATACATTTCGTCATTCAATTGTTCATCAGCTTTGTAAACACTTTATACGAAGTATTAAGGAAAGATATACCCCTGTAGTTAGCTGCCGCTCTGCGAAGAGTGGGTGAGGGTTTGGAAAGGATTGCTTGCAATTCCAAGTACAGATTTCTTGCCGCTCATGTGCGGAAGGTTCAACCTCCAAGTGGTGCAGAGCGTCAACTTGACTTCGGTCAGGGCGAATGAACCTACGTTTTATTGTACATGTATCATAATCACTTTCTTTTGATACCGTGATTAATGAGACTGTACTTGATTATCATTGTGATAGAATAAGGCACTAATGAGTGTTCTTAAGAAAAGTGCGTGGTGCATGGCAATATGTCATGCAGTCTTCCAGTTTGGCCGACCGGCTCCTTTCTGGTAAAATGGACTGCATGACAATGGACACCAGTGTTCCTGGTGAGCCGTTAACTCAACGAAGCTGGAAAACTATCCTTTTGGTTTGTACGGATGTGTGATAATTTCACACATCCTATAGAATGTATGATGATAATGTCATACATTCACAGAGTACAAAATAACAAAAGAGACTACCATGTCTTCTGAAAAAACTGGTGCTCTGGGGTAGTTGTGCCCGGATTCTAATTGAATCTCAACTACAGTTGCGGTCGACCCCCTTGTGGGAGTTTCAGAGTGGCTGTGGTTAACGAGAAATGCGTTCTCGGTAACTGAGTGATGGTGTTCCTTAAGCTCAGTTACATAGATAAAAACACATCTACCAGTATGGCTTTTTTTAACGGGAAAAGCAAACTGGTACTTGAGAAAAATGGAAATGACGGAAGGTAAAGTCTACGGCAATAGGACAGATGCAGAAGATTAATCTTGCCTTTTTTTCATATTCTACAAGGCAACATACACCATAAATATACATGTAATTCATGCATATAAAAATGGAGTGGATTGGAATTCAATCCACCACGAAATTAGGGCCTTGAGCCAGGTGTTCGTGTGTATTTGTTTTCCTAATCTGTAGTTAGCTGCCGCCAAGGCCTAAGTGGCTTACACTCATCAATAATTATCTGGGTGCGTGTGAAGAATTGAGGGGACCTACAATTTAACGCCGATTATGAACGTCAAAGTCACTTTTTCATGACAGATTGATACTCTTGGAAGTTTTGTTAGCTCTTCGCAAGAGGCAGTGCCCGTGAAAAATGAAATAAAAACTATGAGCACGAGTAGGACTCGAACCCACGACGCGACGTTCTGCTTAGCAGCCAACGCACCTAACCACTAAGCCACGGACACGAGAAGCTGCCGCAGATACCTATGTTTCCTATTTTGTGAATTGGGAAAATAAAAGCTTCTTTGAACTGTTCGGGAATCGTTCCCTAGTCCAAAATTATATTAAAGGCAGATGTTAGCTTAGTTTTGACATTGTCTGTAGCATACTTAAAAAGATCTAAGGGAATGCCATCTGGTCTAGGAGCTTTTCGTTCTTTAAGCTATTCAAGAACTGAGTTTGTTTGTTTTGGGCGCTTCTAGCATATCATTGGATTTAGCTTGTACTGCATAGTGTATAGGAAGGACAGGAAGGACATAACCTGTTAGATTCAATAATGTTTGTTCCATTAACGAAGTGGCTTCTAAACGAACGCTAATTATTAGATTTAAACCATTGAATTGATTGATTGCCTTCCAAAATTCGCTGGCATCCTTGCAGCAAGTTAGCTTCAAAGCTTCAGTTTCGACAAATTTCTTCTTTTTTTCCTTATTAATTAGTTTAAAAGCAGTATTTGTTTTGGAAATATGTATTCCCAAACTTACAGAACGCTTTCAGCCATCTAAATGATTTCCTTCATTTCCTTCACATTGAAACCATATTGCTTTATAAAGATTTCCTATGTACTTGTATACAAATGGGGTAGGATCTTTTAATGATGGTTTCATTATTACTTAGATCAGGAAGTGAAACTCTTCTAAGCAAAAGTTGCGTTCTGGGTTGATCCGATACTCCCTTTCGTGTTTGGATTTCCATGATATCTTAGGAGGAAGTTGTATGGTAGTTACTTCTTCACGTTCAATTGGCGTATGTTCAGAATACTGTTCACATCCCATTTTAAAGTCTGCTAGTAGGAGATCCAATGCCCTCTTGCCAAACAGTAGTCCACAACCGAAGAGCCTTACGAATGTAAATTCTCCGTGACTATCAAAAGGGCTTACACCATTCGTGATCTGGAAACCAAATGCATCACACATCTCCAGCAACTTGACTCTTCTTGTGTTTTTTTGTTGTTTTGAAATTCAATTTTCTGGTGAATCGATTCTCTCTTCCCTCCTCTTTTGCTATCCTTGCGTTGAGGTCACCCATTATCATAATTTTATCGTATTTACTGTGTTCATTCAGACTCTAAAGAATAGAAAACTCTTTGTTCCAGTGGTTTCAATTAATGTAGGGTAACAGCACCAGTCTCCGGTCAGAAAACTTTTTTTTTACTTTCAACGTAAATATCTTTATTTCTGTTAGTGTTTCATTTAAAATGTTATTAATCACGCTTCAAACGAAAACTTGCCAAGTGAACTTGTAAGTTTTCATCCAAACTATTTTCTATTTTCTTTTAATATTGTTGTATTATTTTCTATGATTTAAGATATTCAATATAACACATTAAATGTGAGAACTTGGCGTTCTTTTAGATCTCATTACTTTTGGTGGCTGATTTTTTAAACAGTGTTGTTCGCCGTAAGAGAACTTGGCTCTTTTCCTTACATTTTATGTTTTTGTTCTGATTTCACATCTTTTCGCAGTTTTTTTTTTAATGGAAGCATGAACCTCGAAATAACTTAATAAGCAAGCAATTTGCAAACTTTAACAATACATATAATTTCTCTGCCAATTTATAAATAAATAATTGGTAGGTTAGGTTAGAATGGCTGTCTAGATGTCATATTTAGACCCCAAGGGTCCATTGTGAAACCACTAAAGAATGTTACTCATGGAGTTTTATGAAGTTAAACAAACCAGAATTCTAAATTTCAACATCCCATGACCATTTTAAGAAAGTCGGTGGCAGCCACGCCCCTTTAATGAAACTGCAATTTTATACTTATATTTTCTCTTATACTCAACCGAAACCCTATCAGAATTTCGAATTTAAACGTTTTCGACCATTTTAACAAAGTGGGCGGATACCATGCCCCTAAATGGAAATAGATTTTTTTCTCATTTTTTTCATGTTATTCAACCAAAACTACGACCGTTTTAAGATAGTGGGCGGAAACAACGCCCCTAAATGAAACCAAAATATTTAACGTATGTTTTTCCTTATATTCAACCAAAACCCTATTAGAATTCCGAATTTCAAGATCCTACGACCAGTTTTAGAAAGTGGGTGGATACCACGCTCCCTAAATGAGCAAATTGAAATTTTCGATTTTTTCCTTTGTAAACACCCGAAAACCTACCATTGCACCAAATTTCAAGATTCTGCTATTGTAAGAAGTGCTTCATAATTTTGATGATCAGTGAGTCAGTCAATTACGGTTTTTGAAATTTTTGCTGTTCAATATCTCAGGAAGTAGTGGTTCTACAAAATAATTTTTTCACAGGGCCTTTGTGCCCATGAAATTAATACGTAATTCAAATTTGAAACTTCTAACTCTATAAGTTCAAATGTTATGGGGGTTAAAATTGTGCTTGAGTTCGATCCTGTAAAAAGGGAGTAGTGCTTGAACTTGGCTGGGCACTACCGTGCCCTTTGATAAATCATCATCTTTGTATTTGTACTTGTATTTGTATTTATTTGAAGAGCTAACGCTGTACATCAAGATGAACTTATAGCTAGTACAGGAATAATTTATAAAGAAAACAAAAATATTAATTTATGCGTGGAAAACTTAAAATAATGAATTAAAAACTAAAATTACAAAGAAATAACAATAATAAGAGAAAGATATTAATAATTTAAACTTAAATTTATGTAGTAATAAAAAAAGAAAAAGAAAGAAAAGAAAAAAAATCGCAACCAAAACATTAAAAGAAAATAACAAAAATAAATAAATTAAGTTATCTCAACTCAGACTGGAAAGGTAATCAAAGCATAATTTAAGAAAAACCCTGTGCTCAATTCTCGACTTCACATGACTGGGCAAATCATTCCAGAGCTTGACAGCGTAAATGAAAAATTGCCTGCTTGAAGTCAAGCAGGTGCGTATAGAAGGTCGCAGTACCATAGACCGGTTTGAAGAGCAAAAAGTCATTTTATCAAACAAATATCTAGGTTCCTTATTGTGAATAATTTTGAAGAGTAGGGAGCAGCACCGATATTTTAAAAAAATTATCCAGGTTGCATCCAAGAAGTTGAGTAGCTTCTGACGAAATATGATCAAATCTACGAACATTAAAGACATATCGGGCACATGAATTAACGGCGACTCTGAGCTTTTGAAGGGAGAGGTAATCAGGGTTGGCAAACAACTCACAGCCATATGATATTATTGGAATTATAAGAGATTTTACCAGCCTCAACTTGACTTGTCTTGGTAGAATTGTTTTTTAGTTGATAACCCTCGGAGCGAAGCATATACTTTTGACGTAATGGAACTAATGTGATTATCCCAAGTTAGTTTGTTATTGAAGATAACGCCAAGATTTTTAGCATGGCTAACGTATTCAACTGGTCGTGAGTTTAAAAGGATAGGAGGAAAGTCAGAAAAATGTAGTTGATGTTTAGATATTGGTATGGCTTTAGTTTTTTCTGGGTTTAGTTTAAGACCATTACGTTTAGACCATTCATATATATCGAGAAATCTTCGTTCAGTTTTGCAATTGCGTCCTCGACCATGCCAATCGGAAAACTTATATAGAGTTGGACATCGTCCGCATATATATGAAAGCGACAAAAAGATATAACGGAAGGTAGGTCATTAATAAACAATGAAAACAGTAATGGACCAAGAATAGATCCTTGCGGAACACCGTTATGAACAGGAAGAAATAGGGACAATCAAGGACGTTTTTAACCCCCCATAACTTTTGAACCCATAGAGTTAGAAGCTTCAAATTTGAATTACGTATTAACTTCATGGGCACAAAGGCCCTGTGAAAAACATAATTTTGTAGAACCACTACTTCCTGAGATATTGAACAGTAAAAATTTCAAAAACCGTAATTGACTGACTAACTGACTGACTGACTGGCTGACTGACTGACTGATCATCAAAATTATGAAGCCCTCTTAACAATAGCAGAATCTTGAAATTTGGTACAATGGTAGGTTTTCGGGTGTATACAAAGGAAAAAATCAATTTGCTCATTCAGGGGGCGTGGTATCCGCCCACTTTCTAAAACTGGTCGTAGGATCTTGAAATTTGGAATTCTTTTAAGGTTTTAGTTGAATAACATGAAAAAAAATGAGAAAAAAATTTATTTCCGTTTAGGGGCGTAGTATCCGCCCACTTTCTTAAAATGGTCGAAAACGTTTTAATTCGAAATTCTGATAGTGTTTCGGTTGAGTATAAGAGAAAATATAAGTATAAAAATGCAGTTTCATTAAAGGGGCGTGGCTGCCGCCCACTTTCTTAAAATGGTCATAGGATGTTGAAATTTAGAATTCTGGTTTGTTTAACTTCATAAAACTCCATCAGTAACATTCTTTAGTGGTTTCGCAATGGACCCTTGGGGTCTTAATGTGACATCTAGACAGCCACTCTAACCAAACCTACCTATTATTTATTTATAAATTGGCAGAGCAATTAGAGTGTTAAAGTTTGCAAATTGCTAGCTTATTAAGTTATTTCAAGGTTCATGCTTCCATAAAAACTTTGCAAAAAGATGTGAAATCAGAACAAAAACATAAAATGTAAAAACAGAGCCAAGTTCTCTTATGTGCGAACAACACTGTGTAAAAAGTCAGCCACCAAAACTTGTTAATTTTCATCCAAAATATTTTCTATTTTCTTTTAATATTGTTGTATTATCTTCTACGATTAAAAATATTCAATATAACACTTTTATTACATGTAAGAACTTGGCGTTCTTTTAGATCTCATTACTTTTGGTGGCTGACTTTTTACACAGTTTTGTTCGCACATAAGAGAACTTGGCTCTGTTTTTACATTTTATTTTTTTGTTCTGATTTACTATTACATGAAACAGTTTGCATTCGATTTGTCATATATGAAAATGAAATATAAAGACTTGTGTTTATGATTTATATCAGTAATCAAGTGAGAACTGAGTATGAAAGTTTTTTCAATGATTGTTGTTATAAAAGTTATTCATGTGACATCCCCTTTTTTTTAAAACAAAAAACAGAACAAGATACATATTCAAATTCCTTAAAATTAATAAAACGAAGATATTAAAACAAGATAAATAACAATAATAAGAACAAAAAGAAAAGAAATTAAACGAAAATAATTCAAATATATTTTTTTTTTTAACTAAGCAACAAAAACAAAAATACTATTAATTAAATTGAACATTACTTAAGGGGTGTCGAGAAACTTTCAAATTTTATTTTTTTTTTGTTGAGTGATCAGAAGGATCAAACATTTTTTAAGGTCGTACAATAAATTCTTCCACTTCGGGTGCGCTTCTCGAGCTGGTTTCCATCTGTGATATTTACATCATCCGATACTGTGTTACTTGGTTCCTTCGAGTTACTTGGTCCAGCTTCTTGATTTTGTATATCGTGCTCTAAAATTGGTAATTCTACGATGTTGGCCTTTGTTTTTCGAAGATGATAGGAATTACGGCCATATTGTTTGCCGTTATTTGCTTCAACGATAACAGATCGTGGATATTCAGTTTGTTTAACGACTGTTGCTGGCTTCCATTCTCTATGACCGGTTTTTAAAATAATTTTGTCGCCACTTTTGAACGCTTCTCTTGAAATCGAAACTCTGTCAGTATATTTCTTTTGTTCCTCACTTAAACGTTGTTATTCAGCCGACACTCCAACGACCGGATGTGGTTTTAATTTTGCGACGTCGATGGGTAATGTTGAGCCTGTTTTTCTGCTGAACAATCGTTCTGCTGGAGACTTGAGCACTTAATTAAGATCGGTGTTTCTGAGAATAAGTAATGCTTTGTAGATACACTTTGCACTTTTTTATCAAATTTTTTGCAGTTTGGACATTACGCTCAGCGAATCCATTTGATTGAGGATAATGTGGAGAAGACATAATGTGTTTGAATTGCCATTGTTTTGCAAAGTTAGCAAATGCATATGAACTGAATTATGGTCCACCATCAGTTTCCAATACTTCTGGAATGCCATGTACTGCAAACCACATTCTCATAAAAAGAATAACTTCATTGGATGTTGAGCTCTTTAAGCTTTTAAAATGAATGAATCCCGAATAATGGTCTGCAATAAGTAAATAGTCCTGGCCACTAATTGTGAAAATGTCTAAAGCCACTCGTTGAAAAGGAAATAATGGTGCTTCTCTAACAATAATTGGCTCTTGGGTATAAGCCTTTTGCGATTGTTGACAAATAACACATTGTTCCACGAAATTTTTAACATCATTTGATTGTCCATGCCAGTATAATGATTCTCGAGCCCTTGATAACGTTTTGTTGATTCCCGCATGGTCGACGTGTAATTGTGATAGCATATTCGGAATTTCGCTTTCTGGCACAATTAATTTATGACCTTTAAATAGCAAATTGTCATCACATACAAGTTCATGTCTGAATGTTATACATTTTTTTAGCGCTTTTGGAACTTTGCTCGCGTCCTTAGGCCAACCTGCGATTAAAATATCTCTTAGAAGTTGAAGATCATGATCTTTTTCTGTAGCGCGTACGAATCTCATCCTAGCTTCATCACTTATTGAGATAACTGCATGAATGAATCCTCCATCTTCTTCTTCTTGTTGTTCAACGTTATCACAGTCTCTACTTAGTGTATCAGCTATAGGAATTTTTGAACCTTTGATATATTTTATGACCGGGGAATACTGCAGAACATCCCACAATATGCGTTGTAGTCTCATCGGTGCCTGGTGCAATGGGTTTTTAAAAATACTTTCGAGGGGCTTATGGTCTGTTTCGATGAGTAGTTTTTTGCCATAGATGTACTGATGAAACTTGACACATGCAAACCGGATAGCCCAGGCTTCATTCACAATCTGAGGCTGATTTTGCTGGGATTGGGTAAATGCTTTAGTGGCGTATGCTACTGGCTGATTTTCTTGCATAAGACAAGCACCCCACCCATTGACTTACTACTTGCATCAACTGACAATTTTACTGGTAAATTGACGTCGTAGTATCTTAATACAGGTGTGGATGTAAGAACATGTTTGATATTTTCAAAAGCTTTTTGTTGTTCGATTTCCCATACCCATCCTGAATCTTTCAGGAGAAGTCTACGTAATGGTTCAGTAATTTCGGATTGATTTTGAATGAATTTACCCAAATAATTGACCATTCCTAACAAACGTTGGAGTTCTTTCACATTAGTCGGTTTTTTAAGTTTCAATATCGCATCAGTCTTATTTGTATCAGCTATACACCCATTTTCAGTAAATATGTGGCCTAAAAATTTGACTGAATTTTTTTCATACTCACATTTGTCATGATTTAGAGTGAATCCAGCATCTGTTAGACGTTTCATTACCATTTTCGTAGTTCTTTGAAGCTGTTCTTTGGTTGTTGCATATAAGAAAATGTCATCCATCGCAACTTCACAGTTTTCAATGCCTTCGAGTGTTCGATTCATGATTTCCGAAAAGATTTCGGGTGCTGATGAAATGCCAAATGGTAGTCTTAAGAAGCGATAACGACCTCATGGCGTTGACATAGTTAAATACTTTGAAGTGTTTTCACTTACCTACTCTTATCTGCCAAAACCCTTTTAAACAGTCTAATTTTGTGAACCATTTACTATTGGAAACTTTAACAGAAATTTCCTCTACTGTTTTCATTGGAAAATAGCGACACCTAATGTTTTTGTTTAAATCTGTTGGATCCATGCAAATACGTCCGTTTTTTGTTACAAGCGTTGGGCTTACTGCTGGAGTTGGCTCAGATATTGGTGCTATAACGGCTAGCTTAACCATTTTATCAAGATCATTTTTAACTTGATCGCGAATTGCATGAGGAATTTTTCTTGCTGGAAATATTTTGAATTTCGGGTTTTCTATGAAATCTATTTCATATTCAAATGTCTTACAACATCCTAATTTAGCTCAGTTATTGGTTTTACTTTGACTATCGTTAACTGCATGCACTCTAATTACATAACCAAGTTTTTCGCATGCTTCAAAATTGGCTGTAAATCACCCTTAACTATTTTAAAATTCAATAAATGCTCACCTCGTGTATTTTTGCATAGTAATTTTGCTTGTCCCACAACATCAATCTTTCCTCCATTATATGTTGTTAATGGTTTGATTTTTGACGTTTTGATCTTTGCTCCCAACTTAATTGCTAGTTTTTCGGGAAGACAGTTGCAGTCAGCTCCTGTATCCAATTTTATTTTGACTTTTCCGCTGCCTATTGTAAGTACATCTTGCCATCTCTCTTGATTTACATTGCTGCTATTAACTTCACCGTCATAAATAGCTCCCACCTGCCAGGAACTCGATTCGATTATAAATAAATAAATAAATAAATAAATAAATAAATAAATAAATTGAAGAACTTGAAGAGCTTTCGTTATCAGAAACAGCCCGGACATGCCTTTGTTTGTATTTAGATTTGGATTTCGGTGCGCTCTTTCTAAACTTTTCTTCTTTTCTCACTTTCTTTTCTTTGTTTTGAAAGCAACAAATAGCAAAGTGGCCTTTTGATCCATAGGTATGGCAAATTTTCCCAAACGCTGGACATTCTCTATATCCATGTCTACTACCACAACGTCGACAATTGAACTCTTTATCTTCCTTAATTAAGTCAATGGATGTTCCAGCTCGTGGTTCATTGCCAAGTGTGTTTATTTGCTTACTCGCCCGATCTGCTGCACGGCAAATTCGTTTTGCTTTATCTAAAGTTAAATTTTCGTCCATCCAAAGTCTTTGTCGAACCTGGTCTGAATTTATTCCAATTGAAATTTGGTCTCGTATTAATTCATCGTTATTGGTGAATGAACATCTTTCGACTTGCAGCTGGACTTTTTGTAAGAAATCTTCGAAAGATTCATTTGGTTGCTGTTTTATATGATGAAGTACATAGCGTTCGTAGGTTTCATTTTTTTAGGGGCGAAGTGAGTTGCAAGTTTTTCTTTAATAACAATTAAATCTTTCTTTTCTTTTTCCGTCAGTCCAAAACTTTTTAAAACCTTTATCGCATCGAGGCCAATTATAACTTTGAAATTAGCAAGCTGAACGTCTTGATTTTCGTCTTTTATTTTTGCTGCTACAAAATAGTTATCATATTTTTCTAGCCAATCTGTCCATTCTTACGACATATCAATATCGTTATTGACTAAAAGCGGTTTTGGAGGCTTGAACGACATTTTTTTAAAATTTTTATTTATTTCTATTTCAAATTTTTTTTTTCTCGTTACTTCTGACACCATGAAATATAAAGACTTGTGTTTATGATTAATATCAGTAATCAAGTGAGAACTGAGTATGAAAGTTTATTCAATGATTGTTGTTATAAAAGTTATTCATGTGACAGAAAAACTCAGTCTATTAGAGGTATCACAGAAATTAAAATATCGCATAAGTTTATCACAGAGAATGTTTGGATTGACACAGTCTAATTCTTTCGAAAAGTCCAATGATGTTATCACAGTTGTATAATTAGAATCAATTGCCACTCGTATATCGTCAGAGGCTTTTATTTTTCATTTCATTTATTAATATTAATAAAGCGGAAGTGCAGCTATGTCCAGATCGAAAACCAGACTGCAGAGGATTAAGACGTTGGTTGAATTTGATAAATTCTTTTATTTGGTTACTGATAAGGAATTCAAATACTTTAGATAGGAAAGGAAGGATGGCGATGGGTCTGTATTCGGAATTTGTGCCTTTTTTTGGGATTGGGATAATTTTAGATTTTTTCCATAAAGAAGGGTATGTAGATGTCATAATTATGGTATTGAATATATGGGTAATATAGGGGAGGATAAGAGGAAACAGAATTTTGACAAAGTCAGGGTGAATGTTGTCCAGACCCATAGCCTTAGATTTGATGGAAAAGACTGCATTTCCCACATTGTAGACGTCAACTCCTACAAAATTGAATGTATTTTCATTTACGTTGTCACTCGGTGGTGTTAAGAAGGCTGAGACAGAAGACGGTGTGGTTGTGGAAAACTTAAGGTTAAGTTCATCTAGATCAATATCGTCCGCAACTTGAGCATTATCTTTTTGCAATCCGATATTACGGACTTCTTTCCATAAAAACTTTGAGGAGCGATCAGCTTTGAATCTATTATTATAATAGTTAAGTTTAGCGGTCTTGATAAGCTTTGTAACAAGGTTACGAGATGTTTTAAAGCTACGAAGCATTACAACACAGCCAAAACGTTTCCACCGGCGATAAAGTATATCCCGATTTTTGATGGCATTCAGAATGCTATTAGAGAGCCAAGGACAACTTTGCGACTTAATAAGACGAGTTTTAATGGGAACGTGTTTATTAAATAGATAATCAATTGACATTGTCAGGAATTCAGTTTGTTTTTCAACGTCAGACGACAAAAAAAACTGAGTTCCAGTCAAGAGACGAGCAATCATTAAATAGACTTTCAACATTCACATTGCGGAAATCACGATACTGAATGGACTGATTCTCTACCTTATGAAAATGCAAATCATAGGTAGCAAAGACAAAATCATGATATGAAAATACAGAGACAGATAACTGACTATAACATTTAACAAGATTAACATTACTCACAAGAAAGACATCTAACAGAGATGGTGCACAGTTTGGTTTATAGTGCGTGGGCTCAATGTAGTTAACAAATGAAAGACCAAGACTGTTCATAGAGATTTTAAAGGAATTAGAGGAAGAGTGGAGGAGATTAACGTTTAAATCACCGCATAAAATTATTTTTGGTGCAAGATTCGATACATCTTCTACATTTGGAGTTATAACACGAGAGTTTGCTATATGTGGTGGAATATAAAGTGTTCCAAGTATACATTTGCTTTCTTCATTAAGGATATCGATGAAAAAATAGTCGCAGGACTGATTTCCATCTGAGTATTTGACTACGCTAGATCTAATGTAATTTTTAACATCTCAGCTGCAAAACATGGGCCCAAGGCGTGTTCGCCAATAGAAACTCATATTAGAGGTGCTACGGGATCTCTTATTTTATATGGACACATTCTGTTAAGAACATTGCTTACAAGACTTTTAATTCGTTTATGGTTTTAACTCACCTGCTTAGCCAAGTTAACATAACACTTTTTATCGTTCGCATCTAAAGAAGCCCACCATTCGCCAAGTATTTTAGTAATAGCTCTAAGAATCAAAATATTTAGTTTTATTTTCAAAATTGTTACTGTAGTTTTACCTATTTTCATAATTCTTGTATTTATCCTTCACAATACAACGATGTCTTTTACAAAAAATTAAGAAAGCATTCATTGGTCTTCTAGCATGATGTTCTGGTGGACTTATTTGACCTTCATTCTCTATGGAAATACGATGTCTGTGAGTCAATTTTTGTTTATTTATTCTAGAGCATCCGTTGTGCTCTTCATTTTTTTGTGAGTTTGAAGTTAAAATTATGGCTTCAGCATCATTTTCATAATCCAAAAGAGCGAGATTTTCCGTTTTCTTCTTAACATCCTCTTCTTCCTCATCTCCAAATTCATCATAGTCCTCATCTTCTTCTTCATCTTGATTGCTGCTATTACTATCATACGAAGGTTCACTTGGATCAAGGCAACTAATATCATTCTTGGAGTTGCGATAGCGATTCAATTTTGAATAGTTGTGAACGTCTTCTATTTGACGAAAGGCATGTTCTTGGTCCTTGGTTCGGTATATTGGCGTCATTTGTGGAAAATCGCTTTCTTATCACTTATTTCTTCAGCTGATCCTTTCAATGTCACATAAGGCACTTTGGCTATTGAATTTTTACCAACTGAAGAATATTCATATAAGACTAAATAGGACATGTAATAATTGTTTGGAACTAAACAATTAGTGTCATGTACTTTTGTCTTTCTTCAACATCAACCCCATACGTTTTTGGCGTCTATATTATACAATGGAAAGTATTTTCGATGAGGTATATATCTGACATAATTTTTTATTTTCACAATGAGGAGATTTATCTTTGAGAGGCACTGATCATATCTCGCTATTTTTCGTTCCTTTTCGAAATGAATTACATTTGCTATTAATTTTGTGTCATCAAAAGTGGAAAAAGGATAACAGGTGTTTCAATAAATATTCCAAGGCCTGAAAAAAAATTATATATATATATACTTGTATTGCCAAACAGAACAATTTTTTTTTAAATTGCAATTGTAAAATGATACAAGATTACACTTAGGTATTGGTAGAAGATAGTCTAGCCGACTCTTTGTGCATACTGGTACAATTCATTTATTCATTCACAACAAGAAGTTACAAGTGACTTCGAAAATATCCAGCGATATTAGGATGACGTTTACAGTCATGAACAAAAACGTCCAGAAAAGCGAGACAATTCTGTTCCTGACTTTGTTGGCTTAAGCTTTTGGGGATACGCGCAAGCATTGGCATACAAAATGGTAATCGTTGTGCAATCTAATGGTTGTGCAGTTTGGTACAATGTTGCACCATCTCAAACAATCTCGGTTTTGCGTCGCCGAAGAGGTAGAACAATTAATAGTCCGGGAGGCGACCGTACGATTACCTACCTCATCAGCAGAGTGGAAAATTTTGCCACCAGCTAATGGTAAATGACATGAAATTTCCAAAACCAGTGGTCGGGCAGCCTTTTCCTGTGCCTTTTGGCGGCTAAATTGCACTTCCGGTTGCGTTTTTTGGTATCAGCTTATACCATCGGGAAATTGAAAAAAAGTAAATAGAAGTCAATAGACATTTCGTCGAAGATACCAAATCATATGGTCGGACAGAAAGAATTTATTAGTTTACGGTGGTAAGTAGCACTAGGTTTCCAAGACGAAAGATCTACACAGCAACCTGGCGATCTCCGGGTGTTCGAACCACCAATCAAATCGACCATGTGCTAATCGGTGCAAGGCGCACATCCAACAGATGCTGTTACCACAACGGAAAACAAGAGCAGCAAGAGAAGAGTACCGAACAAAAAGGAGAAATGAGAAAAAGACCCCTGAAAAAGTATCCGCAGTTTCTTAGCTCTGAAAGAGTCACAGGCCAAGAACAACACCCGACGATCGGTCATTCGACCAATACTCATGTACGGGGTTGCAGTATGGACTGCACTGGAGAAAGTCACTTACTACGACAAACTCAGCAGATTCCAACGCACTGCATGTCTCTTCATAAGCGGGGCATTGAGAACCACACTCTCAGCAGCTTAGACACTCTCCTCCATCTGACACCCCTCGACATCTTCAGCAAACAAGTGGCAGCGAGCACAGCTATAAGACTCAACGCCTCATCTCAATGGACCAACAATAATGATTAACATTCCATCGTTTTGAACTTCTTCGGCTCTGTACCAAAGTACATAGACTACACTATTCCAAAACCCCAATTTGGGAAAAACTTCCATGTATACCTATATCCAGAGATGAATGGATAGACAAAAAACTCCTGGATGACAAAAGCATCCATTTTTATACAGATGGATCCAAGACAAATGATGGAGTTGGTAGTGGTGTGTACTCAAAAAAGCTTAATGTAAGCCTCTCATTCCACCTCCCTTATCATTGTAGCGTCTTCCAAGCGAAAATTTTAGCGATCAAAGAAGTTCTCTCCTGGCTAAGAGAAAACGTGATATCAACTTCTGATATCCGCATCTTCTCTGACAGTCAGGCTGCTATTAAATCTCTCGACGGTGTCTCAACCAACTCTCAAACGGCCCTCGATTGTCGATGAACTCTGATGGAGATGGCGCAGCAATATAACATTCATCTCTGTTGGGTGCCGGGCCACAGAGACATCAAAGGAAATTGTAGAGCCGATGAACTCACTAAAAATGGAACCGTCATACCTATTTCACCTGAAAGGGAGAAGATAGGTATACCGATAGCTACATGTAAACTTTTGCTAAAAGAAACAGCCTTAACGATAACAAACTCTAGGTGGCACAAATTACCAACGTGCGCAGCCACAAAACTCATATGGCCTTCACTGGACCTAAAGCGCTCTAAAGACTTGTTATCTCAGAGC
The DNA here is from genome assembly GCA_943590905.1 of Sphaerophoria taeniata. Lineage (NCBI taxonomy): Eukaryota > Metazoa > Arthropoda > Insecta > Diptera > Syrphidae > Sphaerophoria > Sphaerophoria taeniata. The sequence goes on along the minus strand of OX016541.1, from coordinate 81,755,508 downwards.
AGACTTCATATTAGCTCCCTAATAGGTGTCCTTACGGGACACTGTTTTATAAGCAGACACGCAATAAGACTTGGTGTAGCCTCAAATGACTTCTGCAGGAGCTGTATGGACGAGGAAGAAGAGGACACAATCTCTCACCTTCTCTGCATCTCTGCACATGCCCTGCTCTTTCACTAAGACGCAAACTTCATCTGGGAGAATACTTTTATGATAACCCCAGTGAACTAGCTAATAAGGATATAAAATATCTTCTTCGCTTTATAAAAAGCTGAAAATGGTTCGACTAAAAAGAAGTTATTCTCTAGATTCATATGGTATCACAATGGGCCTTTTCTTTTGGCCTAAGTGTGCGGATTCTGTATCCGCAGCCACTTTAACCTAACCTAACCTAACCTACTCATAGAGCTTCCTACGGTTAACGTGATCCAATTTCAAGTTGCATTAAGTTATTTAATTTAATATATGATGAAAATATCGATTAAATTATGTCTATACTTCGTCCAAAACAAATCTGCAGTACAGGCCTTATGGGGGAGCTTTTTTACTCCGAAGGGTGCCTGTTCAGGAAAAAACATCTAAAATCCCCTTAAAAATATATACTACACCACTGTTTCCGCATACAATTTGCTTTGATTTATTTTGAAAAGCAAGCGTACATCCCCCTATGACCTACTATTACACGGCTGAAGCAGGGCTGAAGCCATACTGATCGTATGCTCGTTTTTGCAAAGCTCTTTCTCTTTGACAAAACAAACATATAAATCAGCGTTGCCAGGAAATTATAATGCTTACTTTTACTTCGATTCTGTAAGGGAGCTTTCAAGAATAGTAGCATTTTCTTAGATAATCGTTGCCATCCCATTTTTTTTTTCATGGTATGCAATAAAAAATTAAAATCCGTTAAAAAAAGAGTAGGCTTATTCAAGGCAGAGAAATATTGATTAATTTGAACAGATTTTTGGGTGCATACATTTGTACAAGTTTAGTGCGGTTATAATTTTTTTGTTGGTGCTGTGTGAAATATAAATTATAAAAACAGTAATTTTAATTAAATGGCTTCAAGTTCTTTGAAGGATTTAAGCGCTGAGAAAAAGAAGAAATAGTTGATGCAACAAATAATGACCATTTAAAAAACAAAACCCAAGCTATAAGACAACTGGGCGACAATTTTTCGGTTTCAGAACAAACTGTTTATAGTGTCCCCAAAGAAAACAAGACCAAAGGCCATATCTCCCCACCAAAAAACAAAAAAACAAAAACTGGAATAGTTAAGATTTCGAATTTGATAATTTATGTAATTCGGTTGTATAAATTATGAAATTCAAAGCTATTTTATGTTCGTATTAAATAATTTTTCTAAAAAGCTCTCCGAAAAATCGAAAGAGTTGCCTTCTATATATTATTAGTATTGTCTTAAACAAAGATTTTCATTTAGAACAATTATTTAATACGAACATAAAATAGCTTTGAATTTCGTAGTTTATATAACCGAATTACATAAATTAATTCGAAATCTTAACTATTACCGCAGATAATAAATTTATACAGATGTCTCACCCTTATGGCGAGAAATGATATATGAAACTGAAAGCTACCAAAAAAAAGCTTTTTCTAAAAGCTTTAACGCATTCACTTAATGCATTAAAAATCTATTATCGCTCGCCTCATTGCCAATAAATGAATACTTAGGCAAGGAAAAAAGCTTCAAAAAGCTCCTTGTCTGTTAAGGCGTTGTCTGTTAAGAGCAAAATATGTTTCATTTTTTTTCTGCAGGGATGAGACATCAGTATAAATTTATTATCTGTGCTATTACTTTTTTTTTGGTAGATATGGCCTTTGGTCTTGTTTTCTTTGAGGACACTATAAACAGTTCGTTCTGAAACCGAAAAATTGTAGCGCACTTGTCTTATAGCTTGGGTTTTGTTTTTTTTAATTACTGTTTTTATTGTATTTATATTTCACACAGCACCAACAAAAAATCCGCACTAAACTTGTACAAATGTATGCACCCAAAAATCTGTTCAAATTAATCAATATTTCTCTGCCTTGCATAAGCCTACTCTTTTTTTTAACGGATTTTAATTTTTTATTGCATACCATGAACAAAAAATGGCATGGCAACGATTACCTGAGAAAAAGCTACTATTCTTGAAAGCTCCCTTACAGAATCGAAATAAAAGTAAGCATTATCATTTCCTGGCAACGCTGATTTATATGTTTGTTTTGTCCATTGAATAAGAAGTACAGGAAGCGGTGTAAGCTACACGCACAGTGTACGTGAGTGAAGCAACAAAAATTTCTGATGGTGTTAAATAGGGGCATTCATCTGTCAAAATACGGGGCACTCATCTGTCAAACTGGGCATGTGCTGTCATTTTGCTGAGCTGTAATTGGTCAAATGTTGTTTTGTATTTTCATCTGTCAAAAAAACATAAACTCGAGTTCAGGGGCGCATTTATTTTTGTTGGTGATCGTAAGGCGCTACACAATTTCTTGTGCTTTTTAACACTTGATCAGTTTGTTCATAGAATGCGCTTTCGAATACGACTCGAAAAAGGACAATAAATATGATAAATTAAGGATGAAAAATGAAGAAAATGTAACGAAAAATAAAAAAAAAAATAATAATCGTGCATGTACACCTTGAACGTTAAACCACCATGTGGTCCAAAAAAGAATTGAAATTGAAAAATTAAATTGATGCACAATCGATATAATCTTGATTCAATCATATTTCGCTTGGCGCCCCTGAGATTAACCATTCAACTGCAGACCAACACTGTTGTAATGCGTTTGTGTTTGTGAAACTCACACTACTTAGAAAAATGCTTCACTTCTTTTTCATAAGACCCCTTCCTGTACTTCTCATTCAATGGTTTTGTCAAAGAGAAAGAGCTTTGCAAAAACGAGCATACGATCACTATGGCTTCAGCCCTGCTTCAGCTGTGCGAATAGTAGGTCATAGGGGGATGTACGCTTGCTTTTCAAAATAAATCAAAGCAAATTGTATGCGGAAACAGTGGTGTAGTATATTTTTTTTAAGGGGATTTTAGATTTTTTTTCCTGAACAGGCACCCTTTGGAGTAAAAAAGCTCCCCCATATGGCCTGTAATGCAGATTTATTTTGGACGAAGTAGGTATAGTAAGAATGGAGATAAAAATTAACCATGCAACATTAAAAAGAAATCGACAAATCTACTATCTCCCTAGAACAGTACCTGAACAACAAATAATCACCTATAACGAAAATATAAAGACAAAGATCAATCAGCTTTTAGAACAATCTAAATAAATAAATAAATATGACAAGCTAGAAAATATTATAAGACTTCAGCAAAAATGTCAATAATGAGCATAAGGACTAACAAAGAAGAATATCAAACGAAACCAAAGCTCTAATCTTAAGAAGAGAAAACTTAAGAACAAAACCACAACTACACAGCCAAGACAAAATAGAGCTAAGTGAACTTAGAAAAACTAGAAAATCTAATATAACGAAGGATAGTCATGAATATAATGAAAATATTATAAAGGATAAAATTAGACAAACAAAATCAATAAAAAAAGCTTAATCATATTTGAATAATACACAAGACTGGATAACAAGCATAAAGGACCAAAACACATTCAACATAACAAACCGAAAAGACATAAATGAAAACGCCACCTTATTTTTCGAAAAACTGTTCACGTCGACTAAAATTATCACAGAAGAAGATACAATAGAGAATAGACAATAGAGGTTCAATACCGATACACACCCCTATGTTCAGCAAAGAAATTATCGAAAGAACCATAGACAAGTGCACCGGAAACGATGGAATATCATCGGAAATGCTAATATACGGAAAAAACTCACATTCCAACATTTTAACCAGCATACTTAACGAAATAATGCAAACAAAACAAATTCCAAAACAATGGAAAGAAACAACGATAACATTAATACAAAAAAAAGGAAAGAAGGACGATATCAATAACTATAGACCAATAAGTAATATTTCTACAATTTACAAGCTCTTCTCCAAAACGCTTTACCGGACCATCAAGGAAGACTTTAATAATAACCAACCAAGGGAACAGGCTGGATTTAGAGAACAACAGACCACTTACAGACAATGAATGAATGAATCAGCTAATAGAAAAATGCAATGAATTTAGACTACCGGTTTATTCCCTATTTATCGACTTTAGTAAAGCTTTTGACTCTGTAGAACACGAAATGATATGGTCCTCCCTGAAAAATCAAAACATGAATCCAAATATAATAGAAACAATTAAAAACATATACAAAAATAACACAGCAAGGATAAAAACAGAGAATATAGGACGCAAATTTGACATAACAAGAGGAGTTAGACAAGGAGATCCACTTTCACCAAATCTATTTATTTCAGTCGTGGAAGACATTTTCCAAAAAACTAACTGGAACACAAAATATGGAATAGGGATATGTGGACAAGTTCTGAACAAGATTTGCAGACAATATTGTTCTCATTGCTACAAAAGCCGCACACATCCAAGAAATGTTAACAGAACTCACTACATTGTGTAAAAATTATGGACTACAAATAAACAAATCGAAAACTTAAGTCATAACAAACCACACGAAAGATGATATAATATTCGACCAAGAAAATATTGAATATCTACGTAGAAGACTACATATATTTGGGACAATTAAAATCGTTTAAGGACGAAGAAAATAAAGAAGTCAACAGACGCATCACAAATACATGGAAACAATTCTGGAGCCTGAAACAAATTTTACAATTAGACCAAAGTGCAGACACAATGAAATATATCTTTGACGCTGCTATTCTACCGATACTTACTCTTATGGACAACAAAGAATGAGCTTGACCGCAAAAACACTTGACCAGCTAAGGATATGTCCGACCAAAATAGAAAGAAAAATTCTTAACATACGACCAACTCAAAGAGTTCGTAATGAAGACATTCGCAATAGAACAGGAATTATTGACGTCATAAACAGAACAAGAAGGCTGAAATGGAGCTGGGCAAGCCATATATCTAGACTTCCGGATCAGAGATGGACAAAAATGGAGACCAGAAAACCAAAGATTAGCAGGACGACCCAATAAAAGATGGAGTGACGATCTGTGCCTTACATGTACAAACTGGAACAACGAAGCCAAGAATAGAGAAACATGGGCAGCCTTGGGGAGGCTTATGCCAATCTATATATATAAAAATGAATGTTGGTTTGTATATTACCTATAGACTCATAAACTACACATTTGATCATGTAATAATCTTTCGAAAAGTTGTTGTGCATAAACCCGGGATGGTTCCTGAGATGGAAAAACTATTTTTTATTGAATTACGTGCGAGAAATACGCAAATAAAAATTGGGTACCTGTAAATTGTTATCGATAATTTCGTTGATTTATCGATATTTTCATTCGATATATTGACCACAGAGCAGATACAGAGAGAAAACCTCCCAAGGTATTTTGCCGCGAAGCTAGGCAAATTGACGGGCCACGCTTTAAATGTACACTTACGTACATGTGTGCATACATATACGCAGCTGATTCTGATTACATGAAAATGCATGCGTAATTACATGAACAAATATACCAGAAAAACAGATTACACAAGCCACAGACTAGATAAAGAGGGGAATCCCATGATACAAATACCAAAGGTAATATTATACTCCCGATGATTGTCAAGTTCGAATTGTCCAATAAAATCCAAGATGGCGGATATAGAGCGAATTCTGGTGCGAAAGTTATGCCACTTTAAAAATATTTTATGTTCACAAATTGATGAACAAAAATTCAAAACAACGAAATGGAAATATTGTTCAATAAATTCATTTTTGCATTTAAAACTTAATTGCATCTTAATTCAGTGGAATTTGATTTGTTTTGTTTACAGCGCCATACCGGTGGCCAGAGGTGACCCTAGCTCTTACAGAGAATATAAGTTTAATATATAGCTCATTTGACAGATGAGTACTGTGGCGCACCAATCGGCCTATGGAAGCATTAACTTGCTAAGGGAATTTTGACACATGTCAACTAGCGCCATATCGGTGGCCAGAGGCGACTCTAACTCTTACAGAAAATATAAGTTTAATATGTAGCTCATTTGACAGATGAGTACTGTGGCGCACCAATCGGCCTATGGAAGCACTAACTTGCTAAGGGAATTTTGACACATGTCAACTAGCGCCATACCGGTAGCCAGAGGCGACAAGAGCTCTTACAGAGTATATAAGTTTAATACATAGCTCATTTGACAGATGAGTCCTCTGGCGCACCAACCGGCCTAAGAAAGAATTTGCTACGAGAATTTGGACACATATCACCTAGCGCCATACCGGTGGCCAGAGGTGACTCTAACTCATACAGAGAATATAAGTTTAATATATAGCTCATTTGGTTTTAAAAAGTCAATTCAAGACAAGTATAATCTTAGTTTCAATGTTTTATCCAATAACGTAACGCTTTCTGCCAAGTTTGGTGATAGGCATCTTCACTTCATTCCGCGGTATTTAAATTGTACTAGGTGGGTAGGTGATTTTGAAAAGTTCGAAAATTTTTTGAGTAGTATGAAATTTGAATCTTTTTGCATCATTGGTGATTTGAATGCTCGCACGGGCGCTGGTCAATTAATTGATAGACATTTATTAGAAGATTTACCCTATATATCCGAAGAGCGAAAATCCAGAGATAAAATAACGGATGTAAAAGGCAAAAAATGTTTAGAATTGTTTGAAAATGTAGGTGGCGTTATTTTAAATGGAAGAATGCTTGGAGATGAATATGGGGAATTCACATTTTGTGGTGCAATGGGCAATTCAATTATTGACTACTGCGTTAGTTCATTTGATTTCTTGGGGATGATTAATAGTCTTATGGTCCAGGGTAAACCTTATTCGGATCATATGCCTTTAATTTTGTGTTTTTCCCCCCCTTTATCTAAAACACCAAAAATTGGTCCTCTAGCGCTAGAAAAAAAGTTAAACTGGTTCCCGAGCATGGCTGTAAAGTACTCCGACACTTTATCCCGCCTATCCCATAATGCGTATATTCATACAAATGTCTCAATAGATGAGAAGGTATATACCCTTATTAATAAAATAGTGACAGCTGCAGGTACTGCTGGTAGGAAGAAAAAATTTATACCAAAACAAAAGTGGTTTGATTTTCAGTGTTTACGCGCCAGGAATAAAATGTTGAAACTGCTTCGGCTCTTTCGTAAGCACAATCTTAGCATTTATAAAGAGCGATATAATCACTGCAGATCTCAATACATTAGAATATGCAAAAGTAAAAAGTTAATGCAAAGTCATGAAAATATTAGAAAGTTGAATAGTGTTAGGAATTCTAGTGAGTGGTGGAATCTAACAAACAAACTAAAAAACAATCCACGTCAAAATAGAAGCTCTCTTCAAATACATGACTTTTATAATCATTTCAAGACCCTTCTGTCACAATCTGTTAGTGAGCACAACGTTCTTTGGAGTCTGCCATTGGTTACAGACACTTTTCTTGATCGCCCTTTTGAAATGTGGGAACTACGTTATGTACTGCAAAAATCTAAGCCTAAAAAAGCACCGGGAAAGGATAGAATTAGTTATGAGTTTTATAAAAACGCTCCTGAATGTTTCCTTGAAGAAGTTATCATTCTGCTCAACAAAATATTTCTCACTGGTGATGTTCCAGACTCTTTTCGTAGCTCTATTGTGATACCTTTATTTAAGAAGGGTGACCCAAACATTTGCGAAAATTATAGAGGCCTTTCTCTTTTGGATACACTATACAAAATTTTCACGGGTTTGATTTTGAATAGAATCAACGGTTGGCTTGACGAAAATGATATACTTTGTGAATATCAATCTGGCTTCCGGGCTGGCTACTCCACAATCGATAGCATTTTTAATATAACTAGTATCATTCACTTAAACCGGAATAAAAAGAAAAATACTTTCGCTTTTTTTGTTGATTTTTCATGTGCCTTTGACCTGATACCACGCAATTCGGTTTTCTTTAAACTGTCTTCTTTGGGGTTTTCAACTAAGATTATAGAAATCATACAGTGCCTTTATAAGAATACAACTTGTCAGGTATGGGATGGAATTTCTCTCTCGGATTCGTTTGAAGTTAATGTTGGAGTAAAACAAGGTTGTTTACTGAGCCCAATATTATTTAGCCTCTATTTGAATGACTTACATTCACATTTACCTGGAGGTGTTAGTCTTGCCGATTCAGTCGTGAAAGTTCTTCTTTATGCAGATGATTTGGTTGTCATGTCTGATTGCCCAACGGAGCTCCAATTAATGATTGACTCATTATTCGACTACTGCTCGTTATGGGGATTAAAAATTAACCTAAACAAATCTAAAATTGTTGTTTTCAGAAAAGGTTCAAGAATTTTAAATAATCTTAGCTGGAAGTATGGCGCCGATCAGATTCAGGTTGTAAATGATTACAAGTATCTAGGAGTTACTCTCAACTATAATCTTTCGTTTACTAAACACTTGGATTCAAAACTCTCCATATCAAAATGTGCTATCAACTCTACATGGTCTAAATATATTCATCATCCTAAAATTAACTTTAGCAACAAACTCAAAATTTTTGATACCGCAGCTAGGTCTATTATGCTCTACGGTGCTCAGGTGTGGGGATCTAAAAGCTATGATCAAGTTGAAAAACTTTTCAGATTTTTTATGAAAAAGATGTTGTATCTACCAAATAACACTCCGAATTACATGCTACATTTGGAAACAGGCTTAAGAACTCAGTACCTCCGTACAATCTACCTGCACTTTGAGTACATCAATATGGTACTGGAATACCCTGAAAGAAGATTACCAAAAAAACTTGCTCGGGAGACCTTAGCTCAAAAAACGTTTTGGGTATTAGACTGGGAAAACCTATGTCAAAAGCTTAATATTGATTTTGACCTGACGATAATCTCTTTCAGGAGTCTTCACAAAAACATCTTGTTAGCACTAGATACTCAAGAGCATGAAAATCACGTTTCCGATGCCAGAAGGTCCCAGTTTCATGATGTTTATCCACATTTAAGTTATAATATAACACCTTATTTCTTAGACGATAACAGTCCCCACCTGGTCAGTTTAATTTTCAAAGCTAGATGTGGTCTTTTAAACATTAATGCAAAAGCATTCAAAAAAGATACAGTTGGTATCTGTACAATTTGTAACTTAGATGAAACGGAGAATACTTATCACCTTATAGGCATAGCTGGGCATTAACGGGCATTTTTTCGTTAATCCGTTAATCGTTAATTAACGAAGTTAACATTCCCATTAACGGATTAACTTTTCAGTTAACTTCAAAAAAATGTTAACGATCGTTACATCTTCCAAAGTCCGTTAATCGTTAATCGAACACAAATACCATACAGATAAACATTCAAATTAGATTATTGTAGTCGGGGATGCGACCGTAAGATTACCTACCTCATCAGCAGAGGAAAATCTAGCCACGATCTAATGGTAAATGACATGAAATTTTCAAAACCAGTGGTCGGACAGACTTTTCCTGGGCCTTTTGGTGGCTAAATTGCACTTCCGGTTGCGTTTTTTGGTGTCAGCTTATACCATGGGGAAATTGGAAAAAGTTAGTAGAAGTCAATAGACATTTCGTCGTAGATACCAAATCATATGGTCGGACAGAAATAACCCGGGCCTTTCCCTTTGTCCGCCCATCTTAAAAACGGTATTTTTGGTGTCGTCCTACCTCATCGGGTGAGTGGGCAAATGGGGTATCAAATGAAAGCTTAGAATGTCTACATTAAGAATCTACTGGTCGTCAGTCAAAGGACGTAGAGAGTGTAAGTGGCGGAGGCAGCAACGCGAGTAACAACGACGATGATGAGGATGACTTTTTCAACTCTGTTACTCAATCTTCAGAAAAACCTAAGAACAACAAATCATTAAGAAGCAAAGTTCAAAGTCTCGTAAAAACGTGGCTAGATTTGAAGTCAAAAGACTCGTTAAATGAAGCGGCATTCGGGGAACAAGTATTGACAAATCTGTTTCTCCAATACAATACCGCCATACTCTTAAGCGCTGCTGTTGAACATCTCCTCTCCACGGGCAAGGATATACTTCAGCCGAAAAGAGCCTCGCTTTCTGACGAGAATTTCAACATGCTATTGTTCATGAAGGGGAACAATCACATTCATATACATGACTGAATAAATTGTTGTTTTAACACTTAAACTCTTATAAAATATAATTTACTATATTTAAAACAAAAATTTACTTGTCTTTTCTCGTTTCCAACTTCCAATTTTTATTAGAAAATAAAATTTTTATGGCGTGTTAACGGATTAACGATTAACGTTAACTTGCGTTAATTTTTCTTAAATTTAACGTTTTAAGTGTTAACGAAGTTAAATTTTTAATTAACGGATTAGCGATTAACGAAGTTAACTTTTTGATTAACGGTGCCCAGCTATGCTTATAGGCAGATGCCCAATTTATAAAAAAACAAGATTGCAATATTTTGGAAGTGAGATACTATCTATTGAGGAGGTATATGCACAGTTAAATGGAAACAACTTCTCTTCCCTGTACAATTATTTGGTAGCTAGTCTTAAATACAGAAAATTAATAATTAATGAATTTTTTTAAATAAAACTGCTTATGTGTAACTAAATGTATATATTACTCATGCAAATTTTTGTAATTATGTATGTATATGCATTTACTTAGAAAACAAGAAATATTAATCAATAATAAACTTTTGATGTCAATTTAGTTGAATAACTTTTTATATTATTATGCCAATCTGACAGACAACAAATAAAATGTTATGTCATAAATAAGATTTATTCTCATTATAGAAAATTGTTATTTTTATTATAATAATTATGTATTGTATATGAATTGTGTTAAATAAAAATCTTTTTATAATCTAATCTATAGCTCATTTGACAGATGAGTACTGTGGCGCACCAATCAGCCAATGGAAGCATTTACTTGCTAAGAGAATTACGACATTTATCAACTAGCGCCATACCGGTGGCCAGAGGCGACCCTAGCTCATACAGAGAATATAAGTTTAATATGTAGCTCATTTGACAGATGAGTACTGTGGCGCACCAATCAGCCAATGGAAGCATTAACTTGCTAGGAGATTTACGACATTTATCAACTAGCGCCATATCGGCGGCCAGAGGTGACCCTAGCTCTTACAGAGAATATGAGTTTAATATGTAGCTCATTTGACAGATGAGTACTGTGGCGCACCAATCAGCCAATGGAAGCATTAACTTGCTAAGAGAATTACGATATTTATCAACTAGCGCCATATCGGTGGCCAGAGGTGACTCTAGCTTTTACAGAGAATATAAGTTTAATATATAGCTCATTTGACAGATGAGTACTGTGGCACACCAATCGGCCTATGGGAGCATTAACTTGCTAAGGGAATTTTGACACATGTCAACTAGCGCCATATCGGTGGCCAGAGGCGATTCTAACTTTTACAGATAATATAAGTTTAATATGTAGCTCATTTGACAGATGAGTCCTGTGGCGCACTAGCTGACCCGGCAGACGTCGTCCTGCCTTGGTTTGAAGAATTAAATGAAACTCCGTCAAGGAGTTTTTGAAATTCATTGGAATGACTATGGAGCCAACAGCTGAAAATTCATTGTACCATCCCAGAAACCTTCGGGAGTTTCATTTAATTCTTCAAATCAAGGAAGGACGACGTCTGCGGGTCAGCAATTACATTTATATTTTATTTTTAATTCAATAATTTTTAGTTTCAATTAATATATAAAATTTTCATTATATTAATAACTGTGTAATTTTATATTCATAATTTTTGAACAAAACATTGACATTGACATTGACATTACAGTACTTCGCACATGAATGATACGAACTACAGACACATAGCAGCACTGGCGACTGAGGCCATCGGCTGGGACTGAAACAAGACATACGACAGAGAGAGACAGATAGACACATAGAAGGAAACAACACATAACATAAACCTACGTGGCACAGAGGAGAGGGGACATAGATTAATACTGTCTCTTATTATCGCACAGGTGGCCTCAGATAAACTGGCGATTATTGTAGAAAAAGACTGCTGCCGAAGCTGTTGCTTGAATCCGCAACGTTTGGCTTAGCAGTCAACTACACTATCAGCTGTGCCATGGCCACCTGCAGGGCAGGTATGAAAAAAAAAATTGTAAATATGTATTAGAATTAGTGATGGGATCATTCGAATGATATAATCGATTATAATCGATTATGGCAATCATTCGAGATCATTCGATTATTGAAATCATTCGAATGATTTCTCAAACCCTGCTACAACTACTACTCTTCAAAATTAAAATCTCAAATGGAAAAAAATCGAATGACGATTATTAGTATTCGAATCACCATTATTATCATTCGAATGCAAATAATCGATTATTAGTATTCGAATGAAAAATCATTCGAATGAATAATCGATTATTAATAGATAATAAATCATTCGAATGAAAATAGTACTCGAATGAAAATAGTAATTGAATGAAAATAGTACTCGAATGAAAATAGTACTCGAATGAAAATAGTACTCGAATGAAAATAGTAATTGAATGAAAATAGTACTCGAATGAAAATAGTAATTGAATGAAAATAGTACTCGAATGAAAATAGTACTCGAATGAAGTTGTTAGCGCAATGCGTAGGGCATTGGCTTCCAACTAGCTGGTCTAGGTTGAAATCCCAAAAATGTGAACTCAAAAAGTTTTTCGATTAATATGAAAAATAACTAGACAGCACCACTAATAAAGGAGTCTGATGATCGGCTTGGCACCCGTGAAATAGCTATAACTCCAGCTAAACAAAGGAATTGACGGAAAAAGACATTGTTCCACCAATAATTTGTTATCGTTGTTCAAATACATTTATACACTTTATCTCTGTATAAGTCTATCTAAATGTAATGTGTATACGCTCTATATCTCTTTCACTCTAATATCGTGTTATAGTTTAATAAGTACGTAACAAAAGTTTTATTTGTAGTAAGCACTTAACAGAATAGAATAGGGGCAGCATCTAGTGGTTAAGAGGAGAACATTTCGTTAAGCATCGCGAACATTCAGCGCCTACAAAAACCCAATGGTTTCTGGAAGTGATTTAAGATATATAAATAGACACTCGAAAGCAAAGCGAAATCAATTGATTGTGAACTGCGATAAAGTAAAAATACTGGCGCAAAATTATAGTCGGCCTGTGTTTAGCTCATTAACGTGATACTACTTAGCAAAATGCTAACTCAAAAATAGTTTTCTTATTTTTCTTGAATAATAGACACTTTTTAGTGCGATGCTATCTAGTGTGAAGCTAGTGTTGTTTTTAAAGAAAGTGTTAAGTGAACACGTCTAAAATTTGACAGTTCTCGAAAAAAACAAAGTCAACACACCTAACATTTGACATTTCCTTAAAATAAACAATGTCAAAATTTCATTTGATTTGATTTCATTTGCAAATGGGAAAAGAGGTAAGAAACAAACAAATGTTTAAAAAAATATAAAATAATAACAAAACTCTTCTTTTCCTCAGAGCACAATCCAGCACATCAAAAAATAAATGCAAAAACCAAACGGCTACAGCTGTAAATATGGAGAGGAGTCCGGCAGGTTGCTGTGAAGATCTTTCGTCTTGGAAACCTAGTAATACTTATCACCGTATTACGAGCTGCAGCAGAGTCGATTAGTCGGAAGCTTTTATCTGTTGTTACTTCGTGGATGCTGTGTTTTTCAAGTAACCCACCAAAGATGTTTTCCTTTCCGATTTTTGCATTGAAATCTACGAGTATGATTTTGACGTCGTACTCTGGACAGCCTCCGTATACCATTGAGCATGTATGTATATTAGTTAAAAACTCATCAACAAAGATCTTATATATTTGTTCTCAATGTAACTACCTATTCTTCTTCTTTGCAGGTTCATGTCGGACCAAGAAGCACTTATGCGCCTTGTGTCTACATGAATGATGTATCACATGCAATCTCCGAATTCGTCCATGCATTCAACGCAGCTGCTGGTGCGACAAAGGTTGCCTATACTTTTGATGCCGGGCCAAACGCCTGTCTGTATCTTTTGGAGGAAAATGTTGCAGAGGTGTATGCAGCCATCCAAAAATACTTCCCTTCAGAAGCACCTAAAGTAGAATATTTAAAGGGCTTGCCGATCGACCAAATTGGAGAAGTAAGATTTGCCGTTAAAGAAGAAGTGAACTAAAATTTTAAATAACCTCTTGTTTTAGGGGAAGAATGGTCTTTTGAAAAATGTTAGCCCTTTTGGGAAGAATCTCTTAAAGTACGTGATTCAAACAAAAGTTGGCAGTGGACCAAAAGCACTGTCAAAGTAGGAATCACTGATTGGAAGTGGAAGTATATGTCCGAGGGTGAGTTTGCAAAAGCTGTTTTCTACATGGATAAAGTAGTTTCATACAATCCACAAAGTCATCTGATTCATCAGAGAATAGCAGAAATTCGTTACTTAATGGTAAGTCTTCCAGATAAATTTAAATACAAATCAACAAACTTAACAATTCCTAAACTTGACAGGGAGGACTAGGAAATATAGAAATAGCCAAAACTTACTATGCGCAGGCTGTCAAACTTAATGCAAACAACTTGAGAGCGTTGTATGGACTTTAAAATAAATAAATTGAGTGACGCGACAGCTCTTGAAACTTGAAGAGCCAGGGTCCAAGAGGCTTCCTCTCATCAACAATTCTCGAGTGCATGTGAAGAATTGAGGGGACCTAAAAATTTAACGCCGATTTCGAACGACATAGTTGAGAACCACTTTTTTCATGACAGACTGAAACTCTTGGAAGTCTTGTCAGTTCATCTCAAGAGGCAGTGCTTATGAAAGATAAAATCAAACTATGGGCCGAGGAGGACTTGTACCCGCGACGTTCTGCTTTGCAGTCACCGCACCTTACCGCTTAGCAAATGCGAGAACTGCATGAGAAAAGAATGCAACAATTAAATTTTAAGAAAGAATTTTTGTAAGGTACTTTTAAGGCAAATAAACAAATGTTTTGATGCAATTCAAGTGTTTTTTTATTTTTAATCAAGTATTAAAAATATTGGTTGACAAATGCGTTTCGAAATGCTCTTCCAGTTGTTCCTGTTGGTGTCATGGCATCTTTTAGTGTTTTGGGAATTGGAAGTCCACGATTTGTCACAGGTTCAGGAATATTTATATTTTCGACTTAAAACTGAACAGTTGTCTTGTCAAATCTATAACGCGAATAAAATTCTTTATCGTCTAGCTCTGAAAACGGATCAGCTCGTATTTTATACACTTTTGGTTTTCGAATAAGTTCAAAATCATCTATTATTTCTAAATCTTCAAATAGATCAAAATCTTCGTCTTCGGAAAACATTTTGCAAAAACTTGTGAATAATGACACACACCACAGCTAACGTTGCATTAAAAAGATAAAGTAAGGGTTTCATGATTTTAACTTTAATGCAAGTGTTTAACGATAAAACTGTTCTTTAGCTGACTAAAATTGACTGAAACGTCATTTTAAGCTAGTATCACACTAAATTCTCTTAAAATTGTTCATTAGCGGACTATAATTTTGCGCCACTGTGTTTGAAAAGTGAAAATTGAAAGTGTTGAATAAATAGGTTTGTGAATGATTTGAATAAAGTAAAGGACATGACCCACTTTTGGGCCCAGTGCGTTCATTAACGAAATTGGTATCAAATGAAAGCTGTAGTAGAGCAGATTATTGGGGTGAAATATTTCCGAAATCGTTGGTGGGGTTTTCGAGATATTTGGGCTTAAAGTTGGTTAACTCTGAAAATGAATTTTAGTGATTTTCTCGATAAAAGCGTTTATAGCGTGTGATCTAAGGCACTTAGAAAACGTTTTTGGTATCAAATGAAAGGTATTTATTTTGTCTTTTAATAATGTTCAAAATTATATGTCAACCTTCACTATATTTTCAAATATTTAGTTTTTACTTTTTGAAAATCAAGTTTTTTCACTTACTTTTTGAACAACGATATCTCTAAAAGACCAACGGTCACATACAATTTTTTTTTGCATCATTTTAAAGATTTATGTCTCACCTTTAATTATATATATAATTAATAAATAATTAAGGACCCTTTCTCACGAAAAAAGAATACTTTTTTACGCACTTGCTCTAGGAAACTTTTTTTTATTATTATTATTTAGCCAAATATCTCTCTTTACATTTGTGATCAATAATTTGGAAGTATGTTTTTGTTTTCCTTATGACGACCAAATTCAAAGTACCACAAATTACTTACAACTTTCACTCAACAACTCAAAGTTCTCATATCACTTTTGCTCCGATGCAATGTTCTCTAAAAAAGTATTCGTAGTTAAAATTGTAAGTTTCCTTCGAATTGAATTAAAAGGTGTTTTCAATTATATTGAAAAAAAAATTGTTAAAAATATAAAAGCATTAAGTCTTTGAACTGTTACAATAAAGAGTAAAAATGAATAGTGTACGAGGAAACTTTTGTGTAAATTGCAGAATACGTATCCAACTAAGAAAACAAGCTCGCAGGATTGAAGTGCTTCTTAATTCGCTTCGAACTACACTAGTCAAAACAATTAAAGGAACACTTGAAAAAACTAAAAAATGGAGTGGTTTTTTATAAGGCTGTATCTCAGTAGAAAAAAGTCGGATTGAAGTGAAATAAAAAGTTTTTCAAAGGTTATCATTTTTTTCTTTCAAATTATTTTGAGTAAAGAAAGTACCGTTAGTCATTTTTGCTTGAGCGTAAAAAATGTTCACTGAATTTCAAAATTGAAAAATAAAATAAACTTTGAGTTGTCATAAAATGAGCGGAAATTTTTTTTTATTCCAACCAATCTAAAATTCAATTTGAGAATTTTGTTGGCTATAATTCACTGTTTGGTTCAGATCGCTACAATTTTTTTTCTTATCAAAAAATGTGTTTACATGCAAAAACACAATTTTGACTTTTGACCCTAATAACTCTGCTAAATATTGACTAACAAAAAAAATTATAGCAGATTTGAAAAATTTATTAAAGTTTCTACACAAAAACATTTTGAAAAAATAAAAATATTGTTTTTTTCAATCTTTTCTATCATTTTAAAAAAGGTCCAAAATACGCATTTTCAACTTTTTCATAAAAACTACCGTTATTTTGTGGTTTTCAGTGAAACAACTTATTTGAGGCTTAATTATTAAAGCTCATAAAATTTCCTTGATTTTAGTGAAAATTTCACATCAATACGATTAACCGTTTCTCTGTTTCGATCAATCAAACTTACCAAACACTTTTTTTTCAACTTTAAGGAAAGTTTAATTTTTTGTTATTTTTCTGTTCTTTTGAATTTGTTTGTTTTTTTTATTTTTTTTTCATTATCATTATGACTTTGTGAAATTGGGACGAATTTCCTTGATTTTGATGAAAATTCGTCCGAATTTCATAAAGTCATAATGATAATGAAAAAAAATAAAAAAAAAATTAAAAAAATAAACAAATTCAAAAGAACAGAAAAATAACAAAAAATTAAACTTTGTGTTTTTGCATGTAAGCCCATTTTTTTATAAGAAAAAAAATTGTAGCGATCTGAACCAAACAGTGAATTATAGCCAACAAAACTCTCAAATAGAATCTTAGATTGGTTGGAATAAAAAAAAAATTTCGCTCATTTTATGACAACTCAAAGTTTATTTATTTTCGATTTTGAACTTGAGTGAACATTTTTTACGCTCAAGCAAAAATGATTAACGGTACTTTCTTAACTCAAAATAATTTGAAAGAAAAAAATGATAACCTTTGAAAAACTTTTTATTTTACTTCAATCCGACTTTTTTCTACTGAGATACAGCCTTATAAGAAACCACTCCATTTTTTAGTTTTTTCAAGTGTTCCTTTAATTGTTTTGACTAGTGTATTTTAGTTAGTTGGATATCTACAGAACAAGTAAGTCCTTACTTTTCTTAAAACCAAGGTAAATGTACCTATTTGCTTCATATAATATAATAATAGGGCAAATGTACATACATACATGGTAATGTAATTTGGAATAAATTGTTACCATAAGAATTAAGGTTTTTAATTTACAATAGCCGTTTTTTGCTATTGCCTAGAATCTACACATTTATTGTTTTAAAAGTAAAATAAAAACAACTCGTTGTTTTGTTAATGATTTGACTAATAAACGAGTACGAAAAAACTCAAACGAAATATTTTAGATTTTCAAAATCTTTATATATCCCTTACTATCCATTCCTTTTTACGATTTAAGATATCTAATTCTGACTTGGTATGTCCTGGAAAGAATTAGTTTAAGAAATAACCCTAATCCAATACGCGAATATGGTCACACTAGAATTTGACTCTGCTGTAGAGTTTTGTTAAGATCTTCTAGATCTCAATATAAAAAAAAATAATAAAGAAAAACAAATAATTAACATTTTCCATGTGTTTTGAAAGAATTTTTCAGCAAAACAAATGACACTGGTAAGTTTTCAACAAACTATTTCTGAGAAAAAGCATGGTGCATATTTTCTTGAATGGCATCACTTTTTATAAATTACTTTGAAGACTATTTGTTATAGTTCAAGTCAGTATGTATTTACAAAATGTATGGCTACAAAAAAGCTTCATAAAGTAAGTGCGTAAAAAAGTATTTTATTTTTTTGTGAGAAAGGGCCCTCAATTAGATATATAATTAAAGGTGAGACATAAATCTTTAAAATGATGTAAAAAAAATTGTATGTGACAGTTGATCTTTTATTATTTATTTTATTATTTATTAAATTTCGTTAAATACTAACGATTACAAAACTTACAGATAAGCTTAAAAACTAAAAAATACATAACAATAATAATTTAAGTTGAAGAATGTAATTAGTTATTGATTTTGAATACAAAAAATGAATCTAAAGTGAAAGGATTTTAAATTATCATTTACTGAATTGATCAAATCATAATTCTTATTAAAAATATTAATTAAAAGATTTAAAGCACTGTTCATACCGTAGTTTGACCTGCTGAAATTATTGCTAAGTGGTAACTGCCTTCTTAGTGCATAGTTACTGACATTATAATTAAAACGACAAAGAATCGTTGGAGATGAAATCGTTCCATTTAAAATATTGACAATAAAGCAAAATTGTAAATACGCTCTATGACATGATAAAGTTGGAAGGTCTATTAGTTTGAGTCGATCAATGTAAGGTGGTAAATTAAACCTATCCGGCCAGTTGAAAAACCGAAGACAAAATCTTAAGAATCTTCTTTGAACTGACTCCAATCTATTAATGTGAACTGCATAGTACGGCGCCCAAACAACACATCCGTATTCTAAAATAGATCTTACAAACGAGACATAAAGGGATTTGAGAACATATGGGTCATGAAATTCACGTGCAAATCTTTTAATAAAACCGAGAGTCATATTAGCTTTATTAATTATGTAGTCAAAGTGGTTGGTAAAAGAAAGTTTTGAGTCTAACACTACACCCAGGTCAGTAATACTAGAGACTTTACAAAGAGCAGACGAATTTAGTAAATAAGAATAGTCAAGAGTATTTTTCTTACGTGTAAGACACATAATTTTACATTTATCAATATTAAGGACAAGACCATTATTATTGCACCAATTACAAATCTAAAATCGTTGTTCAAAAAGTAAGTGAAAAAACTTGATTTTCAAAAAGTAAAAACTAAATATTTGCAAATATAGTGAAGGTTGACATATAATTTTGAACATTATTAAAAGACAAAATAAATACCTTTCATTTGATACCAATAACGTTTTTCTACGTGCGTTAGATCACACGCTATAAACACTTTTATCAAGAAAGTCACTAAAATTCATTTTCAGAGTTAACCAACTTTAAGCCCAAATATCTCGAAAACCCCACCAACGATTTCGGAAATATTTCACCCTAATAAACTATTGCTTTCATTTGATACCAAATTTGTTAGGAAAATGGGCCAACTCCTTTGTGTTTTATGTACAAAGTGTGAATAAGTTTTAATTGTCGGACCAAGCCTAATATTACATTGGTGTCAGAAGTGGGATTAAAACTTATTGAGAACAAAACAGTGAGCAGTGATTAAACTATTTTGTGTGAAATAGTGAAGTTTAAAATAAAAAAAGAGTAAAGTTTTGCAAGACTTAACTGCCCTAAGCTAAAGGCCGAACTAAGCAAGCGTGGCGTGTAAGCCCATTTTTTTATAAGAAAAAAAATTGTAGCGATCTGAACCAAACAGTGAATTATAGCCAACAAAACTCTCAAATAGAATCTTAGATTGGTTGGAATAAAAAAAAAATTTCGCTCATTTTATGACAACTCAAAGTTTATTTTTTTTCGATTTTGAACTTGAGTGAAAATTTTTTATACGCTCAAGCAAAAATGATTAACGGTACTTTCTTAACTCAAAATAATTTGAAAGAAAAAAATGATAACCTTTGAAAAACTTTTTATTTTACTTCAATCCGACTTTTTTCTACTGAGATACAGCCTTATAAAAAACCACTCCATTTTTTAGTTTTTTCCAGTGTTCCTTTAATTGTTTTGACTAGTGTATTTTAGTTAGTTGGATATCTACAGAACAAGTAAGTCCTTACTTTTCTTAAAACCAAGGTAAATGTACCTATTTGCTTCATATAATATAATAATAGGGCAAATGTACATACATACATGATAATGTAATTTGGAATAAATTGTTACCATAAGAATTAAGGTTTTTAATTTACAATAGCCGTTTTTTTGCTATTGCCTAGAATCTACACATTTATTGTTTTAAAAGTAAAATAAAAACAACTCGTTGTTTTGTTAATGATTTGACTAATAGGCGGGGAGCCCTCAATCCTGAAAGTGCACTTACACGGATTTCAAAATTTTTTATATTAAAAGATAGTTTAAAGAAATACCAACAAATTAAGCCCGGTATGACGAGGCCTTTCCTGGCACCAGTATTTTTTTGCAATTTTTTGCATTATTAATAATTATTGATAATTTGCACTTATCGCGGATTTTAATTTTAACTAGCGCATATTATTGGAAATTTAATGTGCTTTCAGGAAAAAATGGTATGACAGCTGCCATCCTGGCACCAATGTCTGTCATACCTATTTTAAAATTTTGTCACTCATATGTTTTTAAAATAGGTATGACAGACATTGGTGCCAGGATGGCAGCTGTCATACCATTTTTTCCTGAAAGCACATTAAATTTCCAATAATATGCGCTATTAAAAATTAAAATCCGCGATAAGTGCAAATTATTAATAATGCAAAAAAATGCAAAAAATACTGGTGCCAGGATAGGCCTCGTCATACCGGGCTTAATTTGTTGGTATTTCTATAAACTATCTTTTAATATAAGAAATTTTGAAATCCGTGTAAGTGCACTTTTAGGATTGAGGGCTCCCGGTGTATAATAAACGAGTACGAAAAAACTCAAACGAAATATTTTAGATTTTCAAAATCTTTATATATCCCTTACTATCCATTCCTTTTTACGATTTAAGATATCTAATTCTGACTTGGTATGTCCTGGAAAGAATTAGTTTAAGAAATAACCCTAATCCAATACGCGAATATGGTCACACTAGAATTTGACTCTGCTGTAGAGTTTTGTTAAGATCTTCTAGATCTCAATATAAAAAAAAAAATAATAAAGAAAAACAAATAATTAACATTTTCCATGTGTTTTGAAAGAATTTTTCAGCAAAACAAATGACACTGGTAAGTTTTCAACAAACTATTTCTGAGAAAAAGCATGGTGCATATTTTCTTGAATGGCATCACTTTTTATAAATTACTTTGAAGACTATTTGTTATAGTTCAAGTCAGTATGTATTTACAAAATGTATGGCTACAAAAAAGCTTCATAAAGTAAGTGCGTAAAAAAGTATTTTATTTTTTTGTGAGAAAGGGCCCTCAATTATATATATAATTAAAGGTGAGACATAAATCTTTAAAATGATGTAAAAAAATTGTATGTGACAGTTGATCTTTTAGAGGTATCGTTATTATTTATTAAATTTCGTTAAATACTAACGATTACAAAACTTACAGATAAGCTTAAAAACTAAAAAATACATAACAATAATAATTTAAGTTGAAGAATGTAATTAGTTATTGATTTTGAATACAAAAAATGAATCTAAAGTGAAAGGATTTTAAATTATCATTTACTGAATTGATCAAATCATAATTCTTATTAAAAATATTAATTAAAAGATTTAAAGCACTGTTCATACCGTAGTTTGACCTGCTGAAATGATTGCTAAGTGGTAACTGCCTTCTTAGTGCATAGTTACTGACATTATAATTAAAACGACAAAGAATCGTTGGAGATGAAATCGTTCCATTTAAAATATTGACAATAAAGCAAAATTGTAAATACGCTCTATGACATGATAAAGTTGGAAGGTCTATTAGTTTGAGTCGATCAATGTAAGGTGGTAAATTAAACCTATCCGGCCAGTTGAAAAACCGAAGACAAAATCTTAAGAATCTTCTTTGAACTGACTCCAATCTATTAATGTGAACTGCATAGTACGGCGCCCAAACAACACATCCGTATTCTAAAATAGATCTTACAAACGAGACATAAAGGGATTTGAGAACATATGGGTCATGAAATTCACGTGCAAATCTTTTAATAAAACCGAGAGTCATATTAGCTTTATTAATTATGTAGTCAAAGTGGTTGGTAAAAGAAAGTTTTGAGTCTAACACTACACCCAGGTCAGTAATACTAGAGACTTTACAAAGAGCAGACGAATTTAGTAAATAAGAATAGTCAAGAGTATTTTTCTTACGTGTAAGACACATAATTTTACATTTATCAATATTAAGGACAAGACCATTATTATTGCACCAATTACAAATCTAAAATCGTTGTTCAAAAAGTAAGTGAAAAAACTTGATTTTCAAAAAGTAAAAACTAAATATTTGCAAATATAGTGAAGGTTGACATATAATTTTGAACATTATTAAAAGACAAAATAAATACCTTTCATTTGATACCAATAACGTTTTTCTACGTGCGTTAGATCACACGCTATAAACACTTTTATCAAGAAAGTCACTAAAATTCATTTTCAGAGTTAACCAACTTTAAGCCCAAATATCTCGAAAACCCCACCAACGATTTCGGAAATATTTCACCCTAATAAACTATTGCTTTCATTTGATACCAAATTTGTTAGGAAAATGGGCCAACTCCTTTGTGTTTTATGTACAAAGTGTGAATAAGTTTTAATTGTCGGACCAAGCCTAATATTACATTGGTGTCAGAAGTGGGATTAAAACTTATTGAGAACAAAACAGTGAGCAGTGATTAAACTATTTTGTGTGAAATAGTGAAGTTTAAAATAAAAAAAGAGTAAAGTTTTGCAAGACTTAACTGCCCTAAGCTAAAGGCCGAACTAAGCAAGCGTGGCGTGTAAGCCCATTTTTTTATAAGAAAAAAAATTGTAGCGATCTGAACCAAACAGTGAATTATAGCCAACAAAACTCTCAAATAGAATCTTAGATTGGTTGGAATAAAAAAAAAATTTCGCTCATTTTATGACAACTCAAAGTTTATTTTTTTTCGATTTTGAACTTGAGTGAAAATTTTTTATACGCTCAAGCAAAAATGATTAACGGTACTTTCTTAACTCAAAATAATTTGAAAGAAAAAAATGATAACCTTTGAAAAACTTTTTATTTTACTTCAATCCGACTTTTTTCTACTGAGATACAGCCTTATAAAAAACCACTCCATTTTTTAGTTTTTTCCAGTGTTCCTTTAATTGTTTTGACTAGTGTATTTTAGTTAGTTGGATATCTACAGAACAAGTAAGTCCTTACTTTTCTTAAAACCAAGGTAAATGTACCTATTTGCTTCATATAATATAATAATAGGGCAAATGTACATACATACATGATAATGTAATTTGGAATAAATTGTTACCATAAGAATTAAGGTTTTTAATTTACAATAGCCGTTTTTTTGCTATTGCCTAGAATCTACACATTTATTGTTTTAAAAGTAAAATAAAAACAACTCGTTGTTTTGTTAATGATTTGACTAATAGGCGGGGAGCCCTCAATCCTGAAAGTGCACTTACACGGATTTCAAAATTTTTTATATTAAAAGATAGTTTAAAGAAATACCAACAAATTAAGCCCGGTATGACGAGGCCTTTCCTGGCACCAGTATTTTTTTGCAATTTTTTGCATTATTAATAATTATTGATAATTTGCACTTATCGCGGATTTTAATTTTAACTAGCGCATATTATTGGAAATTTAATGTGCTTTCAGGAAAAAATGGTATGACAGCTGCCATCCTGGCACCAATGTCTGTCATACCTATTTTAAAATTTTGTCACTCATATGTTTTTAAAATAGGTATGACAGACATTGGTGCCAGGATGGCAGCTGTCATACCATTTTTTCCTGAAAGCACATTAAATTTCCAATAATATGCGCTATTAAAAATTAAAATCCGCGATAAGTGCAAATTATTAATAATGCAAAAAAATGCAAAAAATACTGGTGCCAGGATAGGCCTCGTCATACCGGGCTTAATTTGTTGGTATTTCTATAAACTATCTTTTAATATAAGAAATTTTGAAATCCGTGTAAGTGCACTTTTAGGATTGAGGGCTCCCGGTGTATAATAAACGAGTACGAAAAAACTCAAACGAAATATTTTAGATTTTCAAAATCTTTATATATCCCTTACTATCCATTCCTTTTTACGATTTAAGATATCTAATTCTGACTTGGTATGTCCTGGAAAGAATTAGTTTAAGAAATAACCCTAATCCAATACGCGAATATGGTCACACTAGAATTTGACTCTGCTGTAGAGTTTTGTTAAGATCTTCTAGATCTCAATATAAAAAAAAAAATAATAAAGAAAAACAAATAATTAACATTTTCCATGTGTTTTGAAAGAATTTTTCAGCAAAACAAATGACACTGGTAAGTTTTCAACAAACTATTTCTGAGAAAAAGCATGGTGCATATTTTCTTGAATGGCATCACTTTTTATAAATTACTTTGAAGACTATTTGTTATAGTTCAAGTCAGTATGTATTTACAAAATGTATGGCTACAAAAAAGCTTCATAAAGTAAGTGCGTAAAAAAGTATTTTATTTTTTTGTGAGAAAGGGCCCTCAATTATATATATAATTAAAGGTGAGACATAAATCTTTAAAATGATGTAAAAAAATTGTATGTGACAGTTGATCTTTTATTATTTATTTTATTATTTATTAAATTTCGTTAAATACTAACGATTACAAAACTTACAGATAAGCTTAAAAACTAAAAAATACATAACAATAATAATTTAAGTTGAAGAATGTAATTAGTTATTGATTTTGAATACAAAAAATGAATCTAAAGTGAAAGGATTTTAAATTATCATTTACTGAATTGATCAAATCATAATTCTTATTAAAAATATTAATTAAAAGATTTAAAGCACTGTTCATACCGTAGTTTGACCTGCTGAAATGATTGCTAAGTGGTAACTGCCTTCTTAGTGCATAGTTACTGACATTATAATTAAAACGACAAAGAATCGTTGGAGATGAAATCGTTCCATTTAAAATATTGACAATAAAGCAAAATTGTAAATACGCTCTATGACATGATAAAGTTGGAAGGTCTATTAGTTTGAGTCGATCAATGTAAGGTGGTAAATTAAACCTATCCGGCCAGTTGAAAAACCGAAGACAAAATCTTAAGAATCTTCTTTGAACTGACTCCAATCTATTAATGTGAACTGCATAGTACGGCGCCCAAACAACACATCCGTATTCTAAAATAGATCTTACAAACGAGACATAAAGGGATTTGAGAACATATGGGTCATGAAATTCACGTGCAAATCTTTTAATAAAACCGAGAGTCATATTAGCTTTATTAATTATGTAGTCAAAGTGGTTGGTAAAAGAAAGTTTTGAGTCTAACACTACACCCAGGTCAGTAATACTAGAGACTTTACAAAGAGCAGACGAATTTAGTAAATAAGAATAGTCAAGAGTATTTTTCTTACGTGTAAGACACATAATTTTACATTTATCAATATTAAGGACAAGACCATTATTATTGCACCAATTACAAATCTAAAATCGTTGTTCAAAAAGTAAGTGAAAAAACTTGATTTTCAAAAAGTAAAAACTAAATATTTGCAAATATAGTGAAGGTTGACATATAATTTTGAACATTATTAAAAGACAAAATAAATACCTTTCATTTGATACCAATAACGTTTTTCTACGTGCGTTAGATCACACGCTATAAACACTTTTATCAAGAAAGTCACTAAAATTCATTTTCAGAGTTAACCAACTTTAAGCCCAAATATCTCGAAAACCCCACCAACGATTTCGGAAATATTTCACCCTAATAAACTATTGCTTTCATTTGATACCAAATTTGTTAGGAAAATGGGCCAACTCCTTTGTGTTTTATGTACAAAGTGTGAATAAGTTTTAATTGTCGGACCAAGCCTAATATTACATTGGTGTCAGAAGTGGGATTAAAACTTATTGAGAACAAAACAGTGAGCAGTGATTAAACTATTTTGTGTGAAATAGTGAAGTTTAAAATAAAAAAAGAGTAAAGTTTTGCAAGACTTAACTGCCCTAAGCTAAAGGCCGAACTAAGCAAGCGTGGCTTAAGTGGGACAGGAGTAAAAACCGAACTTGTTAAACGGTTGCAGGAATATCTGGAGCAGCAAAATGAAGACCCGAATACATTTGCTTTCGAATTGGAAGCAAAAGTGGAAGAGGTAAATGCTAATGACGCCTTATCTAACATGACGTCTCTTCTTGTAGCAAAGTTTGAAGAGAATAAGAATGATGTTCGGGAGCAACTGAAAATTCAAATAAATGATGTTCGGGAGCAACTAGAAACTCATAACAAGAATGTTCTGGAGCAACTAAAAACTCAAGGAAACGAGCAGAAGAACGAGTAAGAGAATGTTCTCAAACAACTTGAAGCTCAAAGAAACCTATTAGAAGGCAGGTTTGCGGACTTCGAAGACAAAACCAATGCTCTTGATGAGTGCGTCGAAAAACAAAATTCAACGAATAATGCACGTTTTGAGAAAATGGACGAACAAATCGAAACCATCACCAATGAACTAGAAAAAGTTCGAAAGATGAAAGCTCGAGAACCTTCTGGTGAGTACTCAAGGAAAAGAGAAGTGAATCCTCTAACCTTTGATGGTCAGATTCCGTGGTCAATCTACAAGAAACAGTTTGAAGCAGCAGCGTTAACAAACGGCTGGGACGAAGAGTGTCCTTCGACGTAAATGGGAATCAGCAGATGGAAAGTCTCATGTAAAGCAGCTAGTATTGCAAAGATCGAAAATTATGGACGTTCTGTGAGAAATGAATGATGGAGTTTCGGGAAGCCGTCTAGGAGTAAACAAGACGCTAGAAAAGATTCGACAACGATTCTACTGGCTACATGCAAGGGAAGACGTCGAGAAGTGGTCCCGAAAATGTGAAACCTGTTGCCACCAAAGGGCCAAATAAAAAGAATCACAGCCAAATGCAGCTGTATAAGGCTGGAGCACCTTCGAAAGTATTGCAGTAGACGTGGCGGGTCCATTTCCGGAAACAAATAATGAAAATCGTTATATTGTAGCAGTCATGGATTACTTCAGCAAGTGGCTTGAAGCATACGCCGTTCCAAATCAAGAATCCAAAACAGTCGGAGACCAAACTGTCTTCAACTGGGTGAGCAGATTCGGCGTTCCATTAGAACTGCATTCCGACCAGGGAAGGAACTTTGAATCAAACATATTCCAGGAAGTTTGTGGGCTTCTTCACATCAAGAAGAGAAGAACAACACGACTCCACCCACAATCTGATATGGCATGGTCGAATAATTTAAACGAACGCTTAAGGAACATCTTTGCAAAGTTGTGGACGACAACTAGCGAGATTGGGATCGGCACATTCCGCTGTTTTTGATGGCGTATCAAAGTGCAAGACATAGTTCAACTGGCCATCCACCGTATAAGATTTTGATGGGAAAGAATATCAGACTGCCGAGCGAAACAAAATTTGGATGTCCCACATCAGAGCCGCAAGCCGAGGATGACTACATGGATGACCTCAAAGAAAGACTGATTCAGATCAACGACAATACCAGGGTCCATGTTCTGTAACTCTCACATCGAATAAGTTTTCGCATAAACAGTGCGAATCAGAACAAAACTACGACGGAATGGGTCGAAAATCTCTTTTTCGCATTCAACTGTTTCTGTAACTTGTTTTCACTCGATCAGGAATATAATGAAATGAAATTATTGGAAATCCTGGAAAAATGTGAGTAAAACTGTGTCTATAACTCTGAAGTCGAAATAATTATTCGACTTATCAGTCAAAATAACTCGACCACTCTCAAGCAAGTGAGATAATATTTTGAAGCTGAATTCAAGCTCGTTTATTGTTTTTACTCGAGCTATAAATTCTTTATTTATTTTTTGAGGAGGAAATAAACTTTTTAAGCATTATAATTGCATTTTGTTTTTACTTTTCCGTCTTGTTTGCATAAATTTTTGTTACCTGTGTGTTTTGAGGATAATTTTATAATCATCAATTTTGATTTTTTTAGGGCGGTTTAGTTCACTCAAAGTTGAAGTCAACTTTGGGACTTTTGAATTTCTTTTTATTCAGTCAAAGCTTAGTTTTCGACTTTTAATTGTGAACTCTTGAGTTAATCAACTTTACATTTATTCAATTTTCAAAAATAGAAGAAGCTGAGAGAGAAAAACAAAGATTGTCTCTATTTTTTCAAAAGTTGAAAATGAAAGTCACAAAATTGAATTCAAATTTGAGTGAACAAAATCGCCCTTTAACTGTCACTGTGACTGGAAAACTGGAAATTGTAATTTTCACACAGGCTGTTTTCGCATCAAGTTATAGACACAGTTTATTTTCCAAAATAGAGAAACGTTGGAATATTGTGTTCCACCTTGAATCGAATGGGAAACTTTTCGACCAAGTTACAGAACATGGATACAGGTTGAAAATAAAAATGTTCAGTGACCGAATGAAGACACGCTACGATATACGAGCGACAATAACAGAGTTCCAAGCAGGAGATCGAGTGTGGCTTTACAATTCCCATCGACAAAAGGGGTTGTCAACGAAACTTCAACAGGACTGGGAAGGTCCATATACATGTCATAACAAAAATCAACGACGTCGTGTACCGGATACAAAAGGGAGTCAGAGGAAAATCTAAAGCACAGATTAGTTTAAAAGGGAGATGGGAAACCGAGCTGTCAAAATGACAATGTCTACAAGCTGTGGTCAAAGTTTGCTGCAAGAGTATGCGTGTTTTTACCAATACTATCTCAGTAAACTTTGGCACCCCATCTGGGGAGTAAATTAACCAGTAAATTTGAAAATTTGTAGTTTTAACGTACGAAAGGTGAGTAAAAGTGAGCTGAAGAGGGATACGTTCAAAAAGATAGCAAAAAAGTAAAATTGCGTAAAAGAAGCAAAAGGCATCAAATGTATCAAGCAGTAGAATTTCCGACATCAAAAATGGAAATAAAAAAAAAAGTGGACAAGTGCGAGATAAACTCGCTCGAGGAGGCTTCCGTACTTGATTATCCGACCCTACTTTCTTTCAGTTTTGAATGATTTTTTATACAAGGATTAAGATTTGAAACCAAACATTTTCTTGGAAAATAATTTGAATAGTCTTTCTGCCTATTTCCTTCAATCACTTCGAAACTGTGTATCTTAAAAATCTGGTAGCAGCATTTTCGGATCACTTCTATCTAGAAAATGTGAACCAAATTTAATTGCAATCAGCTTAACAGATTCTAAGAAATCGCTTGTGAAACAAATAAAAGGAAACCGAACTGATCTTATAGGTTTTCGTTTTCACCTGTGTAAGAACCCTAACAAGAAACAAAAATTTTGGCCATCGGCAAACAAAACGAAACACCACAGTAAGAAAGGAATAAGGAACTTTATTTTTTCGTCAGCAAATAAACAATTGATTTTATTGCAATATTCAACAATAAAAAAAAAACTAATTATAACTCGAATAGGTTGTCTCTTCTTATATACCAAACAAGAGAATAAAAATTAAGTCTCATTGTAATACGAATACAAAAAAAAAGAAAGCAATCCCCCGACAAGATTCGAACCAGGCACATCAAGAGCATCAGGCGAGTACTCTACTATCCAGCTAACACCACACATGTATTGTCTTGTGACAAAGGTCTTATATTTTGGATGCGGGCATAAGAATATTCAAAAAATTATAATGGTATTCAAACTGTACTAGTTGGGTACATTAGGGCCCGTGGTCGAATGGTTAGCGACGTCTGGCATTTGAGTGAAGTGATCCAGGTTCAAATCCCGTGGAAAATTTTATTCACAACACTTAAAGTACAAAATCAATACAACAAAAGAAAATCCCATAAAAGAGTGTAAAGGGGGGGGGGGGGGGAGGGGGGCAAAATGTTTCGTATTTTTTCTCTTTTCTCTTTAATAACTTCGAAACTATTTATCTAAAAAACATGAAAACAACATTTTTAGATTACTACTGAATACTAAAATATGTGTACCAAATTTCATTGCAATCGGCCTAACAGATTCGAAGAAATCGCTTGTGAAAGACGAATGAACAGAAAACGAAGTGATGTTATAAGGGTTTCGTTTACACTCTGTGTACGGAACCCTAATACATATTCGGATTTATGCTTATTTACATTATCACTGTAATGTTTTTTGTATTTTCTGCAACCTACACGTTTTAACTACATTTTGAAATTATTTTGGAAATGCCTGGCCAAGCCCTTTCGGATATGAGGAGGGGGTGAAATTGAGTGTTTTTCATAGTCCTTTTTAAAGACTTTTTAATAAGCAGAGCTTTTGATGTTTTCGGAAAGAAAGTTTATTAAGATCTAAATAACAAATTATAATTTTCATAAGCAAACAATTCACAGAGAAATATGATCGAACAAGTATTGAAATAGAAAGTAGTTATATGTTATTAAATTACAGGTACATATTCAACACCGCCTCTTAATTTAAGCTAACATTAACTTCAATGATTTATAAAATTCTAAATGAGATTAATAAAAAAAATAATTTAATCATGAGTCAGTGTTAAATTTAAATTCTTACGATGTTTCTCAAACAAAGTTCGACCAATTCCTTTAGTCATAACATCTGCCAGCTGATCACCACTTGGCTTGTATTCCAATCTGATTTCTTGATTTGAAATAGCTTCGCGAATAAAATGGTATTTTACGTCAATGTGTTTCATCCTTTTATGTTCGCGTGGTTCTTCCGCTACCTTGATGCAAGACATGTTATCTTCATAAATAATGGTCGGTGAACTTAAAACGAAACCCATCTCATTAAGCAAGCTTCCCATCCATTTGATTTCGCAGATTCCTTCGCCAAGAGCGATGTATTCCGCCTCTGTTGATGATAAGCTTACGGTTGCTTGTTTTCTTGACGCCCAACTAACGGTATTGTTGAAGACTTTTAAAACGTATCCGGAAATGGACTTTCTATCATTTTTATCGTTAGCCCAGTCGGCATCAGTAAAACCAATCAACAAATCCGTCTGTTGATCTCTTCTAAAAATCATCTTCATATCTAGAGTTGCCTTGATATACCTCAAAATCCTTTTTGCATTCATAAAGAGTTCAGTAGTAAAGCAGCTTTGAAACTGACTGAAATAATTTGTTGCTGCACAAAGGTCTGGTCTGGTAGTAAGAGTTGCATATGTTAGACATCCAATCAATTCTCTATACGGAACGTCAGGTAGCTCATTTGGGTTTCCTTTGGCAAGATTTAAACCACTTTCTATTGGAGTTGCTACGCCCTTGCAATCACTCATTCCGAACTTCTTGAGAACATTTGTTAAATACTGTTTTTGAGTAATACTTATGGTTCCTTTTTCAACGTTTTGTTCAATGTGCATTCCCAAGAACGTGTTTACCTTGCCAATGTCAGTCATATCAAATTCTGTACCAAGCAAGTTCTTGATGACGGCTATTTTTTGCTGATCTAAAGAAACGATTAGTAAATCATCAACGTAAAGTAAAACAAAACTTCTGACGCCAGATTCGTCTTTTGTATACAAGCATCGATCCGCTTCGCAAGGCTTAAATCCAATTCTTAACATGAATTGATTGAATCTAGCATTCCATTCCCGAGATGCCTGCTTTAACCCATAAAGTGCCTTATTCAACTTACATACCTTAATACCATTTTTGAAACCTTCAGGCAAGTCCATGTAAATGTTTTCTTTCAATTCGCCGTTAAGAAAAGCACTTTTGACATCCATTTGGTGTATGTACATGTTGAATTTAGTTGCGATTGAAAGGAGGGTTCTCACTGTAGTAAGCTTAGCGACTGGAGCATACGTCTCACTATAATCAAAACCGATTACCTGGGAGAATCCTCTTGCAACTAGACGCGCTTTGTATCTATCCACTTCGCCATTTGCCTTTCGCTTCAATTTGAAAACCCACTTACAGGATACTGGCTTTCTATCTTTTGGCAGGTCACACTCGGTCCAGGTATTATTCTTGATTAAAGATGAATATTCTTCATGAATTGCCTTCTTCCACGCACTCCAATCACTTCTTTGTTTAGCTTCGCTGATTGTAAGGGGATCATTGTCGACATATTGCTGAGCCGATAACGCAAAATGAGCATTTTCCTTGTATTCTGTTTCTAGAGCTACGTCTTAAAGTCGAATTTGTATCATCACTTTCCACTTTCGTTTCATCGTCACTGTCTTCATCATCAAGGCTCAAATACTCCTCTCTGTCATTATTTTCTTCTTCAGAATTCAATTTTAACTTTTCAGAACCTTGAGTAAGCGATGTTGTCTTTTCTTTTGTCTTTTCTTCCCCTTCGGAAACAGATGTGTCAATATTTATTACCTTTTGTCGATTAAATACAGAACTTTCATTAAAGATCACGTTTCTACCAATGACCAAAGTGTTATTTTCAACATTCCATAATCTGTATCCATTTGTGGTATAACCAACCATAATGCACTTGACAGATTTCGAATCAAATTTGTTACGCTTCTCAGTCGGAATATAATTATAACACGAAGAACCAAATATTCGTAGATTCGACAAGTTCGGTTTGGTTCCGAACCAAATCTCTGCTGGAGTCTTATTGACAAACTGTTTCCCAAAAGCGCTTGTCGGACATCGATTCTTGACATAATTCGCTGTTAAAATTGCTTCTGACCAGAACTTTCGGTCAAGACCACTTGCGTTTAACATAGTTCTTGCTTTCTCTACTAAAGTTCTGTTAAGACGTTCAGCCACCGAGTTCAGTTCAGGATTATACGGCACTGTATAAGTTAATTGAATACCTTTACCTTTGCAAAATTGGATCATCTCTTTGGATATATACTCTCCTCCATTATCTGCTTTAAGTTTCGCTACTTTAGAACCATGAAACGCTTCTGCACTTGCAACAAAATCTTGAAACTTTTGAAAAACTTCACTTTTTCTTGCTAAGCAATAGACACTAGTCGCTCTTGAAAAATCATCTGTAAACGTAATCAAGTACTTTGATCCATCATGTGAAGGAATAGACATAGGTCCACATACGTCGCTGTGAATTAATTCCAAAATTCTAGCAGAACGTGGTTTATTCTTCTGTGGAAATGGTTGTCTTGACTGCTTTCCTAAAACGCATGCTTCACAAAACTTCTCTTTGTCGTCTACTTGAACACTCTCTAGACCGTTTACCATTTTTCGACCAATCATCTTCTTCATATCGACAACATTAAGATGTCCTAATCGAAAATGCCAAAAAGTCTGTGAAATTCTTGAATTTCCATTGCTTATTCCAACGAATTCTTGCTTGTCTATTTGGAATTCAGCCTCGTACAGTTTTCCAGCGCTGTGAGCTACGAAAATGGTTTCATCATTCAAAGATACATAAGCCAAATCACCGAGGAAAATAACTTTGAATCCACGCTTAGTTAAGCTTCGGATTGACAATAAATTACAATTCAAACCTTCAACATACAACACATCTCTCAAAGCTTTTGTAGTACAATCGCCGTTATGTAGAGTTTTAATTAAAATATCTCCTCGTTGCTTGGCTGTTAACGTTGCATTCTTCTTGGCAACAGATATGCTAACATCTTCGATATTCCATAGTTCATGAAAATAAGATTCACTGTTTGCCATATGCTCTGTAGCACCTGAATCCAGAACGAATCTAACTGAGGACGACCTTGACTTTGAATCTTCGTCAACCGATGCTTCCTTAGCCACCTCATTCAAGCTACTAACCGCACTCATCGAAACAACTTCTTCCCTTGAATGTGTTGCATTTGCACTTCCCTTATTTCGATTTTCTTTCTTGAAAAAACTCTTCTTAAATTTCTTCTTAGGATTTTTTGGACATTGGGACTTAATGTGGCCTGATTGACCACAACCGTAACAAACTATTCCAGCATTCATTGCAACTGATGTTAACCTAGGGTTCGGACTCATGGATTTTCTTTTGTTGTGTTCATCCAACAATCGACACTTGACAAAATCCAAAGTTAATTTGTCTTGTTCCATAGTCTCTATAGCAATAACCAATTGATCGTAGGACTTCGGTAACGTAAGCATCAATGAAATAGCCACATCCATGTCTACCATCTCTTTCCCAGAGTTCTTGAGATCTCGAATCAATTTATCGAAAGACAAAATATGTTCCTTCATATCATCTCCTTCATGGTATAACATCGCATGTAGTTGACGTTCCAACAAAATTCGACCAGAAATGGTTTTTCGTTCGAAAATGCAGGCCAACCCATCTACCATCTCTTTTGCTGTACATTTTCCTTTGATATTTTCTAAATGGTTATCGTGAACGCTTTGAACAACAATATTCTTGCACATCTTTTCCTCACGCCGGATTTTTGCCTTCTCTTCTTCATTTGCTGCAGACGCAATCAAGCTTTCCAGATCTTTCTGAATGTAAATTCCCAAATCTTTTTCATCCAGAGCCGTCTCAATCCGAAAACGCCAGTTATTAAAGTTGGTCCCATCGAAAAGTGGAATTCCAGTTTTGGTATTTATTGAAGTATCCATAATTCAAATCAAAAAATAATTACCAAACAATTATATAAGTATTCCTGGGCCCATAACCTAAAGACTTTTTTATAAGCAGAGCTTTTGATGTTTTCGGAAAGAAAGTTTATTAAGATCTAAATAACAAATTATAATTTTCATAAGCAAACAATTCACAGAGAAATATGATCGAACAAGTATTGAAATAGAAAGTAGTTATATGTTATTAAATTACAGGTACATATTCAACACTTTTTTGTTGGTTTTTTTTTTGAATAACTTCAAAACCATTTGCCTTGAAAATATATCGTTATTTACATTATAACTGCAATTTTTTTTGTTGTTCTGTAATCTATACGTATGGAACTATTTTTTGATTTTTTTTTTGGAAATTCCAGGCCCACCCTTTTTGGTGATGAGGAGGGGGTAAAGTTTAGTTATTTGCATTTTCGGCCTTTTTTGTTGTGTTTTCTTGAATAATTTCAAAACTATTTGTCTTAAAAATAAAAAAAATATATGTTTGTCATTGCAGGCAATTAATGAATGATTGTACTTAATTTGAAGTCAATAGGGTTACCACCTGTTCAAAAAAATGGTTTTAAAATTTAATGAAATTGGAAATTAGTATATTGAAAAATTTTGCATGTTACATAAATAACTGTGACTTCTTATCACTTTTCCGGTAATATTCATGTTATAGACCTATATCTCAATTTTTTTTAAGAATTTTAGGTCCTGTAGTTTCGGGGATTAGGGGGGGGGGGGAATGGCCTGTTTTTGACATTTTTGCCTATTTTTCCATATTTTCTTATATAACTACAAAACTATTTCTCTTAAAAATATAAAAAAAATATGATTGTATTTCTACTTAACACGTTGATATATTGGCCAACTTTTAACTCAATCGGTATAACGGTTTTGGAGGAAATAAATTGTAAAGTTGAGTCAAAAATTAAAAAGTTACTCCAAATATTGAGTCATATCTGTGTTATATGTAACAGTACAGACTTCTTATTTGTTTTTTTGTAATCTACAGGTTGAGACCTATTCTCAGTATCTTTTTCATAATTTTAGGCAAAGTAGTTTTGGAGATCAGGGGGGAGAATGGTCATTTTTGTATTTTTTTATCTTTTCTCTTTAATAACTTCGAAACTATTTATCTAAAAAACATGAAAATAACATTTTTAGATTACTACTGAATACTTAAATATGTGTACCAAATTTCATTGCAATCGGCCTAACAGATTCGAAGAAACCGCTTGTGAAAGACGAATGAACAGAAAACGAAGTGATGTTATAAGGGTTTCGTTTACACTCTGTGTACGGAACCCTAATACATATTCGGATTTATGCTTATTTACATCATCACTGTAATGTTTTTTGTATTTTCTGCAACCTACACGTTTTAACTACATTTTGAAATTATTTTGGAAATGCCTGGCCAAGCCCTTTCGGATATGAGGAGGGGGTGAAATTGAGTGTTTTTCATAGTCCTTTTTTGTTGGGTTTTTTTTGAATAACTTCAAAACCATTTGCCTTGAAAATATATCGTTATTTACATTATAACTGCAATTTTTTTGTTGTTCTGTAATCTATACGTATGGAACTATTTTTTGAATTTTTTTTTTTGGAAATTCCAGGCCAACCCTTTTTGGTGATGAGGAGGGGGTAAAGTTTAGTTATTTGCATTTTCGGCCTTTTTTGTTGTGTTTTCTTGAATAATTTCAAAACTATTTGTCTTAAAAATAAAAAAAATATATGTTTGTCATTGCAGGCAATTAATGAATGATTGTACTTAATTTGAAGTCAATAGGGTTACCACCTGTTCAAAAAAATGGTTTTAAAATTTAATGAAATTGGAAATTAGTATATTGAAAAATTTTGCATGTTACATAAATAACTGTGACTTCTTATCACTTTTCCGGTAATATTCATGTTATAGACCTATATCTCAATTTTTTTAAAGAATTTTAGGTCCTGTAGTTTCGGAGATTAGGGGGGGGGGGGATGGCCTGTTTTTGACATTTTTGCCTATTTTTCCATATTTTCTTATATAACTACAAAACTATTTCTCTTAAAAATATAAAAAAAATATGATTGTATTTCTACTTAACACGTTGATATATTGGCCAACTTTTAACTCAATCGGTATAACGGTTTTGGAGGAAATAAATTGTAAAGTTGAGTCAAAAATTAAAAAGTTACTCCAAATATTGAGTCACATCTGTGTTATATGTAACAGTGCAGACTTCTTATTTGTTTTTTTGTAATCTACAGGTTGAGACCTATTCTCAGTATCTTTTTCATAATTTTAGGCAAAGTAGTTTTGGAAATCAGGGGGGAGAATGGTCATTTTTGTATTTTTTTATCTTTTCTCTTTAATAACTTCGAAACTATTTATCTAACAAACATGAAAACAACATTTTTAGATTACTACTGAATACTTAAATATGTGTACCAAATTTCATTGCAATCGGCCTAACAGATTCGAAGAAATCGCTTGTGAAAGACGAATGAACAGAAAACGAAGTGATGTTATAAGGGTTTCGTTTACACTCTGTGTACGGAACCCTAATACATATTCGGATTTATGCTTATTTACATCATCACTGTAATGTTTTTTGTATTTTCTGTAACCTACACGTTTTAACTACATTTTGAAATTATTTTGGAAATGCCTGGCCAAGCCCTTTCGGATATGAGGAAGGGGTGAAATTGAGTGTTTTTCATAGTCCTTTTTTGTTGGGTTTTTTTTTTGAATAACTTCAAAACCATTTGCCTTGAAAATATATCGTTATTTACATTATAACTGCAATTTTTTTTGTTGTTCTGTAATCTATACGTATGGAACTATTTTTTGAATTTTTTTTGGAAATTCCAGGCCCACCCTTTTTGGTGATGAGGGGGGTAAAGTTTAGTTATTTGCATTTTCGGCCTTTTTTTTGTGTTTTCTTGAATAATTTCAAAACTATTTGTCTTAAAAATACAAAAAAATATGTTTGTCATTGCAGGCAATTAATGAATGATTGTACTTAATTTGAAGTCAATAGGGTTACCACCTACAAAACTATTTCTCTTAAAAATATAAAAAAAATATGATTGTATTTCTACTTAACACGTTGATATATTGGCCAACTTTTAACTCAATCGGTATAACGGTTTTGGAGGAAATAAATTGTAAAGTTGAGTCAAAAATTAAAAAGTTACTCCAAATATTGAGTCATATCTGTGTTATATGTACTAGTACAGACTTCTTATTTGTTTTTTTGTAATCTACAGGTTGAGACCTATTCTCAGTAGCTTTTTCATAATTTTAGGCAAAGTAGTTTTGGAGATCAGGGGGGAGAATGGTCATTTTTGTATTTTTTTATCTTTTCTCTTTAATAACTTCGAAACTATTTATCTAAAAAACATGAAAACAACATTTTTAGATTACTACTGAATACTTAAATATGTGTACCAAATTTCATTGCAATCGGCCTAACAGATTCGAAGAAATCGCTTGTGAAAGACGAATGAACAGAAAACGAAGTGATGTTATAAGGGTTTCGTTTACACTCTGTGTACGGAACCCTAATACATATTCGGATTTATGCTTATTTACATCATCACTGTAATGTTTTTTGTATTTTCTGCAACCTACACGTTTTAACTACATTTTGAAATTATTTTGGAAATGCCTGGCCAAGCCCTTTCGGATATGAGGAGGGGGTGAAATTGAGTGTTTTTCATAGTCCTTTTTTGTTGGGTTTTTTTTGAATAACTTCAAAACCATTTGCCTTGAAAATATATCGTTATTTACATTATAACTGCAATTTTTTTGTTGTTCTGTAATCTATACGTATGGAACTATTTTTAGATTTTTTTTTTGGAAATTCCAGGCCCACCCTTTTTGGTGATGAGGAGGGGGTAAAGTTTAGTTATTTGCATTTTCGGCCTTTTTTGTTGTGTATTCTTGAATAATTTCAAAACTATTTGTCTTAAAAATAAAAAAAATATATGTTTGTCATTGCAGGCAATTAATGAATGATTGTACTTAATTTGAAGTCAATAGGGTTACCACCTGTTCAAAAAAATGGTTTTAAAATTTAATGAAATTGGAAATTAGTATATTGAAAAATTTTGCATGTTACATAAATAACTGTGACTTCTTATCACTTTTCCGGTAATATTCATGTTATAGACCTATATCTCAATTTTTTTTAAGAATTTTAGGTCCTGTAGTTTCGGAGATTAGGGGGGGGGGGGAATGGCCTGTTTTTGACATTTTTGCCTATTTTTCCATATTTTCTTATATAACTACAAAACTATTTCTCTTAAAAATATAAAAAAAATATGATTGTATTTCTACTTAACTTGTTGATATATTGGCCAACTTTTAACTCAATCGGTATAACGGTTTTGGAGGAAATAAATTGTAAAGTTGAGTCAAAAATTAAAAAGTTACTCCAAATATTGAGTCATATCTGTATTATATGTAACAGTGCAGACTTCTTATTTGTTTTTTTTGTTATCTACAGGTTGAGACCTATTCTCAGTATCTTTTTCATAATTTTAGGCAAAGTAGTTTTGGAAATCAGGGGGGAGAATGGTCATTTTTGTATTTTTTTATCATTTCTCTTTAATAACTTCGAAACTATTTATCTAAAAAACATGAAAACAACATTTTTAGATTACTACTGAATACTTAAATATGTGTACCAAATTTCATTGCAATCGGCCTAACAGATTCGAAGAAATCGCTTGTGAAAGACGAATGAACAGAAAACGAAGTGATGTTATAAGGGTTTCGTTTACACTCTGTGTACGGAACCCTAATACATATTCGGATTTATGCTTATTTACATCATCACTGTAATGTCTT
This sequence comes from Sphaerophoria taeniata, assembly GCA_943590905.1. Lineage (NCBI taxonomy): Eukaryota > Metazoa > Arthropoda > Insecta > Diptera > Syrphidae > Sphaerophoria > Sphaerophoria taeniata. The sequence continues at coordinate 81,715,514 of OX016541.1, read as the reverse complement.
TGTATTTTCTGTAACCTACACGTTTTAACCACATTTTGAAATTATTTTGGAAATGCCTGGCCAAGCCCTTTCGGATATGAGGAAGGGGTGAAATTGAGTGTTTTTCATAGTCCTTTTTTGTTGGTTTTTTTTTTGAATAACTTCAAAACCATTTGCCTTGAAAATATATCGTTATTTACATTATAACTGCAATTTTTTTGTTGTTCTGTAATCTATACGTATGGAACTATTTTTTGAATTTTTTTTTGGAAATTCCAGGCCCGCCCTTTTTGGTGATGAGGAGGGGGTAAAGTTTAGTTATTTGCATTTTCGGCCTTTTTTGTTGTGTTTTCTTGAATAATTTCAAAACTATTTGTCTTAAAAATACATTTGTCACTGCAGGCAATTAATGAATGATTGTACTTAATTTGAAGTAAATAGGGTTACCACCTGTTCAAAAAAATGGTTTTAAAATTTAATGAAATTGGAAATTAGTATATTGAAAAATTTTGCATGTTACATAAATAACTGTGACTTCTTATCACTTTTCCGGTAATATTCATGTTATAGACCTATATCTCAATTTTTTTAAAGAATTTTAGGTCCTGTAGTTTCGGTGATTAGGGGGGGGGGGGAATGGCCTGTTTTTGACATTTTTGCCTATTTTTCCATATTTTCTTATATAACTACAAAACTATTTCTCTTAAAAATATAAAAAAAATATGATTGTATTTCTACTTAACACGTTGATATATTGGCCAACTTTTAACTCAATCGGTATAACGGTTTTGGAGGAAATAAATTGTAAATTTGAGTCAAAAATTAAAAAGTTACTCCAAATATTGAGTCATATCTGTGTTATATGTAACAGTACAGACTTCTTATTTGTTTTTTTGTAATCTACAGGTTGAGACCTATTCTCAGTATCTTTTTCATAATTTTAGGCAAAGTAGTTTTGGAGATCAGGGGGGAGAATGGTCATTTTTGTATTTTTTTATCTTTTCTCTTTAATAACTTCGAAACTATTTATCTAAAAAACATGAAAACAACATTTTTAGATTACTACTGAATACTTTAATATGTGTACCAAATTTCATTGCAATCGGCCTAACAGATTCGAAGAAACCGCTTGTGAAAGACGAATGAACAGAAAACGAAGTGATGTTATAAGGGTTTCGTTTACACTCTGTGTACGGAACCCTAATACATATTCGGATTTATGCTTATTTACATCATCACTGTAATGTTTTTTGTATTTTCTGCAACCTACACGTTTTAACTACATTTTGAAATTATTTTGGAAATGCCTGGCCAAGCCCTTTCGGATATGAGGAGGGGGTGAAATTGAGTGTTTTTCATAGTCCTTTTTTGTTGGGTTTTTTTTGAATAACTTCAAAACCATTTGCCTTGAAAATATATCGTTATTTACATTATAACTGCAATTTTTTTGTTGTTCTGTAATCTATACGTATGGAACTATTTTTTGATTTTTTTTTGGAAATTCCAGGCCCACCCTTTTTTATTTAATTTAATTTATTTATTTATTTACATCAATTAGAGTTTACAACCTCAAATAGACTAACGAAATTTAACATCATAATAAAATTAAAGCTATATCCATACAAAAAAAAATGAAAGCTATTTGATGACATTATTTAATTTGTTAAAAAATACAAGTTTAACATATTTTTGAATGAGTTTCAACTCAAATGGAAATTAAAATCTAAATTGTTTGACACATTATTAATCTCCCTAACACTGCGAGTTATGGGTTCATTAAATGCGTAATTAACTCTATGAATGTTTTCACGGAATAAGGTACGGATTCTTAGTTCTCGAGAAGGAGCGTAAAGATCAATTAAAGATAATAAATAAGAGCAATCAATATGATATGTTAAGATATCTCTGATAAAATTTATAGCGAACATCTTACGGCGGTTTTCTAATGACTGAATACCAATAAGCTGACATCTTACGTTATACGTAGGCATTTCAATATTCCAACCTAATTTGTGCACTACAAATCTTGTGAATTTTTTTTGGACTTGTTCTATTCTTGTAATATGAACATTGTAATGAGGATTCCAAACTACGCAACAGTATTCTAGGAACGATCTTACATACGCAACATAAAGGGCTTTTAGTGTGTAAGGGTCCCTAAGTTCATACGAATTACGAAAAATAAAACCCAACATAGAGTTAGCTTTGTTCACCATGAATTCTATATGATGAACAAAGTTTAGCTTGTAATCAAAAATTACTCCAAGATCTTTTTTAATAGAAACTCTATCAAGGACATGATTTTGCATATTGTAATCGTAAACGATAGGTAACAAACGACGGGTAAACGAAAAACATTGACATTTGGATATGTTTAGGGCTAATTGGTTCATATTACACCAGTTTATAAGATTATTTACATCATTTTGGAGAAGTGAACAGTCTGTTAAATTTTTTACACGTCTAAAAAATTTTAAATCATCCGCAAACATAAGACGCATTGAATTAGTAAGAACATCAGGTAGGTCATTTATAAAAATCAGGAACAGCATTGGACCTAAGTGACTCCCTTGCGGAACGCCAGAAGTGACAGAAAAGGGATAAGAGGTAAACGAGTCAATTGAAACAAGCTGGCTGCGTCCTGTAAGATAAGCTCTCAGCCATTTAAGCATATTGGAATGAAAACCTATATTCTCTAGTTTTTGTAATAAAATTTTATGATGCACCCTATCAAACGCCTTAGCAAAATCCGTGTAGATAACGTCCACTTGGTAACCCTTTTCTAATGAATTAAGAATACAATTCGTGAAAATGGTTAGGTTAGTAGAAGTTGATCTACCGGATACAAAACCGTGTTGGTACGGGGATATGGTCTCTTTTAATAAAAATTTCAGTTTATCGCAAACAATTTTTTCAAATACCTTAGGTATTGCGGACAATTTACTAATAGGTCGGTAGTTAGTTATTTCCTGTTTTGGACCACATTTGTGAATAGGAGTAACGTAGGATGTTTTCCATTCTGACAAAAATACACCATATGTTAACGAACAATTAAAGATAAAACACAAAACTCTAGACAGAGTGACAGAACATTTTTTTAAAACAATAGGTGGAATTTTATCCGGACCAGAATTATTGTCTTCTGTTAGACTAGATAGAGCCAATTCTACTTCCGATAAGGTAATACTTAAATTACCTATGTTTAGACTATTTAAGGACTGGTAAAAAGAGGTGTTAGTGACATTACTAGAATCTATATAATTTGAACTAAAAAACTTAGCAAAGGCATCGCAGATAGATGGTAGACTTGTTAGAGTCGAACCTAAATATTGCATACTTTTAGGGATTCCATTAGATTTCCTTTTATTATTAATGAAACTCCAAAAACATTTACTATTCACTCTTAACTTGGATTCCATAGAGTAAATATAGTTTTTATATAGAAACTTATTTAGAACATTGAAATTCCTTTTTAATTCATTATAAATATTGCGCATATTGGCATCAGAAGAACACTTTCGTAAACATTTGTATGCTTTATTTTTTTTATTATTTAAATTGATTAAACGTCTGTTATACCAAGGAGGCTTTGAGACATTTTTCAATTTAGTCTTAGGAACAAATAAATCGATAGCCGTCTTTAGAGAACTAAGAAAATTGTTGTAAAAACCTGGTAATTCCCAAGATTGAATCAGAGTTGAAGGCAGTGCTATGTTATTATTGATATAACTCGCAATGTTACTGAAATTAGCTTTGGAGAAATTATATCTATAATTAAAATGCATTTTTGGCTTAAAAAAGTTTAGTATTTTAAATTCAAAAACCAGAGCAATGTGATGTAAGGTGTTTGGAAATATTGGGAAAATAGAATTGCTTACAAACAAATTTAAGTCTTTATCAGCGAACAATAAATCGAGTGTTCTATGTAAACTATTTTTACAATTATTCAATTGAACCAAATTAACAGTTAAAAGCATAGCTGGGCACCGTTAATCAAAAAGTTAACTTCGTTAATCGCTAATCCGTTAATTAAAAATTTAACTTCGTTAACAGTTAAAACGTTAAATTTAAGAAAAATTAACGCAAGTTAACGTTAATCGTTAATCCGTTAACACGCCATAAAAATTTTATTTTCTAATAAAAATTGGAAGTTGGAAACGAGAAAAGACAAGTAAATTTTTGTTTTAAATATAGTAAATTATATTTTATAAGAGTTTAAGTGTTAAAACAACAATTTATTCAGTCATGTATATGAATGTGATTGTTCCCCTTCATGAACAATAGCATGTTGAAATTCTCGTCAGAAAGCGAGGCTCTTTTCGGCTGAAGTATATCCTTGCCCGTGGAGAGGAGATGTTCAACAGCAGCGCTTAAGAGTATGGCGGTATTGTATTGGAGAAACAGATTTGTCAATACTTGTTCCCCGAATGCCGCTTCATTTAACGAGTCTTTTGACTTCAAATCTAGCCACGTTTTTACGAGACTTTGAACTTTGCTTCTTAATGATTTGTTGTTCTTAGGTTTTTCTGAAGATTGAGTAACAGAGTTGAAAAAGTCATCCTCATCATCGTCGTTGTTACTCGCGTTGCTGCCTCCGCCACTTACACTCTCTACGTCCTTTGACTGACGACCAGTAGATTCTTAATGTAGACATTCTAAGCTTTCATTTGATACCCCATTTGCCCACTCACCCGATGAGGTAGGACGACACCAAAAATACCGTTTTTAAGATGGGCGGACAAAGGGAAAGGCCCGGGTTATTTCTGTCCGACCATATGATTTGGTATCTACGACGAAATGTCTATTGACTTCTACTAACTTTTTCCAATTTCCCCATGGTATAAGCTGACACCAAAAAACGCAACCGGAAGTGCAATTTAGCCACCAAAAGGCCCAGGAAAAGTCTGTCCGACCACTGGTTTTGAAAATTTCATGTCATTTACCATTAGATCGTGGCTAGATTTTCCTCTGCTGATGAGGTAGGTAATCTTACGGTCGCATCCCCGACTACAATAATCTAATTTGAATGTTTATCTGTATGGTATTTGTGTTCGATTAACGATTAACGGACTTTGGAAGATGTAACGATCGTTAACATTTTTTTGAAGTTAACTGAAAAGTTAATCCGTTAATGGGAATGTTAACTTCGTTAATTAACGATTAACGGATTAACGAAAAAATGCCCGTTAATGCCCAGCTATGGTTAAAAGCGAATCAATAAATAAAGAATCACACTCATTAACTACATTAAAGGGAACAAGAAGACTTTCATCAGAGTCAAAAACCCAATCTAAATTCGGCAAGTTAAAATCTCCAACTAAAATGACATGCTGATTACTATTAAGCTTAGAAATATAATGAATACAATTATTTATATGTTCTTTATATAAATCTATATGGCTCTTTGGCGGAATATAACTCACTATTAGAAAAATATCTTTTTTACAATTTAATGACACCTTGATAATAATTTGATCAATATCGAAAGATGAATTATTTGATGTTGGCAATGATAATTCGGTACAGGCATATAAAGAGCGCACTGCTAGCAGCACCCCTCCTCCTCTTTCTAGTCCAGTGGATAGAGAACATCTGTCTTTACGAAACACAGAGTATTGATGACTATTAAACATCTCTGCATTGTTTTGATTTTTGGTTAGCCATGTCTCAGTAAAAGCTAAGAAATCAAATTGCTCAGATGATGATGACAGCAGCAATTGTTGCATTTTTGTACGCATTCCACCAACGTTTTGATAATAACCAAGGAAATTATATGAATCAGAATGAGAAGGCAAATGAGAAGCAGATGCATTAGTTAAGAGTAATGCATTGTTGCGGTGGGAAGTTACTGTTGATGACGATGGTGACGCACAGTGTGTTATTTTGCCAATCTAGCGGAACTTTAATGAAAAATAAAAGTCTACCGAATGCAACAAAATTGGTATCATATGAAAGGTAAAACCTCCAGCTTTAACTTGGCAAAAAAATAAAACAAAGACACAACTGTATCTACCGTTTTACAGCATCACAAACATCAGGTTTGTTAAATCTAAAAAAAAAAAAAAAAGTTCATTGTTTTTCTTGTGTCAAGTTGATAACATAGTGGTCAAGTAAATATTAAGTTGTGCTTTTCAAAATTATTTTATTTATTTTTGTTGATATTTTAAGAACTATTGTGGGTAATTATTTTTTTTGTACACTTATAATTAAAAAAATTAAAAATCGTGCGAGTGAAAGCCTTTAAAGTGATTTTTTTTTTGTGTATCGTCACTTTGGAAAGGGTTTTAAAAATGTATCCTCATGTATCCATCGTGTTACTGTGCTTAATATGTCCGTTGGTATACTCTGTGTTAGAAAACGTTCACTTTTCTTGCGGTTGTTTGCTGACCCCGTACAATTTTTTTTTTTAAGTGACCTATATTTTCGTGTTCTTTTTTTCTGTTTTTCTTAAATTACTTAGAAACTATTCATCAAAAAAACATAAAAACAAAACTTTCGAGTCATAATTGCATTATAGAACATGTGTGCCAAATTTCATTTAAATCGGCCTAGCAGTTTCTAAAAAATCGTTTGTGAAAGATGAATGTTCAAAAACCAAGTGATCTTATTAGGATTTCGTTTTCATGTCAGTATAAATATTCAAAATTCTCCTTATTTGAATCATATTGTAATTTATTTTTATTTTTCCTATTCTCTATACATATTGAACTATTAAATAATTTTTTTTTTCAAAATGCCAGGCCCAGTCGTTTCATAGATGGGGGGGGGGGGGGGGTGAAATACCCTATTTGCATATTTTTCAATATTTTCAGGTAGCTTCTAAATCTTACAAAACAACATAGAATTACATAATTTAATAGTTTTATACCAACAACACTCCAATTAAACACTCAACGAATAAAGTTCCGCTAGATTGCGAAAATATCACACTGTGTGACGGTGGCGGTGGCGATGATATTAGCGGTGTTGTTGTTGATGTTGATATTGATTGTCAATTGACAGGCAGTAAAGACTGTTGGACTGCCGGTGCCGGCGGTGTTGGTGGCGGGAGTGGCGGTTGTGACTGTGATGATGATTGTGACGAAGTCGATGATGACGATGACGAAGACGATGATGATTCCGTAAGCTGAGATGTGGGTCTAGTTGTTTGAGTATGACGTGGCATTGCATTATTATTATTATTATTGTTGTTGGTTTCTCGCGACACAAAATTTTTTATTTGAACAAAGCATGGCCATACAGAGGAATCCATTATAAAAGAGTACATTGAAGCTGGGACACTTAATTTGGTGATGAGGAGGGGGTAAAGTTTAGTTATTTGCATTTTCGGCCTTTTTTGTTGTGTTTTCTTGAATAATTTCAAAACTATTTGTCTTAAAAATACAAAAAAAATATGTTTGTCATTGCAGGCAATTAATGAATGATTGTACTTAATTTGAAGTCAATAGGGTTACCACCTGTTCAAAAAAATGGTTTTAAAATTTAATGAAATTGGAAATTAGTGTATTGAAAAATTTTGCATGTTACATAAATAACTGTGACTTCTTATCACTTTTCCGGTAATATTCATGTTATAGACCTATATCTCAATTTTTTTAAAAAATTTTAGGTCCTGTAGTTTCGGAGATTAGGCGGGGGGGGGGAATGGCCTGTTTTTGACATTTTTGCCTATTTTTCCATATTTTCTTATATAACTACAAAACTATTTCTCTTAAAAAAATAAAAAAAATATGATTGTATTTCTACTTAACACGTTGATATATTGGCCAACTTTTAACTCAATCGGTATAACGGTTTTGGAGGAAATAAATTGTAAAGTTGAGTCAAAAATTAAAAAGTTACTCCAAATATTGAGTCATATCTGTGTTATATGTAACAGTACAGACTTTTTATTTGTTTTTTTGTAATCTACAGGTTGAGACCTATTCTCAGTAGCTTTTTCATAATTTTAGGCAAAGTAGTTTTGGAGATCAGGGGGGAGAATGGTCATTTTTGTATTTTTTTATCTTTTCTCTTTAATAACTTCGAAACTATTTATCTAAAAAACATGAAAACAACATTTTTAGATTACTACTGAATACTTAAATATGTGTACCAAATTTCATTGCAATCGGCCTAACGGATTCGAAGAAATCGCTTGTGAAAGACGAATGAACAGAAAACGAAGTGATGTTATAAGGGTTTCGTTTACACTCTGTGTACGGAACCCTAATACATATTCGGATTTATGCTTATTTACATCATCACTGTAATGTTTTTTGTATTTTCTGCAACCTACACGTTTTAACTACATTTTGAAATTATTTTGGAAATGCCTGGCCAAGCCCTTTCGGATATGAGGAGGGGGTGAAATTGAGTGTTTTTCATAGTCCTTTTTTGTTGGTTTTTTTTTGAATAACTTCAAAACCATTTGCCTTGAAAATATATCGTTATTTACATTATAACTGCAATTTTTTTTTTGTTGTTCTGTAATCTATACGTATGGAACTATTTTTTGAATTTTTTTTTTGGAAATTCCAGGCCCACCCTTTTTGGTGATGAGGAGGGGGTAAAGTTTAGTTATTTGCATTTTCGGCCTTTTTTGTTGTGTATTCTTGAATAATTTCAAAACTATTTGTCTTAAAAATAAAAAAAATATATGTTTGTCATTGCAGGCAATTAATGAATGATTGTACTTAATTTGAAGTCAATAGGGTTACCACCTGTTCAAAAAAATGGTTTTAAAATTTAATGAAATTGGAAATTAGTATATTGAAAAATTTTGCATGTTACATAAATAACTGTGACTTCTTATCACTTTTCCGGTAATATTCATGTTATAGACCTATATCTCAATTTTTTTAAAGAATTTTAGGTCCTGTAGTTTCGGAGATTAGGGGGGGGGGGGAATGGCCTGTTTTTGACATTTTTGCCTATTTTTCCATATTTTCTTATATAACTACAAAACTATTTCTCTTAAAAATATAAAAAAAATATGATTGTATTTCTACTTAACTTGTTGATATATTGGCCAACTTTTAACTCAATCGGTATAACGGTTTTGGAGGAAATAAATTGTAAAGTTGAGTCAAAAATTAAAAAGTTACTCCAAATATTGAGTCATATCTGTATTATATGTAACAGTGCAGACTTCTTATTTGTTTTTTTTTGTTATCTACAGGTTGAGACCTATTCTCAGTATCTTTTTCATAATTTTAGGCAAAGTAGTTTTGGAAATCAGGGGGGAGAATGGTCATTTTTGTATTTTTTTATCTTTTCTCTTTAATAACTTCGAAACTATTTATCTAAAAAACATGAAAACAACATTTTTAGATTACTACTGAATACTTAAATATGTGTACCAAATTTCATTGCAATCGGCCTAACAGATTCGAAGAAATCGCTTGTGAAAGACGAATGAACAGAAAACGAAGTGATGTTATAAGGGTTTCGTTTACACTCTGTGTACGGAACCCTAATACATATTCGGATTTATGCTTATTTACATCATCACTGTAATGTCTTTGTATTTTCTGTAACCTACACGTTTTAACTACATTTTGAAATTATTTTCTAAATGCCTGGCCAAGCCCTTTCGGATATGAGGAAGGGGTGAAATTGAGTGTTTTTCATAGTCCTTTTTTGTTGTTTTTTTTTTTGAATAACTTCAAAACCATTTGCCTTGAAAATATATCGTTATTTACATTATAACTGCAATTTTTTTTTTGTTCTGTAATCTATACGCATGGAACTATTTTTTGAATTTTTTTTGGAAATTCCAGGCCCACCCTTTTTGGTGATGAGGAGGGGGTAAAGTTTAGTTATTTGCATTTTCGGCCTTTTTTGTTGTGTTTTCTTGAATAATTTCAAAACTATTTGTCTTAAAAATACATTTGTCACTGCAGGCAATTAATGAATGATTGTACTTAATTTGAAGTAAATAGGGTTACCACCTGTTCAAAAAAATGGTTTTAAAATTTAATGAAATTGGAAATTAGTATATTGAAAAATTTTGCATGTTACATAAATAACTGTGACTTTCCGGTAATATTCATGTTATAAACCTACATCTCAATTTTTTAAAGAATTTTAGGTCCTGTAGTTTCGGTGATTAGGGGGGGGGGGAATGGCCTGTTTTTGACATTTTTGCCTATTTTTCCATATTTTCTTATATAACTACAAAACTATTTCTCTTAAAAATATAAAAAAATATGATTGTATTTCTACTTAACACGTTGATATATTGGCCAACTTTTAACTCAATCGGTATAACGGTTTTGGAGGAAATAAATTGTAAAGTTGAGTCAAAAATTAAAAAGTTACTCCAAATATTGAGTCATATCTGTGTTATATGTAATATTACAGACTTCTTATTTGCTTTTTTGTAATCTACAGGTTGAGACCTATTCTCAGTATCTTTTTCATAATTTTAGGCAAAGTAGTTTTGGAGATCAGGGGGGAGAATGGTCATTTTTGTATTTTTTTATCTTTTCTCTTTAATAACTTCGAAACTATTTATCTAAAAAACATGAAAACAACATTTTTAGATTACTACTGAATACTAAAATATGTGTACCAAATTTCATTGCAATCGGCCTAACAGATTCGAAGAAATCGCTTGTGAAAGACGAATGAACGGAAAACGAAGTGATGTTATAAGGGTTTCGTTTACACTCTGTGTACGGAACCCTAATACATATTCGGATTTATGCTTATTTACATCATCACTGTAATGTTTTTTGTATTTTCTGCAACCTACACGTTTTAACTACATTTTGAAATTATTTTGGAAATGCCTGGCCAAGCCCTTTCGGATATGAGGAGGGGGTGAAATTGAGTGTTTTTCATAGTCCTTTTTTGTTGGTTTTTTTTTGAATAACTTCAAAACCATTTGCCTTGAAAATATATCGTTATTTACATTATAACTGCAATTTTTTTTGTTGTTCTGTAATCTATACGTATGGAACTATTTTTTGATTTTTTTTTTTGGAAATTCCAGGCCCACCCTTTTTGGTGATGAGGAGGGGGTAAAGTTTAGTTATTTGCATTTTCGGCCTTTTTTGTTGTGTTTTCTTGAATAATTTCAAAACTATTTGTCTTAAAAATAAAAAAAATATATGTTTGTCATTGCAGGCAATTAATGAATGATTGTATTTAATTTGAAGTCAATAGGGTTACCACCTGTTCAAAAAAATGGTTTTAAAATTTAATGAAATTGGAAATTAGTATATTGAAAAATTTTGCATGTTACATAAATAACTGTGACTTCTTATCACTTTTCCGGTAATATTCATGTTATAGACCTATATCTCAATTTTTTTAAAGAATTTTAGGTCCTGTAGTTTCGGATATTAGGCGGGGGGGGGGAATGGCCTGTTTTTGACATTTTTGCCTATTTTTCCATATTTTCTTATATAACTACAAAACTATTTCTCTTAAAAATATAAAAAAAATATGATTGTATTTCTACTTAACACGTTGATATATTGGCCAACTTTTAACTCAATCGGTATAACGGTTTTGGAGGAAATAAATTGTAAAGTTGAGTCAAAAAGTTAAAAAGTTACTCCAAATATTGAGTCATATCTGTGTTATATGTATTATTACAGACTTTCTTATTTGTTTTTTTGTAATCTACAGGTTGAGACCTATTCTCAGTATCTTTTTCATAATTTTAGGCAAAGTAGTTTTGGAGATCAGGGGGGAGAATGGTCATTTTTGTATTTTTTTATCTTTTCTCTTTAATAACTTCGAAACTATTTATCTAAAAAACATGAAAACAACATTTTTAGATTACCACTGAATACTTAAATATGTGTACCAAATTTCATTGCAATCGGCCTAACAGATTCGAAGAAACCGCTTGTGAAAGACGAATGAACAGAAAACGAAGTGATGTTATAAGGGTTTCGTTTACACTCTGTGTAAATGTAACGTTTTTTGTATTTTCTGCAACCTACACGTTTTAACTACATTTTGAAATTATTTTGGAATGCCTGGCCAAGCCCTTTCGGATATGAGGAGGGGGTGAAATTGAGTGTTTTTCATAGTCCTTTTTTGTTGGTTTTTTTTTGAATAACTTCAAAACCATTTGCCTTGAAAATATATCGTTATTTACATTATAACTGCAATTTTTTTGTTGTTCTGTAATCTATACGTATGGAACTATTTTTTGAATTTTTTTTTTTTGGAAATTCCAGGCCCACCCTTTTTGGTGATGAGGAGGGGGTAAAGTTTAGTTATTTGCATTTTCGGCCTTTTTTGTTGTGTTTTCTTGAATAATTTCAAAACTATTTGTCTTAAAAATAAAAAAAATATATGTTTGTCATTGCAGGCAATTAATGAATGATTGTACTTAATTTGAAGTCAATAGGGTTACCACCTGTTCAAAAAAATGGTTTTAAATTTAATGAAATTTGAAATTAGTATATTTGAAAAATTTTGCATGTTACATAAATAACTGTGACTTCTTATCACTTTTCCGGTAATATTCATGTTATAGACCTATATCTCAATTTTTTTAAAGAATTTTAGGTCCTGTAGTTTCGGGGATTAGGGGGGGGGGGGGGGAATGGCCTGTTTTTGACATTTTGCCTATTTTTTCCATATTTTCTTATATAACTACAAAACTATTTCTCTTAAAAATATAAAAAAAAAATATGATTGCATTTCTACTTAACACGTTGATATATTGGCCAACTTTTAACTCAATCGGTATAACGGTTTGGAGGAAATAAATTGTAAACTTGAGTCAAAAATTAAAAAGTTACTCCAAATATTGAGTCATATCTGTATTATATGTAACAGTGCAGACTTCTTATTTGTTTTTTTTTTGTAATCTACAGGTTGAGACCTATTCTCAGTATCTTTTTCATATTTTAGGCAAAGTAGTTTTGGAAATCAGGGGGGAGAATGGTCATTTTTGTATTTTTTTTCTCTTTTCTCTTTAATAACTTCGAAACTATTTATCTAAAAAACATGAAAACAACATTTTTAGATTACTACTGAATACTTAAATATGTGTACCAAATTTCATTGCAATCGGCCTAACAGATTCGAAGAAATCGCTTGTGAAAGACGAATGAACAGAAAACGAAGTGATGTTATAAGGGTTTCGTTTACACTCTGTGTACGGAACCCTAATACATATTCGGATTTATGCTTATTTACATCATCACTGTAATGTCTTTGTATTTTCTGTAACCTACACGTTTTAACTACATTTTGAAATTATTTTGGAAATGCCTGGCCAAGCCCTTTGGATATGAGGAAGGGGTGAAATTGAGTGTTTTTTCATAGTCCTTTTTTGTTGGTTTTTTTTTTTGAATAACTTCAAAACCATTTGCCTTGAAAATATATCGTTATTTACATTATAACTGCAATTTTTTTTGTTGTTCTGTAATCTATACGTATGGAACTATTTTTTGATTTTTTTTTGGAAATTCCAGGCCCACCCTTTTTGGTGATGAGGAGGGGGTAAAATTTAGTTATTTGCATTTTCGGCCTTTTTTGTTGTGTTTTCTTGAATAATTTCAAAACTATTTGTCTTAAAAATACAAAAAAAATATGTTTGTCATTGCAGGTAATTATTGAATAATTGTACTTAATTTGAAGTAAATAGGGTTACCACCTGTTCAAAAAAATGGTTTTAAAATTTAATGAAATTTGAAATTAGTATATTGAAAAATTTTGCATGTTACATAAATAACTGTGACTTCTTATCACTTTTCCGGTAATATTCATGTTATAGACCTATATCTCAATTTTTTTAAAGAATTTTAGGTCCTGTAGTTTCGGAGATTAGGGGGGGGGGAATGGCCTGTTTTTGACATTTTTGCCTATTTTTCCATATTTTCTTATATAACTACAAAACTATTTCTCTTAAAAATATGAAAAAAATATGATTGTATTTCTACTTAACACGTTGATATATTGGCCAACTTTTAACTCAATCGGTATAACGGTTTTGGAGGAAATAAATTGTAGAGTTGAGTCAAAAATTAAAAAGTTACTCCAAATATTGAGTCATATTTGTGTTATATGTAACATTACAGACTTCTTATTTGCTTTTTTGTAATCTACAGGTTGAGACCTATTCTCAGTATCTTTTTCATAATTTTAGGCAAAGTAGTTTTGGAGATCAGGGGGGAGAATGGTCATTTTTGTATTTTTTTATCTTTTCTCTTTAATAACTTCGAAACTATTTATCTAAAAAACATGAAAACAACATTTTTAGATTACTACTGAATACTTAAATATGTGTACCAAATTTCATTGCAATCGGCCTAACAGATTCGAAGAAATCGCTTGTGAAAGACGAATGAACAGAAAACGAAGTGATGTTATAAGGGTTTCGTTTACACTCTGTGTACGGAACCCTAATACATATTCGCATTTATGCTTATTTACATCATCACTGTAATGTTTTTTGTATTTTATGTAACCTACACGTTTTAACTACATTTTGAAATTATTTTGGAAATTCCTGGCCAAGCCCTTTCGGATATGAGGAGGGGGTGAAATTGAGTGTTTTTCATAGTCCTTTTTTGTTGGGGTTTTTTTGAATAACTTCAAAACCATTTGCCTTGAAAATATATCGTTATTTACATTATAACTGCAATTTTTTTTGTTGTTCTGTAATCTATACGTATGGAACTATTTTTTGATTTTTTTTTTTGGAAATTCCAGGCCCACCCTTTTTGGTGATGAGGAGGGGGTAAAGTTTAGTTATTTGCATTTTCGGCCTTTTTTGTTGTGTTTTCTTGAATAATTTCAAAACTATTTGTCTTAAAAATACAAAAAAAAATATGTTTGTCATTGTAGGTAATTAATGAATAATTGTACTTAATTTGAAGTAAATAGGGTTACCACCTGTTCAAAAAATGGTTTTAAAATTTAATGAAATTGGAAATTAGTATATTGAAAAATTTTGCATGTTATATAAATAACTGTGACTTCTTATCACTTTTCCGGTAATATTCATGTTATAGACCTATATCTCAATTTTTTTAAAGAATTTTAGGTCCTGTAGTTTCGGATATTAGGGGGGGGGAATGGCCTGTTTTTGACATTTTTGCCTATTTTTCCATATTTTCTTATATAACTACAAAACTTTTTCTCTTAAAAATATAAAAAAAAATATGATTGTATTTCTACTTAACACGTTGATATATTGGCCAACTTTTAACTCAATCGGTATAACGGTTTTGGAGGAAATAAATTGTAAAGTTGAGTCAAAAATTAAAAAGTTACTCCAAATATTGAGTCATATCTGTGTTATATGTAACATTACAGACTTCTTATTTGCTTTTTTGTAATCTACAGGTTGAGACCTATTCTCAGTATCTTTTTCATAATTTTAGGCCAAGTAGTTTTGGAGATCAGGGGGGAGAATGGTCATTTTTGTATTTTTTTATCTTTTCTCTTTAATCACTTCGAAACTATTTATCTAAAAAACATGAAAACAACATTTTTAGATTACTACTGAATACTTAAATATGTGTACCAAATTTCATTACAATCGGCCTAACAGATTCGAAGAAATCGCTTGTGAAAGACGAATGAACAGAAAACGAAGTGATGTTATAAGGGTTTCGTTTACACTCTGTGTACGGAACCCTAATACATATTCGGATTTATGCTTATTTACATCATCACTGTAATGTTTTTTGTATTTTATGTAACCTACACGTTTTAACTACATTTTGAAATTATTTTGGAAATGCCTGGCCAAGCCCTTTCGGATATGAGGAGGGGGTGAAATTGAGTGTTTTTCATAGTCCTTTTTTGTTGGGGTTTTTTTGAATAACTTCAAAACCATTTGCCTTGAAAATATATCGTTATTTACATTATAACTGCAATTTTTTTTGTTGTTCTGTAATCTATACGTATGGAACTATTTTTTGATTTTTTTTTGGAAATTCCAGGCCCACCCTTTTTGGTGATGAGGAGGGGGTAAAGTTTAGTTATTTGCATTTTCGGCCTTTTTTGTTGTGTTTTCTTGAATAATTTCAAAACTATTTGTCTTAAAAATACAAAAAAAAATATGTTTGTCATTGCAGGCAATTAATGAATGATTGTACTTAATTTGAAGTAAATAGGGTTACCACCTGTTCAAAAAAATGGTTTTAAAATTTAATGAAATTGGAAATTAGTATATTGAAAAATTTTGCATGTTACATAAATAACTGTGACTTCTTATCACTTTTCCGGTAATATTCATGTTATAGACCTACATCTCAATTTTTTTAAAGAATTTTAGGTCCTGTAGTTTCGGAGATTAGGCGGGGGGGGAATGGCCTGTTTTTGACATTTTTGCCCATTTTTCCATATTTATTTATATAACTACAAAACTATTTCTCTTAAAAAAATAAAAAAATATGATTGTATTTCTACTTAACACGTTGATATATTGGCCAACTTTTAACTCAATCGGTATAACGGTTTTGGAGGAAATAAATTGTAAAGTTGAGTCAAAAATTAAAAAGTTACTCCAAATATTGAGTCATATATGTGTTATATGTAACATTACAGACTTCTTATTTGCTTTTTTGTAATCTACAGGTTGAGACCTATTCTCAGTATATTTTTCATAATTTTAGGCAAAGTAGTTTTGGAGATCAGGGGGAAGAATGGTCATTTTTGTATTTTTTTAACTTTTCTCTTTAATAACTTCGAAACTATTTATCTAAAAAACATGGAAACAACATTTTTAGATTACTACTGAATACTAAAATATGTGTACCAAATTTCATTGCAATTGGCCTAACAGATTCGAAGAAATCGCTTGTGAAAGACGAATGAACAGAAAACGAAGTGATGTTATAAGGGTTTCGTTTACACTCTGTGTACGGAACCCTAATACATATTCGGATTTATGCTTATTTACATCATCACTGTAATGTTTTTTGTATTTTCTGTAACCTACACGTTTTAACTACATTTTGAAATTATTTTGGAAATGCCTGGCCAAGCCCTTTCGGATATGAGGAGGGGGTGAAATTGAGTGTTTTTCATAGTCCTTTTTTGTTGGGGTTTTTTTGAATAACTTCAAAACCATTTGCCTTGAAAATATATCGTTATTTACATTAAAACTGCAATTTTTTTTTGTTGTTCTGTAATCTATACGTATGGAACTATTTTTTGATTTTTTTTTTGGAAATTCCAGGCCCACCCTTTTTGGTGATGAGGAGGGGGTAAAGTTTAGTTATTTGCATTTTCGGCCTTTTTTGTTGTGTTTTCTTGAATAATTTCAAAACTATTTGTCTTAAAAATACAAAAAAAATATGTTTGTCATTGCAGGCAATTAATGAATGATTGTACTTAATTTGAAGTAAATAGGGTTACCACCTGTTCAAAAAAATGGTTTTAAAATTTAATGAAATTGGAAATTAGTATATTGAAAAATTTTGCATGTTACATAAATAACTGTGACTTCTTATCACTTTTCCGGTAATATTCATGTTATAGACCTACATCTCAATTTTTTTAAAGAATTTAAGGTCCTGTAGTTTCGGAGATTAGGGGGGAGAATGGCCTGTTTTTGACATTTTTGCCTATTTTTCCATATTTTCTTATATAACTACAAAACTATTTCTCTTAAAAATATAAAAAAATATGATTGTATTTCTACTTAACACGTTGATATATTGGCCAACTTTTAACTCAATCGGTATAACGGTTTTGGAGGAAATAAATTGTAAAGTTGAGTCAAAAATTAAAAAGTTACTCCAAATATTGAGTCATATCTGTGTTATATGTAACATTACAGACTTCTTATTTGCTTTTTTGTAATCTACAGGTTGAGACCTATTCTCAGTATCTTTTTCATAATTTTGGGCAAAGTAGTTTTGGAGATCAGGGGGGGAGAATGGTCATTTTTGTATTTTTTTATCTTTTCTCTTTAATAACTTCGAAACTATTTATCTAAAAAACATGAAAACAACATTTTTAGGTTACTACTGAATACTAAAATATGTGTACCAAATTTCATTGCAATCGGCCTAACAGATTCGAAGAAATTGCTTGTGAAAGACGAATGAACAGAAATTATTTGAAATTATTTTGGAAATGCCTGGCCAAGCCCTTTCGGATATGAGGAGGGGGTGAAATTGAGTGTTTTTCATAGTCCTTTTTTGTTGGGGTTTTTTTGAATAACTTCAAAACCATTTGCCTGAAAATATATCGTTATTTACATTATAACTGCAATTTTTTTGTTGTTCTGTAATCTATACGTATGGAACTATTTTTGATTGTTTTTTGGAAATTCCAGGCCCACCCTTTTTGGTGATGAGGAGGGGGTAAAGTTTAGTTATTTGCCATTTTCGGCCTTTTTTGTTGTGTTTTCTTGAATAATTTCAAAACTATTTGTCTTAAAAATACAAAAAAAATATGTTTGTCATTGCAGGCAATTAATGAATGATTGTACTTAAATTTGAAGTAAATAGGGTTACCACCTGTTCAAAAAAATTGTTTTAAAATTAATGAAATTGGAAATTAGTAAAAATACAAAAAAAATATGTTTGTCATTGCAGGTAATTAATGAATAATTGTACTTAATTTGAAGTAAATAGGGTTTCCACCTGTTCAAAAAAAATGGTTTTAAAATTTTATGAAATTTGAAATAAGTATATTGAAAAATTTTGCATGTTACATAAATAACTGTGACTTTCTTATCACTTTTCCGGTAATATTCATGTTATAGACCTATATCTCAATTTTTTTAAAGAATTTTAGTCCTGTAGTTTCGGAGATTAGGGGGGGGGGAATGGCCTGTTTTTGACATTTTTGCCTATTTTTCCATATTTTCTTATATAACTACAAAACTATTTCTCTTAAAAATATAAAAAAAATATGATTGTATTTCTACTTAACACGTTGATATATTGGCCAACTTTTAACTCAATCGGTATAACGGTTTTGGAGGAAATAAATTGTAAACTTGAGTCAAAAATTAAAAAGTTACTCCAAATATTGAGTCATATCTGTGTTTATATGTAACATTACACGACTTCTTATTTGCTTTTTTGTAATCTACAGGTTGAGACCTATTCTCAGTATCTTTTTCATAATTTTAGGCAAAGTAGGTTTTGGAGATCAGGGGGGGGAGAATGGTCATTTTTGTATTTTTTTATCTTTTCTCTTTAATAACTTCGAAACTATTATCCAAAAAACATGAAAACAACATTTTAGATTACTACTGAATACTTAAATATGTGTACCAAATTTCATTGCAATCGGCCTAACAGATTCGAAGTAAATCGCTTGTGAAAGACGAATGAACAGAAATTATTTGAAATTATTTTGGAAATGCCTGGCCAAGCCCTTTCGGATATGAGGAGGGGGTGAAATTGAGTGTTTTTCATAGTCCTTTTTTGTTGGTTTTTTTTTTGAATAACTTCAAAAACCATTTGCCTTGAAAATATATCGTTATTTACATTATAACTGCAATTTTTTTTTGTTGTTCTGTAATCTATACGTATGGAACTATTTTTTGAATTTTTTTTGGAAATTCCAGGCAAACCCTTTTTGGTGATGAGGAGGGGGTAAAGTTTAGTTATTTGCATTTTTCGGCCTTTTTTGTTGTGTTTTCTTGAATAATTTCAAAACTATTTGTCTTAAAAATACAAAAAAATATGTTTGTCATTGCAGGCAATTAATGAATGATTGTACTTAATTTGAAGTAAATAGGGTTACCACCTGTTCAAAAAAATGGTTTTAAAATTTAATGAAATTGGAAATTAGTATATTGAAAAATTTTTGCATGTTACATAAATAACTGTGACTTCTTATCACTTTTCCGTAATATACATGTTATAGACCTACATCTCAATTTTTTTAAAGAATTTTAGGTCCTGTAGTTTCGGAGATTAGGGGGGGGGAATGGCCTGTTTTTGACATTTTTTGCCTATTTTTCCATATTTTCTTATATAACTACAAAACTATTTCTCTTAAAAATATAAAAAAATATGATTGTATTTCTACTTAACACGTTGATATATTGGCCAACTTTTAACTCAATCGGTATAACGGTTTTGGAGGAAATAAATTGTAAAGTTGAGTCAAAATTAAAAAGTTACTCCAAATATTGAGTCATATCTGTGTTATATGTAACATTACAGACTTCTTATTTGCTTTTTTGTAATCTACAGGTTGAGACCTATTCTCAGTATCTTTTCATAATTTTAGGCAAAGTAGTTTTGGAGATCAGGGGGAAGAATGGTCATTTTTGTATTTTTTTATCTTTTCTCTTTAATAACTTCGAAACTATTTATCTAAAAAACATGAAAACAACATTTTTAGATTACTACTGAATACTAAAATATGTGTACCAAATTTCATTGCAATCGCCTAACAGATTCGAAGAAATCGCTTGTGAAAGACGAATGAACAGAAAACGAAGTGATGTTATAAGGGTTTCGTTTACACTCTGTGTACGGAACCCTAATACATATTCGGATTTATGCTTATTTACATCATCACTGTAATGTTTTTTGTATTTTCTGTAACCTACACGTTTTAACTACATTTTGAAATTATTTTGGAAATGCCTGGCCAAGCCCTTTCGGATATGAGGAGGGGGTGAAATTGAGTGTTTTTCATAGTCCATTTTTTGGGGTTTTTTTTTTAATAACTTCAAAACCATTTGCCTTGAAAATATATCGTTATTTACATTATAACTGCAATTTTTTTTGTTGTTCTGTAATCTATACGTATGGAACTATTTTTTGTTTTTTTTTTGGAAATTCCAGGCCCACCCTTTTTGGTGATGAGTAGGGGGTAAAGTTTAGTTATTTGCATTTTCGGCCTTTTTTGTTGTGTTTTCTTGAATAATTTCAAAACTATTTGTCTTAAAAATACAAAAAAAATATGTCATTGCAGGTAATTAATGAATAATTGTACTTAATTTGAAGTAAATAGGGTTACCACCTGTTCAAAAATATGGTTTTAAAATTTAATGAAATTTGAAATTAGTATATTGAAAATTTTTGCATGTTACATAAATAACTGTGACTTCTTATCACTTTTCCGGTAATATTCATGTTATAGACCTATATCTCAATTTTTTTAAAGAATTTTAGGTCCTGTAGTTTCGGAGATTAGGGGGGGGGGAATGGCCTGTTTTTGACATTTTTGCCTATTTTTCCATATTTTCTTATATAACTACAAAACTATTTCTCTTAAAAATATAAAAAAAATATGATTGTATTTCTACTTAACACGTTGATATATTGGCCATTTTTTAACTCAATCGGTATAACGGTTTTGGAGGAAATAAATTGTAAAGTTGAGTCAAAAATTAAAAAGTTACTCCAAATATTGAGTCATATCTGTGTTATATGTAACATTACAGACTTCTTATTTGCTTTTTTGTAATCTACAGGTTGAGACCTATTCTCAGTATCTTTTTCATAATTTTAGGCCCAGTAGTTTTGGAGATCAGGGGGGAGAATGGTCATTTTTGTATTTTTTTATCTTTTCTCTTTAATAACTTCGAAACTATTTATCTAAAAAACATGAAAACAACATTTTTAGATTACTACTGAATACTAAAATATGTGTACCAAATTCATTGCAATCGGCCTAACAGATTCGAAGAAATCGCTTGTGAAAGACGAATGAACAGAAAACGAAGTGATGTTATAAGGGTTTCGTTTACACTCTGTGTACGGAACCCTAAAAACGTTCTCTAATTAAGAATGCTGAACATCTGAAAAGCTTTTGTTTGAAATCTCATTTTGTTATATAAATACCTGGCTTTATCAGTAACGAAATGCAAGCAAATCGGGTTTCAATTTATACTTAATCCATGTTCTATGAAATCGGCAGTAAGACTTATAAAGGTATAAACGTGTTATTTGACCTCTACCTGATATAAAATGTAAAGAGTTAGTTTAAATATTTGTGTGTGTTTTTGCTTCAAACAAATCTTAATGGCCTTATTCCCTTATTCACACGTGAAGGAAATCGAAATTTTTTTTTGATTAGTGATGGCAAACGGGGTTGCTTGCAGAAAACGTAAGGGGAAGGAAAAAATTAAAAATATTGAGTGTAGAAATTTGAGGCTTTTCTTTGTGTTCTTCTCTTCGGCCCGCATATCCAAAATATTTGTTTGTCGAACACAAGTAAACTGTTTATATCATTGGCTTTAATTCATTTTTCTTTTCTTCTTTTTTGTCTGTTTCTGCGTCATCTTAAAGAAACTAAAAAAAACATTAAGGAGTAAGCAAAATCTACAGAAGAAAAATACGTGTTTGCCAATTTGAAAATTCAATCTAGCAATCTACGCTAAATTTGAAATTGCGAAAACAAACAAAAGAGAACTGTAAAAATATAAAAATCCCACCTCATCTCTTTGTTTTTGTATTTTTCATGTACAAGGAAAAAAATAAAATGAAAGAAAATGAAAATTGCGGGATCTAGGGAGTGAAACGTAAGTCAGTTTCCGATCTCCTTTTGTCTCTGATCTAAAGTTGTACATCGACCGGCTACATCGCTACAGTACATAGTAATAAGAATGATGGATTTGTTCGGGACGATCAACCCTAGGGAAGGGGCAATGTAATGTGTATACACTTTATATTTCCTTATGTCTATCTATATGTAATGTGCGATAAAGTCCAGATCAGAGATTATATATGGTAAGGAGATGGGAAACAAAGCTGTCAAAATGACAGATGCCTACAAGCGTTTTTACCAATACTAGCACATTTTGGACCATAGTTTCTTTGAAAGCATGCGTTTTTTTACCAATACTATCACAGTTTGGACCATACATTTTGTGAAAGTATGCGTGTTTTTACACAGTAAATATGGTCCTGCCATATTGTTTTTGTTTGTATATTTTTCATGTACAAGGAAAGAAAATAAAATGAAAGAAAACGAAAATTGAGGGATCTAGGGAGTGAAACGTAAGTCAGTTTCCCATCTTGTTACTTATTTAATCTTTGGTCCAGATACTAGGTCTGTTTGGCAACTTTTTGTAGCAGTTTGTTTGAAATCTGTCAAATTAGGTGAAGAGAGTAAAATTCTCTCAGAAAGAGAGAAACTTGCAACAAAGTAAACAAACGCGTTGATGTAATTTGTTGCAGTTTGTTTTCATTTTGTTCAAAACGATTGACAATAGAGTGTACGTACATTACTTATTAAGTAATGTTACTTATGTATACGGAAAAATAATAAATTTTTGATTTTGGTGATAGAGTTGATGAAATATGATTCTTCGTTCAGCGAAGAAGAATATTGTGGTTGTGGTGCAGTTTTGAGCGTAAATGTTTAACATTCCTGACGACAGCGATGACGAGCTCTTCAATTTCATTATGGAAAGAGGACAACGCAATAGGCGAATCTGTGTGGACAAATACTTTGAATAAGTGGTTCGTCATTAGGTATACCGATTTGGCATTAAAAATGCACAATCTCATTCATATTAGATATATGTATATTATTTTTCGACCAGCTTTTTGAAAAAATCAGCACTTCGGAGAAGTATACTTATCTCCCGTCATGACAAAAGAATTATTGGAACTAAGCATTAAACCTTTTTCTTTGCTTTGCTTATCAAGTCCTTAAAAAAAATAGTAACATGAATGATATGTGTATTAATTGCTAAACACAAAGCATGTTCTTTCCAAATTTCGACGAACCGTTTCAATTCAAATTCAAATTCAAAGAGCAAGATACATTTAAAAACAAATTGCAACAAGAAATTTCTGTTGCAAGAAGTTGAAAAATTTTCTCTGGAGGGGAAATTTTTTGCTCTCTTGATTTCCCCTTTTTCTGCAACTTATTCGAGTAAACAAACAGGAAAATGAAAAACGTTTTACTTCGTTGTACTTCGTTGCAAAAAGTTGGAGTTACCAAACAGACCTATTGTGTTTGAAAATTGAAAGTGTTGAATAAATCAGTTTGTGAGTGATTCGAATAAAGTAAATTTATGTTTTATTTACAAAGTGTGAATAAGTCTTAATTGTCGGACCAAGCCGAATAATACGATACCTTAATATAAGACACAATTATGTCTTCGGCCTAAAGTTTCGGAACACATCCAAAAACATGAAAAACGTGTTATGACAATTTCAAAATTCAATCTAGTAACCTACGGTAAATTTGCAAATGCGAAAATAAACAAAATAGAATTATCAGAATAGAAAAATGTCACCTCATCTCTTTGTTTTTGTAGCTCACATTTAGTGCCTGGTTACACGAGCGCAAAAAAGAATTAATTCACGAAAGAGACCGGATGATTTTTAGAAAGAAGGAAAGGGATAGGAAAAAAATGCGAAGTTTCGTCTTTTTCCTCATTTTCAGATATGAGTTTTGCGTTAAAAATCATGTTTCTTTCTCATCATCATGTTTCTTCTCTCTTTCTTTCTTTTGTATTTTAATCTCTGACTATTCCTCTATTATCAAATTTTCTTGCATACCCACTTAATTTTTTTTTTCTGTGTGTATCCACAAAAGTAATTCTTTTTTGCGCTCGTGTAACCAGGCACTTATTCATGCACACGAAAAGAAAAAGAAAAAGAAAATTGCGAGATCTAGGGAGTAAAACATAAGTCAGTTTCCGATTATGTTAGGCCTCAGTTATAGCTATCAGTAAAATCCATCAGTAAAAATTGAAACATCTGAAATCTGAAATTTTTTACTGATAAGCGTTTATAACTATCAGTAAATTTACACCTTCGCGTCGCAAACAATTTGGTTTTACTGTTCATCTCATCAGTAATCTTTTTAATGATGGCACCGGAACAGTAAAAAAAATGAAACGCCATCAGTAAAACGAAATGGAATTTTTTTTTGACATTTGGCAGTCAGTTGTTCAGTAAAATGAAATTTCATCAGTAAAATTTATAAGATTGATTTGTAATAATATTTAACACTAAATGCATTCTTTTTTTTTTGAAAAAAATAGACGAAATGTATTTTCAATTTATATCATCAAAATTTTCCTAAAAATATAAGATTAAAGTTTTCAAAATAGCAAAACAAAATTTTTACTGATAGATTTTACTAATAGCTATAACTGAGCCCTTAGGGGTCAGTTATAGCGATCATTAAAAACTATCATTAAAAATTTTCATTTGGATAATGTGGTGTGTTGTACTTTGATTTTATATATCAATCTCATACCAATCGATGGCAAATCCATTGAAATATTTTTTTCTGGCGAAAAATAATCCTACAGAAGAATATTTTTGGTGAAAAATGCATTTATTTACTTTAATGATGAAAATTCGTTTTAATGATAAGCTAATAATTAAATTTCAAAAAATGAAACACTTTGTTCCAGTGTTTATGTTCCCCTTTTTTGATGTTCCATCTTTCATTAAAAAAATTAATGAAGGATTTTCAATCATTAAAAAAATTTGGATGTCAGTTTATTAAATAAATATTTGAATGACATTTAAATAATTAAATGATCGCTATAAACACACGTAATTAAAAAAAATCCAATTTTCATGTGTTCCAACTTTTAATGATAGTTTTTAATGATAGCTATAACTGGCCCCTTACTTAGTTAATCTTTGGGCTTTTATAAGTACACTAGTCAAAACAATTAAAGGAACACTTGAAAAAACAAAAAAATTGAGTGGTTTTTTATAAGGCTGTAGAAAAAAGTAGAAAAAAGTCGGATTGAAGTGAAATAAAATGTTATTTCAAAGGTTATAATTTTTTCTTTTCAAATTATTTTGAGTTAAGAAAATACAGTTAGTCGTTTTCACTAGAGCGTAAAAAATGTTCACTCAATTTCAAAATTAAAAAAAAATAAATAAAGTTTGGTTTGTCATAATTTAAGCGGACACTTTTTTTTAAATTGATAGAAAAGATTGAAAAAAACAATATTTCAATTTTTTTTAATGTTTTTGTGTAGAAAATTTAATAAATTTGGAAATCAATATTAAGCAGAGATATTAGGGTCCAAGTTCAAAATTGTGTTTTTGCATGTAAACCCATTTTCTGATTAGAAAAAAAATCGTAGCGACCTAAAACAAACAGGGAATTAATGCCAACAAAATTCTCAAATTGAATCTTAGATCGGTTGGATTGAAACAAAAAAATGTCCGCTTAAATTATGACAAACCAAACTTTATTTTTTTATTTTTTTTATTTTGCAATTGAGTGACCATTTTTTACGCTCAAGTGAAAATGACGACGGCATTTTCTTAACTCAAAATAATTTGAAAAGAAAAAATTATAACCTTTGAAAAACTTCTTATTTCACTTCAATCCGACTTTTTTCTACTGAGATACAATACAATTAAAATATCGCAACTCTGTTTTAAAATACTTGTTTTTATATTAATATGAAAAAGTGCACTTTTACTGAGACACCCTATATATACAATGTCTCACATGAAAGAAATGTCAAAATTGACGCATTTTCGTTCATTCGTTTGTATATGAAACCTTCTAGTATTATCAAAATTGAAGTTTTTTTATTTTTTCGGCTTCATCAAAATTTTTTTTTGCTCAATACAAACTCATGCAAAAAAATGGCTATTTCGGCTTGTAAACAGTTGGCGCTGCCTCTAACTAGATGGCGACACTACTTGATAGTACCTATCAAATATATATACAGAGGTCCAGACTCCGTTCAGATATAAAAAGAAAAACATGTATTATGGTAACGCTGAACTTCTTCAGTTATCAAAACTTGAAAGCTTCAACCCACTGACAGACTAACACACACAAAAAAGATTCAGATTCTGCAATCTGCATATCTGTTCTGGCTTATGTATGGAATATGGATAATGGATGAGTATAAATGAACACGGTTCATTCGAATAATATCAGTGTGACTGTGAGTTAACCTTGTAGGAAATCCACCACATCAACTAAAATGCAACCATCTTCATGCATAAAGCATAAGTAATTAATCCATACTGTGATGTATTTGACATTTGTGTTTGTACAATACGAATACCTATTTAAAGTTTTAAATGAACAACCAAAGTTATTGAAATTTGAAACAAAAATTGAAAAAGCCATTCCACATAAAACAAAAACTCAAGCAAATGATTTCATAAATAATATGAACTTCTTGAAAGCAAATGCACAAAGATATTATATTCATAACATGTTATTACGAAATTGAATATTTCACAAGACTCAACTCTCATTTGTCATTTCTCCTAGTGTAGCGAATCAGAAAAAGATACTTAGTTTCAAATGCGTACATACGCCTTTTCGTAAAATGTATTGCACCCGTTTGCAGTTTTGCATTCACTTTAAGGAATAAAGATGATGCCATTTTTTTTTTGTAATGTTACTCAAGAGGTAAACGGAAAAAAAACAATTTAACTCTTCATAAAATAAATTATTATTTGCTGAAGAACGAAGGTAGACCAAGAAAAAATTTTACTTACACTATTTATTGTTGTTGACGAGTACGACTCACAATTCACCCACTGTTGAATGTGAACAAGCTACGTATTGTTTTTAGCAAAAAAGGGGAAGTTTTGTTTTGAAAACGAAAAGCTTTTTAGTGTAGCCGAGTGATAATGAAAACAATACTATGTACCAATAGAAAATTTCCAACTTTGTTCCAATAGGAGTTAATATGACCTATGTCACTATGTGTAGTGTGCAAAGATTAAATAAGTAAGTTTCCTATCTCCTTACCTTATATCATCTCTGGTAGTGTGTTTAGTAAGAAGAAAATCTGCTCCCATTTAAGTTAGCAATTTAGCGTTCTTCGGATTCAAGTGTAAAGGAGAAGCAAAAACAGTAACTTAACTATTTATTGCTTCTATATTCATATCAATCAGTATGCTGTATGCCAATCGTCAGACCATCAGACGTCAGTGCTCAAAGGCGAGGCGGACGCGGAACTTTCAGTCCTGTTAAATATTTCACTGTCCCAGTCCCAGGTCTTAAAAATACGAAACACCTTTCTTGACGCAAAAAAGTCGTTTCCCTTTTTCGAGAGTTCAAATTCATGTATTTCATACATTGATATAGTTTCAATTTCATTCATAAATTTAATGAGTTCAATTAAGCAAAGTAGCAGTTTTTATTCTGAAAATAAGAGAATTCTCTTCCTTTCCTACCTTATTTAAAAATAGAAAACAGATTCTGTAAAAATAGAGATTAGAGAGATATCCACTGATCAGTTATAACAAAATAGGAAAGCAATCTGTTAAAATGACAACCACCTACAAACTAAAATAGCAAGTTTGCTGCAGGAGTATGCGTGTAGTTGTAATAATGTTACAATTACCTACAAACTAAAAAGCAAGTTTGCTGCAAAAGTATGCATGTATGAAAAATGAAATTTGAGGTATTTGGAAGGTAAAACGTAGGTAGGTTTCCCATCTTGTTATTTCTGATCAGTGGAGATATCCGTCATTCATGGCAGATGGCACTTTGGGCAACATTTTATGGCTATGCTGTAGGATGCAAAAATGAACCACATGTATTATTTATATGACAATTTATTATTATTTATTGTTAAAGATGATAAACAAAGATTGATCTTAATTAAACAAGTTACAAAACAAAGAACGCAGTAAAAGTATACTGAACAGCCATGTTACTACAAGCGGAATGATAAGTAGGCGGCTTGTTTTGTTTGCTTGCTTGCTCGGCAAAACGAAAATGAATGCTTGAAACATAGATGAGTTAAAAAAAGAGAGTGGAAACCAAGCACGTAAGTTAGTTTCTGATCTCTTTTTGTCTCTGGCTTGGAATTGATCGGTAGAGGCGCCATGCGGCAAGTTGGTTAATCATAATCTTCACGAGCTGGCACAGTAGCCCCCCTTGAGGGGCAGTTATTGTTTTTAACTGTCACAAATTTAACTCTTTTTTGAGCAGAGTAGGTATGTTGAACTGCTCCTGCTGGACGCTGAAACAATCGAGAAGGTGCCGTAGGAACTGGAATAGATGCTGGAGAAACTGCACTGGATGCGAAGGTACTTGAGATGGAGTATGTGTTGAAAATGTGGTAGGAACACCGTTGATGTTTACTTCGAAAACATATTCTGAGATTCTGTTGATAACCTCGTACGGACCATCGTAGAGAGGTTCAAGTGGTCGCTTGACTCTCTCAACTTTTACAAAAACATGTGTAAGTGTCTTATGTGCAAAAGCTCGAGTCTTGATGTGATGTGCCGTAGGTACTGAGCGCACATTTCTCATGATTTCTCTGAATTTTTCTACAAAAATTTGAGGTTGTGTACTTACTTCTTCGTCGATGAAATATTCTCCATGAAGTCGGATCGTTGTTCCATACAACATCTTCTTTCACACTTGTACGTAGTCCTAAGAGAACAACTGGAAGAGTGCTTACCCAATCACTTGTGGCATGACACATTAGAGCAGCTTTTAAAGATCGATGCCATCAATCATGCCGTTTGAAGCAGGGTGATATGCTGTTGTCCGAGTGCGACTGCATCCAATTAAATTTGTGAGAACGTTGAAAAGTCTTGATTCGAACTGAGCGCCTCTATCACTCGTTATCGTTGATGGTGCTCCAAAACGACTAATCCATCCAGCAAAGAAAGCGTTTACTACGGTTTCTGCTGCCACATCTTCTAAAGGAATAGATTCAGGCAAACGTGTAAATCTATCAATCATCGTAAGGCAGTATGTATAGCCTTGACATAGTGGCATATTGACTATATCGATGTGAATGTGTCTGAAGCGCTCACTAGGAACTTCGATATGTTGTGGAATATTTTTAACATGACGATGAATTTTGCTTCGTTGACACGGCAAGCAAGTGCGAGCCCATGATGTCACGATTCATGTGAGGCCAAACAAAATGCTGACTGATGAGTTTTCTTGTTGTTTGGATGGGATAGGTTATGTGAGTTGTTAAAGATTTGTCTTCGTAGAACAGCTGGTATATATGGTCGTATTTTGTCACCTGATATATCACAATATATCACTTTTCCCGACTGGTCAACTTTAAGTTGTCGTAGTTTCAGTGATGTTGTGTTTGATTCCAATAGATGTTTGAGTTCGAAGTCTCCTTCTTGCTTGAATGCAATATCTTCTGTAGAAACAAGTGTAGGCACATCGATAGAATTGATTCTTGATAGAGCGTCAGGCCCTAGGTATATTATCCTTTCCAGGAACGTCGAACGTGGACGATTCTTGTTGTAAATTGACTGATATACTGTAATTGGCGTTGTTGTCTGGGTGAAGCTTTGTTATAATCTTGAATGAAAGCGAACGTAAGTGGTTTATGGTCTGTAACCACTGCAAAGTCATGACCTTCGATAAGATGTTTAAAAAATTTGATACCTTTAAAGACTGCAAGAAGCTCACGATCATATGTGCTATAGTTACGTTCAGTCCTCGTAAGTTTGGATGTGTAGAAACCTAAAGGTTGTCTAACTCCATCAATAATTTGGTCTAGAGCTGCGCCAACTGATGTGTCAGATGCATCACAACGAAGCGTTAAGCTTGCGTTATCAACTGGGTAAGCAAGTTGCACTGCGTTTGTTAGGAGCTTTTTACATTCTTTGAAAGCATTTTCTGCCACAGCATTCCATGGAACGGGTCGCTTATCATTTTTCTTTGCACCAATTGTGAGGTCAATTAAAGGTGCGTGAACTTCTGATGCTTTTGGCATGTTTAGGCGATAAAAATTCCAGGAACCCAGAAATCTTCGAAGATTAGCAATGGTTTCAGGTTTGGGAAGGATTGCTTCGATTCGATCAGTAGGAGGTTTTATTCCATCCTTTGAAATAGCATAACCTAGATAAATAACTTCAAAATTAATGGGATTGTTGCCATTGAAGATAACGAATTTTCCTGGTAGGCTATAGCAAATGATACACGAAAAAAAAGGGTTGGGGTCAAAATTCTGCCGGGGTAAAATTCTGCTTTTCGGAATTCTGCTTCTAATATTCTGCTTTTCGAAATTCTGCTGCTCAAAATTCTGAATTCTTAAATTCTGCTTACCAAAATTCTGCGAATAATATAGAAAAGAAAGGTTTGAAAATATTAAGAAGCACGCGCTTTTTAATATTGTAAACCCCAATGTCAAACTACGCCGCTGTGTTCCAGCAGTTCATTATGTGAATACAATTCAACTGGATTAAGTACCAAAAACAATGCAACTGGATTAAATATACCAAACACAAGAAAACAAACGACAACGGGAACAACTGTTACAACGGGTGATATTGGATGGTTGAAGAGAAGCGGTGATTTGAATAAGAAACGGGCACTTATTATTAGAGAGTCTTGCTGCATAGTCGTTTTTGGGATTACAATATTGAACAATAAAGGAATATTATACGTATTGAATTAATTGAATAAACTCGAGTTTCATTGTAAGAAACTTTATTTTTCAGACTCTTGTTGGACATTGTTGTGAAGGTCAGTTAGAATTTGGGTCATACTGACATTCGTAGTTCTCATCTTCAGAAGTGGGATTCAAGTTAACGCAGATCTACGTTGCTACTGAACCAGGAGAACGTCTAACATGTCAAACAACGAGAAGAAAATATCTGAGTTTCAGTCGCTTACACGAGATGAAATTCGCGAGGAACTAAAGGCACGTGGAATCTCAACTGGGGGAATGGTGAAGGAGCGTCTACTGCACAAGTTATTGGTACACGAGGGCTTAGCTGAGGAGGGAAGCGTAGACGTTGAGTCTGAGGGCAATGATAAAGGGGACTCGGAAGCAGTTATCGAGTTGAGGGAAGAGGTCAGGAAAATGGCGGATTTATTAGAGAAGTTGATGAAGAAGTCAAGTACCGACAAAGCAGTCGACCCACCTAGTGCTCCAAACACCAAACTTTCGGGCATTTCAGACGATAATAAGAGGTTAGGTAACAAGTTTGCAGTGCGTGATGTAGCTGACATGATACCTGTGTTCAACCCGCGAAATCATGCAGGGCTGTCGGCAACAGCATGGGGAAGAAGAATCAGAGAAGTTCAAGCCATATATCACCTGGATGAAGGTTTGGTTATGATGGCATCAATAACGAGACTCGCTGGAACCGCAAAAATTTGGAGTAATGGGGTTATTCATTCAAACCTGGATGCATTTTTGTCCGATCTTTTAGCCAACTTCCCAGAAGACGATGAGGCTGAATTGCATGAACGACTCCGGAACAAGAAACAAAGGCCACTTGAAGACACTGAAGAATTTGTCTACGAAATGAGGTCCATCGCATCGAGGGGACAATTGGATGAGAAAACGGTCGTGCGAAACATTGTTCAGGGAATAAGTGACAGTGAGTGCCAAGAATCATTCAGAGCAACAAGGCCCTCATCAGTGCAAGAGGTACTGCAGCGAATCCGGTGGATTACTGGTCTGAGGTCAAACAGCCGGCAGGCTGTCGGTAGGCTCCGGAACACACAAGGGATGGCTCAAGAAAATACACGTGGAGGCCCAACAACTAGTCAGCATTCTCAACAAAGACCTGCAGAGGTAAGATGTTATAGATGCAGGCAAACAGGACATATTAGTCCTAACTGCCCTGAAGCGAGTCATTCAGCTCAGCCAAGCCAGCGAACGCAACCGAGACAGCTGCTACTCACAAGAGAAGACTCCGAGTATATAAAGGATGTGTTGGTGGACGGCCATGGTGTCAAACCTTTTTTTTTATCCCACGCCTCTTTCCCCCCCAGATACCGCACGCGCTGGGGTCCATTTTCACCGAGTACGATTACAATTACGGTTGGTAGTCGTATCGGCACTTTATTTGAAATTATTTGAAATAAATAAAATAATAAAAAAAAGTGATGGCGACACGAATAGGTACCAGGAAGACAAGAGTATGGGACTGCTTAAAACAAGCAGGTACAAAAGGAAAAACAAAATAAATTTAAATTTTATATTAAAATATTACAAAAAGTAAAAAAAGAAAAAATGCAAAATTTTAAAATCAAAAATTTAAAAAAATTTAAGTCAAAAAATTTTTAAAATATAAAAAACAAAGAAAAAAGGAAATACGCGTTTAGAAAACACTTGTCAAGTTCGTAAAAAATACAAGAAAAAAAATAAAAAAGAGTCAGTTTCTTATTTATTTTTTTAACAAATAATAAAAAAATAAAAAGAAAAAAAAAGAATACATTAATAGACAACAAAAAACATTTAAGAGCGTGCCACACTGGTTTTAAGTATAATCTTTAATTTATTCTTATTAATATGAAAGTCAATAAGATCCGTATTATAATTCAAAAGCCTACTCATCCTTGTCAAGGGCTCATGCATTCCGTAATTGGTCCTATGACTTGGGACTTTAATTAGATCGGTGCTACGAAGGTGATAACCTCCTCCCCGATAGTGAAAAGTATAGCACTAAGAAGGTCTGGTGCATCTGTGACGCCTGTAATAAGTTGATGAAGGAAAACTATATCATTGTTGGTCCTTCTTTGAGACAGCGTTTGCATTTGAAGAAGTGATACTCGATCCTCATAAGATGGAATATTTCGAGGATCATGCCATTGAATACCTTTTAATGCGAAACGAGTAAAATTACGTTGCACCGATTCTAACCTGTCAATATGAACGTCATAATAGGGACTCCAAATCTGTGAAGCATATTCAAGGTGGGGACGAACAAGGCAATTATAAAGAGAAAGGGTGACATTAGGATCAAGAAATTCTTTTGACCAACGTTTAACGAACCCTAGCATAGAATTAGCTTTATTACCAATGTTGTTAATGTGCTCTGTAAAATCTAAATTCGGTGTAAAAAGAACCCCTAAGTCCCTTACTTTAAAAACACGAGAAAGATTTTGCTGAGATATATAATACTCATAAGTCGAAGTTGCTCGTTTCTTTGAGAATGTCATTGTCTGACATTTCGACGGATTAAGATTTAAACTATTCTCATTACACCATACAGAAAATTAATATCATTTTGCAGAAGAATGCGATCATTGTAAGATGTAATTTTCTTAAAGATCTTCATATCATCTGCAAAAATAAGAATTTCACTGTTTAGAACACATAACGGTGCATCATTTATTGATAAAATAAATAGAAGAGGTCCTAAATGACTACCCTGTGGAACACCAGATTTTGCACTAAAAGTCTTCGAAAACATATCTCTGAATTTAACTTGATAAGTTCTATCCTCAAGGTAAGAAGAAATCCATGAAACAAGCCCAGGGGGAAAACCTAATAACTGTAATTTCAACTTGATAACTGAGTGAGACAGTTGATCAAATGCTTTTGAAAAGTCAGTGTATACACAACCAGTTTCCAGTCCATGTTCTAAACTGTTCAGACAATTATGCGTAAAGGCAAGAAGGTTTGTGACAGTTGATCTCCTTTGCATAAAGCCATGTTGCTCACTGCATATGATGGTTTTACAGTAAAAGGATAAACTGTCACATACTATTTGTTCAAACAGTTTAGGAATACAAGAAAGTTTAGAAATAGGCCTATAATTAACAATATGCGACTTATCTCCCTTTTTAAAAACAGGCGTGATGTAAGCAATCTTCCAGGCGCAAGGAAATTTTCCAAGTCGCAAGGATAGTTGGAATATTTTACTAAGAGGTTTAGCTAAAACTGAATAGCATTTTTTCAATAATATGGGAGGAATACCGTCAGGACCAGAATAATAATCTTCTTTCAGAAGGGACAAAAATCTTAGGACTTGATCAATCTCGATCGGGACATTATTAAACGTGACTTGTTTGCTATTTTTCAAGTAATTGAAAAAATCAACGTCTACATCAACGGGAGTATCTATGAAAGATTGACTGAAATTATTGGCAAATGCATCGCAGATCTCAGAAGTAGAACTCAAAATAACATTGTTGTAGGTGAGCTTAACTGGGTAAACATCACATTTTCTCTTAGAGTTTACGAAATTCCAAAAAAGTTTAGGGTCTTACTTCAAGGAATCACCCATAGTAGCAATATAATCATTGTAAAGATCATATGACAATCTCTTAAACTCTTCGAAAAGAGATATATAAACCACTTGGTTCTCTAAAGACATAGATCTTGTATAATTTTTCCATGCCCTATTTCTCTTATTACGGAGGCTTTTTAACTCTTTTGTGTACCAAGGATGACAAGAGGTGTTGGTTTGACTGATTTTTTTCTTAGGTACAGTTTCGTTTATACATCTCATGAGTACAGCATAGAAACTCGAGACAGTTTCGTCAATGTTATTGGAAAATGGTAAGTTTTCAATACCACAATTTAATAAACTATCTGAAAGCTGTTGAAAATTGGCTCTGCGAAAGTCGTATTTGTATGAGCAGTTAAGAGAATTACTATTTTCTAGTAAATGACCACTCATGTCAAGAATAATATCTAAAGGAGGGTGATAATTATCAATATTAGTTATTGAAGAATCGGATTTAACCACCACTGTACAGGCCGCATTAGATGAGAAAACCAAGTCAAGTGACCTATTCAATGAATTTAGAACAGAGTTTACTGTTGTAAACTCGCTGAGATTATATTATCTAACATTTGGAGCTTCATTTGAGAAGAACTTGGGGAAGCTTCTAAATGAGAATCATCCTCAGAAGGAACCCAGTTAATGTTAGGAAGATTAAAATCACCCAACAAGATTATCTCACTCTCAATGCCTGAGCAGCTTTCATCGATTTGGGTAGTGACTGCCTCTGCCTCACCATTGTTCAGTTAGAGGCTGAAAATGCGAGCTTTACTTATGAACCATATGAAATTAAATTGAACGGGTTCGGTGGAGGGGGCTGCTTGACTATAAGCAGATTCCACGCCGAAGTCCAAGTCGATAAACTCTGCAGTTGGTGTGAAGTGTTGGTTGTGCCGGACAAGAGCCAGCCTTACAAAATGATCATCGGAAGAAAATTACTAGACCAGCCGCATGTAAGGGTAGAGAAAATATATGGCAAGCTCACCGTTAGTGATTGCACGAAGGAAGAGGTAGAACTGCAAGCCCTGATTGTTGAAGATAAGCGTATTGAAACCGTCCGAACTGCTATTAACATTGCCGAGTTAGAGATTGGTGACATGCAACAAACCGAAAAACTAACATTGGTAAGATTAATTAACAATTACAGAGAATGTTTTGCTCTAACTGCAGAGGAACTGGGGAATTGCCAATGGAGAGAATGTCGCATCGAGCTAGAGACCAAGAAGCCAGTATGTGTACAGCCGTACCGACTGCCATTCGCCAAACGTGCTGTTGTGAACGAAAAGGTGGATGAACTATTGAAGCAAGGGGTCATCCGGAAATCAACGTCAGATTTTTGTTCACCGATCGTACTTACAAAAAAAAAAATATGGTACTGAACGTTTCTGCATTGACTTTCGGGCTTTGAACAAAGTCACTATAAAACAAAAATTTCCAATGCCTGTTGTAGAAGAGGTGCTTGCTTCGTTGAGTGGGTATTCATGTTTCACTGTGTTAGATCTGGCTTCAGGGTATCACCAGATAAAGGTTTCAGAAAGCTGCAAAAGGTACACAGCGTTTGCAACTGACTCCGGGCTGTACGAGTTCAACCGAATGCCATTTGCACTCGTCAATGCCCCAGCACCATTCCAGACTATAATGAATGAGATTTAATTGAAACTTAAGCCGGGGACCATTCCTGTATATTTAGACGACGTAATCATCCCAAGCATCTCAATTGAAGATGGACTTACCAAACTAGAAGAAGTCCTCAAAGTACTAAAAGAAGCAGGCTTGACTTTAAAGACAGGTAAATGTGCATTCCTCAAATCTAACCTCGAATTTTTAGGACACGTGGTAACAAGCGAAGGGATTAAACCAGGCAAGCAGAAGACTAAAGCTGTCGATGACTTCCCACAGCCGAAAACTAAGCATCAAGTTAGGCAGTTCTTGGGACTAACTGGTTATTTCCGCAAATTTGTACCTAAATATGCCCATATTGCAGCCCCTTTGAGTGACTTGCTAAGAGAAGACACTGCATTCAAATGGAACGATAAGAAAGAAGCTGCCTTTAATGATTTGAAAGTAGCAT
Source organism: Sphaerophoria taeniata (assembly GCA_943590905.1). Lineage (NCBI taxonomy): Eukaryota > Metazoa > Arthropoda > Insecta > Diptera > Syrphidae > Sphaerophoria > Sphaerophoria taeniata. Next base: position 81,678,653 of record OX016541.1, on the reverse strand, counting down.
TGACGAATCCCCCGTTCTAACGCTCTACGATCCAGAATGCGCTCACGAGGTCCACACAGATGCATCAACGGTGGGGTTAGCAGGAATCCTCATGCAAAGAGGAAAATGTGACGGGAAGCTAAATGCTGTCGCATACTATAGTCGCAAACTAACAGATGCCGAGTCAGAATACCATGCGTATGAGCTGGAGGTTCTAGCAATAGTGGAGAGTTTGGAAAGGTTTCGGGTATATCTATTGGGGAAAGCCTTTCGAGTTATCACTGACTGTGAATCAATCATCTCCATGCAGAAGCAAACCAAAATTATTCCGCGTGTAGCAAGATGGTGGTTAAAGCTGCAAGAATTTGACTTCACTACAATTCATCAGCCCGGGCGAAAGATAAACTACGTTGATGCAATGAGTCGTCACCCAGCAGAGAAGGCTCGCGAAATGGATGAAGCCACAATGTCTGTGATGAACATCAACATCGGCGAAGATGACTGGCTCACCACCTTACAGATGCAAGATGCAGAACTCCGAGAAATTGTTAGGAAACTGAAAGAGGACAAAACATCGGCGGAAGCAAAACAACAACAACAATATGTACACTTAAAGGACCAAGGCTATTCAGGAAGGTAAACGACGAAGACAAGTGGGTTGTGCCAAAGGGAATCCGCTGGAGAATTCTTCGTAGATGTCATGATGAAGCTGGGCACATGGCAGAAGACAAAACACTAGAACGACTTGCGAAGACGTATTGGTTTCCGAGGGCAAGGAAGTATGTAAAAAGTTATATAAAAGGGTGCGTCGAGTGCGCATACGCAAAGAGGAAGGGTGGCCAACGGGAAGGCAAGTTGCACTGCATAGAAAGGGTACCCATTCCATTCCATAGCGTAAACGTGGACCACATTGGCCCATTTGTAAAGGGCCGTGGAGGCGTACAATATGTACTGGTAAGCATAGATAATTTCACTAAATATACATTTCTCTTCCCAGTTAAGACGGCTAATACTAATGGTGTCATCCATGCACTCAATGAAGTCACGAAATATTTTGGAGCCCCAACTCGCATAATCTCTGATCGTGGTACTGCATACACCTCAGGAATGTTCGAGAAATACTGTGATGAATATGGGATCCAGCACGTAAAAACAGCCACGCGTACTCCAAGGGCAAATGGCCAAGTCGAGAGGGCCAACAGAACTCTTCTTGCAATGCTGAACTCCTTGAGGAATGCTCAAGGGACTATGAATACGACGAAAAACTCTGTTTCAAAGGCAACACCTCATGAGCTGTTATTTGCTTATACACCCAGAAGCATGACCAAGGACAAATTGTTAAGCGAACTAGAAGCCAGCCACGTTGTTAGCCCTGAAAAAATACGAGAAAAGCGTGAAACAGCCTTGAAAAACATCCAAAAGAATCAGGCACAACAGACGGAGAGATTTGACGCAAAACACCGCACTCCAACCACATATGAGGTAAATGATTTCGTTTTAATTGAGAAAGAAATTTCAGGCACGGGGGAATCGAGAAAACTCGAGCCAACATACAAAGGCCCATACGTTGTGATGAAAGTTCTTCCCAATGATCGGTACCTGATAGAAGATATACCTAACATGCAGAGAACACAGAGAAACTACGAAGGGATAATGAGCAGCGATAAACTTGAAAGATGGTGCAAACTGCAAGAACAGGGACTTGTAGCAGAGGACGACCCAGACGATGAAGAGGCAAGGTTCGAGGAAGATCGCGAGGACGCGATCTAAATAAGAAATGCCGAGATGTAAACCCCAATGTCAAACTACACCACTGTGTACCAGCAGTTCATTATGTGAATACAATTCAACTGGATTAAGTATACCAAAAACAATGCAACTGGATTAAATATACCAAACACAAGAAAACAAACGACAACGGGAACAACTGTAACAACGGGTGAAATTGGATGGTTGACGAGAAGCGGTGATTTGGATAAGAAACGGGCACTTATTATTAGAGAGTCTTGCTGCATAGTCGTTTTTGTGATTACAATATTTAACAATAAAAGAATATTTACATATTGAATTAATTGAATAAACTCGAGTTTCATTGTAAGAAACTTTATTTTTCAGACTCTTGTTGGACATTGTTGTGGAGGTCAATTAGAATTTGGGTCATACTGACATTCGTAGTTTTCAATATTATCAAACCTTTCTTTTCTATATTATTCGCAGAATACCTTCTCTCATTAGAGATTAGCAGAAGATTATTTTTTGTTTACAAACATAGTTACATCAGCATGTATAATATGTACCTACTTTATTTCCTGTAAGCTGTAAGGTTAGTCTTATTTGTTATGCTTTCGAGTTAGTGTTCAAATTTTACCATTAATATTTCGATTGTAAAATCCAATAAGGGAAAAGATAAACTTTGTCTTGATGACTTAATGTTTCATCTTGAAAAGTTACACAAAGGGGATTTCTCATTTTATAAGGGACATCCGGCCCGGAGTGTACACCAATGAGTTTGGTATCAAATTAAAGGTTGTTCTAAGCCCGATATATCTGCAAAAATATTTTGTCGATAACTCATGGGAGATCCGAGATATTTCAGATTGAAGTTCGAAAGGTGTAAACATTAAAAATCAGCACTTTTTCGACATAAATGTCAATATCTTTGGATTTAAAAAAGCTAGGAAAATCACAGTGGTACTAAATTAAAGGTGGAAACCATATCTTTCAAGTCAAATAACAATTATATTTATATGATGTATATATTTTGAGATATTTTTAATTAAATCTTTAAAAAACAGTTGTTTTTAGGGAATCTTTTATGCGATAATATCTTTTAAGATTCAATGACGACATTTATTTCTTTTAGCACCGTTAAGTAGCCTAGTTCACAACCTTAATTTGCATATACAAGTTATCGGGGTTTCCTCAATAATTTTTGATTATAAGCAAAAAATCTTTCAAAATATGCCTCAAACGTAAACATTATGAAGTTTCTCTTTTTTTAGTTATTTAAGTTATGCAAACATGCATTTTTGAAAAGGTACTTAAAACATCCTGAGCAGTACTATGAAACAGTTCCTGAAAACTTAGAAGAAGCTGAGTTGATTTTGATGACCTTCATGGCATTCAGCATTCTAGCAGATTTTTGTATAAAAAACAATTTAAGCTGTGTTTTATTGGGAACTTAGCTTAGCTTAGCAATAGGAATTCCAATAAAACGCTATAGTCAGCTTTGAATTAAGTTTCGTTCACCAGAATGTCAAAAATGGAAATATTCCAAAAGCCATCTTTACACCTACCTGAAACAATTTTTTTTACATTGAGTTTGCTATGGTGAAAAACTATTTTCAAATTTGAAACAATTTTTTTTACATTGAGTTGCTATGGTGGAAAACTATTTTCTTCAAAAGGTTTTGACATTTGATAAACGAAAAACACAACGAAAAACTCAAGTGTCGGATTGCTGAAACCTTATCTTCAGGAAATTCCTAACTAAAATTCCTAACTTATTTTTACTTAGCTTTCGGTTGTTGTTGTTTGACATGTAATTTCTATTGCTAAGCTGAGCTAAGTTCCCAATAAAACACGCCTTTAAATAGGAATTTATTATTATTATTTTATTATTATTATATATTTTATATTATTATTATTATTATATTATTATTATTATTAAATAGAATTTATTTTAGGATTATAAATGTTTCTTTAACTCGCTTTAGTTATAATAACCATATTTTGTTCAGTTGTACAACTAATCAATAATTAAAACAAGCACTATTTTATTACGGGGAGATAATCCGAAATTATGACCCTTATAATAAACAAGGACAAAACCAACAATCTCCCACCAGGTTTACCCCTAACAATATATTCTTAATTATTATGTGGTAGGATTCCAAGCATACGTTTAAGCTGGAAAGTACAATTTGTATATATTTTATGAATTAACTAGCTGACCCGACAAACGTTGTTTGTCAACGAAAAACATTTTTTTTGTGAATCTAAATTCTCTTCTATTTTTTGTCTGTGCAAGAAATGTATTTCTTTTAGGTCATTTGAATAGCTAAACAATTTTATTTAATCTCTGGGGGTTCTGACTAAAAAGAGATATGCCGTGTGACCTTAATGAAACAAATCTTTTTCCTAAAAAAATTATGACGTCGCTTCCACTTTTCTTTTGTAACCCAAGAAATATAAGACTTTTATATATTTTAAGTTCATGACCGTCCACAAAATCGTTATTTGTAGGGGCCTTAAAGAATTTGCATATCCTTATAAGCTATAACGCACACTTAATAGGCTTTCAAAATTAGTTTTTGAACTTGCAAGCGCTATGGATCTGGATACCTATTTTAAACAATCAAAAATAAAAAAGATTTCGTTCATATTTCGACGTGTTATGAATCTTTTAGGAAAGATATTTTGTAAAAGTAAAAAGCTTATTTTAGTTTTTTAATGTCAGATTAATTTTATTAAGTACTAGCTGACCCGACGAACGTTGTTTCGTCACGGTTCAAATGAATTTGAAAGAGTCGGCGTTAAATAATTCAAAATAATATAACAATTTTATTTAACGAAAAGACGTTCTTAAAAATATTAAAAATGCAAATGTGGATGACTATGGATTTAAACTAAATACCACATCAATATTCTGAATATTTCTTCATATCTCAATTCAATTCTCAAACAAAATGCAAAATTTTGACAGATGTGATTTTAATTTCAAATCTATTGTTTTTGCTTAGAGTTGTTCAGTTCTTGAGATCTTGGTCGCAACAATATTTTTAATGTTTTGTATTTTCCTTACTTTTCTACATATATATATTTATATTTCTATATATATATATATATATATATATATATATATATATATATATATATATATATATATATATATATATATATATATATATTTGAAATGTGAAACTGTAATTTGCAACTACATATTTGGTTACACAGACAGTAAAATTTTTTTTTGTTTTCTTATCATTTAGAAAAGTTTCTTAATAATCGTTGTTTAAACATTTCAAAGCCAATTGTATGACACAATGGCCCTCTAAGTTGATTTTTGTAAGCCTTATGATCACCTATCCCCCTTTTTTTTAAAGATTGTTGATCGTGGTGCCCGTGGCGTAATTATTAGTGATTTTTATTTCATCTTTCCGGGGTACTTACTCTTGCGAAGAACTAACAACACTTCCAAGAGTATAAACATGCCATAAAAAAATGCTTCTTCACACGCATTCAAAGGCCACTAACGCCTTGGCTCTTCAAAAGCTATCGCAGCACTCTACTTATTTATTTATTTTTTTGTAGAGAAGGTCAATGGATAAACATTCGTTTGCAAAGACTTAAGAGAATTCGCATATCTTAATCTTTTCTTAATATTTTTTTTTTAATTTAGCAATCGGCTACTCCTGGAATTTCGTCTTTTAAACTGGCAATTTATTGATACTTCCTATAATTATTTAACATTTTTTATTCCTCTGGAACTACGTTTTAATTTTTGCACTTAAGCATTTAATTTCTTAGCATAATCAAAACCTTTTTGAATCGACTTCAAATTTTATGACAAACTGGATCTGAAAAAAGATTTGTTTGGTTGTTTAAAACAAATAAACGGTAGTTGGGGAAGCTAGTTTACGTAAGGACGTTCTAAGAACTTGCTGAAGGAGGCCCGGACCAGCTTCTGGTTGTAGTTCAGACGAAGGGAGAAACTGCTTTAGCAAAGCTGACGATGATGATGATGAGATTCGAAGCTTGAGCGTTTCGGTTGGGTCAAGTTAAGAAAAATCGTATGAAAGGGGAAGGGGTTGACCATTGCATATCGTTTAAAAAATATATATATATACATATACATATGTTTCCTACCATGAATTCGAATCTCCTCGTTTTGCAATCTGAAGCAAGAACGCCTATCAGTGTTTAAGGCCTTAGAAGCAGATTAGATGAAACATTGCTTTTGTAAAATTGCAACGTAACACTATGTTTACGAAGGTTCATTTATCTTCTTTCATATCAGTATTATTTTTCACTTTCCCCATCTATCCCACTTGCACTTTTTTCAGTATCATACCCAAATGTAGTAAAAAAAAATATGGAAAGAATTTTGAGAACAGGGCCCCCATGGTAACTTATCACTCGAAAGAATTAGGTGATAAACAATAGATTGAAAACAAATATTTAGTTTTGTTCCGATCGCTTTTCTCCTCGTTTTTGCGAGTAATAAGAGACAGAACTTGGCCAAGATAAGAAATAGTACATAATGTGTATGAAAAGGGCGTCGCTGAAGAGACTTTGCCCACACTGCACCCTGACGTTGAAGAGACTCTGCTTAGCTTATATGCTATAAAGTACAGAGAAGTTGCGGTATATCCATCAGTGGGTGCGTTTCCGTCAATTTTAAGGTGAAAAATGTATTGGGGGAAAAACGGCTATGGATCACAAACTGTGCTGGTGGGAGCAGATGCTTTAAAAGTGTTAAAAAGTTTCCAGTAGATTATAAGAGCAATAAAAAAGCCTGGATGATATCTTCCATTTTTGTTAAATATCTGCAAAACTGGTATCGCCGACTAAAAAAGGAGCATAAGAGATAACAATATGCTATAACTTAAGCAATACGGTCTTAATCCCTTCCACCAAATACTACCTTGGTACTGCAATCCATGGACCAAGGAACTATCTATATGTACATATACTATGCATTATAAAAATAAATAAAATCGCATCTCTAAAAACAGGTTAACTTTTATTACCTTCATATCGGTTATTATCTATCGCTTATAACGACAAAATTAGACCGTCCACTGGAGGTCGTTTGACTGTACATATACATAATATGTAATGTATGTAGCGTATATTTAGCGGCTCGCCAAATACAAACCCATGCACATACATATGTATATTGGTCGATCGTTCCAAGCGTTTGCCTTGAATCGAAAAATATGTCCCTTCTTCTTTACGCCGGCTTGACCAATCAAGTATGTATGTACATATGTAGCTATAGTAAAATAGTGTTCGAATGCCTCTATGAAATGAAAAAAAATATTATTTGTCAAAATTTTTGAACGAAAATAAATATTTCTATATTGATCAGATTTGTTTTTATTTTGTTGAAGTGAACAAAAAATAGGATTTTTTAACATTGGCACCGTTTGTGATTTGAAAACTATAAATTTTGTTTCTCCTAAACCTTCTACCCTAATACCTCTTGCATTTAGAGGAAAAATTAGGAAAATCGGTCAACCAGTGTGCCCGGTTAGCGAACGAACACAAAAATTAGGCTGTTCTTTTATATATATAGATTTGAATGAAAGAAACAATTTATTTTGCTTTTATCCTTCAAAAAGTATGGAAAAGTGAATTTAACTCATAACACGTGTGTTATGATGATGATCAACAGGATATAGAAGCGGTTGTTCAATGCTACTGCAATTGTCTAGTAGGTCGAAGAACGGTTGGACGCTGCGCTCGTGTTATGACTATAATATAGTTTTAAAGTTGGGCAAGATATGAAAGTAGACTCCCTTCCCAATTCTTAAATAACCTTTTAATAACTAATGATTCAGATTAGAATAACCTATGTTTTGCCAAGCCCATTACCATTAGATTAATTTATTTTTCTTTCAATTTTCATACCATTCTCAAAAAAATTATTTACTTATTGTTTTAATTTTCCCACCATTACTGTACTAATTATTTTTATATTATTTTTATATTTTATTTTAGTGTCATGAGATTTTTTTTGCATTTTGGTAGCATATTTCGTATCTATTATTGTCAAAATGAAGAAATTGCTAAAGGAACCCCGATAAATTGTATATGAAAATAAAGGTTGTGAACTAGGCTACTTAACGGTGCTAAAAAAAATAAATGTCGTCATTGAATCTTAAAAGATATTATCGCATAAAAGATTCCCTAAAAACAACTGTTTTTTAAAGATTTAATTAAAAATATCTCAAAATATATACATCATATAAATATAATTGTTATTTGACTTGAAAGATATGGTTTCCACCTTTAATTTAGTACCACTGTGATTTTCCTAGCTTTTTTAAATCCAAAGATATTGACATTTATGTCGAAAAAGTGCTGATTTTTAATGTTTACACCTTTCGAACTTCAATCTGAAATATCTCGGATCTCCCATGAGTTATCGACAAAATATTTTTGCAGATATATTGGGCTTAGAACAACCTTTAATTTGATACCAAACTCATTGGTGTACACTCCGGGCCGAAAATGAGCATACCCCTTTAAAACTTATAATTGGGCCTGTGCTAATCGAATAAGCAAGTGAAAGGGACGAATAGGGACTTAATTGAATTTTGACCCCGGCAGAATTTTGACCCCAACCCGAAATTTGTTTGTGTTTTTGAATAAAAAAAAAAGCATTATGTTTTTTATTTAAAACAGCAAGAATTTTGAAAAGCAGAATTTAAAAAAAAAACATAATTTTGACCCGCTCCCCGAAAAAAAAGATCAATAAGCCCTGTATCAGTAACTGAAAACCAAATCTACATACATATGTATTGTAATGTGTATACACTCAGCCCTATTAATAAACACAAAATAACCCTAACACAAGACTAACTCGTATCTTAAATCAAAATTCCTATTAATAAACGTGTGTTAGCCTTAAATGACAGTTGTTTACAAACGGATAACTTATTTGGCCAATTTTTGCGTATAAGGACCGAATATCTTTTTATTTCAAAATATTTGACAACAAATTTAGGTAGGTAATTTACTTATAAGGATAAGTAAAGCTGCAATTAGAAATTCGAGCGTAATGAGATTGGAAAAGAAAGTTTGATTTCTTTTTTCCATACATTAGGTTCGCTTTGTTCTAGATTTAAGATGATAGCGCTGACATATGCGTGGCCTTAGCCAACCTGAGTTGGACTCAGTTGCATTAAAACTCATTTTTGCTTAACTTCACCATCATGCAATACTTTTTTCGATTTTTTATTTATTAAATCGCACTTGTTGTTTTACTACCAATCCTCTAGAACCAGAAATTTCCCACTTTCTCTTTTCATTTCCATACGTCCAGAAAATTGCAAGCACAGTTTGGTGGACAAATAATAATAACAATTAAATTAAATATTTCATACCGTTCTCATTTTTATTTAATTGAAGTTAAAACTTCGGTGAGATACAAGAAAATTTATATTTTAACGCACTTCCCTTCATGAGATTATCCTCCCAGTCGCAATTGAAGAGGCATGGAACATAATCATCATATTCCACTTGAAAGGAATTACCAACAATTGATACAAACTGATACTTCTCAGCGAATTTCTTAATATTGAAGCCTCCGCGTCCATGGCCGATGTTTGCTGGTAGTCTCCTCTTGTTATTTGTTATTAATGTACAGCCTTTTTTGTAATCCAGAACAAATATAAGCCGATAAGACTTCGCCCTTGGATATTATATTCTTTTATTTTTATTTATGAATAGTCAAAAAAACAATCAATAAGTGACAACCAATCTTCAAACTCAAAAAAATACTAGATTATTTAGTACATTTTGGAGCTATTCAATGAATATGTAACACGAGGAAAAAATATGTTTATTAATGAACTTTTTTATCAAATGAATAATTTCCCTATCCGTGTGCTAGCTAGAACGTATGTTATCCAGTGGATAGGGTATTTTTATTAATAGGGCTGACTTTATTTATCTCTATCGCTCTGTATCTCTTTCTATATTTAATGTACATACTACTCTTACTCTCTTTACTTACTCTTTATTGCAATCTGTTACTCTAATATCGTTTTATAGTGAAATAAGTACGTAGCAATAAGTTAAATGGTAGTAGTAAACACTTGTATAAGACAGTTAAAATGAGGAGCAATACCTAGTGATTAAGAGAAACTTTTTGTTTAGCATTAAGAACATTCAGCTCCTACAAAAAGAAAATCCCAGTATTTTTGTATTTGTAATATCTAGTGGTTAAGAGGAGAACTTCTCGAAATTCAGCTTCTCCAAGAACCTAGTAGTTTCTAGAACCATTTAAGTGCTATAAATACCCCATTTGGAAGCGAAGCGGGGATAGTTGATTGTGAACTGCGATAAAGTAAAGAATACTGTGTTTGAAAGTAATTGTTGAAAGTGTTGAATAAACAAGTTTGTGAGATTAAAGTGAATTTGTGTTTTATTTAAAAAGTGAATAAGTTTTAATTGTCGGACCAAGCCGAATATTACATTGGTGTCAGAAGTGGGATTAAAACTTATTGAGAATAAAACAGTGAACAGTGATAACATTATTTTGTGTGAAATAGTGAAGTTCAAAATAAAACAAAATGATGAGTAAAGTTTTGAAAGACTTAACTGTCCTTGAGCTAAAGGCCGAGCTAAGCAAACGTGGCTTAAGTGGGGCAGGAGTTAAAAGCGAACTCGTTAAACGGCTACAGGTATATCTGGAAAAGCAAAATGAAGACCCAGATACATTTGTTTTCGAATTGGAAACAAAAAGGAAGAGGTAAATGCAACTGACATATCTAACATGATGTCCCTTCTTTTAAAGAAATATGAAGAGAGTGAAAAGAATGATCTCAAACAACTGGAAGCCCAGAGAAATGAGCAAAAGATCGAACAGAAGAATGTTCTAGACAAGTTTGACGAACAGAGAAACCTATTAGAAGGCAGGTTTGCGGACTTCGAAGACAAAATCAATACTCTGGATGAGCGCGTCGAAAAACAAAATTCAAAGACTAATGCACGTTTCGAGAAAATTGACGAGCAGATCGAAACCATTACAAGCGAACTAGAAAAAGTGCGAAAGTTAAAAGCTCGAGAACCTTCTGGTGAGTGCTCAAGGAAGAGAGAAGTGCATCCTCCAAGCTTTGATGTTCAGATTCCGTGGTCAATTTACAAGAAACAATTTGAAGCAGCAGCGTTAACGAACGGCTGGGACGATGACGAAAAATACATCGCTCTTACGCTTGCCTTAAGAGGAGCAGTTGCTGAACTGCTACAAACCATCCCAGCAGAGAAGAGTGGGGACTTCAAAGTTCTGGTAAACGCCATTGAACAGCGGTTTGGGGATATCCACATGACAGAAGTCTTCCGAGTTCAACTAAACAACAGGGCACAGAAAAGAGGTGAAACTATGCAGCAGCTTCAGGCAGATATCGAACGATTGGTTCACCTGGCATATACAAAAGCTGGCAACGAGATAATAAATCAACTTGCTGTTAAAGCCTTTGTGAGAGCTGTGCGCGATATAAATCCCCAAAGGGCTATTCGCACTGCCGGAAAGCACACACTACCAGAAGCATTGGCTTTCGCTCTAACAATGGAAGCCGCAGAACAAGCTTCCCAAAACGTGCATCGCGTGAGAGAATTGGAAGTCTAAGAATGCTCTTGTCAGAAGGCTACTCTGGAAAGGAGTCAGCGAGACGGACCAGCTCGATGCTGGAACTGCAACAAGACTGGGCATCTTCAACGACAGTGCAGATTACCGCGAAGACGAACCTCATGTCAACACTGTGGAAACAGAACTTACTCAACAAGTCAGAATAACAACGTTGCTTCCGAAGCTGTTTCCCACCCGTTCCCAAGAACCAACTTCGAAGGGTAGAAGCTGGTTTCTGGTATCGATGGCCCCAGACACGACATCCAGGTTTCTCAAACGAAACGTGACAACAAGAGCCTGACCGTGGAAGCAAGTATAAATGGAAACAAATGTGTGGCTACCATCAACACCGGTGCCACGGCGTCCATTGTACGGCAGGACCTCGTTATGAAGACATGGCTCCACAAAATCAATAGCTATCGTCTAAGGACTGCAACTGGAGAAGCTGCAAAAGTTTATAGTGAGGTACGTCTCACCTGTTCCTGGTAGCAGATATATGCGACGAGTGTATTGTCGGCGTCGATTTCATGAAAGATCACGGATTGATATTGGACATCGGGAACCAAGTCCTGAAATATCGAAACATCGAGATTCCGATGATCTATGGGATCCACTCGTATGAGACCTTGCTATCTGTGAAAACCGTCATCAAAGAAGATCTCACTTTGCCTGCTTCTTCAGAAGTATTCGTGTGGACTAAATTGAAGGGTAAGTCTGGAAGCCATCGATACCTCATGGTCGAACCAGCATCTGTAAAGTCCTCCCAAAACGTCACCATTGGGAAGACTCTTGTGAGACCTGTAAAGAACATGGTTCCCGTACGAATACTGAACATCAAGCCGTATGAAGTTAAACTACGAAAGGGTGAGATTGTCGCACAATGCGAATCTGTATCAGCGATAACAAGGATCAACGAAGAAGAGTCAAGGCAAACTTTGAAGTCCGAAGAGTTGAACTCCATAAAGACAAACATTCTCAAGTCATCTAATCTTGGCCACCAACAAAGAAGAACTGCAGAAGGTCTCCTCGAAGAATTTGTAGACATCTTTTCGTCATCGCAAGGGAAATATGGCAAAACACAACTGGTTCAACATCGAATCAACACCGGGGATGCAAAGCCGATCCGTCAACCTGCAAGACGCCTTCCACTAGCCAAACAAGGTGAGGTTGAAGAACTGATAACCACCATGAAAGAAGAGGGGCTGATCGAAAACTCTAAAGGCCCTGGGGCGTCTCCAGTGGTCCTGGTAAAGAAGAAAGACGGTTCAACCCGCTTTTGCGTAGACTATCGAAGGTTGAATGATGTGACCAAGAAGGATAGCTACCCTCTGCCTAGGATCAGTGATACTCTGGACGCAATGGAAGGAGCACAATGGTTCTCAACGTTGGACCTGAAAAGTGGATACTGGCAAGTAGAAATCCATCCTGAAGACAAAGAGAAGACAGCGTTCTCGACAGGAAACGGATTGTGGCAGTTCAAAGTGATGCCTTTTGGACTGTGCAATGCTCCAGCGACTTTTGAGCGCCTTATGGAATGCGTCCTGCAAGGACTCACATGGAAATCTTGCCTGGTCTATTTGGATGACGTCATCGTATACGGGAAAACATTTGACGAACATTGTACAAATCTGAGAGCCGTGTTTCAAAGACTTCGAGAAGCCCACCTCAAGCTCAATCCAGAAAAGTTTTCACTCTTCAAAACCGAAGTGAAATACCTGGGACATATCATCTCATCCCAAGGAGTTAAGACGGATCCTGATAAGGTTGACACCGTGAAGAATTGGCCAACACCACAGGACAAACATCAACTCCGAAGCTTTCTGGGTCTAGCCACCTACTATAGGCGCTTTGTCAAGAACTTTGTTGAGATCGCCAAGAGTCTACATCAGCTAACGGAAAAGGGAAAGCAGTTTAAATGGTCAGGTGAGTGCGAGCGCAGCTTTCAAGAGCTCAAGCAACGCTTGTATAATGCACCAGTGCTGACCTACCCGACTCCAGGAAAACCGTTCATCATTGATGCTGATGCCAGCAATGTCGGGATTGGTGCTGCATTGTCACAGGTACATGATTGCGAAGAAAAGGTGGTTGCCTATTACAGCAAGGTACTCTCGAAGTCGGAAGGAAACTATTGTGTGACCAGAAGAGAACTTCTTGCACTGATTTTGGCAACAAAGCACTTCCATAAGTATCTCTATGGACAGAGGTTTCTTCTCCAACCCGACCACGAAGCACTAAACTGGCTTTTGAATTTCAAAAATCTAGAGGGTCAAGTGGCGGGATAGATGGAGAGGCTGCAGACGTTCGATTATGAAATTCAACATCGGAAGAGGAAGCTTCACTCAAATGCTGATGCACTGTCTCGGAGACCATGTAAGCAAGACTGTAAGCATTGCAGACGCCAAGAAGAAAAAGAAGTGGTTACTGTCCAACGAACAAGCGCCAATCCCATTTATGGCTGGAGCAACGACGAGTTGAGGAAGGCTCAACAAGAGGACCCAGATATTGAACCCATCCTCGCATGCAAGGAACACCACTAAAAACCAGAATGGGCTGATATCTCCGACAGAAGTCCGGCTCTGAAGGCCTATTGGGCGCAGTGGGACTCGTTGCATGTCCAAGAAGGTGTCCTTCGACGTAAGTGGGAATCAGCAGATGGAAAGTCCTATGTAATGCAGCTAGTCTTACCGAGATCGAAGATTATGGACGTTCTGCGAGAGATGCATGATGGAGTTTCGAGAGGCCATCTAGGAGTAAACAAGACGCTAGAAAAGGTTCGACAACGATTCTATTGGCTACATGCAAGGGAAGATGTCAAGAAGCGGTGCCGAAAATGTGATACCTGTGCTGCCACCAAAGGCCCGAACAAAAACAATCACAGCCAAATGCAGCAGTATAATGTCGGATCACCTTTTGAAAGGATTGCAGTAGACGTGGCGGGTCCATTTCCGGAAACAAATAATGGAAATCGTTATATTCTGGTCGTCATGGATTACTTCAGCAAGTGGCCTGAAGCGTTCGCCATTCCGAATCAAGAAGCCAAAACAGTCGCAGTCCAAATTGTGTTCAACTGAGGAGCAGATTCGGTGTTCCATTAGAACTGCATTTCGACCAGGGAAGGAATTTTGAATCAAACATATTCCAGGAAGTTTGTGGGCTTCTTCACATCAAGAAGACAAGAACAACACCACTCCACCCACAATCTGATGGCATTGTCGAACGGTTCAACCGAACCCTTAAGGAACATCTTTGCAAAGTTGTGGACGACAACCAGCGAGTTTGGGATCGACACATTCCACTGTTTTCGATGGCGTATCGAAGTGCAAGACATAGCTCAACTGGCCATACACCGTCTGAGATGACTACATGGATGACCTCAAAGAAAGACTGATTCAGATCAACGACAATACCAGGTTGAAAATAAAAATGTTCAGTGAACGAATGAAGATACGCTACGATATACGAGCGACAACAACAGAGTTCCAAGCAGGAGATCGAGTGTGGTTTTACATCCCCACCGAAACTTCAAAGGGACTGGGAAGGTCCATATACAGTCATTAGAAAAATCAACGACGTCGTGTACCGGATACAAAAGGGAGTCAGGGGAAAACTTGAAGTTGTACATCTCGACCGACTACATCGCTACAGTGGTGATGAGAATGATGGATTTGTTCGGGACGATCAATCCTAAGGAGGGGGCAATGTAATGTGTATACACTTTATTTATCTCTATCGCTCTGTATCTCTTTCTATATTTGATGTACTAATCTTACTCTCTTTACTTACTCTATATCTCTATTTCTCTAATATCGTTTTATAGCGAAATAAGTATGTAGCAATAAGTTAAATGGTAGTAGTAAACACTTGTATAGGACAGTTAAAATTAGGGGCAATACCTAGTGAGTAGTGATTAAGAGAAAATTTTTGTTTAGCATTAAGAACATTCAGCTCCTACAAAAAAAATCCCAGTATTTTGTATTTGTAATATCTAGTGGTTAAGAGGAGAACTTCTCGAAATTCAGCTTCTCCAAGAACCTAGTAGTTTCTAGAACCATTTAAGTGATATAAATACCCCATTTGGAAACGAAGCGGGGATAGTTGATTGTGAACTGCGATAAAGTAAAGAATACTGTGTTTGAAAGTAATAAATGAAAGTGTTGAATAAATAAGTTTGTGAGTGATTTGAATAAAGTGAATTTGTGTTTTATTTAAAAAGTGAATAAGTTTTAACAGTCAGACCAAGCCGAATATTACAGTATTTATAATATACCTTGTACATGTCTACACATGTATGTACAATTGTACATAATTATGTATATGTAAGAGGTCTGGTTACCGAGATTTGATCCCAAAAACATCTTTCCTGATTCAAGTCCGTAGCTTTTTGTAACCCCCAAACAGGCCCCGATCTAGGGTGGGGCAAACGGGGCAATTGCCTAGGGCGGCAAAAATTAGGGGCGGCAAAATCGATGGTTGAAAAAAATTAATGACTTTTTTTTATACTACAATGTTACTACACAAATGAAGTCCCGATCCCCGACTGAGAGTGTTTTTGTCTCTTTTCCTACAAACAACAACTACACATTTCTTACTTGAGAATTGAGATCTTAAGAATTTTTTTGTGTTCGTGCTCGTGCGTCGTGCCTCATGCGTCGATTAATTCATTTAAAATGGGAGCGTTTGCGTCAATAAGAAAGAGGAGACTAGGACTATTTAAAGTTTGAACTAAACTAACCTTAAAGCTTACACGTCTGCGAAGTTTTATTTTTTGGAAAACATCGGTGGTTCCTACCTACAAGTCGACACGAAGCTAAGATGAAATTATAATTTGTTTTTGTTCCTTTTGATAAATGTGATTTTTGAGTAAGAGCAAAACTATTTGGGGCTCTTTATTTTTGTTTCTAAAAAATATGTATTTTTATTGAATTTGTATTGTTTTCAAATTATAAAAAATAAGCACGACTCGGTCGTACGAACTTGCTCTTGTATTCCAAATTATAACTCATAAAAAAAAAATAAAAAAAAAATAAAAAAAAAAAATTCATGAATAAAAATTTAAATTGAAATATGTACCTCAAAAATCTATATGATTTCTTAAGAAATTGTTGTTTTTCACGATTTACGTAGGAGCAGTTTTTTTTTAATTAATTTTTTATATATAAAATTTTTCGAAAATGTCTTAAAATTAATTTGGGTAGCTATGCAGTATTCAAGAATATGTAAATATACAATTTATAAGTAAATTTCGATTTTTAATATTGATCCGTTTGTATCTCAAATACAGAGAATTTTGAAAAAAAAGAAAAATTTTGAATACAAAATATTATTTGAGCAATATATACGTACTTTCAAAATAAAAAATTACGCTGATCGGACTTTTATATTTTGAGAAAATCTAATAACAAAAAAATGGTTCTATGGGAGGTACCGTTTTGGAGCAATACAATTTTTTTTTCACATAAAATATATGAATGTTTAAAAAAATTAAATTTGAGGAAGTTTAAAAAAAATCGTAGGAGCCGTTTTGGAGAAAAATGAAAGTTTTGGTTTTTAGCCAAAAAAATCTTATGGTGGCTACCCTAAATTTTGATCTTAAAAAAAATCAAGTGGGATATGAGTTTTTGCTCAAACCTCTAATTTTCAAGTTTGAAGTGAATCGGATAACTGGTTAAGGCTGTATGTGCCTGCAAACTCACAGACAGACAGACGGGTGGAATCGTCGGATCCACTTCTTTCGATTTCTCTATCATCGTAATGTCATATCTCATCAAAATCTCAACTTTTTTTTACGAATTCAATACTTGCCATATACCTATTCTATGTGTCGCAAGTAAAAATTTTGCAGAGCAAAAAGTCATAGAAAATAAATTTTAGTAAAAACTTTATCTGTTGTTATACCATTGTTTAATTATTTACTTAAATATTTTACCTGAATTTGTTTATTATAAAAGATACAATTATTATTTGTTGTTTTTTTAATTATTGCGATTTTGAGGTTATGTGAAAAATGTTTGTATTACTTTTAAGTTTTGTTACCTTAAAAATAATTTTTCAATGGAAATTGTTTTGTTTTCAAAAATGAATTATTCACCCCTGTTCTAATTTTCGTTACGAATTCAATTCGTTTTCGAAATTGATTTTCGCAAAGCCAAAAAAACTGTGTTCCTAAATTCGTACGAATTTGCCTTCAATTTTTGACAAATATTTCTCTGAAATTACTTAAATTCTTAAATTTACGATTTCAAATTCGGTCAGCAAAATCGAAACGAAATCAAAACGAGAAATTGAGAACACCTTAGCTTTAAAAACGAAAGTATTGTTTTCGTAAACGAAAATCAGAACAGGGGTGATTATTTCTTTTTTTGCGAAAATTAAAATTAAATAAAAAAACTTTCTGTTATTTCTTTGTTTTTATGATTATCATTTCAATGTGTAATATGGGCGAAAGGGAGGACATTTGTCATTTTATCGGTAGATGCCCTGTTCTGCGTGAAACAAGAAGACATATTTTTGGAAGCAATTTTTTAACTGAAGAGCAGATCATCCAATATTTAAATGAAGCCGAAGTACCAGTGCTGTTCCAATTTTGTACAATAGCATTAGATTATCGTAGCAGAATAATAAATGAAAACTTTTAAACAGATTTTTTTATTAATAACAAATATGTACCTAAAAGAAAAAACGAATATTTCTAATTGTTATATAAAGTTGTCCATCAGGCAAACGGCAAAAAGCCATGCTTTTATGTTATTTAATTTATAATGTATATGTAAATACAGTTTAAAGAAATAAAATCTAAAATCTAAAAAAATAATTTCAATGATAAGTCGATGTATGGAAGCAAACAAACATAAGTTCACAAAACAAGTATCGGAGACATTTTGAACAAACATAGTTTATAGATGTTTATGTTTATAGATATCCAGAAGATTTACATTAACTGAATATGTACAAAAAATACATACATATATAAAGTAGAAATAACTTTTCATGCCTTTTAAGGTGTGATTTTAAAGGGCGGCAAATTATACTTTTGCCTAGAGCGGCAAAAAAGCTAGATCGGGCCCTGCCCAAAAAGTATATCCTATATCCTATGATGCAAATACCTTGACAACCAGGGCTAGGAATCAAGTTTGTCTTTCAAAAATCGATTTCTTCTTGACTGAAAATCCACAATTTCATTTATTTTTATTTGTGTTTGAAAACACAAAAAATATTTTATTAAAATTTGAAACTTTCAAAATAACTTCGAAAATCAATTCAACATTCTAAGGTTGGTAAACTTTTTTCCCTGAGAAATAAAAGTTCTTGGGAAATTCTCGATGGGAAACTTCTGTTCCGGGGTAAATTTTGTTTCCCTGGGAAAAAAAGTTCCCATAAAATTGGCGATAGGGCTGATAAAAAAAAAAAAAATTGATTTGTATGCAAATGGCACCTTTGTTTGCCCTCCACCTCCACGTCCACGTCCGATGAATGACACTTGAAATTGTACAGCTTAGAAGAGGTATAAAGCTCTATCAGGCGGAAAAAAGTAGCGGCATAAACGTTATACTTATACTCATTGTATTTCTATTTAAGGCTGCTTTACACGATATGGATCCTGTAATGAAATTTATTTGCTAAAATTTTAAATAAAATTATTATTTCCCTACTTACATTTTATCTATTTCACACAACTAAACACAATTTCCCTTTTGTGTCCTTTAAAAACGACCTACGAATTGCAATCCGTTACCTTTCTTGGTGTAGAACAAAAATTTCTGTTTTCGAACGCTAATAACATTCGGAAACGCTTTGCCAGGTACGAAAAATCTGAATACGGATTTGTCATTCCGTAAGTACTAGATTTCTTATCCGCATTAGAAATAGAGAGTACAAAATATTCGTTTTTGAAAATATTTGCTTTCGAAACGCATTACAGAGTAGGGCCCCTGAGTTGTCATAAAATGAGCGCAAAATTTTTTTCAATCCAACCAATCTAAGATTCAATTTGAGAATTTTGTTGGCTATAATTTACTGTTTATTTTATTTCGCTACAATTTTTTTTCTAATCAAAAAATGGGTTTACATGCAAAAACACAATTTTGACTTTGGACCCTAATAACTCTGCTAAATATTGACTTACAAAAAAAATAAACTCAAAAGAACAGGAAAATAAAAAAAAAAAAACTTTCCTTAAAATTGAAAAAAAGTGTTTTGTAAGTTTGATTGATCGAAACAGCATAATGGTTAATCGTATTGATCTTCAAAATCAAGGAAATTTTATGAGCTTTAATAACTAAGCCTCAGATTAGTTGTATCACTGAAAATCACAAAATAACGGTAGTGTTTATGAAAAAGTTGAAAAATGCGTATTTTGGACCTTTTTTTAAATTGATAGAAAAGATTGAAAAAAGCAATATTTTTATTTTTTCAAAATGTTTTTGTGTAGAAAATTTAATAAATTTTTCAAATCTGCCTTTATTTTTTTTTTGTACGTCAATATTTAGCAGAGTTATTAGGGTCCAAAGTCAAAATTGTGTTTTTGCATGTAAACCCATTTTTTGATTAGAAAAAAAATCGTAGCGATCTGAACTAAACAGTAAAATATAGCCAACAAAATTTTCAAGTTGAATCTTAGATTGGTTGGATTGAAAAAAAGTTTCCGCTCATTTTATGACAAATCAAAGTTTATTTTTTTTTCGATTTTGAAATTGAGTGAACATTTTTTACGCTCAAGCGAAAACGACTAACGGTACTTTCTTAACTCAAAATAATTTGAAAAGCAAAAATGATAACCTTTGAAAAACTTTTTATTTTACTTCAATCCGACTTTTTTCTACTGAGATACAGCCTTATAAAAAAAACACTCCATTTTTGAGGTTTTTCAAGTGTTCCTTTAATTGTTTTGACTCTCTTTTTGCTTAGGCTGCGCGTACGGTAGTGCGAGAAAGCGATGCGATGCGAGAAGCGATACGAGAAGCGATGCGAGAAGCGTTTTAGATGCGAGATGGTGCGCACAGTAAAAGCGACTAGAAGTGTCAAGAAAATGGAGTCTTGTCATCATTAGAAAATTAATTTTTAAACGAAAATTTATATTTCCGGACGTTGAAGGAAAGAAAAACGACGAAAAAACATATTGGCGCAAATTTTGAAACATTTAAAGTCTACTTTAAATCCACTTTAAAATAGGAGTCGACTCTAAAAACAAATTTTAGATTCAGGGTCGACTTTATCTCATTTTTGAACGACTTAAAGTATACTTTATCGTTAAAGTGGTCGTCTAACTTTAAAAGGGAGAAATCATTCGTTTAACTCTTTAAAGTGTAGTTTTGAGGAAGCAGATTTTGAGATTTTCGAAGATTTTGAATATATAAGAAAGGAAAGAGTTTATCAAATTCGTGCATGCTCTTATTTAAATTCAAATATTCATTCATAATTTTTGTAAAAGAAAAAAAAATATGAACCACGGGACTACCAAGCTGGATTTGCTGCTTGTTTTTTTTGACACTTCTTGCAGTTGTGTGTGTACGTTGTTTGCTATTAATTTTATAACCTATGTGCCTTTTTTGAGAGTTCTTATAAACAAATTACACTTCGTCGCCCGAGAATTGGTTTGTTCCATACGCCACTTTTGTCGGTTTTGAGTTAGGAATGGATTCTATGAGAATTTTGTATGCTCTTTCTAAATCTGTGATCAGATTTGCGCTACGTCTTTTCAATCCCGAGATATCCAACATCAATTTTGTTCCATATCCACCAAAATCAACATTTTCTAGAATTGTTTTGTGCCATAAACCATTTTTTGGCGTTTGGGACATATTTTCCATATAAAATTTGTCAAGTTTTTTGTCAGAATTGTTTTGTTCCACGTGCATATTACGGCGACAAGGGATAGAAAAAGTCCTAAGAATGTTGAGAATTGGTTTGTCCTACGTGCAGTTGTGTTAAAGAAATGCTATGTTTATGGGACAATCATCGCAAACAAAATTTTAGTATTGGTTTGTGCCATATCCATTACAATTGTGTAGATATCCCGAGACAATTGTATGAAATCGGTTAGTCGTGGCTTGGCTTGGCAACTACTTGACTCTTTAAGCGATGAAGATGGTAATGAATTCAGTTTTGAACACTTTTTTTTGAAGAAGGTTAAGTTCAAATGACTCTGCTCTTGATTTGCAAGATGGTCACTCAAAAGTAGAAAACTTCATTGAAACTATAGGTGCATACAGTGAAGAAGATTTCAAGTCGCATCTGCGGCTGAACCACTTGACTATAAATCAATTAACAAGTACATTACTTCCTTAAGAATTGCTGTACCTACTATTTTTATTTAACTGCGTTTTTTTTTAGTTGAATATTCACAGTCGGAATTCATCTCAAATCCATCAACTTCGTTTTATGCTGGAAAACCTAGTATTGGCGCAAAAAAAGAGGTACTAATCTATGTATGGTACATAAGCAACACTATCACTTTTAGGCAATTGGGGAATCTATTCGGTGTATCAAAATCTTCAGCCTGGGGTGTTGTGGGTCGAGTAAGCAGCTGGCTTGTTTCAAAAGCAGATGTGTATATAAAGTGGCCACAAGGAGAACGTATCTCTGAAAACTGCCGTCAGTTCGAAGCAAAAAAGAAACTACGAGGTGTAATCGGTGCCATTGATTGCACGCATATTACGATTGCTGCACCAAAATTAAACAAAGAGTGCTATTACAATCGTAAGCAAAACTTTACCATTGTTTTGCAAGGGGGCGTCGATGCTGAAAAAAAAATTCATTGACATTTGCGTTGGCGAGCCAGCATCTTAACACGATAATCGTGTTTTGCGAAGATCGGCTTTGTACAGAAGAGCTCACTCTAACTTTGCCCAATTGTTGTCCAACAATACTTTCTGTTGGGTGATTCAGCCTACCCTGCTTCAAAATAGTTCCGACTTACAAGGACTACGGCCAACTTACGGACCAACATCTAGCATTTAACTACCTGCATTCAGCTACAAGAATGGTAGTTGAAAATGCATTCGGCTTGTTAAAAGGACGATTAAGACGCCTAAACTTTTTTTTTAAGAAAAATGTTTATTTTTTATTTTATTTTTTTAATAAAGACTTTATCGAAAACAAAATTTTCTTTAAAAATTTTTGCATCCAACTACATGCTTTCTTGCCTTTCACATTATATATTGATGAGAATTGGTTTGTGCCATATCCATTTTTGTGTGTCCCACGTGTATGGAAAAACAAATCATTTTCAAAATGTATGAGGTGGGACACAAGCCAAAAAAGTAGACTTTTGTGCTGATAAAGGTATCTTGTTAACGGTAAGGCAAAACACTTTGAAAATTGGTAGGTGAAGTCCTAATAAGACTAACTTCAATTTAAAAAAATAAAAAAAAATCCTATCGCACAGTTTCGGAGTACTAAGCACGCGAACCTTTAAATGCGTTTTTCTCGAAAAAGTGCCAATGGCGTATGGAACAAACCAATTCTCGGGCGACGACTTGTAGGGAAATTTATTCCTGTTTTTAAGGAATATTTTTAACCCATTTCAGAGCACACTATTCCACCTTCACTATCACAAATACAAACAAAACAAATTGGAACATCATTTGGATATTTATTTCAACACATTTTCACAAAGAAAAACATAACATTTATTAGAACTAAATATACAAACACTAAATAATCACATTTTTTCCTGTTTTGGGGAGATAAATGTAATAAAAACTGATAAAAACTGTAAGCGTAAAATGACAGTTTACTTATTCAATTTATCGATGTGTCACATTAAGGCGAGTTCACACAACGTTATGTTTAAAGTCCAATCTAATTAGAAGACTCGTTTAAAGTGTTTAAAAATAAGAAAAAGTTAGAAGTGCTTTAAGTAGAGTAGACTTTATTGCTTAAACGAGGGCTGACTTAAAATTTGCGCCATTTACTTCCAATTAAGAAAGAATAAATTCATCATGTTCTTTATTTAGTATTTTTCATAATAATTAAAATATACCTACACCAAAGCAAATTCGAAAACACACAACACAAGCTGGAACTGGAATAAATAAATTTTCCATTTTCTATTTCTATTTTCAAACGTCACAATCAAATTCAAAACAAACAATCTCGCTTCAACTCGCTTGAAAAACTGGTCGGAGCGAGTTGCTATGCGAGAAACTCGCTCAAGATATCGCTTGACTGTACGCACGCTCATAAGATTCAATGTAAATATTTTTCTCGCATACAAACGCTTCTCGCATCGCATCGCTTTCTCGCACTACCGTACGCGCAGCCTTACAAGCTGAAATTTGTTCGTTTTATACTAACACAATGAGAATGCTTTTTAAATGAGAGACTGCACCAATACATTCGCACTGACCTAGATACAATGCTCAGGTTTAAGTCGAGGTGGGTGTCATGGGCTCGGATTTCAAAAATAAGATTCCGTTGAGCTCAAAATTAAAAAAAAAACTTTAACATACATATATACATTATATTGTTTCTTTTCACTTGTAACATATAATTGCACTATTATTTACCAATATTTGTATCAAAAATCTTAATAAATTTTAAAAAGAACACAAGAAAAAGTCGAAACAGTATGCGTACACTTTAGCCTTTAGTCTTTTTTTTGCTGTGGTGAAAGTTTTGACAGCTAATGTCAACAAAATTTGACATAATTCGGTATGAAAAGTTGAAAATAAAAAACAAATAATAATTTTAAAATTTAATAGTTTTAAAAGTGAAGGCTTTCCCAAAATACTGCCGAAGACAACGCTCGTGTAATGTCCTGGTGGGATCACGGCTATCAGATAGCAGGAATGGCAAATCGAACGACTCGTCGACAATAACACTTGGAACAATAGTCACATTGTCTTCATCGCACAAGCACCAACCTCATAAGACGAGGTTCCAACTGAGACGATCAAAAGCGAAGCCACAGCCTTGTCGACAGAGGAACCTCTTCAAACAACCACAAACACAGACTCAACAACCAAAGAAACAACAGCAGCAGGCAACAAACTAACTGGTAAGAAAGCGCCCGAAACTGTGTCAAGACCTGTATCGAATCGCACTAGCAGCGGCAGTATGGCTCGAACAGGAACGTCGCCGTCGTCGAGCCGATTCTGAAGATGAAGAACACTGCAGTCGTACTTTGTAAGCATTCACTTAGTAACCATTAACCAACCCCTCTAGAAGGTGTTTTATTTTTTGCATATTATGTAGACCCTACATGGCCGAAAGCCCAAGCCCAAACCAACGAGACCAAATAAATTGGAAATCATCGAGCCAGAATAAGATGCCACAAATCACTTGAATTCAGTGCAATCAAGTCTGATGGACTTTCTGACTTTCTTTTCAGTGTCCGCAAGCAAGTCGTCAACATCCCATCATTCGTTGTGCGTTTGGACTCGCAGAAACACATTGACTTCTTTCTGAAATCGCCCTTCGGTGGTGGCCGTCCAGGTCGCGTGAAGAGAAAGAACATGAAGAAGAAGAAGAACCAAGGTGGTGCCGCACCAGCTGAGGAAGAAGAAGATTAAGCTACTCGCTGTGTTGGTGGATAGGTGATTCCTATCGGTTCTTTTGTATTTCCGTTAAGGGATAATAAAATTTTTATAAAATATAGAAAATGCTTTTGTCTTATTGACGGTATTAATAAATTGAGGTGGATTCGAATAGTGGCATTGGTGCTTCACTCGGCTGTTGTCATCAGAAGGAGGACCAAGAGGTGCCCTTTGTAACTCATGTCGAAAATATGATAAGAGCAGCAGGTGGTGATAACCGTTAACCATCTATGAGACATTTCTTACATGAAGAGGCAGTTGTTTGCAAACCATAGTTGATAGTTGCTCATTTATTTGTATTTGAAATACATAAAACAAAGAAATTAACTCCGGGTCTTGGAATATAAGACTCATTCCTTTTTTCCAAGATCCAAGACAGGGTTTGAAATCAAATCATTGCTGCTTCAGCAATTATTTTGTCAAAGAAACTTTTGGAAGTCAAAGTCAAAGTGCTCAGTGAGTGAATCCAAGTGTTCGTTGAACTTCTCGACGCGTTGTTTGTGAGTCATTGAGGCCTTTTCCGTGATTCGTTTGTTTTTCTAAAAAAAAAAAAAAATGGGTGACAATTTCAAGCAATATTAAGTAAAGTACCATTTTCTCTTGCATTTGCTTAAAAGATTGTTCTGCTTTTGTCAGTTTTCTCTCTGGTGGAGCCTTTGTTGTTTCCTCAACGTAAGATGCTTGTGCAGGCTGCCGTAGCTGCAGCTTGAAGTTTCTTCTTTTATTTACTTTTTTTCTTTTTCTTTTTCTTTTTCTTTTTGGAAGAACTATCGTCAAGAAGAGCATAGGCTTTGATATTGTGAAAAAAAATTAAACATCATCTTATGCTGTCGTTCAGCCCACATAGTAACTTGATGAGTATCGGCAGCTTGGAGCTGTTGAAACTAACAATGACACTTTTGATGTTTGCCAAATTGTGTAGGCAGCCTTCAATAAATTTTGTACCGAACAATCGATCCGTGCTGAAACACAACAGAGTGGCTAAAGACTTTTCAGCATCCAATGCTAGAGATTCACCAAGTTGACCCTAAGCAACAACAAAAGAAAAGCATTAATGAGGAACATATTTGGTGGTGGGAAAGCCATACAATTTTATCATCTTGCAAAAGATCCCACAAGAGGGTGTTTCCTGGTAGAAAAACATCTTTGATTGTAAAACTTGGTTGTGATGGCTCTTTTGTTTCGACAGCAGGAGCAGTTGTCTCTTCAGGCTTACCCTGCAATACTCCTTTCGCATTCGCTGACGCCGCTGATGCAGATTGCTGTAAAACCTTAATCGCTTCGCCAGCCACTGCAGCCTCTCGCATTGCAATTGATGGCAAAGCATAACCAGGCATACAACTATTTGTTCGACTAACCAACTGAGCGAGTTCCTCTTCGCATGGAGATTAGCCATCGTCAAAATCAGCTAGATTCTTTTCTGCCTATTGCTCATGGGCGATAAATAGCTCCCATCATTTTCCACACCACTGAGTAGCTCGCTTATGTGCGTCTCTCCATTACTGTTATTATTTGAACCTACTACTGATACTACAAATCTCACCTTATCGTCCAAACTAATGTGAAATAGAATTTTCACAGCGATTCCATGGTGTTTCTCGTCGATTAGTAACGAACCGCCAAATGACAAATTGAATACCAGTTTGAGAGTGACCTGCACCAGGTCGGCATTGCCCCTCTGAATCAGCCTTTGCAACTAGGTGTCCTCCTTGTTGTCGCCAACAATCGAAAGTTTTTTGAGGAATGTCGTGTAAAATGTACATAGATCTAACAATTTCCATTCTAGACAGCTATGAAGAAAGTGATAAGCAGGAGTATTTGTTTCATTTCCTTTTTAAAAAAATTTGACTTACCAGTTAATTAAATTTCATATCACCGGACATTTTATGTTGATTTTGGTCTTTACAAAATTTTTGTTTGACTTGCCATTTTTTTTTATTTACAAATTTCATCTGTCACTTTGGGCAACAGGAAAAAATGTTTACCCACGGCTGAGTACTCACTTTTTTTCACCTCTTACACAGATTCACGGACACGAAAAAAAGAGATAATTGTTAGAGTTCACCTCAGAAAAATTTTGAGGGTGTTTTCGGCAAGGGAGGAAAAGGTGGCGACTCTAGGTATTATATATTCTCTATGGCTAGCACCGAGACGCTCTGAATCGTCCCAAGTTTTTTTGAGAATTTCGGAGCTGTTCGAATCAGCTGTTGCTATACCACAAAGAGAAAAGAAAAACAGAGCACTACTAATGCGTTCGATGCTTTGTATATCAATTTAACAGGTATGATCGAAATGGTATTCGACTGTAGCGCCAACTGGTTACAAGCCGAGAAAGCCATTTTTTTTACATAAGTTTGTATTGTGTGTTCTCTGCTGGCTCCTGTCAAAGAACTGTCAAACCAAGCAGAAAACCAATCTTGATAGTACCTGGTAGTTCCATATACAAAGGTTCGATGTGAAACCAAACTCAGATAAATTTTTCAGGTTTTTTGACAGCTCCGTTCAGGGTAGTGACAAGCACCGGAGCGCCCCGGGGCTGGAAACATCGAACGAACCTACTGTTTCTCTATATATGTTCCAGCACTGATCTCTATTATAACTGGATAGTGGATAGGAGCAAAAAGTTTGACTCCCATAGAAGACTGTTATAAGTGTAAAGGTACCATCCAGGTATAACAGTTATACCAAAATATAACAGTTCCCCAACACTGATATCTATAATAGAGATAGAGATAATATAGATCAGAGATATAGACAAAGGAGATCAGTCACTTTTTTTGTTGAACATCACTTCACTCTGTCTCACTTTTTCGGTTTATATAGAAAGAGATGCACAAGTGTAAGAGTACCATGTCAAAATCAATAGGAGTCAAGAAAAGTGTTATAATTTGTATGGAATCCACTATCCAGTGTATTATAGAGATCAGTGTGTTCCAGGCGCTTAAGTATTTTTAATATTAGACGAAAAGAGAGTAGCAACATCTTCCCTATGCACATTCTCTTCATATGTGTTTTTTTGTATATAGATTTGATAGTATTGTAATGTGTATACACTTTATACAGGGTGTCCCAAAATTCAACGATAAGCCGGAACCAGGGGGTGACCCTATTCATGAGTGCATGGAAAAAAAATATAAAAAAAATCAAACGCAATTTTGTTTCGAATTACAACAAAAAATGTAAATTCTCAAAATAAAAAAATCTCTCTTGACATTTTTTGCTACTGTGACCACAATTTTTCATTAATTTTTGATTTTATATTTTTATCAGAATCTTAAAACGTATAGCATCTTTTCTTAGTTTCCAAAAATTCCAAATTTTTAGCGGTTTTTCCACGAAAATTAATCAAAAAAGTTTTTTTTCATAAAATTTTAATTTTTTTTTAGTTTCAGTCCACTTTCAGTCATCGTAGTTATAAAAAAATGTATGGACACTACCATGGCATCTTTTTTAAAAAATTGGCGCAGGTTATCAGGATTCTAAAATGGCATAACACTTTGGCTAAACTTGCCAGAAAAAGAAGTATTGAATACTTTTTCATAACAACAACCGATTTTCAAACAAAAATTTGTTCAGAGAAATCACTTCACTTTATGGAAAAATTGGTTTTCTGATGCGCTTTCTTCAAAATTTAGTACGATCTGTTTGCACTGTTTTTTTTTATTCCATTAATGTGTTAATTTCAAGTGTGATTTCGAAATTGTGTACTAATTTTTGAAAAATCCTTGAACTTTCATCATTTTTATCATGCCATTGCCGTATGCCCCCTCGGATACGTAAACATGCACATAGTGTACGGAGAATGCCGGTGCAATGCTAATTCTGCTACTCGAATATACCGAAAAAGGTTCAAAAATGTTGGAAGATATCCATATTATCGGGTTTTTATAAATGTGCATCAAGAGTTTTTGGAAGGGCGTTTAGAAAGAAGAAGTGCTAGAAGACCAAGAGCAAATGGTATTGACAATTCACGGAAACTGAAAACAGGTCAACAACATCGTATATTGATGCAGGTGGCAAACAATTCGAACATTTACTGTAAAAAATAAATAAAATATGTTTGTACTTCTAAATGGCACTTATCCATTTTTTCTTATTTAGAATTTTTTTATTTTAATTAAATGAACATTATGACGATTTAAAATAAACAAACAGAAAATATTTGGGCCTAAATAAAACGTGCTTCATTCTGAAGACTCATATAGAAATGATTTATTTGAATAGAAAAAGTTTTTGAAAATCGGTTGTTGTTATAAAAAAGTATGCATTACTTCTTTTCCTGGCAAGTTTAGCCAAAGTGTTATACCAATTTAGAATCTTGATAACCTGCGCCAATTTTTTAAAAAAAGATGCCATGGCAGTGTCCATACATTTTTTTATAACCACGATGACTGAAAGTGGACTGAAACTTAAAAAAAATTAAAATTTTATGAAAAAAAACTTTTTTGATTAATTTTCGTGGAAAAACCGCTAAAAATTTGGAATTTTTGGAAACTAAGAAAGGATGCTATATGTTTTAAGATTCTGATAAAAATATAAAATCAAAAATTAATGAAAAATTGTGGTCACAGTAGCAAAAAATGTCAAGAGAGATTTTTTTATTTTGAGAACTTACATTTTTTGTTGTAATTTGAAACAAAATGGCGTTTGATTTTTTTTATATTTTTTTTCCATGCAGTCATGAATAGGGCCAACCCCTGGTTCCGGCTTATCGTTGAATTTTGGGACACCCTGTATATCTCTATCACTATCTTTTTCTCTCTGTATCTCTGTATATACAAAGATGTAATGTACAAACATACACCCTTTATCTTTATCACTCTTATATCGTTTTATAGTGAAATAAGTATGTAGCAATATGTTTATTTGTAGTAGTATAAACACTTGTGTAGGACAGAACAGAATAGGGGTAGCATCTAGTGATAAAGAGGAGAATTTTTCGTTAAGCATCGAGAAAATTCAGCTCCTACAAAAACCCCAGTATTTTCTGTATTTGTAGTAGTAACATCTAGTAGTTAAGAGGAGAACTTTTCGTTAAGCATCGAGAAAATTCAGCTCCTACAACAAACCCCAGTATTAGTAGTTTCTCGAACCTTTTTGTGTTATATATAAAGCCCGTTTGGCGGCGAAGGAGTTAGTTGATTGTGAAGTGCGATAAAGTAAAAATACTGTGTTTCAAAAGTAATTGAAAGTGTTGAATAAATAAGTTTGTGAGTGATTTGAATAAAGTAAATTTGTGTGTTATTTGAAAAGTGAATAAGTTTTAATTGTCGGACCAAGCCGAATATTATATTACGTTTCCACTGAACGATAATCTAGATTATCTTCCAGTTTGATTAAAAATAATCTAGTAGTGTTTCCACTGGATTTTGTTAGATTAATTCTAACATTCAAGATCTTGGTTACAGAAACTGTCACAATTGAAAGTTCTTTTCGCATAAAAATATAAGGATGATGAAATGTTGGTTTTAAAATATGTAAATGAAGAAAAGAGTAAGTTTTTGATGGCGGCCATTGAAATGGATCCGGAAAAATGTTTGAATGGATATTTAACTATAGGGGTATTCACGATCCGGTGCAACAGAAAGGTTTAAAATTGTGAAATTGCGAATTTTTTTGTAAATCCTGAACACACCTTTTTTATTCTATAGCAATAACGGAGTAAAAATGTCAAAAACAAACATTTGTGCCAGAGAATGACACCTGCCATTTGTAAACTACACCAGACAAATTTTGCACCATTGTATTTTTCTGTTGCAATAGGGTAAGGGTGTAGCAAAAGTGTAAAAGTGTAGCAAAATTGTAGTCTGTATATTTTGTTGTTTTAGTGCAAGAAAATGTTACAATTTTACACTTTTGCAACGATACAAGACCATTTGCACCGAATCGTGAATACCCCTTATGTTTTACATTGAACAGAAAGGCAAATTATATACCAATCGATCGGAAATCAATCCAAGATTTTTTCTAACATAAAAAAGCTCAATTGCACACTTTTTTCATTAAATTGTGTTTTTCCCTCTTTTCGGTTGTGAATTCATTTTCCTGAACAGATGGAACAACTATTTTGTTATTTGTGTTTGTTGTTTTTGTTTTTATTTTCTTTTAGTTCAGTCTGACAAGAAACGTTTTTTTTCTCTCTAACTTCCACCTTTTCATTGGAAATGCGAAAGTGAATCCGTTCAGCACAGTCCAAATCAAGTTGATTAGTGTGAAATCTCGAATCGAGATGATTAACTTTTGTATGGCAAATCTAGTGATTTCGAAGAGATTTCAAGTAGATTTGAGTTAATCTCAGATTATCGCTCAGTGGAAACAGCATATATTGGTGTCAGAAGTAAGATTAAAACTTGTTGAAAATAAAACAGTGAACAGTGATTAAACTATTTTGTGTGAAATAGTGAAGTTAAAAATAAAAAAAAAGGACAAGTGCGAGATAAACTCGCTCGAGGAGGGTTCCGTACTTGATTATCCGACCCTACTTTCTTTCAGTTTTGAATGATTTTTTATACAAGGATTAAGATTTGAAACCAAACATTTTCTTGGAAAATAATTTGAATAGTTTTTCTGCCTATTTCCTTCAATCACTTCGAAACCGTGTATCTTAAAAATCTGGTAGCAGCATTTTCGGATCACTTCTATCTAGACAATGTGAACCAAATTTAATTGCAATCAGCTTAACAGATTCTAAGAAATCGCTTGTGAAACAAATAAAAGGAAACCGAACTGATCTTATAGGTTTTCGTTTTCACCTGTGTAAGAACCCTAACAAGAAACAAAAATTTTGGCCATCGGCAAACAAAACGAAACACCACAGTAAGAAAGGAATAAGGAACTTTATTTTTTCGTCAGCAAATAAACAATTGATTTTATTGCAATATTCAACAATAAAAAAAAACTAATTATAACTCGAATAGGTTGTCTCTTCTTATATACCAAACAAGAGAAAAAATTAAGTCTCATTGTAATACGAATACAAAAAAAAAGAAAAGCAATCCCCCGACAAGATTCGAACCAGGCACATCAAGAGCATCAGGCGAGTACTCTACTATCCAGCTAACACCACACATGTATTGTCTTGTGACAAATGTTTTATATTTTGGATGAGGGCATACAAATTTTCAAAAAATTATAATGGTATTCAAACTGTACTAGTTGAGTACATTAGGGCCCGTGGTCGAATGGTTAGCGACGTCTGGCATTTGAGTGAAGTGATCCAGGTTCAAATCCGGTGGAAAATTTTATTCACAACACTTAAAGTACAAAATCAATACAACAAAAGAAAATCCCATAAAAGAGTGTAAAGGGGGGGGGGGTTATCTTTTCTCTTTAATAACTTCGAAACTATTTATCTTAAAAACAACATTTTTAGATTACTACTGAATACTAAAATATGTGTACCAAATTTCATTGCAATCGGCCTAACAGATTCGAAGAAATCGAAAGACGAATGAACAGAAAACGAAGTGATGTTATAAGGGTTTCGTTTACACTCTGTGTACGGAACCCTAATACATATTCGGATTTATGCTTATTTACATCATCACTGTAATGTTTTTTGTATTTTCTGTAACCTACACGTTTTAACTACATTTTAAAGTTTAGTTATTTGCATTTTCGGCCTTTTTTGTTGTGTTTTCTTGAATAATTTCAAAACTATTTGTCTTAAAAATACAAAAAAAATATGTTTGTCATTGCAAGCAATTAATGAATGATTGTACTTACTTTGAAGTCAATAGGGTTACCACCTGTTCAAAAAATGGTTTTAAAATTTAATGAAATTGGAAATTAGTATATTGAAAAATTTTGCATGTTACATAAATAACTGTGACTTCTTATCACTTTTCCAGTAATATTCATGTTATAGACCTATATCTCAATTTTTTAAAGAATTTTAGGTCCTGTAGTTTCGGAGATTAGGGGGGGGGGGGGAATGGCCTGTTTTTTGACATTTTTGCCTATTTTTCCATATTTTCTTATATAACTGCAAAACTATTTCTCTTAAAAATATAAAAAAAATATGATTGTATTTCTACTTAACACGTTGATATATTGGGCAACTTTTAACTCAATCGGTATAACGGTTTTGGAGGAAATAAATTGTAAAATTGAGTCAAAAATTAAAAAGTTACTCCAAATATTGAGTCATATCTGTGTTATATGTAACATTACAGACTTCTTATTTGCTTTTTTGTAATCTACAGGTTGAGACCTATTCTCAGTATCTTTTTCATAATTTTAGGCCCAGTAGTTTTGGAGATCAGGGGGGAGAATGGTCATTTTTGTATTTTTTATCTTTTCTCTTTAATAACTTCGAAACTATTTATCTAAAAAACATGA
This sequence comes from Sphaerophoria taeniata, assembly GCA_943590905.1. NCBI lineage: Eukaryota > Metazoa > Arthropoda > Insecta > Diptera > Syrphidae > Sphaerophoria > Sphaerophoria taeniata. The sequence goes on along the minus strand of OX016541.1, from coordinate 81,645,440 downwards.
AAACAACATTAGATTAGATTAGATTAGATTAGATTACTACTGAATACTTAAATATGTGTACCAAATTTCATTACAATCGGCCTAACAGATTCGAAGAAATCGCTTGTGAAAGACGAATGAACAGAAAACGAAGTGATGTTATAAGGGTTTCGTTTACACTCTGTGTACGGAACCCTAATACATATTCGGATTTATGCTTATTTACATCATCACTGTAATGTTTTTTGTATTTTCTGTAACCTACACGTTTTAACTACATTTTGAAATTATTTTGGAAATGCCTGGCCAAGCCCTTTCGGATATGAGGAGGGGGTGAAATTGAGTGTTTTTCATAGTCCTTTTTTGTTGGTTTTTTTTTTTGAATAACTTCAAAACCATTTGCCTTGAAAATATATCGTTATTTACATTATAACTGCAATTTTTTTTGTTGTTCTGTAATCTATACGTATGGAACTATTTTTTGAATTTTTTTTGGAAATTCCAGGCCCACCCTTTTTGGTGATGAGGAGGGGGTAAAGTTTAGTTATTTGCATTTGCGGCCTTTTTTGTTGTGTTTTCTTGAATAATTTAAAAACTATTTGTCTTAATAATACAAAAAAAATATGTTTGTCATTGCAGGCAATTAATGAATGATTGTACTAAATTTGAAGTAAATAGGGTTACCACCTGTTCAAAAAAATGGTTTTAAAATTTAATGAAATTGGAAATTAGTATATTGAAAAATTTTGCATGTTACATAAATAACTGTGACTTCTTATCACTTTTTCGGTAATATTCATGTTATAGACCTATATCTCATTTTTTTTAAAGAATTTTAGGTCCTGTAGTTTCGGAGATTAGGGGGGGGGGGAATGGCCTGTTTTTGACATTTTTGCCTATTTTTCCATATTTTCTTATATAACTACAAAACTATTTCTCTTAAAAATATAAAAAAATATGATTGTATTTCTACTTAACACGTTGATATATTGGCCAACTTTTAACTCAATCGGTATAACGGTTTTGGAGGAAATAAATTGTAAAATTGAGTCAAAAATTAAAAAGTTACTCCAAATATTGAGTCATATCTGTGTTATATGTAACATTACAGACTTCTTATTTGCTTTTTTGTAATCTACAGGTTGAGACCTATTCTCAGTATCTTTTTCATAATTTTAGGCCCAGTAGTTTTGGAGATCAGGGGGGAGAATGGTCATTTTTGTATTTTTTTATCTTTTCTCTTTAATAACTTCGAAACTATTTATCTAAAAAACATGAAAACAACATTTTTAGATTACTACTGAATACTAAAATATGTGTACCAAATTTCATTGCAATCGGCTTAATAGATTCGAAGAAATCGCTTGTGAAAGACGAATGAACAGAAAATGAAGTGATGTTATAAGGGTTTCGTTTACACTCTGTGTACGGAACCCCAATACATATTCGGATTTATGCTTATTTACATCATCACTGTAATGTTTTTTGTATTTTCTGTAACCTACACGTTTTAACTACATTTTGAAATTATTTTGGAAATGCCTGGCCAAGCCCTTTCGGATATGAGGAGGGGGTGAAATTGAGTGTTTTTCACAGTCCTTTTTTGTTGGGTTTTTTTTTTTGAATAACTTCAAAACCATTTGCCTTGAAAATATATCGTTATTTACATTATAACTGCAATTTTTTTTTGTTGTTCTGTAATCTATACGTATGGAACTATTTTTTGAATTTTTTTTGGAAATTCCAGGCCCACCCTTTTTGGTGATGAGGAGGGGGTAAAGTTTAGTTATTTGCATTTTCGGCCTTTTTTGTTGTGTTTTCTTGAATAATTTCAAAACTATTTGTCTTAAAAATACAAAAAAAATATGTTTGTCATTGCAGGCAATTAATGAATGATTGTACTCAATTTGAAGTAAATAGGGTTACCACCTGTTCAAAAAAATGGTTTTAAAATTTAATGAAATTGGAAATTAGTATATTGAAAAAATTTGCATGTTACATAAATAACTGTGACTTCTTATCACTTTTCCGGTAATATTCATGCAAAAACACAATTTTGACTTTGGACCCTAATAACTCTGCTAAATATTGACTTACAAAAAAAATAAACTCAAAAGAACAGAAAAAAAAAAAAACTTTCCTTAAAATTGAAAAAAGTGTTTTGTAAGTTTGATTGATCGAAACAGCATAATGGTTAATCGTATTGATCTTCAAAATCAAGGAAATTTTATGAGCTTTAATAACTAAGCCTCAGATTAGTTGTATCACTGAAAATCACAAAATAACGGTAGTGTTTATGAAAAAGTTGAAAAATGCGTATTTTGGACCTTTTTTAAATTGATAGAAAAGATTGAAAAAAGCAATATTTTTATTTTTTCAAAATGTTTTTGTGTAGAAAATTTAATAAATTTTTCAAATCTGCCTTTATTTTTTTTTTGTACGTCAATATTTAGCAGAGTTATTAGGGTCCAAAGTCAAAATTGTGTTTTTGCATGTAAACCCATTTTTTGATTAGAAAAAAAATCGTAGCGATCTGAACTAAACAGTAAAATATAGCCAACAAAATTTTCAAATTGAATCTTAGATTGGTTGGATTGAAAAAAAGTTTCCGCTCATTTTATGACAAATCAAAGTTTATTTTTTTTTCGATTTTGAAATTGAGTGAACATTTTTTACGCGAAAACGACTAACGGTACTTTCTTAACTAAAAATAATTTGAAAAGCAAAAATGATAACCTTTGAAAAACTTTTTATTTTACTTCAATCCGACTTTTTTCTACTGAGATACAGCCTTATAAAAAAACACTCCATTTTTGAGGTTTTTCAAGTGTTCCTTTAATTGTTTTGACTCTCTTTTTGCTTAGGCTGCGCGTACGGTAGTGCGAGAAAGCGATGCGATGCGAGAAGCGATACGAGAAGCGATGCGAGAAGCGTTTTAGATGCGAGATGGTGCGCACAGTAAAAGCGACTAGAAGTGTCAAGAAAATGGAGTCTTGTCATCATTAGAAAATTAATTTTTAAACGAAAATTTATATTTCCGGACGTTGAAGGAAAGAAAAACGACGAAAAAACATATTGGCGCAAATTTTGAAACATTTAAAGTCTACTTTAAATCCACTTTAAAATAGGAGTCGACTCTAAAAACAAATTTTAGATTCAGGGTCGACTTTATCTCATTTTTGAACGACTTAAAGTATACTTTATCGTTAAAGTGGTCGTCTAACTTTAAAAGGGAGAAATCATTCGTTTAACTCTTTAAAGTGTAGTTTTGAGGAAGCAGATTTTGAGATTTTCGAAGATTTTGAATATATAAGAAAGGAAAGAGTTTATCAAATTCGTGCATGCTCTTATTTAAATTCAAATATTCATTCATAATTTTTGTAAAAGAAAAAAAAATATGAACCACGGGACTACCAAGCTGGATTTGCTGCTTGTTTTTTTTGACACTTCTTGCAGTTGTGTGTGTACGTTGTTTGCTATTAATTTTATAACCTATGTGCCTTTTTTGAGAGTTCTTATAAACAAATTACACTTGTAGGGAAATTTATTCCTGTTTTTAAGGAATATTTTTAACCCATTTCAGAGCACACTATTCCACCTTCACTATCACAAATACAAACAAAACAAATTGGAACATCATTTGGATATTTATTTCAACACATTTTCACAAAGAAAAACATAACATTTATTAGAACTAAATATACAAACACTAAATAATCACATTTTTTCCTGTTTTGGGGAGATAAATGTAATAAAAACTGATAAAAACTGCAAGCGTAAAATGACAGTTTACTTATTCAATTTATCGATGTGTCACATTAAGGCGAGTTCACACAACGTTATGTTTAAAGTCCAATCTAATTAGAAGACTCGTTTAAAGTGTTTAAAAATAAGAAAAGGTTAGAAGTGCTTTAAGTAGAGTAGACTTTATTGCTTAAACGAGGGCTGACTTAAAATTTGCGCCATTTACTTCCAATTAAGAAAGAATAAATTCATCATGTTCTTTATTTAGTATTTTTCATAATAATTAAAATATACCTACACCAAAGCAAATTCGAAAACACACAACACAAGCTGGAACTGGAATAAATAAATTTTCCATTTTCTATTTCTATTTTCAAACGTCACAATCAAATTCAAAACAAACAATCTCGCTTCAACTCGCTTGAAAAACTGGTCGGAGCGAGTTGCTATGCGAGAAACTCGCTCAAGATATCGCTTGACTGTACGCACGCTCATAAGATTCAATGTAAATATTTTTCTCGCATACAAACGCTTCTCGCATCGCATCGCTTTCTCGCACTACCGTACGCGCAGCCTTACAAGCTGAAATTTGTTCGTTTTATACTAACACAATGAGAATGCTTTTTAAATGAGAGACTGCACCAATACATTCGCACTGACCTAGATACAATGCTCAGGTTTAAGTCGAGGTGGGTGTCATGGGCTCGGATTTCAAAAATAAGATTCCGTTGAGCTCAAAATTAAAAAAAAAAAAACTTTAACATACATATATACATTATATTGTTTCTTTTCACTTGTAACATATAATTGCACTATTATTTACCAATATTTGTATCAAAAATCTTAATAAATTTTAAAAAGAACACAAGAAAAAGTCGAAACAGTATGCGTACGCTTTAGCCTTTAGTCTTTTTTTTTTGCTGTGGTGAAAGTTTTGACAGCTAATGTCAACAAAATTTGACATAATTCGGTATGAAAAGTTGAAAATAAAAAACAAATAATAATTTTAAAATTTAATAGTTTTAAAAGTGAAGGCTTTCCCAAAATACTGCCGAAGACAACGCTCGTGTAATGTCCTGGTGGGATCACGGCTATCAGATAGCAGGAATGGCAAATCGAACGACTCGTCGACAATAACACTTGGAACAATAGTCACATTGTCTTCATCGCACAAGCACCAACCTCATAAGACGAGGTTCCAACTGAGACGATCAAAAGCGAAGCCACAGCCTTGTCGACAGAGGAACCTCTTCAAACAACCACAAACACAGACTCAACAACCAAAGAAACAACAGCAGCAGGCAACAAACTAACTGGTAAGAAAGCGCCCGAAACTGTGTCAAGACCTGTATCGAATCGCACTAGCAGCGGCAGTATGGCTCGAACAGGAACGTCGCCGTCGTCGAGCCGATTCTGAAGATGAAGAACACTGCAGTCGTACTTTGTAAGCATTCACTTAGTAACCATTAACCAACCCCTCTAGAAGGTGTTTTATTTTTTGCATATTATGTAGACCCTACATGGCCGAAAGCCCAAGCCCAAACCAACGAGACCAAATAAATTGGAAGTCATCGAGCCAGAATAAGATGCCACAAATCACTTGAATTCAGTGCAATCAAGTCTGATGGACTTTCTGACTTTCTTTTCAGTGTCCGCAAGCAAGTCGTCAACATCCCATCATTCGTTGTGCGTTTGGACTCGCAGAAACACATTGACTTCTTTCTGAAATCGCCCTTCGGTGGTGGCCGTCCAGGTCGCGTGAAGAGAAAGAACATGAAGAAGAAGAAGAACCAAGGTGGTGCCGCACCAGCTGAGGAAGAAGAAGATTAAGCTACTCGCTGTGTTGGTGGATAGGTGATTCCTATCGGTTCTTTTGTATTTCCGTTAAGGGATAATAAAAATTTTATAAAATATAGAAAATGCTTTTGTCTTATTGACGGTATTAATAAATTGAGGTGGATTCGAATAGTGGCATTGGTGCTTCACTCGGCTGTTGTCATCAGAAGGAGGACCAAGAGGTGCCCTTTGTAACTCATGTCGAAAATATGATAAGAGCAGCAGGTGGTGATAACCGTTAACCATCTATGAGACATTTCTTACATGAAGAGGCAGTTGTTTGCAAACCATAGTTGATAGTTGCTCATTTATTTGTATTTGAAATACATAAAACAAAGAAATTAACTCCGGGTCTTGGAATATAAGACTCATTCCTTTTTTCCAAGATCCAAGACAGGGTTTGAAATCAAATCATTGCTGCTTCAGCAATTATTTTGTCAAAGAAACTTTTGGAAGTCAAAGTCAAAGTGCTCAGTGAGTGAATCCAAGTGTTCGTTGAACTTCTCGACGCGTTGTTTGTGAGTCATTGAGGCCTTTTCCGTGATTCGTTTGTTTTTCTAAAAAAAAAAAAAAAAATGGGTGACAATTTCAAGCAATATTAAGTAAAGTACCATTTTCTCTTGCATTTGCTTAAAAGATTGTTCTGCTTTTGTCAGTTTTCTCTCTGGTGGAGCCTTTGTTGTTTCCTCAACGTAAGATGCTTGTGCAGGCTGCCGCAGCTGCAGCTTGAAGTTTCTTCTTTTATTTACTTTTTTTATTTTTCTTTTTCTTTTTCTTTTTGGAAGAACTATCGTCAAGAAGAGCATAGGCTTTGATATTGTGAAAAAAAATTAAACATCATCTTATGCTGTCGTTCAGCCCACATAGTAACTTGATGAGTATCGGCAGCTTGGAGCTGTTGAAACTAACAATGACACTTTTGATGTTTGCCAAATTGTGTAGGCAGCCTTCAATAAATTTTGTACCGAACAATCGATCCGTGCTGAAACACAACAGAGTGGCTAAAGACTTTTCAGCATCCAATGCTAGAGATTCACCAAGTTGACCCTAAGCAACAACAAAAGAAAAGCATTAATGAGGAACATATTTGGTGGTGGGAAAGCCATACAATTTTATCATCTTGCAAAAGATCCCACAAGAGGGTGTTTCCTGGTAGAAAAACATCATTGATTGTAAAACTTGGTTGTGATGGCTCTTTTGTTTCGACAGCAGGAGCAGTTGTCTCTTCAGGCTTACCCTGCAATACTCCTTTCGCATTCGCTGACGCCGCTGATGCAGATTGCTGTAAAACCTTAATCGCTTCGCCAGCCACTGCAGCCTCTCGCATTGCAATTGATGGCAAAGCATAACCAGGCATACAACTATTTGTTCGACTAACCAACTGAGCGAGTTCCTCTTCGCATGGAGATTAGCCATCGTCAAAATCAGCTAGATTCTTTTCTGCCTATTGCTCATGGGCGATAAATAGCTCCCATCATTTTCCACACCACTGAGTAGCTCGCTTATGTGCGTCTCTCCATTACTGTTATTATTTGAACCTACTACTGATACTACAAATCTCACCTTATCGTCCAAACTAATGTGAAATAGAATTTTCACAGCGATTCCATGGTGTTTCTCGTCGATTAGTAACGAACCGCCAAATGACAAATTGAATACCAGTTTGAGAGTGACCTGCACCAGGTCGGCATTGCCCCTCTGAATCAGCCTTTGCAACTAGGTGTCCTCCTTGTTGTCGCCAACAATCGAAAGTTTTTTGAGGAATGTCGTGTAAAATGTACATAGATCTAACAATTTCCATTCTAGACAGCTATGAAGAAAGTGATAAGCAGGAGTATTTGTTTCATTTCCTTTTTAAAAAAATTTGACTTACCAGTTAATTAAATTTCATATCACCGGACATTTTATGTTGATTTTGGTCTTTACAAAATTTTTGTTTGACTTGCCATTTTTTTTTATTTACAAATTTCATCTGTCACTTTGGGCAACAGGAAAAAATGTTTACCCACGGCTGAGTACTCACTTTTTTTCACCTCTTACACAGATTCACGGACACGAAAAAAAGAGATAATTGTTAGAGTTCACCTCAGAAAAATTTTGAGGGTGTTTTCGGCAAGGGAGGAAAAGGTGGCGACTCTAGGTATTATATATTCTCTATGGCTAGCACCGAGACGCTCTGAATCGTCCCAAGTTTTTTTGAGAATTTCGGAGCTGTTCGAATCAGCTGTTGCTATACCACAAAGAGAAAAGAAAAACAGAGCACTACTAATGCGTTCGATGCTTTGTATATCAATTTAACAGGTATGATCGAAATGGTATTCGACTGTAGCGCCAACTGGTTACAAGCCGAGAAAGCCATTTTTTTTACATAAGTTTGTATTGTGTGTTCTCTGCTGGCTCCTGTCAAAGAACTGTCAAACCAAGCAGAAAACCAATCTTGATAGTACCTGGTAGTTCCATATACAAAGGTTCGATGTGAAACCAAACTCAGATAAATTTTTCAGGTTTTTTGACAGCTCCGTTCAGGGTAGTGACAAGCACCGGAGCGCCCCGGGGCTGGAAACATCGAACGAACCTACTGTTTCTCTATATATGTTCCAGGCGCTTAAGTATTTTTAATATTAGACGAAAAGAGAGTAGCAACATCTTCCCTATGCACATTCTCTTCATATGTGTTTTTTTGTATATAGATTTGATAGTATTGTAATGTGTATACACTTTATACAGGGTGTCCCAAAATTCAACGATAAGCCGGAACCAGGGGGTGACCCTATTCATGAGTGCATGGAAAAAAAATATAAAAAAAATCAAACGCAATTTTGTTTCGAATTACAACAAAAAATGTAAATTCTCAAAATAAAAAAATCTCTCTTGACATTTTTTGCTACTGTGACCACAATTTTTCATTAATTTTTGATTTTATATTTTTATCAGAATCTTAAAACATATAGCATCTTTTCTTAGTTTCCAAAAATTCCAAATTTTTAGCGGTTTTTCCACGAAAATTAATCAAAAAAGTTTTTTTTCATAAAATTTTAATTTTTTTTAGTTTCAGTCCACTTTCAGTCATCGTAGTTATAAAAAATGTATGGACACTACCATGGCATCTTTTTTAAAAAATTGGCGCAGGTTATCAGGATTCTAAAATGGCATAACACTTTGGCTAAACTTGCCAGAAAAAGAAGTATTGAATACTTTTTCATAACAACAACCGATTTTCAAACAAAAATTTGTTCAGAGAAATCACTTCACTTTATGGAAAAATTGGTTTTCTGATGCGCTTTCTTCAAAATTTAGTACGATCTGTTTGCACTGTTTTTTTTTATTCCATTAATGTGTTAATTTCAAGTGTGATTTCGAAATTGTGTACTAATTTTTGAAAAATCCTTGAACTTTCATCATTTTTATCATGCCATTGCCGTATGCCCCCTCGGATACGTAAACATGCACATAGTGTACGGAGAATGCCGGTGCAATGCTAATTCTGCTACTCGAATATACCGAAAAAGGTTCAAAAATGTTGGAAGATATCCATATTATCGGGTTTTTATAAATGTGCATCAAGAGTTTTTGGAAGGGCGTTTAGAAAGAAGAAGTGCTAGAAGACCAAGAGCAAATGGTATTGACAATTCACGGAAACTGAAAACAGGTCAACAACATCGTATATTGATGCAGGTGGCAAACAATTCGAACATTTACTGTAAAAAATAAATAAAATATGTTTGTACTTCTAAATGGCACTTATCCATTTTTTCTTATTTAGAATTTTTTTATTTTAATTAAATGAACATTATGACGATTTAAAATAAACAAACAGAAAATATTTGGGCCGTGAAGCATTTAAACATTTTTCTAATACGCATTCATAAATATCTTAATTTTAGCGAAATTGAAAGGAAGAGAAGGAGAAAGGTAGAAAGAAAGAAAGAGAAAAGAAGAAAAAAAAATTAAAAAAAAAACAAAAAAAAAAAATATATGTATATACATATGTATATTTAACATTTAAGTCATAATTGTAAACTTTAACCAATGTTGAAACATGCTATAAAAGACTAAGTCTTACTGTATTATCCAATAAAAATGAATGAAATGAAATGAAATGAAATGAAATAAAACGTGCTTCATTCTGAAGACTCATATAGAAATGATTTATTTGAATAGAAAAAGTTTTTGAAAATCGGTTGTTGTTATAAAAAAGTATGCATTACTTCTTTTCCTGGCAAGTTTAGCCAAAGTGTTATACCAATTTAGAATCTTGATAACCTGCGCCAATTTTTTAAAAAAGATGCCATGGCAGTGTCCATACATTTTTTTATAACCACGATGACTGAAAGTGGACTGAAACTAAAAAAAAATTAAAATTTTATGAAAAAAAACTTTTTTGATTAATTTTCGTGGAAAAACCGCTAAAAATTTGGAATTTTTGGAAACTAAGAAAGGATGCTATATGTTTTAAGATTCTGATAAAAATATAAAATCAAAAATTAATGAAAAATTGTGGTCACAGTAGCAAAAAATGTCAAGAGAGATTTTTTTATTTTGAGAACTTACATTTTTTGTTGTAATTTGAAACAAAATGGCGTTTGATTTTTTTTATATTTTTTTTCCATGCAGTCATGAATAGGGCCAACCCCTGGTTCCGGCTTATCGTTGAATTTTGGGACACCCTGTATATCTCTATCACTATCTTTTTCTCTCTGTATCTCTGTATATACAAAGATGTAATGTACAAACATACACCCTTTATCTTTATCACTCTTATATCGTTTTATAGTGAAATAAGTATGTGGCAATATGTTTATTTGTAGTAGTATAAACACTTGTGTAGGACAGAACAGAATAGGGGTAGCATCTAGTGATTAAGAGGAGAATTTTTCGTTAAGCATCGAGAAAATTCAGCTCCTACAAAAACCCCAGTATTTTCTGTATTTGTAGTAGTAACATCTAGTAGTTAAGAGGAGAACTTTTCGTTAAGCATCGAGAAAATTCAGCTCCTACAACAAACCCCAGTATTAGTAGTTTATCGAACCTTTTTGTGTTATATATAAAGCCCGTTTGGCGGCGAAGGAGTTAGTTGATTGTGAAGTGCGATAAAGTAAAAATACTGTGTTTCAAAAGTAATTGAAAGTGTTGAATAAATAAGTTTGTGAGTGATTTGAATAAAGTAAATTTGTGTGTTATTTGAAAAGTGAATAAGTTTTAATTGTCGGACCAAGCCGAATATTATATTACGTTTCCACTGAACGATAATCTAGATTATCTTCCAGTTTGATTAAAAATAATCTAGTAGTGTTTCCACTGGATTTTGTTAGATTAATTCTAACATTCAAGATCTTGGTTACAGAAACTGTCACAATTGAAAGTTCTTTTCGCATAAAAATATAAGGATGATGAAATGTTGGTTTTAAAATATGTAAATGAAGAAAAGAGTAAGTTTTTGATGGCGGCCATTGAAATGGATCCGGAAAAATGTTCGAATGGATATTTAACTATAGGGGTATTCACGATCCGGTGCAACAGAAAGGTTTAAAATTGTGAAATTGCGAATTTTTTTGTAAATCCTGAACACACCTTTTTTATTCTATAGCAATAACGGAGTAAAAATGTCAAAAACAAACATTTGTGCCAGAGAATGACACCTGCCATTTGTAAACTACACCAGACAAATTTTGCACCATTGTATTTTTCTGTTGCAATAGGGTAAGGGTGTAGCAAAAGTGTAAAAGTGTAGCAAAATTGTAGTCTGTATATTTTGTTGTTTTAGTGCAAGAAAATGTTACAATTTTACACTTTTGCAACGATACAAGACCATTTGCACCGAATCGTGAATACCCCTTATGTTTTACATTGAACAGAAAGGCAAATTATATACCAATCGATCGGAAATCAATCCAAGATTTTTTCTAACATAAAAAAGCTCAATTGCACACTTTTTTCATTAAATTGTGTTTTTCCCTCTTTTCGGTTGTGAATTCATTTTCCTGAACAGATGGAACAACTATTTTGTTATTTGTGTTTGTTGTTTTTGTTTTTATTTTCTTTTAGTTCAGTCTGACAAGAAACGTTTTTTTTCTCTCTAACTTCCACCTTTTCATTGGAAATGCGAAAGTGAATCCGTTCAGCACAGTCCAAATCAAGTTGATTAGTGTGAAATCTCGAATCGAGATGATTAACTTTTGTATGGCAAATCTAGTGATTTCGAAGAGATTTCAAGTAGATTTGAGTTAATCTCAGATTATCGCTCAGTGGAAACAGCATATATTGGTGTCAGAAGTAAGATTAAAACTTGTTGAAAATAAAACAGTGAACAGTGATTAAACTATTTTGTGTGAAATAGTGAAGTTAAAAATAAAAAAAAAGGACAAGTGCGAGATAAACTCGCTCGAGGAGGGTTCCGTACTTGATTATCCGACCCTACTTTCTTTCAGTTTTGAATGATTTTTTATACAAGGATTAAGATTTGAAACCAAACATTTTCTTGGAAAATAATTTGAATAGTTTTTCTGCCTATTTCCTTCAATCACTTCGAAACCGTGTATCTTAAAAATCTGGTAGCAGCATTTTCGGATCACTTCTATCTAGAAAATGTGAACCAAATTTAATTGCAATCAGCTTAACAGATTCTAAAAAATCGCTTGTGAAACAAATAAAAGGAAACCGAACTGATCTTATAGGTTTTCGTTTTCACCTGTGTAAGAACCCTAACAAGAAACAAAAATTTTGGCCATCGGCAAACAAAACGAAACACCACAGTAAGAAAGGAATAAGGAACTTTATTTTTTCGTCAGCAAATAAACAATTGATTTTATTGCAATATTCAACAATAAAAAAAAAACTAATTATAACTCGAATAGGTTGTCTCTTCTTATATACCAAACAAGAGAAAAAATTAAGTCTCATTGTAATACGAATACAAAAAAAAAAGAAAAGCAATCCCCCGACAAGATTCGAACCAGGCACATCAAGAGCATCAGGCGAGTACTCTACTATCCAGCTAACACCACACATGTATTGTCTTGTGACAAATGTTTTATATTTTGGATGAGGGCATACAAATTTTCAAAAAATTATAATGGTATTCAAACTGTACTAGTTGAGTACATTAGGGCCCGTGGTCGAATGGTTAGCGACGTCTGGCATTTGAGTGAAGTGATCCAGGTTCAAATCCGGTGGAAAATTTTATTCACAACACTTAAAGTACAAAATCAATACAACAAAAGAAAATCCCATAAAAGAGTGTAAAGGGGGGGGGGGGGGGGGTTTATCTTTTCTCTTTAATAACTTCGAAACTATTTATCTTAAAAACAACATTTTTAGATTACTACTGAATACTAAATGTACCATTGCAATCGGCCTAACAGATTCGAAGAAATCGAAAGACGAATGAACAGAAAACGAAGTGATGTTATAAGGGTTTCGTTTACACTCTGTGTACGGACCCTAATACATATTCGGATTTATGCTTATTTACATCATCACTGTAATGTTTTTTGTATTTTCTGTAACCTACACGTTTTAACTACATTTTAAAGTTTAGTTATTTGCATTTTCGGCCTTTTTTGTTGTGTTTTCTTGAATAATTTCAAAACTATTTGTCTTAAAAATACAAAAAAAATATGTTTGTCATTGCAAGCAATTAATGAATGATTGTACTTACTTTGAAGTCAATAGGGTTACCACCTGTTCAAAAAATGGTTTTAAAATTTAATGAAATTGGAAATTAGTATATTGAAAAATTTTGCATGTTACATAAATAACTGTGACTTCTTATCACTTTTCCAGTAATATTCATGTTATAGACCTATATCTCAATTTTTTAAAGAATTTTAGGTCCTGTAGTTTCGGAGATTAGGGGGGGGGGAATGGCCTGTTTTTGACATTTTTGCCTATTTTTCCATATTTTCTTATATAACTGCAAAACTATTTCTCTTAAAAATATAAAAAAAATATGATTGTATTTCTACTTAACACGTTGATATATTGGCCAACTTTTAACTCAATCGGTATAACGGTTTTGGAGGAAATAAATTGTAAAATTGAGTCAAAAATTAAAAAGTTACTCCAAATATTGAGTCATATCTGTGTTATATGTAACATTACAGACTTCTTATTTGCTTTTTTGTAATCTACAGGTTGAGACCTATTCTCAGTATCTTTTTCATAATTTTAGGCCCAGTAGTTTTGGAGATCAGGGGGGGAGAATGGTCATTTTTGTATTTTTTTATCTTTTCTCTTTAATAACTTCGAAACTATTTATCTAAAAAACATGAAAACAACATTAGATTAGATTAGATTAGATTAGATTACTACTGAATACTTAAATATGTGTACCAAATTTCATTACAATCGGCCCAACAGATTCGAAGAAATCGCTTGTGAAAGACGAATGAACAGAAAACGAAGTGATGTTATAAGGGTTTCGTTTACACTCTGTGTACGGAACCCTAATACATATTCGGATTTATGCTTATTTACATCATCACTGTAATGTTTTTTGTATTTTCTGTAACCTACACGTTTTAACTACATTTTGAAATTATTTTGGAAATGCCTGGCCAAGCCCTTTCGGATATGAGGAGGGGGTGAAATTGAGTGTTTTTCATAGTCCTTTTTTGTTGTTTTTTTTTTTTGAATAACTTCAAAACCATTTGCCTTGAAAATATATCGTTATTTACATTATAACTGCAATTTTTTTTTTGTTGTTCTGTAATCTATACGTATGGAACTATTTTTTGAATTTTTTTTGGAAATTCCAGGCCCACCCTTTTTGGTGATGAGGAGGGGGTAAAGTTTAGTTATTTGCATTTGCGGCCTTTTTTGTTGTGTTTTCTTGAATAATTTCAAAACTATTTGTCTTAATAACACAAAAAAAATATGTTTGTCATTGCAGGCAATTAATGAATGATTGTACTTAATTTGAAGTAAATAGGGTTACCACCTGTTCAAAAAAATGGTTTTAAAATTTAATGAAATTGGAAATTAGTATATTGAAAAATTTTGCATGTTACATAAATAACTGTGACTTCTTATCACTTTTTCGGTAATATTCATGTTATAGACCTATATCTCATTTTTTTTAAAGAATTTTAGGTCCTGTAGTTTCGGAGATTAGGGGGGGGAATGGCCTGTTTTTGACATTTTTGCCTATTTTTCCATATTTTCTTATATAACTACAAAACTATTTCTTTTAAAAATATAAAAAAAATATGATTGTATTTCTACTTAACACGTTGATATATTGGCCAACTTTTAACTCAATCGGCATAACGGTTTTGGAGGAAATAAATTGTAAAGTTGAGTCAAAAATTAAAAAGTTACTCCAAATATTGAGTCATATCTGTGTTATATGTAACATTACAGACTTCTTATTTGCTTTTTTGTAATCTACAGGTTGAGACCTATTCTCAGTATCTTTTTCATAATTTTAGGCCCAGTAGTTTTGGAGATCAGGGGGGAGAATGGTCATTTTTGTATTTTTTTATCTTTTCTCTTTAATAACTTCGAAACTATTTATCTAAAAAACATGAAAACAACATTTTTAGATTACTACTGAATACTTAAATATGTGTACCAAATTTCATTGCAATCGGCTTAATAGATTCGAAGAAATCGCTTGTGAAAGACGAATGAACAGAAAACGAAGTGATGTTATAAGGGTTTCGTTTACACTCTGTGTACGGAACCCTAATACATATTCGGATTTATGCTTATTTACATCATCACTGTAATGTTTTTTGTATTTTCTGTAACCTACACGTTTTAACTACATTTTGAAATTATTTTGGAAATGCCTGGCCAAGCCCTTTCGGATATGAGGAGGGGGTGAAATTGAGTGTTTTTCATAGTCCTTTTTTGTTGGGTTTTTTTTTGAATAACTTCAAAACCATTTGCCTTGAAAATATATCGTTATTTACATTATAACTGCAATTTTTTTTGTTGTTCTGTAATCTATACGTATGGAACTATTTTTTGATTTTTTTTCGGAAATTCCAGGCCCACCCTTTTTGGTGATGAGGAGGGGGTAAAGTTTAGTTATTTGCATTTTCGGCCTTTTTTGTTGTGTTTTCTTGAATAATTTCAAAACTATTTGTCTTAAAAATACAAAAAAATATGTTTGTCATTGCAGGTAATTAATAAATAATTGTACTTAATTTGAAGTAAATAGGGTTACCACCTGTTCAAAAATTTAATTTATTGATACTTAATACAAGCATTTCTTAAAAAAAAAAAAATATATAAATAAATCTTAAACAATCTATACTTATACACTATCTTAAAATTAAATAAGACTAGGAAAAGAGGCGATAAAGGTCAGTGCGGAGGCGGGAAGGGTTGGTATGAAAATCGAAAACATCTTGGACATTATTTGCTGAACGTAACATGCGGGTGACAGGATTAAAGTGGGCGTAATTTGTTCGGTGAGATTGAAGATTAAAAAAAGGAACTGAACGTAGATTGCGAGGATTAGTATTCAGGGAAAGCAAATGGAGAAGAGAAGCACAGTCAATAGCTCCGTTTATTATTTTAAATACGAAAATTATGTCAGCGATTTCTCGACGTTTTTCAAGAGAGAGAAGGTTGATTATGTGAAGACGATCCTCATAAGGGGGTAAAATAAGAGGGTTATTCCAAGGAAGATGGCGTAGAGAAAACCGAAGAAATCGTTTTTGGGCAGACTCAATTCCTTGAGAGTGTGTGACTTGGAATGGAGACCAAACAGGACTAGCATATTCAAGGAGGGGACGAACATAGGTAGTGAAAAGTGTTTTGGTGACGTATGGGTCAGAAAATTCTTTTGACCAACGTTTAATAAAGCCAAGAGCTGAGTTGGCTCTCGAAATTATGTGGTCAAAATGAGAACGAAAGTTTAATTCCTTATCACATATCACACCAAGATCGCGAATAAAAGAAACCACTGGAATAGGTTGATTCGAAAAGTGATACAGACGACGAAAGGAAGGCAAGGTTTTAAAATTTAATGAAATTGGAAATTAGTATATTGAAAATTTTTGCATGTTACATAAATAACTGTGACTTCTTATCACTTTTCCGGTAATATTCATGTTATAGACCTATATCTCAATTTTTTTAAAGAATTTTAGGTCCTGTAGTTTCGGCGTTTAGGGGGGGGGGGGATGGCCTGTTTTTGAAATTTTTGCCTATTTTTCCATATTTTCTTATATAACTACAAAACTATTTCTCTTAAAAATATAAAAAAAAATATGATTGTATTTCTACTTAACACGTTGATATATTGGCCAACTTTTAACTCAATCGGTATAACGGTTTTGGAGGAAATAAATTGTAAAGTTGAGTCAAAAATTAAAAAGTTACTCCAAATATTGAGCCATATCTGTGTTGTATGTAACATTACAAACTTCTTATTTGCTTTTTTGTAATCTACAGGTTGAGACCTATTCTCAGTATCTTTTTCATAATTTTAGGCCCAGTAGTTTTGGAGATCAGGGGGGAGAATGGTCATTTTTGTATTTTTTTATCTTTTCTCTTTAATAACTTCGAAACTATTTATCTAAAAAACATGAAAACAACATTTTTAGATTACTACTGAATACTAAAATATGTGTACCAAATTTCATTGCAATCGGCCTAACAGATTCGAAAAAATCGCTTGTGAAAGACGAATGAACAGAAAACGAAGTGATGTTATAAGGGTTTCGTTTACACTCTGTGTACGGAACCCTAATACATATTCGGATTTATGCTTATTTACATCATCACTGTAATGTTTTTTGTATTTTCTGTAACCTACACGTTTTAACTACATTTTGAAATTATTTTGGAAATGCCTGGCCAAGCCCTTTCGGATATGAGGAGGGGGTGAAATTGAGTGTTTTTCATAGTCCTTTTTTGTTGGTTTTTTTTTGAATAACTTCAAAACCATTTGCCTTGAAAATATATCGTTATTTACATTATAACTGCAATTTTTTTTTGTTGTTCTGTAATCTATACGTATGGAACTATTTTTTGAATTTTTTTTGGAAATTCCAGGCCCACCCTTTTTGGTGATGAGGAGGGGGTAAAGTTTAGTTATTTGCATTTGCGGCCTTTTTTGTTGTGTTTTCTTGAATAATTTCAAAACTATTTGTCTTAAAAATACAAAAAAAATATGTTTGTCATTGCAGGCAATTAATGAATGATTGTACTTAATTTGAAGTAAATAGGGTTACCACCTGTTCAAAAAAATGGTTTTAAAATTTAATGAAATTGGAAATTAGTATATTGAAAAATTTTGCATGTTACATAAATAACTGTGACTTCTTATCACTTTTCCGGTAATATTCATGATATAGACCTATATCTCAATTTTTTTAAAGAATTTTAGGTCCTGTAGTTTCGGAGATTAGGGGGGGGGAATGGCCTGTTTTTGACATTTTTGCCTATTTTTTCATATTTTCTTATATAACTACAAAACTATTTCTCTTAAAAATATAAAAAAAATATGATTGTATTTCTACTTAACACGTTGATATATTGGCCAACTTTTAACTCAATCGGTATAACGGTTTTGGAGGAAATAAATTGTAAAGTTGAGTCAAAAATTAAAAAGTTACTCCAAATATTGAGTCATATCTGTGTTATATGTAACATTACAGACTTCTTATTTGCTTTTTTGTAATCTACAGGTTGAGACCTATTCTCAGTATCTTTTTCATAATTTTAGGCCCAGTAGTTTTGGAGATCAGGGGGGAGAGTGGCCATTTTTGTATTTTTTTATCTTTTCTCTTTAATAACTTCGAAACTATTTATCTAAAAAACATGAAAACAACATTTTTAGATTACTACTGAATACTAAAATATGTGTACCAAATTTCATTGCAATCGGCCTAACAGATTCGAAGAAATCGCTTGTGAAAGACGAATGAACAGAAAACGAAGTGATGTTATAAGGGTTTCGTTTACACTCTGTGTACGAAACCCTAAAAATGAGTAAAGTTTTGAAAGACTTAAGTGTCCCTGAGCTAAAGGTCGAACTAAGCAAACGTGGCTTAAGTGGGACAGGAGTAAAAAACGAACTCGTTAAACGGCTGCAGGAATATGTGGAGCAGCAAAATGAAGACCCGAATACATTTGCTTTCGAATTAGAAGCAAAATCGGAAGAGGTAAATGCTAATGACTCTTTATCTAACATGATGTCACTAGTTCTAGCCAAATTCGAGAAAAAAGTTCTGGAGCAGCTACAAACACAAAAGAATGATGTTGTCGAACAACTACAAGCTCAAGAGAGGAATGTTCTGGAGCAGCTACAAACACAAAAGAATGATGTTGTCGAACAACTACAAGCTCAAGAGAGGAATGTTCTGGAGCAACTACAAACACAAAAGAATGATGTTGTCGTACAACTACAAACTCAAAGAAACGAGCAGAAGAACGAGCAAGAGCATCTTCTCAAACAACTTGAAGCTCAAAGAAATGATGTTCGGGAACAACTGGAAACTCAAAGAAATGATGTTCGGGAACAACTGGAAGCCCAGAGAAATGAGCAAAAGATCGAACAGAAGAATGTTCTAGACAAGTTTGACGAACAGAGAAACCTGTTAGAAGGCAGGTTTGCGGACTTCGAAGACAAAATCAATACTCTCGATGAGCGCGTCGAAAAACAAAATCCAACGACTAATGCATAATTCGAGAAAATTGACGAACAGATCGAAACCATTACAAGCGAACTAGAAAAAGTGCGAAAGTTGAAAGCTCGAGAACCTTCTGGTGAGTGCTCAAGGAAGAGAGAAGTGCATCCTCCAAGATTTGATGGTCAGAGTCCGTGGTCAATCTACAAGAAACAATTTGAAGCAGCAGCGTTAACGAATGGCTGGGACGATGACGAAAAATACATCGCTCTTACGCTTGCCTTAAGAGGAGCAGCTACTGAACTGCTACAAACCATCCCAGCAGAGAAGAGTGGTGACTTCAAAGTTTTCGTAAACGCCATTGAACAGCGGTTTGGGGATAGCCACAAGACAGAAGTCTTCCGAGTTCAACTAAACAACAGGGCACAGAAAAGAGGTGAAACTCTGCAGCAGCTTCAGGCAAATATCGAGCGATTGATTCACCTGGCATACCCAACCGCTGGCAACGGGGTAATAAATCAACTTGCTGTTGAAGCCTTTGTGAGAGTTGTGGTCGATATAAATCTCCAAAGGGCTATTCGCACTGCCGGAAAGCAAACACTACCAGAAGCATTGGCTTTCGCTCTGACATTGGTGGCCGCAGAACAAGCTTCCCAAAACGTGCATCGCGTGAGAGAATTGGAAGTCCAAGAATGCTCTTTTCAGAAGGCTACTCTGGAAAGGAGTCAGCGAGACGGAACAGCACGATGCTGGAACTGCAACAAGACTGGGCATCTTCAACGACAGTGCAGATTACCGCGAGATCAACCGCATGCCAACACTGTGGAAACAGAAATATGTCAACTGGTCAAAGTTACACCTACCACAAAGTTGCTTCCCAAGTTGTTTCCCACCCCACCAACTTCGAGGGACGGAAGCTGGTTTCTAGTACCGATGGCCCCAGAAACACCATCCAGGTTTCTCAAACAAAACGTGACAACAAGAGCCCGACCGTGGAAGCAAGTATAAATGGCGACAAATGTGTGGCTACCATCGACACTGGTGCCACGGCATCCATTGTACGGCAGGACTTCGTTAAGAAGACATGGCTCCACAACACCAACAGCTATCGTCTAAGGACTGCAACTGGAGAGGCCGCAAAAGTTTATGGTGAGGTACGTCTTAAGATCCGACGAGTGCATTGTCGGCGTCGATTTCATGAAAGATCACGGAGTGATATTGGACATCGGGAACCAAGTCCTGAAATATCGAAACATCGAGATTCCGATGATCTATGGGACTAACTCGTATAAGACCTCGTCATCTGTGAAAACCGTCATCAAAGAAGATCTCACATTGCCTGCTTCTTCAGAAGTATTCGTGTGGACGAAATTGAAGAGTAAGCTTAGGTTAGGTTAGGTTAAGCGGGCCGATAATTGATGTTGTTACCATCACACTTAGATCAATGTAGATACATTGTGGTACCCCGAAGTGTTGTAACTTCCTGAAAAAATATAATAACCTATGAATCATGTGGTTCGTTTAACCATTTAAAGGTCTTGACAAAGTTTAGTAAACTTTTGCCTGGCAGTTCTGATAGTTCCTCTAGTTCATTGAAGAAGAAGTTGCCTAAAGTTTTCTTCCTAGCAAGACAGAGCGAAGGACAGTGGCAGAGAAAATGAGCAGTGTCTTCATTCTCGTTTTCATCACCACAGCCTCTACAAAGGTCAAGGCCCCATCTTCTTCTTGTGGTAGCCGAGTAGGTTGTGTCCTGTAATAATGCCGATAAGGGATCTTAGGGAGGGTTTATTAAGAGTTAAAATCCAATCAGATCTTTTCTTATCGTATCTAGGCCATAGCTTCCTGGTGTTAACACAGGTTTCTAGGAGATTCCATCAGGCGTTGGATTTTTGAATTATGGTTTTTCTGACGTTATGTTTCAGTTCACATAACGGGATCCCTATATGATGGTCTATCAGAGAGGGTTCCAGTGTGGAGCCTATCCTAGCAAGTTCATCCGCCTTCTCGTTGCCTGGAAGCCATCGATACCTCATGGTCGAACCAGCATCTGTAAAGTCCTCTTAAAACGTCACCATTGGGAAGTACAAAGTTAAGCTTAGAAAAGGTGATATTGTCGGACAATGCGAAGCTGTATCAGCCATAACGAGGATCAACGAAGAAGAGTCAATGAAAACTTTGAAGTCCAAAGAGGTGAACTAAATAAAAACCAACATTCTCAAGTCATCTAATCTTGGTCACCAACAACGAAGAACTGGAGAAGGTCTCCTTGAAGAATTTGCAGACATCTTTTTATCAACGCAAGGGAAATATGGCAGAACACAACTGGTTCAACATCGAATCAATACCGGGGATGCAAAGCCGATCCGTCAACCTGCAAGACGCCTTCCACTAGCCAAACAAGGTGAGGTTGAAGAACTGACAACCACCATGAAAGAAGATCGAAAACTCTAAAAGTCCTTGGGCGTCCCCAGTGGTCCTGGTAAAGAAGAAAGACGGATCGACCCGCTATTGCGTGGACTATCGAAGATTGAACGATGTGACCAAGAAGGATAGCTACCCTCTGCCTAGGATCAGTGATACTCTGGATGCAATGGAAGGAGCACAATGGTCCTCAACTTTGGGTCTGAAAAGTGGATACTGGCAAGTAGAAATCCATCCTGAAGACAAAGAGAAGACAGCGTTCTCGACAGGAAACGGATTGTGGCAGTTCAAAGTGATGCCTTTTGGACTGTGCAATGCTCCATCGACTTTTGAGCGCCTTATGGAATGCGTCCTGCAAGGACTCACGTGGAAATCTTGCCTGGTCTATTTGGATGACGTCATCGTATACGGGAAAACATTTGACGAACATTGATCAAATCTGAGAGCCGTGTTTCAAAGACTTCGAGAAGCCCACCTCAAGCTCAATCCAGAAAAGTGTTCACTCTTCAAAACCGAAGTGAAATATCTGGGACATATCATCTCATACCAAGGAGTTAAGACGGATCCTGATAAGGTTGACAGCGTGAAGAATTGGCCAACACCACAGGACAAACATCAACTCCGAAGGTTTCTGGGTCTAGCCACCTACTATAGGCGCTTTGTCAAGAACTTTGCTGAGATCGCCAAGAGTCTGCATCAGCTAACGGAAAAGGGAAAGCAGTTTAAATGGTCAGGTGAGTGCTAGCGCAGCTTTCAAGAGCTCAAGCAACGCTTGTGTAATGCACCAGTGCTGACCTACCCGACTCCAGGAAAACCGTTCATCATTGATGCTGATGCCAGCAATGTCGGGATTGGTGCTGTATTGTCACAGGTACATGATGGCGAAGAAAAGGTGGTTGCCTATTACAGCAAGGTACTCTCGAAGTCGGAAAGAAACTATTGTGTGACCAGAAGAGAACTTCTTGCACTGATTTTGGCAACAAAGCACTTCCATAAGTATCTCTATGGACAGAACTTTCTTCTCCGAACCGACCACGGAGCACTAAACTGGCTTTTGAATTTCAAGAATCAAGTGGCGAGATGGATTGAGAGGCTGCATGTGAGACGACATCTAACAGATACATCATGTATCATCATTCGGTTTGCACCCTAATCCAAACATAGGCTGTATTCCTTTTATACTATCTTCCTTATCTCTGTTCATCCATTTCTTCGTGCTGCCATTCCAAAAGTATCAGCATTCTCAATAATTAGCTGATGCAATAAAGTTGTTCGTTTAATACACAAAAGTTATCTCTTGCCTTTTATTTAAATCTTTATGCAAATCATAAGATTAAATGGTGCCGAAACCCAATAATAATAATTAAATCTACAGAATTTGCCAATCAATTTCGAGTAGACGAAAAAGAAAATTCATTTTCAAGAAAAAAAAAAAAGATCTTTTGAGATCTCCGACAACACAAAATGGCGAATCCACAAGGTGCAGTCGAAAACGCAATTACAAATCATTTTATCCGTCCACCAAAAGCTCTCATAATAGAGCACGACAAAGACATGGCTAGAGAGTGGAAATTGTGGGAACAACAATACACGTATTTCGAGACGGCGGCAATGATGGTTAATAAACCACAAAATATACAAATAGCAACGTTTATGTCCACAATTGGTCCAATCGCTATTCAACTATACAATACATTGCCACAGCCCGATATTCCCGCCGGAGGAGAGCTCACGTTAACACAGGTAAAAAACATTTTCGAAAATTATTTTATCCCAAGAGTGAATGTCACGTTCGAGCGATATAAGTACCACAAGATCTTCCAATGCGACAATGAAAGTATCGACGAACTAATGTCTCGATTAAGACTTCAAGCACAAAATTGTGCATTCGAGAATTTAATTGATGGAATGTTGCGTGATCAGCTTATTTTAGGGATTAAGAATGACGAACTACGAACCCGCCTTCTTTCCCAAGATATCACATTGGAGCAGGCTATTGTACAATGCAAAGCCACAGAAATCGCACAACAACAAACTGCGCACATCACTCAGGAAACTGAAAAAGGTGTCTCATTGGTACGCAAACAATCTAAAGCTAATAATATTATAACCGATTGTCGAAACTGTGCCAAAACGCACAAACTCCGAAAATGTCCTGCGTTCAGACACAAATGTAAGATTTGCGGCAAAGAAAACCACTTTGAAGTATGCTGTAGTAAGCAACGGACAAACAAATCTTCTAAAATCTCTTACAACAGAGACAAGACGGTGAATGCAGTAGTTTGCGATCAAAAAAGTGACACAAGTGATGACAACAGCTGGTCAGCATTCATTGGAAAAATTTCCGTTCTAACAACACCCAAGGAATCAAATCAAGATCCAAAGCTATGGACAGAAGAAATCCACTTCAAATTTGGGAAAAAGTGCAACGTACATCTCGACACTGGCGCAGAATGCAATGTTCTGCCAATAAAATTGCTAAATGGCACTAATTACACCTTGCAACAATGCAAAATAAAGTCACTCCGTTCATTCGCCAACCACCAAATTAAAGTGCTAGGTGAAGTCGTACTCAAGAGCACTATTGCTAATCAAAAGTGCAGAATAGCATTTAAAGTGGTTGAAGAAGACATCATGCCAATATTGGGTGCAAATGCATGCGAAAAGCTAGGTCTTGTTCGCAGAATTTATTCCATCAAGGGAGAAGACAATGGATTACAAGTTCAATCAGTATTGGCAATAACCGATGCAGAACACAGTCGCTTAGCAAAGTTAACAGCTGCCGATGAATCATGTCAACAACTGTTCAAATACATTTCAAAAGGCTGGCCAAATGATATTCGACAACTACCTGAATCAATTAAACTATATTGGTACTTCCGCGAAGAACTCTCAGTTTGCGATGGTGTTATCCACAAGTCACATAAAACGCTCATACCCGAAGCAATGCGGTATGAGATGTTGAAGTACATTCATGGAGCTCATCTTAGCTACGAAAAATGTATACGTCATGCAAGAGGCTACGTATTCTGGCTTAAACTGAACAAGGATCTACAGAATTTTATCCGAAAATGTGCATGTTGTCAAGTGCATCAGCGTAGCAACAACAAACACCCAATAGAATCCAAAGATGTACCTAAGTTTCCATTTGAAATTGTTGCCACCGGCCTTTCCATTTCTTGGGAGAAGAATACATTGTTCCCACTGACAGTTATTCAGGATTCATCACATTTGAAAAACTGATGGAAACAACAGCAAGTAATGTCATTAAGTTTTTGAAAAACATTTTTGCTTACCATGGAATCCCGAAAGTGTTACAATCAGCAGATGAAATGTCTTATGTAATGCAGCTAGTCTTACCGAGGTCGAAGAGTATGGATGTTCTGCGAGAGATGCATGATAGAGTTTCAAAGAAGACGCTAGAAAAGGTTCGACAACGATTCTACTGGCTACATGCAAGAGAAGATGTCGAGAAGTGGTACCGAAAATGCGATACCTGTGCTGCCACCAAACTCCCGAACAAAAGGAATCACAGCCAAATGCAGCAGTATAATGTCGGAGCACCCTTCGAAAGGATTGCAGTAGATGTGGCGGGTCCATTTACGGAAACAAATAATGGAAATCGTTATATTCTGGTCGTCATGGATTACTTCAGCAAGTGGCCTGAAGCATACGCCATTCCAAATCAAGAAGCCAAAACAGTCGCAGACCAAATTGTGTTCAACTGGGTGAGCAGATTCGGCGTTCCATTAGAACTGCATTCCGACCAGGGAAGGAACTTTGAATCAAACATATTCCAGGAAGTTTGTGGGCTCCTTCACATCAAGAAGACAAGAACAACACCAATCCACCCACAATCTGATGGCATAGTCGAACGATTCAACCGAACCCTTAAGGAACATCTTTGCAAAGTTATGGACGACAATCAGCGAGATTGGGATCGACACATTCCACTGTTTTTGATGGCGTATCGAAGTGCAAGACACAGCTCAACTGGCCGTACACCGTCCGAGATTTTGATGCGATTTTTGGATGTCCTACATCGGAGCCGCAAGCCGAGGATGGCTATATGGATGATCTCAGAGAAAGACTTCTTCAGATCCACGACGATACCAGGTTGAGAACAAAGATGTTCAGTGACCGAATGAAGACACGCTACGATATACGAGCGACATCAACAGAGTTCTAAGCAGGAGATCGAGTGTGGCTTTACAATCCCCATCGACAAAAAGAGTTGTCACCGAAACTTCAACGGGACTGGGAAGGTCCATATGCAGTCATTACAAAAATCAACGACGTGCGTCGTGTACCGGATACAAAAGGGAGTCAGAGGAAAACCTAAAGTTGTACATCGCGACCGGCTACATCGCTACAGTGGTGATGAAAATGATGGATTTGTTCGGGACGATCAATCCTAAGGAGGGGGCAATGTAATGTGTATACACTTTATATATCTCTATCACTATCTTTATCTCTCTGTATCTCTGTATATACAAAGATGTAATGTACAAACATACACCCTTTATCTTTATCACTCTTATATCGTTTTATAGTGAAATAAGTATGTAGCAATAAGTTTATTTGTAGTAGTGGGTCAGAACAGAATAGGGGTAGCATCTAGTGATTAAGAGGAGAACTTTTCATTAAGCATCGAGAAAATTCAGCTCCTACAACAAACCCCAGTATTAGTAGTTTCTCGAACCTTTTTGTGTTATATATGTATAAAGCCCGTTTGGCGGCGAAGGAGATAGTTGATTGTGAACTGCGATAAAGTAAAAATACTGTGTTTGAAAAGTAATTGAAAGTGTTGAATAAATAAGTTTGTGAGTGATTTGAATAAAGTAAATTTGTGTTTTATTTGAAAAGTGAATAAGTTTTAATTGTCGGACCAAGCCGAATATTACAGTATCAAGAAGTTTCGCCATCTAGTTAGAGGCAGAGGAATCCATTTTTTATCAGAAAGAGCTAGTATTAGCTGTGTTTTATTGTTAACTTACAGCCCTATTCTGGCAACCTCACTGATACCTCATAAATCACAATGACCTCATAACTGGTGAGGAACCTGATTTTGTGACTTTTTCGTATTCTGACAAAAACCTCACAACTTGCGACCCTCACAATAACCTCATAACTTGAGGTGAACTTTATATAGTGACTTTTTCGTATTCTAGCAAAATCCTCACAACTTATGACCCTCATAAAAATCTCAAAATTATGATGTGCTCGTTGGCAGATCATAATTCAGGAACTCGATATGCTGACACTGAAAACTTTAAAAAGAAGTGCAAAAACATGGAATTAAATTGATAAATCTGTTTGAAGAAAATATATTTAGATATCAAAGGTAAAAATTAAAATACCGATAAAAGTAAATAATCATTTATCTGTAGATTATAGCAAAGGAGAACCTTAAGAAAACTAAGGGATGTGAACGATCCGTTTTCCCTTCGTTTTCGAAAAACTCTGTGTTGGGATATAAAACATAATTCAGGAACTCAAGTCACATGATGATCAATGCAGTTCATTGCCATTCACTATTCGAGTACAGTAATTGTTTTGTTGTGTTTTGATCAAAATCAATTATCTAGAAAATAGTTTCTTTCAGTGCTTTTTTTCTGGTCCATGGATCTTACCAAAAGTGTGTAGGAAATAACTACACCATTCCTGTAGATAGGAAGGAAAGTCAAAAGAAGCTTTCTTTTAAATGTTTACACTTTGCCAATAAATTTTAATAAGAGTGTACCAACTTTTTGCAAAACGATGCACCCTATTTGCTGATTGCCAATTCTTGGAATACCGAGTGGGATGATAAGGGAACCTTCAAAATCCTTCGTGGCAGCGATCATTGCGGAATTGAGCTGCAAATTTCAGCTGGATTGCCTGCTGTTAAAAGTTTAAAGATTTCATTGACCTTGAAAAATTGATTTTTTTATATGGGAATTTGTTTTGAAAGAGTTATTATTTTATTTCTAATAATTTCTTTTACATTATTTCACATATTTATCAGTTTATAACTAAATCGCAACCTTTGCCTTTCAATACACATACGGATTCCACTTGGTGCCACCTTGAGTCAACAATACCACCCACCGTCAAGAATTGAAAACAGCGGCTTCCGTCTGCCCCAAACAAAACCAATCTATCCCCAAAAATCCTAGCAATATACTTAAGATGAGATCACAAAGTAATGTTCTGTGTATTTAGCGAACGACACCTTCGCCGTCGTCGTGTTGAAATTCCTTGGTCCATTTCACTCGATGTTTGGGAAGACAACACAATCCACTTTTGTATGTTCGATATTTTCATACCAAATGCCACCGAATATAACACATCCGATTATAAACCCATTTCCCTCATTTTCTGAGCACTGCCAACATGTTCCTTGTTGTGTTCAATATTGGACACACGACCTGCATTGAAATTGAATTTATTTCCTATTTTTAGATAAAAAGAAAATTCCTCTCAGAACCTACCAACAGTGGCGATGCATGTTTTGTTTTAGAGGGCAGTTGTGCCACTACACGATCGTCGAATTTTAGCAAAATCGTTCCGAAAGTTCCTGCCGCATGAATCAAATGACATGGTTGGCTAGGGTTTTTCTCGAGGCAGTGAATTCCTGTGACTGTTGGAAGTGAGCCAAGCGGAAATGCATCCCCCTCATTTGGACGAACTAGAATTACAAAATGCATCGATTTTGAACGTTATATAACAGCAGTGGTACCAGCTGATTAAATTCTTAACTGGTATTCTCGGAATGAACCTGGAAGTTTTTTTATATCACCCGGTTTCATGTTTTCTGTTGCCAAAAAGTATTTGAGTTCGTCCCCAATTGCAACGAGGGCAACTTTGGAAGTCTTGCAACCATCATCAATGACATCAACGACTCTCTAGTTGTCGTGGACCTTCGAGTGGACCATCTCTGACCCACTTAACCCCGTGGTATTTTTGTTTGATTCCTCCACCAATACCTTTTGCTACCATGAGTCCAGTCTCCGGATCTCGACCTGCTTAGTGACTTATTTTAAGCGGCTGGACAGTGTATTCGTCGGTGAAGTGAACGATACGACGAAACTGCTTGCCACCACCTGGTTTTGGAATTCTTCAAGGAATTCCTCAAATAGGAATCTGTAATTGTTGACAAGCGGTCAGAGAGAATTGATTTTTGGTAACTGTTTAGTTGAAGCATTTCTTTGTCGTTGCTGGCGTGAATCGAATGGACTATACAAATAAATTCCAAGATGGAAGTTAAATACAGAATAATAATAATTGGGGCTATTCGTCGAAATCTTTTATTCTGTTATTCTGTTATTCTGTTATGAATTCCCATACAAAAGTTTTATTTGTCAAAAAATCTTTTTTGAATAACCGGGGCTAGATTCTGTAAGGCGAAAACGAACGAACGTTTTCGTTTGTGCGAAAGATTTGCTTCATATAACTTGAAAAACGAAAGCTTTTTTCGTCTGTGCGAAAACAAATAAACGAAAGAAAATTGTTTGTCGTTTTTTCGATTTTTTCGATCGATTTGCTTCATATAACTTGAAAAACGAAAACTTTTTTCGTCTGTGCGAAAAAAAATAAACGAAAGCAAATTGGTTGTCGTTTTTCTTGTTTTCTGTCGTTTGTTGTCAACATTTTAATAAAAAACATCAACATTAACTATTTTTAAAATGTTGCAAGACTATTTGACGTTGTTTTTGAGTGATAGCGAAGAAAGCGATGAAGGTGCTGAAGGGGCTGAAACTCTTAACTTAAGATCCTTGAGAAGGAATCTTATGGACCATTCCGATCCGTTTACATTGCCGGATAAAAAGTGAGTTACAAATATTTACACTAATTACTAGTATAAAGTATGTACCGTTGATTAATATTCTAGCTTTATTCAACGCTTTCGGCTTAATAAAAGTGCGTTCAAATATGTGTTGGACAACTTGCGCCTAAAAACAGGAACACGCACTACATATATTCCTCCAATTCTGAGGCTCTGCTCTTCTTTAGAACTCTTGGGTGGAGGATCTTACCAATATCTTGTTGGGAATGATTTTTCTTGCCCTGTTGCGCAGAGCACTCTTTCAAAAGCCCGAATGGAGAAGCCACGAAGAATTGTGTACATTGAAATCGCCCGTAATAACGATTTCAGTGTGAGGATACAAGAATACAATTCTTTGGATGGAGTCAGACAGAGCGTCAAATTTGCGAGAAGTTGAAGCTCTGTCCAAATTTGGGCTTCGATAAAGAAAACGATAGTGAAATCAATAAGAGTTCCTTACGAAAACGTAGAAGATTAATTATATTAACGTATTCAAGATCGTTTATATATCATTATATAAGAATTCTCCTAAGTGAATCATAAGATTATGAATCAGAGCAGGACAGGTGCAGAGGAAGTGAGGAACTGTTTCCCCTCCTCCTCATCCATGCAGTTTCTGCAGATATCATCAGAAAATATGCCCAGTCTCGCGGCGTGTTTTCTTATTAGACAGTGTCCTATCCAGTAATAACACCAAATAACGAGCTTATATGCAATCTGCTAAGAGATATCAGGCACATCTCTTTAAGTAGCTAAGTCTATAACAACTATATAGGATTAACTTACCTTTTTCCAAGCTTTGACATTCTTGATGGGGGGCCCATTCGAATTTAGTTTTTCGGCTAGTGCCTCCCAGCGTTTATTACAATTTTCCCTGCCCGAGTTCTCTGCGGGACTGTTTGTCGCCATTGTCGGGTACTTGTTCATGTATCCTAGCAAAATTTCTTTTTGCGCAGCTGTTGTGTTGGAAGTCCTATAATATAATAACATAATACAAAATGATTGATTTTTTTAAAATTAATTTTTAATATATGCACTTACATTGGAGGTACAGTTCCTTGCACACAGGCCACATTTAATTTAAAAAACAAAAATTAGCAGTCACTCAATCTGCCACAATAATAATGACGAGTGTTCTCGATTTCTTTTTCTTATTCAAATTTTACTTCTATCGATATTTTTTCAGTTATTGATATCTCGTTGTTAAATGTGTTTTTTCACTTAGAAACGGTCAAAATTGAAGTTGAAATCTTTAACAAAGAAAATACGTATGCTTTCTTCTTTGTTTTATCTCATTTAATATCCAAAATCATGTATATATTATCGATTTTCTTAAGTTTTAAGTATCGATTAAAATTTATTTCTCATTTCTCACAATATTTTACAACTGTCAATATCCTAAAAGTAGGCAACAAACTTTTTCTGATTTGAAGCAAAAACGAATACTCAACCAAAAACGAAATGCGATACAGAATTCAAATTTTCGTTTTCGCATAATTTCTTTCGTTTTTGAAAAACGAACGTTCGCATTCGTTTCGTTTTTTATAGAATCTGGCCCCAGATTTGGTATTCGGCAAGCCAAATCTGTTAAGAAATCTGTTATGAACTGTCAAAAAATTCGAACATACTGAAAATCTTTTATAAATCGCCTATTTGGTATTCATCAAGCCAAAATCTTTTAAGAAATCTGTTAAAAATCATAAAAGAATAACAGATAACTTTTTGGGACTTTTATGATAAAAGATTTCAATAAGTACTACGCTTTCAGTTAAAAATAAAAAATTTTTGTACTTTAATTTGAAGCGTGAAGGACACAGCTCGTTCATAGGTACATAAAATGGTTATGTTTTACGTTTAATTCCATAGTTTTGTGTGGTTTTTAGTATTTGCAGTGAAATGAAAGTGGTACCTTTTGATAACAAATTTATACGTATCGATAGTTAAGAAGGTTCGAGGAATTCAGCCGGATCTATTGGTGTTTATTCAAACAGAATGGTCGTTTAACATCGGCTCCACGAAGTGGGTATCAAAATGTTTTGATAGCCAGTGATAATGACCATTTGTGGGTAAGTTACTACTGCCATCAAGACCAACGTTTGTCTTTTAAGTTTTATTCATTATACAGGAATATCACTTTTATCTTTCAGATAAAACTATACTCGGATGCAATTTCACTATGCCCCGATTCAGCCGCCCACTAAGGCAATCGTCGATGCCCTGGTCGATGCGCGCACATCCATTCGAATCAATCCAAATTCGAAAAGGAATACATTCGCATTGCCAAATGCTGCACCATCCTCGGCAATATCATCGGCACCGTACAGGTCGCACAGATTGAAAGATGAGACAGTCGAGTCAGGGTCAAAAAGAACGATACCACATCAGCCGATGCTATTTATGTTCGTTGGTTGTGCCTGTTCTGTGATCTGTGACAATCTAGAAAAGGATATTTTGCACTTTGAACGTGCTCTGCAACTTGATCCGGACCATAAAAAGGTCAAGACAGTCCGTTATAAATGGAAGCTGCTCAAAGAGAAAAAAAGTAACATTTCATTTTATTTTGTTATTTTATTGTCAACGTTGTTTTAATAAAATAATCTTTAACAAGAAGCAGCGAAGATGTTTTGACTTTTCTGTGCATTAGCTGCATTAATTCTTTGACTTCTTTTTCGTTAGAGAGGGTCAGAGAGGCTTGTTGCATTTCCGAGTGCTTGTCTAAGATGATTTTGCCGCCGATGATGTCCATCGATATGGCTGGTTCCTCCCGTCCAACTTTCGTCATTGCTCAGGGCAACATTGTTGGTTCCTTGCATGCAGGCAATGGTCAAGACACGTTCGAATCCGTAATTCAGACATGTCTATAGGCGGTAGGTTCCCGAATGCCAGATTCTCACAGTTCTGTCCTCGGATACGGTCAACACAATAGGCAATTCAGGGTGGAAACAGACAGCGGAAATGTTCTAAGCGTGACCCTCGAGTGTTATTGTGTTATTCTCTTTTGAATTGAGTACAATCTGCATCACATGCGTGTCCCTCGAAAACGCGCTGGCAAGCCCACAACTTTTCCCAATTCCAAGTTTTATTAACATGTCATCTAGAGAAAAAATTCAAATTCAATTCAAGAATTGGCAGAATTTCATCAGAAATACTTACCACTACTGGTCAGAACCAAAGGCTCAGTTGGATGCACTTCCAATGCCAAATTGTATTTTTCGTCGTGGTAGAAATCAAGAAATTGAACGATTTCGTTCAGCATATAGAAAGGCGCAATAATTTGGGGTTCACATTCGATTTTGTTTTCTAAGGATTAAAGTGCGAATGTAAAAATTGTGCAGGAAACAATAAGATGCGGTCCCGTCTTACCTTGCAATGTGTCGCTGAAATCCCAGCACTTCTAGTCTCTCCCTGAAGGATCCCTTCTTTGAACTTTAGTGTACCACTTGGGAGAGAATAGAAATGTATCGCCAAGCTTGATCTATTTAAACAGTAAATTGATAGAAAAAAGAAACAAACACAAATTCTTGATTACTTCGACTCACCCCAGCAATCTCTAGCATTTTAATGGCATCCTCAAACATTCCTGTACCACATCATCAGGAACCATTCCAGCTGCGGTTCGGGTGACGAAATCAACACAATCGAATTGTCCTTGTAAAAGTCCTCTGAAATAATTTAAAGTTTAGGCAAGTTGGAAAGATTTTGTTTTTGTTTAATGCATACCCGACTAGAATACCATTCTGTTGCATTTAACCCTAAAATACGATCTTAGTTCCGACATTCCGACATGCGCTATAACGCCCACTCGGAGTCTGAGATTCCGCAAAAAGAAAAAGTACTGTAGGGCTTCTAAGGGATCGGCTATTACGAACTTCTTCACATTTAACATCACCAATGGAACGGTAGGTATTTAATCTTCTCATCGGAACCGGGTCCTCAATGTCGACGGAAACTGCACTGCGCTTTTGGACGATGTTCCAGCGACACTTGTGAATCGATGCCGAGGGTTCAGAGAGACGTCTGTGATGATGTTGTCCGTAGTTTAATTTACCTCGTCCTCGTCAAAATTTCCGTAGATAACCATTTAATAAGTTCTGTAAGAGTTATTTAAGAAAAAATGTTATTTTGTACACAATGTACCTACATACATATATCCTATACTTCATGACCTCCCAAATTTCACAGATTTTCTGGTCCTCGAACCACTCAGCGACTTGGTGAATTTCTGTACGAGATGTGGTCGCAAAGCTCCCTTGTTAACAAGGGTATTGGTCTCGCATACCTCACGAGTCACGGGCATATGCCATTTCCTAATAAAGCAAAAAAATATGTATTTTTTGTGAAATTCCAAAAAAACTTCTTACAATGTGATTCAAGCAGTAACGACTTCCGCAAGTTCCATTGAGAATTGTTTGGAATCTTTTGAATGTATACCCAGTTCTGCGATGGTCCAATGAGGGCGTTAAACAAATTCAATTTTTCCTGTCGCCAGTGGGCCTTTGTGTTTCCATTTCTGCTTCTGTGCCGATTAGCAGGACTGTGAAGGGCAGTATTGTTGTTGTGCAATTTCATTGATTGCTTCACCATTTTTTGGGTGTTGAACATGCAATCATTACACAATGCTGCGGAATTCTTTTGCACGGTAAGAGAATGCAATAGTCTAAATTGGGCAGACAAAGGTGAAGTCCAATAAATAGAAGAACAAACATACATACTTGTCCTTGTAATACGCCAAGGCAATTTCAGGAAACTGGAACTCCTGTTTTGTTCCGGAAAATGCAGGGGCTGGTTTCTGAAAAGGTGACATCTTCATATAAAATAGATAAATTAAAACTGAATTGAATTGAAATTAAACTTACCATCAGTCTTGGATATCCATATTCTTCAGAAATTCATTCACCAATTCAATTTAGGTTGACAAATCACAAAATTTATTTAGGTGACAGCTGATAAATGACAGATGTCTCATAACAGATTTCTTTTTCGAAAAATTCATAACAGAATTTTATAAAAGTTCGAAGTTCTGAATACCAATTATAGAAGATCTTTTATTTCTAAATCTTTTATGATTCATAACAGAAAATTCATAACAGAATAACAGAAATGGCAGAATAGCCCCGAATAATAATAATAAAAATAATTTCTTACCAATAGATTTCATTCTTATGATTTCACAAAACTCTTGTTTTTTTTTTTACTGATTTGTTTTGACAAATCAGCTGGAAGTCACAAAAAGAAACTCACCTTCCTGTGGTGGATGTGTTGTGAGGTTTCTTATGAGGTTTTTCGCAGAATACGAAATTGTGACAGCCTCATAAGAAACCTCACAAAAACAACCTCATAAGAAATTGTGATTTGTGAGCATCACAACTTCAGAATAGGACTGTTAGCTTAGCTTAGCAATAGGAATTCCAATAAAACGCTATAGTCAGTTTTGAACTAAGTTTCATTCACCAGAATGTCAAAAATCGTTACCGTTACCAAACGCCATCTTTACACCTATCTGAAAGCAATTTTTTTTACATTTAGTTCCTATGGTGAAAAACTATTTTCTTCAAAAGGTTTTAGCATTTATAAACGAAAAACACAACGAAAAACTCAAGTTTCGAATTGCTGAAACCTTATCTTCAGGAAATTCCTAACTAAAATTCCTAACTTACTTTTACTCAGCTCTCGGTTGTTGTTGTTTGACATGTAATTTCTATTGCTAAGCTGAGCTAAGTTCCCAATAAAACACGGCTATTGAGACAAAATTTCGAACTTTAAAATTTGCTTCCTTCCGTGCCATTCCAACAAAACAATACAGGTAAATGAAAACAAACTTAGGCTGCGCGTACAGTAGTGCGAGAAAGCAATGCGATGCGAGAAGCGATACAGAGTTCAGTAATATAGAGATAAGGGGTTCTTTGACGTTTATTTATGTTATACTGTTATACGAAGTTTTCCCTTTTCGACTTTATAACAATCTTCAAATGGAGTCACTTTTTCTGTATGGATACCACTGATCTCTATTATAACTGGATAGTGGATAGGAGCAAAAAGTTTGACTCCCATAGAAGACTGTTATAATTGTAAAGGTACCATCAATTTTTTTTGTTTTCAGTGTGATCTCGTTGGGGAAGGTCCCCCTGTGTTGTGTGTCGTCCTTGTCTCGTCGCGTCGTTGTCTAAAGTTTCGTCGCGTCGTTATCTGTCCTGTTAATAATTTTTTTTACAAAAAGCAACAATAAAATATCAATAATAAGAAACAATCAAATAAAATAACCCAATCAAAAAAAAAAACAATAGCAATAAAAAAAAAAAAAACAACGTATCAAATCCAACAATAAAATAAAAAGCACAAAAACAAAATAGCCGTACAAAATAATAATTAGAAAAACAGTTACAATAGCAAAAAAAAAAAAACAACGCATAAAAATACCTAAAACAACAATTGAAGCAAAATTGAAATAAAAACAACAAAAAAACAACGCAGCACTCAACAAAAAACAAAAAAAATAGCCAAACACAGCACAAGTGAGTGAGTACTTTCCTTTTTCTTTCTTCCTCCTGATCTCGACAGTTGCATGACTTACCATATGCATCATTGCAATGAGTTGTTTTTTTTTGCTCACGCAATGTATGTATGTATATGGTGAGTCTGCAACAATAGATGAATAGAGAAATTACAATTTGAATTCCAGGGTCGGGTCGATTCACGTCACCGTTAAGGCATAACACTAACGGGGGCGCTGTTTCGTAAAGATACCTTTTGTTCATAGGGTAATTTCTCTTAGATTTTCAACTGTTTTGGTTTTTATTTTTTTTATATTGCAATGACTGAAGACTTCAGAGTCGATTATTGTAATATTCGCGGGCTTCGAATAAATTTTCTGGCTGCATACATCCACACTGTATCTAACAGGCCAGCTGTTTTGGCGCTAAGCGAGACCCAAGTAGGTGATAATTCCGATCCTACTGAATTTCTCATTCATGGATATAGCTTAGTGCCATTATTCTTTCCCCACCATGGTCTCGCCGTTTACATTAGGAATGATGTAGCTTATCAGTTCTTGCCTCAATATGGACGTTGCTCCAAGTCTTTTTTTAACTTTATATGGTTTAAATTCTCCGTCAATAAGCACATCATTCACTACTGTTTTCTCTATCGAAGCCCAAACCTGGACAGAGCTTCAACTTCTCGTGAATTTGACGCTCTGTCTGACTCCATACAAAGAATTATATCCTTGTATCCTCACACTGAAATCGTTATCACGGGCGATTTCAATGTACACAATTCTTCGTGGCTTCTCCATTCGGGCCCGACAACACCCGAAGGAATGTGTGCCGAGATCTTTGCTGAGTTTAACCACCTTACTCAGCTTGTCACTGAGCCCACTCGAATATCGGACATTGATGGCCAAGCGGAAAATACTCTTGACTTGTTCCTTACGTCCGACCCTGATAAATACACTATCAGTGTATTAACGCCTCTAGGCAGATCAGACCATAGTATTATATCTGCAAATTTCTCGTGTCAAACTAATCCAGTTAGAGAAAGAGCTCCGAAGAGAACCGTATGGCAATACGAGAAAGCCAACTGGGACGGTCTCAATAACTTTTTTCGGATCTTTAACTGGTCACTATGCTTCCTCGATAGTGACGTAGACTCCAGCGCAGATATGATTACTAATGTGATTATTCTGGGAATGAAAACTTTTATCCCGAATAGGGTTAAAAGCATTAAACCCAAAGAAAAGTCATGGTTTGATTCAAGCTGTAAAGAGGTTATCAGGGAAAAAGAAGTAAAGTTCCGGTGTTTTAGAGCCAACCCAACTGAGGAAAACCGGAACAAGTTTAAACAAGCCAGGAAGGCCTGCAATGCCCATATTCGACGGACCAAGTTTTTGCACGACCAAAAATTAAGGCGAAAAATTCTGCAATGTCCCAAAGGCAGTAAAAATTTTTGGTCATTTGTGAAAAATATGAAGAATTCTTCTTCTTCCTCGGTCCCTACGCTCGTTGACAATGACACTCCAGTTGTTAGCTCTCTCGCGAAAGCTAACCTTTTTGCCAGGCAGTTCGCCTCCAACTCTTCGCTGCCAGAGAGTGTCATGACTCCTCCATTTATTGAGCGCGTCAATGATTCCATGGGACAAATCTTCTTCCGCACTCGTGCTGTGGCGAGAGTCTTAAAAGATCTTAACATACATAAATCCGCTGGTCCGGATGGTATCCCCGCTATTGTTCTGAAGAGGTGTTCTTCCACTCTGGCAAAACCCTTGCGTAAGCTTTTCCAACTATCCTATTCTTCTGGGCTCGTTCCGAGCAGTTGGAAAACAGCATTTGTCCAGCCAATCCCAAAAAAAGGCGAATCTTCTTCTCCCTCCAATTATCGTCCGATTGCACTTACGTCCCTTCTTTCTAAGGTCATGGAAACGCTGATAAACTATCAGCTCAAGAAATATCTCGAAGACCGAAAGCTTCTTAATGACCGGCAGTACGGCTTTCGCAGCGACAGGTCCACTGGTGATCTGATGGTCTATCTCACCGAACAGTGGAACAAATCTTTACATCGTTTTGGAGAAAGTAAGATTGTTGCACTTGATATTTCAAAGGCATTTGATAAAGTCTGGCATCTTGCTCTTTTATCGAAAATGCGTGCTTTCGGTATCGATGAATCCCTTCTTCGTTGGATTAGAAACTTTCTTTCGAACCGTTCAATACAAGTTGTATTGGACGGTTTCAAGTCTGAAACCCACAATATAAATGCTGGTGTGCCCCAGGGCTCCGTTTTGTCTCCGACCCTCTCCTCATTTTCATTAATGATCTCTTGTCTGTTACTTCTAATCCAATTAATTGTTTCGCTGACGATAGTACCCTTAGCTTTTCATATTCGTTTCCAGACTCACACCCTTCCTCTTCGGATGTGGAACTGCAACGGCAAAATATGATAAGCTCATTAAACTCTGACTTAAACAGCATTGTACAATGGGGAGTACCAAATAGCGTAGAGTTTAATGCTTCGAAAACTCAATGCTGTCTTGTATCGTCGAAGCGTGACATACCCCCCTTGCCATTATCCATGAGTGGCACTTGCATCAATGAGACCGAGCATCTCGAGATTCTCGGTATGTGCATCACTGACCACCTTTTGTGGAACCAGCACATATGCGATGTGGCCAAAAATGCCACAAAATGTTTAGGTTTCTAAAGGCGATGCAAGAAATTTGTTTCCCCTTCTGATCTGGCAACCATCTACAAAACCTACATACGTCCTAAGCTTGAGTACAATTCTCACGTCTGGCCTGGTGCTCCAGTGACGTACTTAAGTCTTCTGGACAGTATCCAAAAAAGAGCATTCAAAATGATTGGTGACAATACCATCGTTGAGTCATTTACATCTCTAGAACATCCTCGTAGTGTCTCATGTCTCACCCTGTTTTACCGATACTTCAACGGTATATGCTCTAGTGAAATAGCCAGTTGCATTCCTCCCCTTAAGACATTCAACCGTAATACCCGCGCCTCCAGGAATGCCCATCAGTTCACCCTTGAGCCCAATTTCGGACGTACTGTGAAGTACAGAGAATCATTCTTTAGCCGTACTACGCGAATGTGGAACTCTCTTCCACACTCTGTCTTCCCCAGTCGTTGTAATGTTCAAGAATTCAAAACCAATGTTCACCGGCATCTCCTTTTACATCCCCTATCCTTTCCCTAATGCTCGCACTGTGCTCTTGGCATATAAAGGGTAATGAAAAAAACCCTTGAGTGCGCGTTTATTATAAAACCATCCAGGTATAACAGTTATACCAAAATATAACACTTCCCCACTGACAGCTTAAAAAAAAAAAAGAAAAAAAAGACAAAATAAGAATAAAAACTAGAAATTCAAAATCTACTAAATTCTTTTATTGTTACTTTAATGGATTTCTTATTCGACTTAAATTCTGATAGTTAGGAACAACTTCTTCAATCCATTCGGCGTCGATTTCTGTAACTTGTCGAAGGAAATTCCGTTCGGTTAAGACGATTTCTGTGAAAATAATATAGGCGGGGCGATATTTTCCATGCAACACACTTGAAGGTGCATGCGCCAAAGCAGCTTGTTCCCACTTCTCTATGCTCGACACAAATATATTCTCTCCTGAGAGTATAGCCACCAAGCTGAGCATTTCTTCGAGACACCCAAATGACGGCGCTGTGAGCAGGAGTTTACTGAATTTCGGATCCAATGGGAATTGGGACATTTGTTTACCTAGTTGAGTTTGTTCTGTTTTGGCATCGGCCTTAATTACTCCAAGAAGAAACAGTTGCATGTAGGCTTTGTCAATTGCCTCCGGCGAGGGTTTGTCGATTCCAAGAGCTAGTAATTGAAGAACCTATGCACAAGATGTTTGTTAGTGTTCAGTTTTGAAAAAGGGCGAATTTAAAACTCATCGTAGCTAAAATATTGCTTCGTAGAATTTCTGGTTTGGCATTTTTTCGAAAGCCATCCTTTGTGTACGTCCAATAACATGTACCTTCGGCATCACGTCCAGCTCGACCACATCGTTGCCAGCATTGTGCTTGAGATATTCGAACAACTTTGAGAATCTCCAAGTTTGTGTCGGCATTGTAGATGCGGCGCTTGGCGAAACCACAATCGATGACAAATCGAATGCCAGGAATTGTAATTGACGTTTCGGCAATGTTTGTAGCGAGAATGACCTTTCTGGCATTCGGAGGCGAAGGAATGAAGCACTCGAGCTGCTTGTTCTGAG
The DNA here is from genome assembly GCA_943590905.1 of Sphaerophoria taeniata. NCBI lineage: Eukaryota > Metazoa > Arthropoda > Insecta > Diptera > Syrphidae > Sphaerophoria > Sphaerophoria taeniata. The sequence continues at coordinate 81,605,326 of OX016541.1, read as the reverse complement.
GTAGTTGTGAGTACAGCGGAAACACCCGAGTTGTTGGAGCGTTTAGTGTGTGAAATTATAGCAAATGATTACTGAAAAATATGAAGTTTACATTACTTTGGCGATCATTCGAATCTGTTGAGCCATCGCTTCGATTTCTTCCTGGCCGGTCAGGAACACCAGAACGTCGTGGCTATCATAAATAGGAATTCAATTAATGCTCGCATTTTCAAACACCACTCTCAAAACTACTACCAACTCACTTTGGCGGCGCACTTCGATGAATCTCAAACAGGGTCACCAGCACTGCATGTAAGTAGTCGTTCTGCTTCTCCTTCGTGTGCATCACCTTCACCGGATATGTCTTTCCCTCCAGATACATACCTTTTACGCCAAAGTACTTGGCAAAGTGATCGACGTCCATAGTGGTCGAGGTAACTATCACCTTTAGTGGCAACATACATCGCCTCGTCCAGCATAATCACTGAATAATTTTTCAGCAGTCTGTCGGACAGGGCTTCTCGCAGCAATGTACCATCGGTGACGAACTTAATGTACAATCTTCGAATCTCACCGTAAACCCAACAGAATCGCCCAGCTTCGAATTCAATTCTTGGGACACACGTTTAGCGACAGTTATCGCTGCGACTCGACGAGGCTGAGTTAAAGCTATCATAGCCTTGTTTCCAAATCCGGCACGCAATAGGAACTGTGGTATTTGGGTGGTCTTACCTGATCCCGTCTCACCCATGAGCACAATAGAGTCGGAATTCCAGATTTCCTGAACAATACGCGCCTGACATCCAAACACAGGAAGATTGCGCTGTTGTTTTTCAATCGAGATTTTAGAGCTTTCGTTATTTGATGAGCCACCTCCTCCACCGTTTGTTGATGTGGCTGTTGCTGGCTTATCATTGTTTATCTTTTGTTTTTTTTTTTATTTTAGCTTCACCATTGTTTCCTCGATTCTCTACGCTGCCACTTGCTTGTGATGAAGGTCTTCCATTGCCACCATTTACTTGAGGAATTTTTCTCTTCACGGCGAACATGTTGTGTGAATTGGGGGAGCTGGCATTGCCTCCATGTAATTTGAAAGGCGATTTGCCCATAAGTGTGTATTTTGAGTCCATTTTTCTGTTTATTATCTGGCACTTTTGTTCACATTTCAATTAATAAAAAAAGTCCTTTTAAGTTATTCTGAGAAGAATGTGTAATAAATAACCCGACACGAATAAAAAAAAAAAATCTGTTTTTTTATTGAAGGTTTTCTGGTTTGTATAATTTTTTAGGCTATGTTTTGAAAAATAAATTTTTGACATAAATAGGCGGTGGAAACGGTTGAACATCACTTCACTCTGTCTCACTTTTTCGGTTTATATAGAAAGAGATGCACAAGTGTAACAGTACCATCCCATGTCAAAATCAATAGGAGCCAAGAAAAGTGTTATAATTTGTATGGAATCCACTATCCAGTGTATTATAGAGATCAGTGATGGATACACTATAGATCAGTGGTTGCAAGCGCTACCCTACAAGAAGACCATTGAATAAGAAGTACAGGAAGCGGTGTAAGCTACACGTACAGTTTACGTGAGTGAAGCAACAAAAATTTCTGATGATGTAAAATAGGGGGAACTCATCTGTCAAAATACGGGGAACTCATCTGTGAAACTGGGCATGTGCTGTCATTTTGCTGAGCTGTAATTGGTCAAATGTTGTTTTGTATTTTCATCTGTCAAAAAAACAAAAACTCGAGTTCAGGGGCACATTTATTTTTGTTGGTGATCGTTAGGCGCTACACAATTTCTTGTGCTTTTTAACACTTGATCAGTTTGTTCATAGAATGCGCTCTCTAAAACGACCCGAAGAAGGACAATAAATATGACGAATTAAGGATAAAAAAAAGTGGACAAGTGCGAGATAAACTCGCTCGAGGAGGGTTCCGTACTTGATTATCCGACCCTACTTTCTCTCAGTTTTGAAGGATTTTTTATACAAGGATTAAGATTTGAAACCAAACATTTTCTTGGAAAATAATTTGAATAGTCTTTCTGCCTATTTCCTTCAATGACTTCGAAACTGTGTATCTTAAAAATCTGGTAGCAGCATTTTCGGATCACTTCTATCTAGAAAATGTGAACCAAATTTAATTGCAATCAGCTTAGCAGATTCTAAGAAATCGCTTGTGAAACAAATAAAAGGAAACCGAACTGATCTTATAGGTTTTCGTTTCCACCTGTGTAAGAACCCTAACAAGAAACAAAAATTTTGGCCATCGGCAAACAAAACGAAACACCACAGTAAGAAAGGAATAAGGAACTTTATTTTTTCTTCAGCAAATAAACAATTGATTTTATTGCAATATTCAACAATAAAAAAAAACTAATTATAACTCGAATAGGCTGTCTCTTCTTATATACCAAACAAGAGTTAAACTTAGAATAAAAATTAAGCCTCATTGTAATACGAATACAAAAAAAAAAAAAGCAATCCCCCGACAAGATTCGAACCAGGCACATCAAGAGCATCAGGCGAGTACTCTACTATCCAGCTAACACCACACATGTATTGTCTTGTGACAAAGGTCTTATATTTTGGATGAGGGCATAAGAATATTCAAAAAATTATAATGGTATTCAAACTGTACTAGTTGGGTACATTAGGGCCCGTGGTCGAATGGTTAGCGACGTCTGGCATTTGAGTGAAGTGATCCAGGTTCAAATCCGGTGGAACGGTACTAAAATTTTATTCACAACACTTAAAGTACAAAATCAATACAACAAAAGAAAATTCCATAAAAGAGTGTAAAGGGGGGGGGGTTATCTTTTCTCTTTAATAACTTCGAAACTATTTATCTTAAAAACATGAAAACAACATTTTTAGATTACTACTGAATACTAAAATATGTGTACCAAATTTCATTGCAATCGGCCTAACAGATTCGAAGAAATCGAAAGACGAATGAACAGAAAACGAAGTGATGTTATAAGGGTTTCGTTTACACTCTGTGTACGGAACCCTAATACATATTCGGATTTATGCTTATTTACATCATCACTGTAATGTTTTTTGTATTTTCTGTAACCTACACGTTTTAACTACATTTTGAAATTATTTTGGAAATGCCTGGCCAAGCCCTTTCGGATATGAGGAGGGGCTGAAATTGAGTGTTTTTCATAGTCCTTTTTTGTTGGGTTTTTTTTGAATAACTTCAAAACCATTTGCCTTGAAAATATATCGTTATTTACATTATAACTGCAATTTTTTGTTGTTGTTCTGTAATCTATACGTATGGAACTATTTTTTGATTTTTTTTTTGGAAATTCCAGGACCACCCTTTTTGGTGATGAGGAGGGGGTAAAGTTTAGTTATTTGCATTTTCGGCCTTTTTTGTTGTGTTTTCTTGAATAATTTCAAAACTATTTGTCTTAAAAATACAAAAAAAATATGTTTGTCATTGCAGGTAATTAATAAATAATTGTACTTAATTTGAAGTAAATAGGGTTACCACCTGTTCAAAAATTTAATTTATTGATACTTAATACAAGCATTTCTTTAAAAAAAAATATATATAAATAAATCTTAAACAATCTATACTTATACACTATCTTAAAATTAAATAAGACTAGGAAAAGAGGTGATAAAGGTCAGTGCGGAGGCGGGAAGGGTTGGTATGAAAATCGAAAACATCTTGGACATTATTTGCTGAACGTAACATGCGGGTGACAGGATTAAAGTGGGCGTAATTTGTTCGGTGAGATTGGAGATTAAAAAAAGGAACTGAACGTAGATTGCGAGGATTAGTATTCAGGGAAAGCAAATGGAGAAGAGAAGCACAGTCAATAGCTCCGTTTATTATTTTAAATACGAAAATTATGTCAGCGATTTCTCGACGTTTTTCAAGAGAGAGAAGGTTGATTATGTGAAGACGATTCTCATAAGGGGGTAAAATAAGAGGGTTATTCCAAGGAAGATGGCGTAGAGAAAACCGAAGAAATCGTTTTTGGACAGACTCAATTCCTTGAGAGTGTGTGACTTGGAATGGAGACCAAACAGGACTAGCATATTCAAGGAGGGGACGAACATAGGTAGTGAAAAGTGTTTTGGTGACGTATGGGTCAGAAAAATCTTTTGACCAACGTTTAATAAAACCAAGAGCTGAGTTGGCTCTCGAAATTATGTGGTCAAAATGAGAACGAAAGTTTAATTCCTTATCACATATCACACCAAGATCGCGAATAAAAGAAACCACTGGAATAGGTTGATTCGAAAAGTGATACAGACGACGAAAGGAAGGCAAGGTTTTAAAATTTAATGAAATTGGAAATTAGTATATTGAAAATTTTTGCATGTTACATAAATAACTGTGACTTCTTATCACTTTTCCGGTAATATTCATGTTATAGACCTATATCTCAATTTTTTTAAAGAATTTTAGGTCCTGTAGTTTCGGTGATTAGGGGGGGGGGCAATGGCCTGTTTTTGACATTTTTGCCTATTTTTCCATATTTTCTTATATAACTACAAAACTATTTCTCTTAAAAATATAAAAAAATATGATTGTATTTCTACTTAACACGTTGATATATTGGCCAACTTTTAACTCAATCGGTATAACGGTTTTGGAGGAAATAAATTGTAAAGTGGAGTCAAAAATTAAAAAGTTACTCCAAATATTGAGTCATATCTGTGTTATATGTAACATTACAGACTTCTTATTTGCTTTTTTGTAATCTACAGGTTGAGACCTATTCTCAGTATCTTTTTCATAATTTTAGGCAAAGTAGTTTTGGAGATCAGGGGGGAGAATGGTCATTTTTGTATTTTTTTATCTTTTCTCTTTAATAACTTCGAAACTATTTATCTAAAAAACATGAAAACAACATTTTTAGATTACTACTGAATACTAAAATATGTGTACCAAATTTTATTGCAATCGGCCTAACAGATTCGAAGAAATCGCTTGTGAAAAACGAATGAACAGAAAACGAAGTGATGTTATAAGGGTTTCGTTTACACTCTGTGTACGGAACCCTAAAAATGAAGAAAATGTAACGAAAAAAAAATAAAAAAAAATAAAACTCGTGCATGTACACCTTGAACGTTAAAACACCATGTAGTCCAAAAAAAGAATTGAAATTGAAAAATATTGATGCACAATCGATTTAATCTTGATTCAATCATATTTCGCTTGGCGCCCCTGAGATTACCATCAACTGCAGACCAGCCCTGTTGTAATGGGTTTGTGTTTGTGAAACTCACACTACTTAGAAAAATGCTTCACTTCTTTTTCATAAGACCCCTTCCTGTACTTCTTATTCAATGAAGCCATTGAAGCAAGCGGTGTACACGTACAGGGTACTTGAGTGAAGCAACAAAAATATCGGATGATGTAATATAGGGGGAACTCATCTGTCAAAATAGGGGGAACTCATCTGTCAAACTGGGCATGTGCTGTCATTTTGCTGAGCTGTAATTGGTCAAATGTTGTTTTGTATTTTCATCAGTCAAAAAAAACAAAAACTCGAGTTCAGAGGTGCGTTTTTGCGCTGACTATAATCAACTATAATCAACAATGGTTGATTATTTCTCGTTTTTGCACGCCAATAGTTACGATTCGTAATCACAATTGTCGTTTTTGCGGTCTGTGTTGATGTGTCAAATCGTAACTATCTCTAACTATTTCCAATCCATCTCAGGAGGTGAGTTGAAAGTGGTTGGTGTGTCAAAGTGTTTTTTTTTTTTGTAAAATGGCGTCTTTAATAATTGTCAATTTGGAATCTATGAAAAAACATTCTGGTTGTATATTTTTTACAACCGCGTAGCCGCGAATTTAATTACAATCAAAGGATTTCTGTTCGTTTTCAATTATTTAATTACAAAATAAAGAAAACAAGGTTACCCTTACAAATTTTAAATTGTCGGAAAAAAAATAACTTTATTTCGCCGGATATTTTGCAAAATCAATCAAATCATAAGGAAATTTCTCTCGTGCACTTTTCAGGTAAGTCTTTTAAAGTAAGAGCATAAACCACATAATTTACAATTGCTTGAAATTCCTTAGTTTGATGAGTTGGATCAAAATATAACAATTCAAGAACATTATCGATTTCCCCGTGAGGAACGTCCAAATTCAGAATTGGCAGAAGATGAAGACAAGAAACAAAACTTTAACGAAAATAAGACACAAAAAGACGAGATCGAAGACATGGACCAAACTATCCCCGAATTTAAGGCACATCGATGTGAATACTGCATGGACATAGTTAGTTTCGATGATCCTGATCAGTTAAATTATCATTGCAATGATCTCCACTGCACCGATTTTCCATATTTATGTCCCAAATCCAAATGTGACAAAAGTGAATGTGTGACCTGCGGCAAGATATTTCCTAGATCTAATCTCAAATCGTTCACCTATCACATGACTTGAAGTCAAGGAAATAATCAAACTAAAGAGACATAGTCTTACTGTACCTGGGAAGTCGTTTGAGTGCAGCAAATGCTCCGAATCGTTCTTGCTGCATACCCAACTCGTGATGCACTTGAAAAAACACGACGAAAATAGACCTTTCAAGTGTCCGACATGTCCAAAGAGGTTTAAACTCGAGAAATACCTCAAAGTTCATGTAGATACGGTGCATTTGAAGAAGAAAGACCATCAGTGCGTGACATGTGGATCGATGTTCAGGTCCAGGCCAGCGCTAGACGAGCACATTGCCTCAAGACATAAAGGTGACTTATATTCCTTACTATGAACTTTACTGAAATCACTTTTTAATTCAACAGACACTAAATACAAATGTTAAGTGTGTGACAAGAGATTCGCTTTCGATAGAATGCTGAAAAATCATATGCTGCGTCATAAGGAAGTAAAGCCGTTTGAGTGCACGCTGTGCAACAAAAGGTTCAGACAATCGTTCGTTTTAAAAGGTAATTGTTTTGGATATGGATATAGAATTTTTGTTCAACGTATTTTCCACTCTGCAGCTCACTTCAAGGGACATCAAAAGAGGCAAGCCAAGTTATTTTCGAAGCTAACTTTGGTGGCGGAGAGTGAGAAGTAAAATGCTTTTGTTGTTGCAACTGATAAACAATCAGGACACCAGGAAGTGCCTAGTTTGGATGCGGTTAAGGCGTTCAAGGAAAATTTTAATGTCTCAATGGAGACTATCGGCGTAATCGAGGTAACCGTCGGAGCGGAATTTTCTCTGATGTCTCCCGGGAGTTTTGGGATTTGTGACAACCTCAATTCATGCATTTCATGTATTTGCAGACATGTCTGTATGTAGTAGTAGTACATAAGTAGTTTAGTTTTGAATTTAATTCATTGCTTTTATGTATTCTGTCGGAAATAAAAACAATGTTTAACTAGTTTCAGAACATAAAGACTTTTTCGTTTATTTATATAAAAGCACGAACTAGATATTGTTCACCGAATCTGGAAGCAGCAATTAGAACAATGTCAGGAGCTGCCTTACTTGGAAATGCTTGAAGATTTCTTTATGAATCCTTCTTCGGTCAGGTTTGTGTTCGTTCCCAGCCGCTACCACTAAATCGTCGTCAGAATCAGATGACGAGTTATTTTACAACAAAAAATTGTTTGTTAAATCCTCCATTTGCCTTTCTTGCTGTGGGATGTTCAAAGATAAATAAATATTTTCTTATTTTAATTTTCTTCAACAACTTACCATATCAAGATCGTTCTTGAATTTTTGCAATAAATTTAAAGCAACGAAAATTGTTGTCTCTTTATCCATTTTAATAATATTATGATCAAAAGAAAAGAAAAATGTAACCTCAAAAAATTTGTTTTTGTTTTTCTTGTTTGACAGCTCAACCAAACCTAACTAAAAAGCGTTTTTGGATTATTTCAACTATTTCTAACTATTTCAACTATGACACATCAACCATTTTTTTTTGACACAAAAACTATAGTCAACTATCGTCGGCGCAAAAACGCACCTCAGGGGCGCATTTATTTTTGTTGGTGATCGTTAGGCGCTACACAATTTCTTGTGCTTTTTAACACTTGATCAGTTTGTTCATAAAATGCGCTCTCTAAAACGACCTGAAGAAGGACAATAAATATAACGAATTAAGGAGGAAAAATGAATAAAATGTAACGAAAAATAAGAAAAAAAATCATAAAACTCGTGCATGTACACCTTGAACGTTTAAACACCATGTAGTCCAAAAAAAGAATTTAAATTGAAAAAAAAAATTGATGCACAATCGATATAATCTTGATTCAATCATATTTCGCTTGGCGCACCTGAGATTAACCATTCAACTGCCGACCAGTCCTGTTGTAATGCGTTTGTATTTGTGAAACTCACAATACTTAGAAAAATGCTTCACTTCTTTTTCATAAGAGCCACTGATCTCTATAATACACTGGATAGTGGATTCCATACAAATTATAACACTTTTCTTGACTCCTATTGATTTTGACATGGTACTCTTACACTTGTGCATCTCTTTCTATATAAACCGAAAAAGTGAGACAGAGTGAAGTGATGTTCAACCACTGATCTCTATAATACACTGGATAGTGGATTCCATACAAATTATAACACTTTTCTTGACTCCTATTGATTTTGACATGGTGCTCTTACACTTGTGCATCTCTTTCTATATAAACCGAAAAAGTGAGACAGAGTGAAGTGATGTTCAACAAAAAAAGTGACTGATCTCTTTTGTCTATATCTCTGATCTATATTATCTCTATCTCTATTATAGATATCAGTGTTGGGGAAGTGTTATATTTTGGTATAACTGTTATACCTGGATGGTACCTTTACACTTATAACAGTCTTCTATGGGAGTCAAACTTTTTGCTCCTATCCACTATCCAGTTATAATAGAGATCAGTGTGTTCAACAAAAAAAGTGACTGATCTCCTTTGTCTATATCTCTGATCTCTATCTTTATTATAGATATCAATATCAGTGGTGGGGAGTGTTATATTTTGGTATAACTGTTATACCTTTATGGTACCTTTACAATTATAACAGTCTTCTATGGGAGTCAAACTTTTTGCTCCTATCCACTATCCAGTTATAATAGAGATCAGTGATAAGACCCCTTCCTGTACTTCCTATTCAATGAATGAAGCAGACATAGAATAGATGTACACAACACACCCAGAGCAGAGACAAAAGGAGATCGGAAACTGACTTACGTTTTACCCTCCGGATACCGCAAATTTTATTTTACCGTTACTCGTGTTTATGAATAAATGAGAAAAAAAGCAACAAAACTCAGGTGGTACGTCGAAGTTTACTGAGATAATATTGGTAAAAACACGCATACTCTTGCAGTAAACTTTGACCGCAGCCAGTGATCACTCTATAACAAGATTGGAAACCTACCTACGTTTCACCCTCCAAATACCGCAAAAGTTATTTTTTTTTTATTTTTTTCTTATTTCGTGTATGTGAATAAAATTGAAATACAGCAACAAAGTAATGAGGTGAGTTTGTGGGATTTGACAGTTCATTATTTTTGTAAACAAAAAAAACCTTGAATGAGAATATTTCTGTGTGATTAGATATTTTGATTTTCAATTTCAATTTTAAATTTTTCTCGATAGGAAATAATTATATGTGCATTAATTGCGAAAAACACTCACGTCACAGCTCGTCAAAACAAAAAGCCACAAATTTCTCAGGCAGAGAACAAGTCTGAAAAGTATTTTGTGTTGCGGAGCAATTGTTTTTGGATTCCTTCTTGGAGTTGATCAGGAGAGTCTAACAGGTAAGACACTCGGTCAATAAGATAAGGCCAACTCTCTTCTTTTTCGTCAACAGATTCTCATCTCAATTGCATCAAATCAATGCTTCTTCTAATGACTTGTACTACCAAAGTTCACCCCACCCTTAACGCACAATATTTCCGGCACTGCCAAGGCTTGTACACAGACCATCATAGCCCCTCAGTGGTTCAACGAAACCAAATCGTTATGTCGTTTTCCATTGGGCATCCAGAAGCACTCGGAAGAGTCCAGAAGTCTTCTGAAACCGATCCATTGGACTGACTTTGACAGACGGAATGCTTCTGAGAAGAGCAGAACTCTTCTGTTTTGAAAACAGAATCGTCCGAAAAATGAAACATCCATCATAACCCGTTCCATCGAGAAGAAGAAACGTCAAAGAAAGACCAATGGAAAACGATATTACTTTGTTGGATTTCGAATGCGATTGTCTTACTTGGCAGTGCTTGCTATGCCCGGGTTAAGCAAGTCGAAATGGAACAGCAGCACAACAAAGCATCAATTTCAACAAAAATTGAAACAAACACAATTATTTATATTTTAAACAATAAAAACAATATAAAATATGAAAAATTAACGTTGTTCTTAGTTTGCTGCTCGAGCTGCTTCTTCTTCGACTTCTTCTTCTTCTGCTGATGCAGTCATCGGTTGCTTTCGATTTCTTGGAGTTACTGAATTAACCTTCCTCGGGAACATAAACAAATGGATTAATCTTTAGTTGTTCACTACTTGGGGGACTCTTGAGAAGAACTCTTGTTATTGACGTCCTTCAAGAGGGAAACCAGGTTTTCTTCAAGCTGTTTTGCATCCATATTGAGCTGGAGGGATGAAAAAGTGTTAAGAGCAGAAAGTCGTGAAAATAAGCAACTATTTACCGATCCAATGCAAGTTTTGATGATTCCAAAATCTTGTTGGTGTTCGTCTTTAGTAGCAGCATAACTGACACCATCCGAAACTGTTTTAATCATTTCGGCGAGATTTGTTCTAAGTGTCTCACTTCGTGGATTTGGGAACTTTCTCTTGAGTAAACCACAGAGACTCACCAGCTCGGGGAGGATGTTAGGATGGGCAATAATGAAGTCAGTCTGTAGGCAATAGATCTTCGTTTGTTATGTCTTTGATGAGCTCAACACCACCAACGGGGGTTGCTCCAGCTTGACGGGTTTCGGCGATAAAGCTCTGGAGAACACAAAAATTTAATTAAGAACGAACAATATTGTAACTTCTTACGTTTTCTTTTGTGAAATCCAGAATCTTCCTCTCATAGCCATGATCGAACTTATGCGGAATCATAGCCATTCGATTGAAGTTGTCCACAAACCGATTAGCCTTTTCCACTTTCATATTCAATTCGATTTCGACGTTAAGTGGAGCATTTGGCTCATTGTACATTGACGGATCATGAGTTTCACGATGACTTTGGATCGCCTCAGCGACAGTGTACTCGGCCCAGCGATAGTACTTCCCAACATACCAATTGTCTTTGGGAATTGCCTTCCATGAGTCGTCAATGTGCTTGCTGACTTTGATTATATTGAGTCTGGAATTTCAATTGAATAATAATAAAGTTCCAAATGGATTCGAAGCATTTGTTACCCCTCGTTCCTTTGGATGTGAGGAATGAAACCAACTTTTTTCATTTCAACTTTGACTTTCTTCTTGTGAGCCTTCTCACGGGTACCTTTTCTGGCTGCATCGCATTAATTATCGAACTAATGAAACAACTGTCATCATTTTATTTAGTGTATTTTAATACTTTTTATGAATTATTTAACTATTTTGAAGAGCAAGAAATGAATTGAAGAAGAAAAAATAAAGTGACAGCGAAATTGTTTTTTTTTTTTTTTTTGTAAGAATCTCACCACGGTTGTTGGATTTTGGGTGTGTTAACAAATTTTATTTTATAAGGGTGGAGATGTATTTGTAGTTAAAGAAATTGTTTTAGTGCAGACATACATTTATATAAGAATAAGTAAATTTTGAAAATTTAAATGTACATACCTTTTGAATCCAGTAATAAATTAACATGTTGCTACGCACACGATACTCAAGAACTACCAATAAGTTAAAAATGTTAACATTCCTGAAAATGCTTACGGCTAGCTCTAAGAACGTGGGTCAACTTAAAGCCACGGCTCAGCGATAGAAATATTTAATACAAAGGAATTTCTTTAATTCTTTAGAAAGATGACTGTAAGGTAAACTTTTCTAACCCCAATCACATATTTTATCACAAAATAAAGATATTTACGTTTTTTGCAGAGTAAATTCATTTTTTCATTGATCCATTGGTTCAAAGTTTACCCTCGATTTAATGACAAGTCCTAGGTTAGGTTAGGTTTAGGGGCTGACAGTTGATGTCATTACCGTCACACTTAGATCAATACAGATCCATTGTGATACCCGCGAGTATTGCTACTCAAGCTAATAAGAAAAACCTATGTGTTCAGTTAGTCAAGCCATTTAGAGGCTTTGACGAAGTTCAGGATGCTAGTACCTGGCGTACTAGAGAGTTCCTCTAAATCCTCAAAGAAAAAGTTGCCAAGCATTTTCTTCCTTTGATGGGAAAGTGCGGGACAGTGACACAGAAAGTGCGAAGTATCTTCATGCACCTCCTCGTCTCCGCATCCTCTGCATAGATCATCTGAACTGATTCGCATCTTCTTCATATGATAACCTAACAGATTATGTCCAGTGATTATGCTTACAAGAGATCGAAGTGATCCCTTGTGTAGCTGCATAATTTTTTCTGTTCTTTGTTTGTTAAAACAGGGCCAGATCTTTCTTGTTGTGCCGCAGGTGTCAAGAAGGTTCCACCTTTCATCGGCCTTGATAGTTATTCTTTTTGAGATTTCCTGTTTTAAATAACAGGTAGGGGTGCTAACTAGCTGAGCTTGGCTTACGTCAAGCATTGACCCTAATCTTGCTAATTCATCGGCTTTCTCATTGCCTAGTATATCGCTGTGGCCCGGGACCCAGCAGAGTCTAATGTTGTGCTGTGCGCCAAGAACCTTAAGCTCTTCGCGGCAGCATGAAACAAGCTTTGATTTTACCTCATTTGCAGTAATCGCTTTTATTGCCGCTTGGCTATCAATGTAAAAGGTGATATCAGCTCGTGGTATCGCCATCATTGATACCTTTTTAGCAGCTGTTGTCACTGCCAGGACCTCCGCTTGGAAGACGCTACTGTAGTCTGGAAGCCTAAGCGAGGCGGCTAACTTGAGAGATTCGGAATAGAAGCCTGCTCCTACACCAGTGTCCATTTTAGAGCCATCAGTATAGATAGCTATTGACGACTCACTGGAGTACGGTATATTATCTATCCATTCCTCTCTGCTTGGGAAGGCAGTCTGGAATGGTTTGTGAAAAACAAGCTCTGGTGTTTTATAGTCCGTTGTAGTACTATGACCCATAACCTTATCGAGGATCTGGGCATGTCCTATGGAACTATTTTTCCAGATTTTAGTTTGACTAAGTCTCAGGGCACTTTTGGCCGCAGATTCTTGAACAAAGAGGTCTAGGGGGATAAGATCGAGTATAACTTCCAATCCCGCAGTTGGAGTGGATCTCATTGCCCCCGTAATGCCAGTGCACGCCAGTCTTTGAACTTTTGTCAAAGTTTTCAGGTTCGTGCTCTTTTCTAAAGCTTTCCACCATACCAAATTACCGTAGGTTAGTATTGGTCTAATTATTGCCGAATACATCCATCTGATAATTTTTGGGTTTGGTCCCCAGGTTTTCCCGAAAATTCTATTGCAGGAGTAAAAGGCTGTCGATGCCTTTTTGAATCTATCTTTGGTGTTCAAGCCCCAGTTTAGTTTTTTATCCAAAATCACACCGAGATATTTTGCGTGATCGGAGATCTTAAGAGGGCAGCCTTCAATTGAAGGCATTTTAAAATCAGGTATTTTACGTTTGTTAGTAAATAGCACTAGTTCTGTTTTAGCTGGATTGACCGTCAGCCCACAGTTCTTAGTCCATTTGCTTACCAACGAGAGGGCGTATTCCGTTTGTTCACTGATAGTGGGTAGGAACCTGCCAGTCGCTAGTAATGCAAGATCATCAGCGTTGGCTACTATCCTTACTCCACTTGATTTCAATTTAGAGAGTATGCCGTTCATGACGAGAACCCAGAGTAGCGGTGAGAGAACTCCACCCTGAGGGGTGCCCCTGGATGTGGTTACTCTCACCCTTTCCTCCGCTAGTTCAGAGTTAATCTGTCTCTTTCTGAGCATACACATTATCCACTGCGTTATTGCCTTTTCGACTTTGTGGTCGTCCAAGGCTTGCTTCACTGTTTCGTTCTTCACGTTATTGAAGGCTCCCTCAATATCCAAGAACGTTGCAAGGGTGTATTCCTTGTCATTCAGTGATTTTTCTATGACGCTGACAACACTGTGCAATGCCGTTTCAACGCTTTTTCCTTTAATGTACGCATGTTGAAATTCCGATATACAGTCCGGTTTCAGGGTGCTTCGGATGTGTATATCAATTAGCCTTTCAAACGTTTTCAAAATAAACGATGTTAGACTAATGGGTTTAAAGTCTTTGGCCTCCGTATGGCTAGGTTTACCAGCCTTAGGGATGAAAACTACCTTTACCTCACGCCACGATAAGGGAACATACCCACATTTAAGGCTATTATTGAAAATGCCAGCTAGGTGGGATGATAAGGTTTATGCTCTTCTGAAGCATCATAGGGAAGATTCCAAGAAGATGACAAGTCCTTAAAAACGAAGAGAATGGTTCAAGAACCCATAAATCTTAGTGCAATTTTTTCCGAATAGATCTTAACATTGAATTTGATCAAAATGCTATACAAAAGTGCGAAGGATTTTTGTTCACTTTAAGTACCTTCTGTTTAAAAAAATATGATAAAAGTCTGTCAATTTATTAATTTGCTTAGGTTTTCTTTGCCTAGTTTTTTTTTAAAGTTGTATATACATCTCGCGTTGAGGTCGAATAACATATTTACATTTATAAATCTTTCGCACAATTTCGTTGCACTAGGCTTAAGTATAAATTGAAACCCGTTTTGTTTGGAATTGTAACTGATAAGCCCAGGTCTTAGCGTGATATTCACCGAGGATACTTATAGCGCTATTAAAGTTAAGAGCGTATTACTAATAAATTATTGGGCCTTAGTCACCAAGCACTATTAGGTTCTTGGTTTTGCTTAATCGAAAATGGGAAATTTAAGTGAACAAAATGAATTTATATGGAATTACTATGACAACGACAAAGACAGAAAAAAAAACTAATATCTAAAGAATATTTGTTGCAGTTGGTGCGGGTGCGGTGCGGGTGCATAACTTCACAGGTCATAACTTCACATGGGTCATAATTTCACCTCTAGTGGGTTATAATTTCACTTTTTTCGGGTGAAATTGTTTCCCACCTTAGGTGAGCAATAATTTCACCTTAAATTTGGGTGAAATTATTTCCCACCTATTTAGTCATTCCAAGGCGCAGGGAATCTGGTCTCGGAAATGGGGTTCGGGACTAATGACCCACTATGGTGGGTCATAAGTGCGGAATTTTATTTTGGGATTACTAACCCAGTATGATGGGTCATAAGTCCTGACATTAAATTCGGGGTTTCTGACCTTCGCGTTAAGTTTTAAACATTTTCTAAAACAGTAAATTAAGTGGACAGTTTTTACATATTTTCAATGTTTTTTCAGTGCATAACGCTTGAAATATACCGCATGCTCTAAGTCTATGTGACGTAAAAAAAACTTTCCAATGCAAACGTTCTTCTGAACTTTGGTGTTCGGTAAGGTGAAAGTAAGGCAAGCGAACTGTACCTGAACCCAATTTCATCTTATTGCACCTTTTTATCATATAAACTAACTGAGCTGTTTCAATGACATTAACAGCTCCATCGGAAAGAAATGTTTGTATTGATGGGATGTACATGTACTGTGTCCTTGCATCATGTGAATGCAGACGTAAGTACTATTTTTTCAATGCTATCAGTCGGCAATTCCTATCAAGAAATCGTGTTCATCATTGAGTTTTTCAATACTAAACCTTAACTCTACAATCAGTCTTAAAAGTCTTAGAAATTTTTATTACGAACTTGGAGCTTGAACTAACAAATGTAGCAGGTACAATTGCTAGCAAGCGAAGCGAGCGAAAAAATTTTGCCCAAAAGAGAATCAATTTGGGGTGTGAAAATAAAAAAAATTCGCGCGAATTTTTTTATTTTCACACCCCAAATTGATTCTCTTTTGGGCAAAATTTTTTCCGCTCGCTTCACTCCCAATCAAACCAAATCGAATTTAATGTTATAGAACGTGATCATGCTCGAAATGAATCATTGCACTGCAGCACCTGCTTGCCAGACACTAGCATGCTTTACAAGATGTGTGGTGGTTGCTTTTCCAAATTAAAGAAAACGGCAACAGCTTTGAAAAATGAATTGCTCTCTCCATTTTGTCGATAAAAAGTAAATAAAAATGGTTATTAATTAGACTTTTTTTTAGTTGTAGTTATGTTCTTACACGAAATTAGGTTTTTTTGTTTTATTTTTACGATCAACATTTTTGTTTTCACATAATATTGACGAGTACAAATAGGTTTAGTGATTCTCATAAAACACATTTTTTTTCCTTTGGGACTTTTGTCCGATAGAAGATAAACAAAATTTGGGACTACTGACCCACCATAGTGGGTTATTTTCAGAGTCTTGAAAACTTAATTTCCCAATGATTCCCAATTTCAAAATGTTAAGAAACTTAGTCGTTCGGAAATTCAGTTTTCAAGACTTTGAAAATAATAAAAAATCGCGCCAGAGTAATTCAGGTTTTGGTAGACAAATTATGTGTAAGTAAAATGATAATTTCTTGCAACTGTAGGAAAAAGTGAAATTATGTCCCAATTTGAATGGGACATAACTTCACACAGAAGTGAAATTCTGGCCCATAAAAAAGTGAAGCTAATTCCCACCTTAGATGGGACACAACTTCACCCGAAGAAAGTGAAATTATAACTCACTAGAGGTGAAATTATGACCCATGTGAAGTTATGACCCGTGAAGTTATGCACCCGCGGTGCGATGGGATAGGTTATGAGGTATGTGACATTCTTCGGACGATTCTGTTGTCAAAACACGAGTTCTGCTCGTCTCAGAGGCATTCCGTCGGTCAAAGTCAGTCCAATACAAGGGTTTCAGAAGAGTTCGGCCACTACAGACTCTTCCGAGTCTTCCCGGACTACCAATGGAAAACGACATTAAGCGGCGAACAACAACTCCTTGCCCTAAAATGTTCCTTGCGCACGTAAAAATTCTTCATATTCGAATGTGGCAGCCTCCGAGCAGAAATGATTTTACTGAAAGCAAACAAAATGTGAAGGAGAATTTAGGAATTATGAATTCAGTAATTCAGTAATTATCAACGAATAAAATAATTAAAACTTACCAAAAATAGTTTTCCGATTTTAGTTTTCTCTTCTGGTTTTGTTTTCGTTCTGGAATTTTTGACGTTTCAAACATAAATTGAAAAGCTTCAAGCTGTCAGATGGAAGTTTGAATGAAGTTGAATTCAACTAAAGCTTTTAGTCGTTCAGGCGACCATAACTTTTGTGGAGAAGGACTGTTCGGGCGAAGCGGGGAGTAGGTAGGAGATTTTGGGAAAAGAGGAAATTTTCTCTTGGAATACGATTTTCTCTCGAAAGGGGGGTTTCATGCGGGGGATGCCTTGCCCACCAACCTTAGGTTTTTGGCTAAACGGATTTTCGCTATATACTCCTCCAACAAAGGAAACGCTCTCGTCATTGTTCGAGCGAGCGTTTAAGGTCCAATGAATCAGGGACATAGGCTTGAAATTTAGTTGGTACCATAGAAGAAGGTTAGGCGGTCGCCTTAGAAAAAGTCGGCGGTAGTGTTAAAAGTGTTCAAAGTTCAAAGCAATAGGGCAGTACATTTTGTTTGAAAGGAAAACGACCGTAAAGTGAACAAGAGAATATTGGGAAAATTGAGGTTTCGGTATCTACGGGAAGACGATTAACGGTCGAAGACATCACTGGACCGAAAGCATCGCAAATTTAAAAAGAAGGCAGAAAAACCAGCTAGAAATAACAAGTAAATTGCATGATTGTACTTACCCTCCATGGGGTAAGCCTTGACGTGGCGGAGCGGCTTACGGTAACTACTACTGTGATGCTTAGAGCTATGCGATCGCGAAACTTGTTTTCGCAGCAGGGCCTCCCATGGTCGACAGGTCGAAGCGGAGTAGGCTGTTACTACTAATTAGCCCACAACGAAGGAGTGTTCCCACCAAGGCACTTCCCACGAGGGACGGCAGCGGATGAATTTCTTTTTTGGAATGAACGGTGGCGTCCTCAGTTCCAGTTAGGTCGAACTACTTGGTGAACACCTTTACGGGCTACTTCGACATATTTGAAGCTCAGGTCGTAAAAGGAGCGGTTTTCCGGCTTTTGTACTTGGAGTCACATCAAGTACCTGGTACTCCAGGTTGGGGGTTGTACGTCGGGGTGACTTCCCGACTATGTAGAAAAAAAGTTAGTTGCGAAGCCACAACAGGCCTCGGAAACGGACGGATACACTGATGACGACCCAAGCAAACGTATAAAGGACAACGAATTTCGGATATGCACGTGGAATGTTAGGTCCCTTAATGGACTGCGTGCTGCCGAACAACTAGCGGAGACCCTCAACTGCTACAAAGCAGATATTACCGCTATCCAGGAAATGCGATTGGATGGACCGGGCGAAATGAAGATGGAAAACTGCGACATCTACTATGGGGATTGCTACCGGGACCAGCGACTCTTTGGATGCGGATTCGTCGTGGGAAGCAGACTCAGGCAAAAAGTCTTGAGCTTCAAATGCGTAAGCGAACGCATCACGACGATCCGAATCAAGGCTAATCTCGGCAACATTAGCTTAATATGCGCGCATGCCCCCACAGAAGAGAAAAAGGACGACACCAAAGACGAATTCTACGAGCTCCTCGACAAAACATATGAGCAATGTCCTAGCTATGACATGAAAATTGTCCTCGGCGATTTTAACGCAAAGCTGGGAAAAGAAGGCATCTTTGGAAGAACAGTCGGAAAGCACAGCCTGCACGACACCACTTCCGACAACGGATTCAGGCTGATCGATTTTGCTGCGGGGCGAAACGTTGTGGTAGCAAGCACCTGGTTCCCACATCTCAACATCCATAAAGGTACATGGAGATCTCCTGATCAATCAACCGTCAACCAGATTGATCACATTGCGATCGACGGGAGGCACTTTTCCAGCATTCAAGATGTTCGAACTTTCCGAGGAGCCAACATCGACTCGGACCACTACCTCGTCGTAGCCAAGGCAGTACTACGAATATCTCGACAACGGCCAAAACAAAGAAATGCTGCAAGAAAATTCGACGTCGGACGGCTACAATCGCAAGAGATCGCCAGATCCTTCTCTGATCGAGTGACAAGTAACCTCTTAAGGAGTCCTATGCCGCCAACATCAAGTATCGAAGACCAGTGGCAACATTGCCAGAATGCAGTTAGAGATGCCGCCTCTAATGTGCTGGGTTTCACACAGCCACCAAAACGAAACCCCTGGTTTGACGAAGAATGCAGGCAGGCCCATGCAGCCAAGCAGGAGGCATACAAAGCGGCGCTGCAAAGAAAGACAAGAGCTGCTCGTCAGCTCTACGAGCAAAAGAGGAGAGAAGAACGCCGGCTTCTCAGGAGAAAAAAGAGAGAGCATGAGAAGCGTCAGATCGAAGATGTTGAGAGAGCTAACAGCAGGAATGAAGTTCGGAGGTTTTATCGGAAGGTAAAACAGCTGGCTCAAGGTCATCGAGCAAGAACCGAAGCCTGCAGAGATCATCAAGGGAACATCATAGTAGAGCCGCAGTCAGTGCTGGGGATTTGGAAAGACCACTTCTGTAGACTGTATAACGGCGACGACGAACAAAATCCCGCCGTCAGACAGGAGCCTTTTATCATACGCGATGACAGCCAACAATTCCGTGAACCCGACCTAGAAGAAGTGAAAACAGCAATATCACGGCTGAAATCCAACAAAGCCGCTGGAGCAGATGGTCTAGCTGCCGAGCTGTTCAAAGCCGCAGGCGACGAGCTAGATAGGAGCATGCACCAAATCATCTGTAAGATATGGTCGGAGGAATGCATGCCCGATGAATGGAACCTCAGCATTGTTTGCCCGATCCTGAAAAAGGGAGATCCTCTAAACTGCGCCAACTACA
This sequence comes from Sphaerophoria taeniata, assembly GCA_943590905.1. NCBI lineage: Eukaryota > Metazoa > Arthropoda > Insecta > Diptera > Syrphidae > Sphaerophoria > Sphaerophoria taeniata. Next base: position 81,585,337 of record OX016541.1, on the reverse strand, counting down.
GAGGAATCAGCCTGCTTAACATCGCCTACAAGATCCTCTCTGCCGTATTATGTGAACGTCTGAAGCCTTTCGTCAACAATCTGATTGGTCCTTATCAATGTGGCTTCAGGCCAGGAAAGTCTACCATCGACCAAATTTTCACGTTGCGGCAGATCCTGGAAAAAACCTATGAAATGCAAATCGATACCCACCACCTCTTCATTGATTTTAAGGCCGCGTATGACAGCATCTACAGAGACGAACTGTATAAAGCTATGTCTAGCTTTGGCATCCCTGCCAAGCTCGTTCGCTTGTGCAAAATGACGATGGAGAACTCACGCTGCTCTATCAAGGTTGGCAATGAGCTTACGGAATCATTCGACGTCAAAAAAGGATTCAGACAAGGCGATGCACTGTCGTGCGATTTCTTTAACATCGTTCTTGAGAAGATAGTCCAAAACTCCACCGTCAACACCAGAGGCACTATCTTCTATAAATCTGTTCAACTTCTCGCGTACGCCGACGATATTGATATAATGGGAAGAACACAGCGTGATGTCAATGGCGCCTTTGTGAGGATTGAGACAGAAGCGGCTAAAATGGGTTTAGCGGTAAATGAGGGGAAAACGAAGTACATGCTGTCTTCGAGTAAGGACACCCAACATCGACGGCTCGGACAGAACGTCACAATAGACGCATACAACTTCGAGGTAGTTAAGGAGTTTGTCTACCTAGGCTCCGCTATCAACACGGACAATAACACCAGCGCTGAGATAAGACGAAGAATTACTCTTGCTAATCGCTGTTTCTTTGGGCTAAGAAAGCAACTGAGTGGAAAAGCCCTCTCTCGAGCAACTAAGGTTAAACTGTACAACACCCTCATCATCCCTGTCCTGCTGTATGGTGCAGAAGCATGGACCCTAACAAAATCGGATGAATGTGCCTTAGGCTGTTTCGAGAGGAAAATTCTTCGGGTCATCTTTGGCCCCGTGTGCATTGATGGGGAATGGAGAAGGAGATACAACAGCGAACTTTACGGGTTGTACAACGACGTGAACTTAGCCAGAAGGGTCAAGGTCCAGAGACTCAGATGGCTCGGTCATTTAGAGCGCATGGACACCAATGCTCCGGCCCGGAAAGTCTCCGACACTATTCCCGAGGGACGCAGAAGGAGAGGAAGACCGCGACTCAGGTGGCGCACACAAGTGGAAGAGGACCTCAATCAACTTGGAGTGCAAAACTGGAGACAGCTAGCTAGGGACCGAGCTGACTGGCGGAGACTGTTGATTGAGGCCCAAGTCCACAACGGACTGTAGCGCCACCTTAAGTAAGTAAGTACTGAAAAATATATTCTAAGGCATTAATTCGAGCCGCCATTGTGCATTATCTTATGCCCGAACCTCATCTCCAATATATTTAAAGTCAAAAGCTTTTAACGTTAAGCTTATCCAAGCGAAAGTCCGAACCATTTTGTGGGGAGGTGAAAATACTCATTCCGTTGGCAATTTAAAATTTGAAATTGAAGCACCGTCGACAGAAAGAAAAGAAGAACACGAATTGAAATTTTATGCACGCATTGGACATCCTTTCGTCAACATTTATTTATTATTCTCTTATTTATATATTTATTATTTATTCATCTTGTGTTTATTATTGTTTTATTTGTTAATTTATTAGTATTAGTGTCTCATAATTTCAATTTCATTTCATTTATAATTAACCTTTTTTTTAACGTAAATTTTGGGTGGGTTAACAAAAGCGTCGCTAACCAGTGGTTTAGCTAAGAACACGGTCACTGAACGGGTGAATTCATTCGAAGGGATCAAATCTGACCCGGGGAGCGCTCTTTAGGGGTAGGATCTGTTCCGTTTTTGTTTGTTGTCAAGTAACTAGTAATCGCCCTAGACTGTATGCAAGGTCAGTACCGACGACCACTAGTTAGGCTCTCTTTAACTTTTAACCTGTTTTTTTTTCTTGTTTCTTTTGATTTAGCTGTTTATATGTATTTTGTTAGTTTTAGTTTTCTTGCAAACATAAATCAAAATTTGTAATGCAAACACATGATTAAAATTCGAGCATGATTTATATCTATACAACTTCCGTGTTTCTTTGGAAGGCATGAAGTTTAGGATGCATGCTTGAGGAATGAATTTCAGGGGGTGTGGAGGAGCAGTAGAAAGGTAAGCGCGATGTGATGACGTCATAGGGACGTTCGTCAATGGGGGACTTAGCCTAACATCGACCAGCTTAGTCCCAAGGAGTGGTGTGGGTAGTCGGTCTGCAACAACACCAGCGGACCCAACGGTGACACAAGTTGCGCAACAGTCGACACATGACAGAAGAGCGTAGTAGGGAGTTTAGTGGCATTTGTTGTTGTTTTTTTGTTTTGGTAGCGAGGCGAGGTCCGGCGGAGGGGTACAACCCCGCCCTAAGATCAACGAGCGAAGCCGGAGATGCCACGACCCAATCCGTCGGATATTCTTCTCCCATTCCCATTTCCGTTTCCTTGTCCCAATTCCCAATATCCTCACTCATAAATCCTTATCCCTAACCTATTGCCCCGTTACAGCTGTTGTCGTTTTCTTTAATTTGGAAAAGCAACCACCACACATTTTGTAATGCATACTAGTGTTTGGCAAGCAGGTGCTGCAGTGCAATGATTCATTTCGAGCATGATGACAATTTGTCACATTCAAATTCGATTTGTGTTGATTGGGTTCCAACAAAAACGCTTCAAATACATATGCTGCGTAATTCTGCGAAGCTTAAAAGCAAAAATGCTTTCATTCAACGTGATTTGTCAAAACAATCGCAACTCAAACGCAGAATACTTCTAAGCTACAGGAAAGCGATTAAATCAAAACAACCAACAGTAATAGTACAACTGAAAAACAATAACTTGATTGTCTCTGATAAATCATTTTATTTAAATAATAATAATTCACTGAAATATGAAAATGAAGACGGTGAAAATAAGCTCAGAGAATTGTTTGGGTAATTAGAATTCCGAGCTGTCAAATCATTGGTGATGTCAAACGGATGGAATTACGAGAGGTATAGACCAGCTGGCGCTGCTCCACCAGGGATGCCACTTTTAAGAAATTCTGTGAATTCTAGTACGATGTTACAAAATTGAAATTGTGATGTCGTCAGCTCATTAACTTTTAATAATTGTAGTATTTTGTCTTATAATTAGACCAGGGTAGATAATTTTTGAAAACGAAAAAAATCGCAGTAGAATAAAACAAATTAGAAATGGTGGGGGATGCGATAAAAATGAAAGAAAAAATAAATTACGGGCCATCCGAGTTCGGGAAGTGGGCGGGGGGCGGGTTTTAAGGCGAAAAAATGGTTTATCTTGATTTCCGGCAAAACTAGAGGTCCTATGGAAAAATATTAAATGGCAAAGTTGTAGGTAACAAAAAGATCTATAACTTTTGTTCAGACAAATTTTTCATATAACCTCAAAATACATATGAAAAATTCAAAAAACCAAGTTTTTGGTTTTTTATTTTTATCTTTTTCAAAAAAAAAGATTTTTCTACGAAATTTGGTGAAAACTTCCCTTATTATATCCCAGATACACTGTAATTTATTTGGTTAAAAATATTTATTTTTTCCTCTTATATTGAAATTATATCAAAAAAATACCCTAATTTTGAATCGAAAATTCACGTGTCAAAATTTTGCCTTTTCTTAAAAAGTCAGCATGCTATTTATTTGTTCAAACGTCTACTTTCTGATGGTGTAAAAAAAATATACATTACCATAGTAAATATTCTCAGAAAATGCAAAAAATTGAAAAAACTCGAATTCGATTTTTTTTTCCAACAATCGATGTAACCGTAGTGTTCTATCCATTATCATATATCTCTGTTAGTGATGGGTCAAACCGAGTTGGCGAACCGAGTTGGCAAACCGAATAGGTAAACCGAGTTGACCCGTTCAACTCGAGTTGGCAAACCGAGCTACCTAACTCGATTTGAAGAAAATTAACAGAGCTAAGTCGAGTTAGCGAACTGAGTTGACCAATCACTAACAGAGATATATCGACCCCTTGCCGCAGTGTTCTTTCCATTATCATATATTCCGGAAGTTTTGCTTCAAACTATTTGCTGCAGCTGTGAAAGTGGATGTAACAGTTTAAAATGTGGCTGTCGAAAACATGGTTTAAAATGTAAAAAATCTATGCACGAATTGTCATGGTTCCGAAAATTGCTCAAATATCGAAGAAAAAACTTACGAGGAAGTAAATGAGGAAATTTTGGATGAAGAACCAATGCAGTCCGAAAATATCATTGGAGACGAGGAAGGTGGTGGTCCTGAAGATTTCGAAGATTAACTGCAGTTGGAAAGGTCTGTCACATCTTACGATGAAGAAATGCAATCAGAATCAGCTTTTTAACTTATATGTATATATGTACCTAGAGGAAAGGAAAGGATTTAAGCAAGAACACTAGATTTTAGTTTTAATAAAGTTTTTGTTCAATTATAAAGATTTTAAATAATGTTTTGATTGTAATTAATTAATGTTAAATATAAAAAATAAAGAAAAATAGGTAATTTAAATTGGATCTTCGATTTGACTTTCACTAGACTTTTACTTTTCTTAGCTTGACTTTTCTTGTCGTACACTTTACTTTTCATAACGTAATTCTTTGACGGAATAAAAATTAGTTACTTTACATTTTTTTAGTCTAAGTCTAACCTTAAGTCTTTTCATAAAAATGCAATGATTTTGAATTGAATTCAAAAAGTGTAAGTGCCCATATGTTTGGCTTTAACTAAGATTGTTTTTTGTGTTTGTTAAATGTAGTCATCCTACTTATATGCATATACTGTATAGAAAAAAAATCATGATTAAAAAAAAAATCTAATTCGAGTTTTTTTTCAATTTTTTGCGTTTTCTGAGAATATTTACTATGGTAATGTATATTTTTTTTACACCATCAGAAAGTAGACGTTTGAACAAATAAATAGCATGCTGACTTTTTAAGAAAAAGTGAAATTTTGACACGTGAATTTTCGATTCAAAATTAGGGTATTTTTTTGATATTATTTCAATATAAGAGGAAAAAATAAATATTTTTAACCAAATAAATTACAGTGTATCTGGGATATAATAAGGGAAGTTTTCACCAAATTTCGTAGAAAAATCTTTTTTTTTGAAAAAGATAAAAATAAAAAACCAAAAACTTGGTTTTTTGAATTTTTCATATATATTTTGAGGTTATATGAAAAATTTGTCTGAACAAAAGTTATAGATCTTTTTGTTACCTACAACTTTGCCATTTAATATTTTTCCATAGGACCTCTAGTTTTGCCGGAAATCAAGATAAACCATTTTTTCGCCTTAAAACCCGCCCCCCGCCCACTTCCCGAACTCGGATGGCCCGTAATTTATTTTTCCTTTCATTTTTATCGCATCCCCCACCATTTCTAATTTGTTTTATTCTACTGCGATTTTTTTCGTTTTTTTTCCATTTTTGAAGCTATCGGCACTAGTCTAAATGTCTCAGGTCTAAAAAACAAAATTTTATTTGCGGATTTTTTCAATTTCATTAAAAAATTTGATTTATTCTTTTTGTATGAAACTCATGTAACTAAGGAAAACATAAACAATTTTACAAAATATTTCAATGAATATAAATTAGTGTGAGATGGAGCAGTAAAATATAATATTAAAGGCCGTGCAAGTGGAGGCAATCTCTTTGGTATCAAATTATCACTACTAATAAACTACAGATTTGAAGAACATGAAGGTGCGACATTTGTGAAACTTCTACGTGAAAATGACATGTACATTGTCCCATTTTATAATATAAACTGCAATAATTGGAATGAAGATCTCGAACATCTGAACAACATTTTGCTTCACCTTGCAGGGAAAAGTGTCTTATTATTTACAAATTGTTACATCTCAAAGGATAAATAGCACTATAATAAATTCTGCTATAAGATCTTCAAAAGACACTGTTCGTAACCAAAACGGAACAAAATTTCTGGAAATGCTACAATTATATGACTGCATAGTGTTAAATGGTTGTACCAACGGTGATATCATTGGAAATTATACTTTCTACAGGGGACAAAGTAAATCAGTCATCGACTATTGCGCGGCAAACAACAACTGGACCAACCTAATTAATAAATTCGAAGTTCTACGCAAAAACTTTTCCGACCACATGCACATTTCTGTTTCTTTCACAAGCCAACAAGTTTCACAAGAAAAACCTCTTAAACTTATTCCTAGGTTGAAATGGAAGCAAGAGGATGTAGATTCGTACCAACAAAATTTGGAATACCAACTATCCAGGATAAATGGTTCATTTGAATCTACTGAAACACATTCAAACCAATTAATATGTTGCATTAGAAATGCTACTTCATTGAGAACTCCTCCTACCATTCAAAAATTCAAACAAAAATGATTCGACAAAGAATGCATGAAAGCTAGAAAAGAATCGAAAAGAATCGTTTTCTCATTTTAATGCTATGCGAAACTCCAACTGTAACATTTTGAAACAAATTTATTTGGATTCAAATCTCCGCTACAAGAAATTATGCTTGAAGAAGAAATCTGAATTTGAAAACAACCAAGCACGTTAACTTGGCCTAACAAGAAATACTAAAGAATTTTGGAAAATTACAAGAGAGATAAATGGATCAAACTTCACAATAGGAATAGGACTGACTGCCGATGATTTGTCGGTTCACTTCAAAACTCTCCTTTATGGTAAATCAGTTCTGAACTACCACTTTGCGGAACCTTTGGTGACTAATGAGATCCTAGATCATGAAATAAATCTTTCTGAAATAAATGCTGCTATTCTCAGATCGAAAAATGGAAAAGCACCAGGTGAAGATGGAATCCCATATGAATTTTTCAAGAACGCCACCCCGAACTTCATTGCCCATCTAAAGGTTTTGTTTAACAAAGCACTCCAAAATAAGGAAATCCCAAGTTCATTTAAAAAATCAGTCATCTTTCCGATCCACAAAAAAGGACCCCTTGACCAAGTAGAAAACTATCGAGGAATGTCGTTCATGAATGCCCTTTCAAAGTTGTTTTGTGGAATTCTTTCCGAAAGATTGGAATCGTGGGTTAACGTCAACAATATCCTCACAGAATTTCAAGCCGGTTTTAGAAAAAATTATTCAACCACTGACCACATTTTTACGCTAACCTCTATCGTCAAAGCTTTCCATGCAAGGAACAAGAATGTTTTTGTTTTCTTTGTCGATTTCAAGTCAGCCTTTGACTGGGTAAATCGAAATGCACTCTTTTACAAACTCTCGCAGATAGGTCTTTCTACACAATTCATACACATAATAAAAGAAATGTATCTCAACTCACAATCTGCTGTGTGGGATGGATCAATTTATTCAAAATGGTTCACAACGAATAATGGTGTCAAACAAGGCTGTCTACTTAGTGCCCTGCTGTTTTGTTCATCAACGATATAGTGGCTTATCTACCCGGTGGAGTTCGAATTGCCGGAATGACAATCAAAGTTTTGCTGTATGCCAATGATTTGTTTTTACTATCGGCGTCAGCCGAAGTGCTTCAGCTGATGATAAACCGTCTTTCGGACTATTGTTGACAATGGGATCTTACTATCAACGCCAACAAATCTAAAGTAATGGTGTTTTCAAGAACTTGTAGAAACCAAAACCGAAACTATTGGAACTTCAACGGCCACCTTTTGGAAACAGTAAGTGATTACAAATATTTGGGAGTGAAACTTAACACCAAGTTGGATTTCAATGAACACCTAATCGAAAAAACTAACTCGTGTCAAAGTATGTTGAATCTCTCATGGAAAAATGTGTTTTCAAATCAACGGATACCTCTTTCTGCAAAATACAAAATATTTGACGCTGTTGTGAAGACTACACTTTGCTATTCTGCTCAACTATGGGGTGCGGATGAATACGAAGCGATTGAAAAATTCCACAGAAATTTCTTGAGGAAATTCTTCAATCTGCCCTTGACAACTCCCAGCTATGCATTATACATAGAATTAGGACTCCCCAAGCTCTACACCAGTACACTGAAGTCTCAGGCAGATTACATCGTAAAAGTTTTACAACACTCAGATGATCGGCTAACCAAAAAGATGCTTTTATACGAAGTAAGAAATGAGGATTGGTGGATGGAAAAGTGGAAAAACATGGGAATAAGGTATGATGAGGTAATTTCACTGGAAGCAAATAACTGGGTTGAGCTTAAAGAAAAGCTTTACCGCTTAATCAGCAAACACGAGAACTCAGTGCGTGATGATTTTAAAACTAATGCTCGCAATTCACATAGTAGAATTCTGTACTCACAACTCAGTATGAGGCCCTTCCAATCAAACTACTTCAACGATTCGTTGTCTTACAAGGAAATCTCTCTAATTTTCAAAGCAAGATGCGAAGTCTTAGGACTTAACGGAACACCCTATAATGGAAGCTTCAACCAGTTTTGTACTCTGTGTAATTTAAAATCCAAAGAAGACTCGTTTCACTTCATAAGTATATGTCCCATTTTCGCATCTCAACGAAATTCGTACTTCGGGAAAAGAACACTATCAATGCAAGAAACCATAAAGCTTTTGAACGAAACCAACTGGAAAACACTCGCCTCATTTTTGAAAGATATTTATAACTTATAAATTGATTATTACTTATAAATTATAAGTATGTATAAGTATAAGTATATAGTATAAGGATGTTACTAATACAAGAATTTGAATAGTAATAATTTTTTTTTTCGTTTTTCTCTTTACCTTTTACCTATATTATTATTTTTTTATAACGAAAAGATACATTTATTTAAACTTGCCAACCGAGCTGACGGCAATGCCATAGCTTTAAATTCAATAAATTGTAAACAATTGTATCAAAACAGCAAATCAATAAATGAATTATTTACTTTACTTACTTACTTTTTGATCCTCTTTTGGGCAAAAAATTTTCCGCTCGCTTCGCTCGCTAGCAGTTATGCCTGCTGCATTTGTTCGTTCAAGCTCAAAATTCGTAATACAATTTTCTAAAACTTTTAAGACTTATTGTAGAGAAAAGGTTTAGTATTGAAAAACTCAATAATGAATACGTTTTCTTGATAGGAATTGGCGACTGATAGCATTGAAAAATAGTGCTTCCGTCTGCATTCAAATGATGCAAGGACACTGAACATCCCATCAATAAAAAATGTTTTTTCGAAGGAGCTCTTAATGTCATTGAAACAGCTCAGTTAATTTAGATGACAAAAAGGTGCAATAAGATGAAACTGGATTCAAGTGCAGTTTGCTTGCCTTACTCTCACCTTACCGAATACCAAAGTTCAGAAGATCGTTTGCATTGGAAAAAGTTTCCTTTACGTCACATAGACTTAGAGCATGCGGTATATTTCAACCGTTATGCACTGAAAAAACATTGAAAATAATATGATAAAACTGTCCACTCAATTTATTGTTTTAGAAAATGTTTAAAACTTAACGCGAAGGTCAGAAACCCCTAATTTAATGTCTGGCTCTGGACCCATCATAGTAGGTAAGTAGTCCCAAAATAAAATTCAGAGCTTATAACCCACCCTAGTAGGTCATTAGTCCCGAAAACCATTTTCAGGACTTCTGACTTCGGGACCAGATTCTCTGCGCCGCCTTGGAATGACAAAATAGGTGGGAAACAATTTCACCCGAATTTCAGGTGAAATTATTGCTCGCCTAAGGTGGGAAACAATTTCACCCGAAAAAAGTGAAATAATAACCCACTAGAGGTGAAATTATGACCCATGTGAAGTTATGACCTGTGAAGTTATGCACCCGCACCGTTGTAGTTTCAGAACTTATTTCTAAAAATTTCCTATAGATATTGCTCTCAACTTATGTAATAGAGGTCAGAACCACTATTAACTTTTGAGAGCGCTCGCATATCAGCGCTAATAATCGTCGATGAATACATTTACAAAGCTATTAACTTAATAGTGTTCGATGAATACCAGCCTTAATGTAATAAAATAAGATTTCAAACAAAAACTTTGTCAAAATATCAGACGTTCAGATTCTTAGTTAGGCTTAAATTTTTGTTTTCATTTTCATTTCTGATCATTTTCACGTCGGAAATTCTATTGCTTGATACATTTGCCATTAAATGCTTTTCACGCAATTTTACTCTTCCTCAATATCTTTTTGAACATATCCCTCTTCTACTCTCTTTAACTCACCTTTTGTTCGTTAAAACAACAAATTTTCAAATTTACCGGTCAATTTAGTCCCCAGATGGTGGGTCCAGGTTAGCTGTGATAGTATTGGTAAAAGCACGCATACTCTTACAGCTAACCTGGCCCCCTAGCTCCATTGAATAAGAAGTACAGGAAGCGGTGTTAGCACTGATCTCTATAATACACTGGATAGTGGATTCCATACAAATTATAACACTTTTCTTGACTCCTATTGATTTTGACATGGTACTCTTACACTTGTGCATCTCTTTCTATATAAACCGAAAAAGTGAGACAGAGTGAAGTGATGTTCAACAAAAAAAGTGACTGATCTCCTTTGTCTATATCTCTGATCTATATTATCTCTATCTCTATTATAGATATCAGTGTTGGGGAAGTGTTATATTTTGGTATAACTGTTATACCTGGATGGTACCTTTACACTTATAACAGTCTTCTATGGGAGTCAAACTTTTTGCTCCTATCCACTATCCAGTTATAATAGAGATCAGTGGGTGTTAGCTACATGTACAGTGTACGTGAGTGAGGCAACAAAAATTTCTGATGACGTCAATTTTGGGAAGTTGTAATGTCAATTTTTGGATTTTGTAGTGTCAAACTTTGACTTGTTGTCATTTTGCCGAGCTGTGATTGGTCAAATGTTGTTTTGTAGTTTCATCTGTCAAGAAAACAAAAACTCGAGTTCAGGGGCGCATTTATTTTTGTTGGTGATCGTTAGGCGCTACACAATTTCTTGTGTTTTTTAACACTTGATCAAGTTGTTCACAGAATGCGCTTTCTAAAACGACCCGAAAAAGGACAATAAATATGATGAATTAAGGATGAAAAATGAAGAAAATGTAACGAAAAAAAATAAAAAAAAAAATAAAAATCGTGCATGTACACCTGAACGTTAAAACACCATGTAGTCCAAAAAAAGGATTGAAATTGAAAAATAAAATTGATGCACAATTGATATAATCATGATTCAATCATATTTCGTTTGGCGCCCCCCCCCTGAGATTAACTATTCAACTGCAGACCAGCCCTGTTGTAATGCGTTTGTGTTTGTGAAACTCACACTACTTAGAAAAATGCTTCATTTCTTTTTCATAAGACCCCTTCCTGTACTTCTTATTCAATGAAGTGATCACTGCCGCAAGTTGTAGACATTGTCATTTTGACAGCTTGGTTTCCCATCTCCCTTTTAACTCATCTGTGACCCAGAGCCATTGTCAGAGATTAAAGGAGATCGGAAACTGACTTACGTTTTACCCTCCGGATACCCCAAATTTTATTTTTCCGTTACCTCGTGTATGTGAAAAAATGAGAAAAAACAGCAACAAAAATCAGATGGTATGTTTACTGGGATAGTATTGGTAAAAACACGCATACTCTTGCAGTAAACTTGGAGCGCAGCTTGTAGACATTGTCATTTTGACAGCTTGGTTTCCCATCCCCCTTTTAACTCATCTGTGGACATTGTAGGCATTGTCATTTTGACAGTTCGGTTTCCCAACTCCCTTTTAAACTCATCTGTGCTTTGCTTTGACATAATAATATATGGACTGCTAGTCACTTGTCATTTCCATACATTTCATGAGAAGAAAAAAGGTACAAGCATTGCCATATTATAGTATGGACTGCTAGTTGCAAACTTCACGCGTGTTCAGCGTAAAGAGCGCTATTGGTTCATGGTGGCCAAAAAAAGAACGATTCCAGCTGTCAAAAATGAACAAATACATAAACAACGAGGTCGCTGTACGCTGTGAATTCAAAAAAAAATTTTGGTACAAATTTGGCCGTTTCGAACCAATGGCGCTGCTGTAGCTTGTACCTTTTTTCTTCTCTAATTGCCCGCATTCCGAAATCTAGTGACTACGTAGTCAACTCGTTCTAATTGGCTAATTAGCTGTTTTCAACCAATCAGAATGAGTTCACTACGTAGTCACTAGGTTTCGGAATGTGGGCATTGTTTTTAAAATTTGTAATTGTTCAATAAAGTTGTGTAAAAAATATATATGTCAAATGTATATGTGTAATTCAGTATAATTTTTATTATTATAAATGTAACCAATTAGCGTCTGAATGGTTTGGCTGTCAGCAATCAAAGGGGAAGAGCTTAGCTTAAAATAATTACAATAGGCTTTAGCGAATAAGATTCAAAAGAAAGGTAATGACAATAGAGCAATGAGTTAAATCATTTAACAAATGTTGCGAGAGATTACGAATTTGAGAGACTACAATTTAATTTTATAGGGTATGCGTACAGTGTGTTGGCTATGTGAATTATAATTACATATTAGTTCAATTGGTTTTAGCTTGATTTCAAAACATTCACCCCCCCTGGAAGACTCCGGTCTTTCAGAGAAAGGCAAGGGGACCACCTTAACAATGGGCCGAACATAGACACCGCTGCTAGTTTGAACGGTGACGACACGACACTTTCCGTCTTTTCCAGGATGCACATCTATCCGTCCCAGAATGCATTTCGATGGTGGAAGATTTGGTTCCTTGACGATTAGGTACCACATCATTCTTTTGGATGTTTCTCGTAGTCTTCTGCCACTTAGGTCGATTTTGTAGGGATGTTAAGTATTCTTTATGCCACTGCTTCCAGAAGCCTTGCATTAGACTCTGCAAAAGATACCAGTTAGTGCTTATTGAAAAATTTTAAATATCTATATCAGGTTGGGGAATTGATGAATAAGACTCCCCAATCATGAAATGAGATGGGGTTAGAAAATCGGAAGTCTACCACATAGGTCGTGAATTGAGCAAACATTCAATTTTGCAGAGAAGAGTATACACCTCCTCGTATGTGAGGATGTGTTCGCCAATAACACGTTTAATATGCTGCTTAACAGATTTCACACCCGCTTCCCACAATCCTCCAAAGTGGGGAGCAGATGGTGGTATGAACTTCCAAGCTATGGCTTCCTTGGACAAATGGTCTGCGATGATGTTATTTCTCTGCTGATTCATTAAAATATCATGCATTTCTCCAAGCAATCTCTTAGCGCCTTGAATATTAGTGGCATTGTCACTCCATATTTCAATTGGTTTGCCTCGTCGGGATACGAAGCGATCCAAGGCCAGGATAAAGGAGCTAGAAGATAAATCTCCAACGAGTTCGATATGAATCCCTTTTGTCACGAAGCAAACGAATAAGGCTATGTATGACAAATTTAGGATTTCTTCCGCGAGTCAAACGCAAGGAGATGGGCCCAGCATAATCACAACCGACCTTGCTAAAGGGTCTTGAGAATGTAACCCTTTCGATAGGAAGATTGCCCATCATCTGCTCCGAATAAATCTTTCGTTGCTTGAAGCATACGATGCAATCGTTGACCGTTCACTGGAAACGTCTTCTAGTTTATATTGGGACTCGGGCCAGTACGATCTTTCAATTTTAAGCCACGGTGGACCATTCCACCAGATGCCGATTAACGAAAGTTGAGATGGCAGAATTCCTCTTGTGGCCAAATCAGCTGGATTATCGGCTGATCGGACGTGATTCCAAGATTTTAATGGGATTGTTGATATGATTTCAGATGTTCGATTCCCGATAAAAACCGACCATTTTTTTGGGGGTGCGGAGATCCAATGCAAAACAATGGATGAGTCTGTCCAAGCGAAAGTTTGCATCTGTTTCAATTGTAAGGAGTTTTTAACCTTGTTGATAAGTCTTGTTAGCAAAAGAGCTCCACAGAGTTCTAGCCTGGGTAATGAAAGCACCTTGATTGGAGCAACCTTGCTTTTAGCAGCTACTAATGAGATTGAGATGCTCCCGTCTATATTCTCGCTTCGGCAGTAGATGACAGTCACAAAATGCATGAAATTCGGATTTGACTTTATTCAACCACATGATTCTAGGAATCTGAATCTCTTCTACTAAGTGAAGTTCCTCTCAAATAGTGATCCAAACTTGGGCAAGATTTTCTGGTATTTCATCATCCCATTCAATAGAATGTCTCCATAAATCCTGGAAGAAAATCTTAACTGCAACTACGACTGGAGAAAGAAAGCCTAGAGGATCAAAAATTCGGGATGCCTCGGAAAGAATGCGACGTTTTGTGTACAATGATATTTTGTCAAGATTTAGGTACTCTGTACGAGAAGCTATCCTTTGATGGACACCATTGTAGTCCGAGCACCTTAACAGTTAGAGAATTCTCGAAGTCGACAGGAGATAATTCTCTTTGATCCTCAGGGATGCTAAGAAGGAGTGGCCAGCAATTTGTTGTCCACTTACGAAGATTGAAGCCTGTAGACGATAGCAGCTCTAAAAGTTCCCTTTGAATCGAGATGACATCATCAATTGTATCGGCGCCTGTGACTAAGTCATCAACGTAAAAATCAGAAAGTATTATTGAAGAGGCTCGAGGGTGCGATTTTGCTGTGTCTAAAGCCAGTTGTTTTAGAGCGCGCTTGGCCAAAAATGACGCCGCCGAAGTTCCGTAGGTAACTGTAAGCAGTCTGTAATGCTTTATAACGGATTCCGGATTCTCGCGCCATAGAATTCGTTGAAAATTTGTATGCTTTGGTGAAATCCAAATTTGTCGATACATTTTTTCAATGTCCGCTGAGAAGGTGTAAATGTGACGACGAGAACGCAGACATATGGTGAAGATATCACGTTGAATTTCCGGGCCGATAAAAAGACATTCATTTAAGGACTTGGAATCGGGTGATGATTTGGCAGAGCCATCAAAAACAACTCTTAACTTAGTTGTACTGCTGTCTTCTTACACAGCATGATGAGGAAGGTAGTAAGAATCTATATTATTTATCTCATCTTTCGGAATTTCTTCCATATGGCCCAACGTTATGTACTCGTTCAGAAAGATTGAATATTGCGATTTCAATTTTGGATCACGAAGAAATCGTCTCTCCATTGAATGAAGCCTATTTAGTGCTATTCTACACGAGTTTCCAAAATTAGGATGCGAAGAATATTTGAATGGCAGATTCGCCATAAATTTGCCATACGTGTGACGACAATGGGTTTCAATAAAATTGTCTGCCGCCTTATTTGTTCCTCAACCGATAAAACAGGTTCACAACTAACTTCTTCCAATATCCAAAAACGCTCCAAATCGAATTCTTGGCTGTAGTCAAGTTGTGCGCAAAATGAGCTAGCTTTATTGGGTGAATCGCTCAAAATGGAGTGGGTACAGCAGCCAGCTATAACCCACCCAAAAATGGTTAAGAAGGCGTTAGGTGTACCGATTCTCGGTTTCGAAGCTTCAAGAATTATGTTGAAGAGATTGTCTGCTCCAATGAGCATATCGATAGGGCCTGGTTGGTTGAAGTTTGGATCTGCAAGATCCAATGCAGTAAACTCATCTGTTTTTAACTTAAATGAAGACGACGGAAGCATAGATGTTAGTTTCGAAATAACATGAAAAACGATGATGATACTGTTTGAATTAAATCGAGAGAGTAGATTTTTATTCAAATAATACGTTAAATACTAACGTTAAGTTTACAATGATTACTTAAAACTAAACTTAAAACTAACATTATTTAACTACTTATAACAAAAAAATTAAATTTAAAGCTTGCAGATCTGATATTGTCATTAGTAGAGTCAATAAGAAAAGAAAATTTATTAAAAATACTGATTAATTGATTAAGAGGACTGTTAACGCCATAGTTAGATCTACTAAAAATAGTTCGAATAGGTAAATTTCTTCTTAAGGTGGCCTGACTCAAGTTGAAATTCAATCTATAAAGAATAGATGGACATGAAATAGTTCCATTCATTACTCCTGTTATAAAGCAGAACTGCAAATACTCTCTGTGACCAGAAAGAGACGGGAGATTTATTAAGGGAAGTCTTTGAGTATATGGGGGTAAATGAAGTCTATCAGGCCAGGGGAAAAAACGAAGACAAAATCTTAAAAATCTACGTTGAATACTTTCAATTCTATTTATATGTATAGAGTAGTAAGGCGCCCATACAACGCAAGCGTATTCGAGAATTGGCCTGACAAAAGAAACGTATAGAATTTTGATGACATATGGATCACGGAACTCACGCGAAAATCTTTTGACGAAACCAAGTACTTTGTTAGCTTTTTTTATTATAAAATTATAGTGATCAGTAAACGTTAATTTTGAGTCAAGTACAACACCAAGGTCAGAAAAATTAGATAATCTACACAAGGAGGTCGAATTCAACACATAGTCATAGTTTATTACATTGCGTTTGCGTGAAAAACACATTGTTTTACATTTGTCAATATTTAAAATCAAGCGATTATTCTTGCACCATTCCCAAAACTTATTCAGGTCCTCTTGTAGATCTTCACAGTCATTGATCGAGTTAATAATTCGAAATATTTTTACATCATCTGCATAAATAAGTGATAAAGAATTGTTTAAAACAGAAGGCAAATCATTAATAAATAAAACAAACAGCAACGGGCCAAGGTGACTACCTTGGGGTACACCAGAATTGACTTTAAATTGACATGAAGGGTTACATCTGAACATGACACTATAATATCTATCTTTAAGGTATGACGAAATCCACATAACAAAACGGTCGTTGAGTCCAATTTTACTCAATTTACTAAGAAGAATATCGTGATTTAATTTGTCAAAAGCTTTGCTGAAGTCTGTAAAAATGCAATCGACTTGAGAATGTTTTTCAAACGCATCCAAACAAAAAGTAGAGAATTGTAACAAATTAGTTATTGTAGATTTGTGTTTAACAAATCCATGTTGATTTTCACATATAACAGATGAACAATTAAAAGAAACTATATCACAAACAAGGGATTCAAACAATTTAGGAATAGCGGACAATTTTGCTATAGGACGATAGTTAGTAACTAAATTTTTGGAACCTTTTTTATGGACCGGCGTTAAGTATGAATATTTCCAAAGATCTGGGAACTTAGAACATTTCAGAGATTCATTGAAAAGAAGAAACAACGGATAAGAAATATAGGACACACATTTTTTCAACATAAAAGATGGAATTCCATCAGGACCAGGACTAAAACATTCATTTAGCTTTAAGATATTGTCACGTATAGTAGTCTCAGAAATTGAAAAATTTATTGAAGAAAGATGACTGTATTCTTGAGTGTTAGGAGTGATAAAAGAACAAGTAGTGTTTGCAGAAGAGAAATCTTCAAAGGCAGTCTTAAAATAATCTGCAAACATGTTAGAAATTGTCTCTGGAAGATGGCTTGAAGAATTCTGAAAGGTCATACATGCTGGATAGCCGTCAAATTTACGTTTACTATTAACATATCGCCAAAATATATGGGGGTTCGTTTTTAGGTCACATTCAGTGTTCGAAATAAAATCAGAATATAAACAGTTAGAATAGGTCACAAAGTCGGATTGCAGCTCTTGGTAGTCTCGAAACGTTTCATCATTCATCGAAAGATTGAATTTCAACCAGGCCTTATTTCTTTTATTTTTTAATGTTTTTAAATGCGAATCATGGCGGATTACTGTTTAATGATTTCAATTTACGAAGTGGGATAGTATCTAGAAAACAGTCAAATAAGATTTCATAAAATCGTAATATCATTTCGTCTCAACACAATTTTGAAAATATTGAATCCCAGTTAATTTCAAGAAGTAAGTCAAATAGTTGAGAAAAGTTACATTTTTTAAAGTCAAACTCGATTTGATGTTTACATAAATTTAAAACGTTGCATACACTTAAGTTTAAAGAAATAGTAAGGGCAGGATGGTGACGATCTTCGTGAACGAGCTTTGAATCACATGGGATAACGGCAGCATCAGTATTCATAACGTCTGAGAAGTATACGAGATCCAATATTCTTCCATTTTCATTTTTAACACCATTCAGCTGATTAAGGCCAAAAGATTCCATTCCATCTATTAAGCAGAATTCGTTTGTATTAGAAGCATTAGTAGGCAAGTATACGTCGTCGTTAGTTGAACTGGACCACACCAAGTTAGGAAGATTAAAGTCACCAATAATAATAATCTCATCAGTTGGCTCAATTATTTCAAAAATCGTTTCTAGCGAATTAATTAAATTTTCATAAATTCCGTTAGTAGAACCAGGTGGAATATAGCATGCAACCACATAGATGAAACCAGAAGGCATTTGTATTTTTACGCAAAGTATTTCAAGCGATGATTGCAAAAAGTCATCAACAAGTGAACATATAAGAGATGTTCTTACTGCAATCAATAAACCACCACCAACATTAGCTGAATCATTGAGCTGGTGGCGATCACGTCGAAAAACTTGATAAGTGTTGTCAAATAACTCAGTGTCACTAAAAGATGAGTTCAACCACGATTCAGTTAGAACGATGACGTCATGAGGGATTATATTTATATTTTTATAAACCTCGCTGGTTTTTGTCCTTAGTCCGTTGACATTTTGGTAATATATTAGTAATTGTTGTAGCCGCTGCGACGAGAGTTTTGCATTGTCAGTAGTTGTGGAAAATTTGAGCGCTGTGACTTTGTGGATCTGTTTACAAATTCATGCATGATAATACCATTTGGCCAAAATGACGAAGAATTAAGAATATAAAATATCGAGTCAGGTACTTTTATTTTAAATGAAGCGTATTTAGAAAAGTTACGTTGGATCATTTTTTCCACGTTTAAGAATCGAATTGTGCCAAGCTTATTTTGTATATAATTTTTTATGTCCAACGCATTTGTTTTAGGGTCCAATTTGGAAACAAAGATAGTTTTTTGTCCTTCAACAATTTTTAATCCGGACTCAATCGGAGACACAGACTTATTTTGATTTGTGATGGATAACGAAAATGCTGGATCAAGTGTAGAAGGTGGAATAGCAAGTGTTCGCAGTCCTTGTGGTGGTTGAGAACTCGATGACGAATGAATTAACGTAGTTTGGTTGGAATGTGACTGTTCAGTTGTAGGCTGTATGGGTAACGATGATGGTGGATCAAGTGTTAAATGTAGTTCAGTTGATGTTGGAAGTCCTTGAGGTGGTTGAACACTCGGTGTCGGATGAATAGGTAACAATTGCTCAGTTGTAGTCTGCTGTATAATAGATAAAGGAGGAGATCCTGATACACTACTGATAGAGGCAAGTTTTTTAGTCAATGGATTTTCATCGGAATCGATATCGTCTATCTTGCGCTTCAAACATGCAGGGTCATTTGTAATATTGGACATCTGGACTTCATTATTACTTGCGTCATAACATGTAATAAAATTATCTACTTTTTCAGAAAGTTTCATCAAGTGCGTGTGTATTTTATCCAAATTCAATTTATTTTGTTGTACATCACGAGCAATATTCAAATGTGCGAACGGGTCGCAGTCATCGCAGAAAAAATAAAATGATTTCCGTTCTTTGAAAAGCTTCACTGTGCTATAAGGAGCGTCAATACATGCCATATGGAACAATTTCCTACAATTTCCATGGCACATTATAGAGTCAATCAAGTAGTCGGCAATTTTATCGCAGATTGAGCACAAGGCCATCATAAATTCAGAAAGTAAATAGTATGAATAGATCCGTAAGCGAGTTCGTTGTCTTTTTCTTTTGTTAATTTATTATTTATTTTTTTTTTAGTTTTTTTTTTTTAGTTAAACTTGATCAGTTCTTGTACCACTGTACAATTTGTTCTTGGTTCTTGTATAAGATGTGGTGAGTTATTCAAGGTTGTTGTATTTGATAAAACAGAGCTTTAACTAATTATGATTCGACTCGAAAATGTGAGTGAATTCGAATTTAAATGGTCGAATATGTGTATACTTGCATGTAGGTAGAAAGAGAGACGTTGCTGAAGGTTGCGCTTGTGATGATAATAAAATGTTGAAGCTCAGATTCAGTTGAGTAGCGACGACGTAGCGAGTTGAATAAATTTATGGTCAAATCCAGGTAACAATGACTATGACGGTGAACTTTTATATAAATAGGTGAGAAGCGGGTAAGAGTGGTGATTTAGAAACCAAACACCCAGATGATATAAATATAGTATTGTTGAGTGATGATTCCAAAATACAGCTCATAGGGAGTGACAGCGATTGCAACTTGTTGCGGCATGTAACGAGAGATACACAATTTATGTAGCACCAAAATTTTGCTTCTCAGGCAGAACACACACTAAAAAGTGTCACTCACCCAGTAAAACAAAGAAAAATGATTAAACGTCAGTGATGAGAGTTGAGAGTTGAGAAATATCAAAAACAATGAAAATCACTCAAATCATTAAACAATTGATGATCAGAATGAAATTATTTTGTTAAAATTATTAATAATAACAACAAGTCACTTTGATGTTATGATATAATATTAAAGTTCAATAAAAAATTCACAAAATGATACACAGTTTGTATTATAAAACAAAGGTACAACTAGTTTAAACAGTAAAAAACTAGGGAGCTCGATGAAAACACAGTCACTACCAAAAGGCTCAAAAAAGAAAAATGATTTAAAGAAACGATTCCATTTGTTGTGCCAGCAGAGTGTAGCGGCAGCTGTGTGAAGAACGACCAAACAGAATCAAAATTTCTAACCGAGGAAAAGGTCTGTCAGAAGCCGCAGTGCCATTAAAGAAACAATGGGAAACATCCAACCCTCTTTGTAGGTTCTTGTTGTCATGCTCAATGTTTTTGGCTTTTTGAGAGTTGATTGTAAGAAAATAAATGCTAGTAGTGTAACGATGACCTAAGTACTACCTCTCCTACAAATCTGTGGGGGATATTGGAAGGCTTCCCCAAGCCGAATAAGTTTGCTGGCTAAAGAGCCGATCTGTTGGAAATAAAACAAGGCTGGAGAGCCAAAGTGTTTTGTTCTACTTTCGAACGGAAAGTGAATTTATTCTATCAAACTTAAGCTATTTATACAAAATAATCAACTTACACACTAACATCTTCTCATCTCTATCTTTATTATAGATATCAATATCAGTGGTGGGGAGTGTTATATTTTGGTATAACTGTTATACCTTTATGGTACCTTTACAATTATAACAGTCTTCTATGGGAGTCAAACTTTTTGCTCCTATCCACTATCCAGTTATAATAGAGATCAGTGATAAGACCCCTTCCTGTACTTCCTATTCAATGAATGAAGCAGACATAGAATAGATGTACACAACACACCCAGAGCAGAGACAAAAGGAGATCGGAAACTGACTTACGTTTTACCCTCCGGATACCGCAAATTTTATTTTACCGTTACTCGTGTTTATGAATAAATGAGAAAAAAAGCAACAAAACTCAGGTGGTACGTCGAAGTTTACTGAGATAATATTGGTAAAAACACGCATACTCTTGCAGTAAACTTTGACCGCAGCCAGTGATCACTCTATAACAAGATTGGAAACCTACCTACGTTTCACCCTCCAAATACCGCAAAAGTTATTTTTTTTTTATTTTTTTCTTATTTCGTGTATGTGAATAAAATTGAAATACAGCAACAAAGTAATGAGGTGAGTTTGTGGGATTTGACAGTTCATTATTTTTGTAAACAAAAAAAACCTTGAATGAGAATATTTCTGTGTGATTAGATATTTTGATTTTCAATTTCAATTTTAAATTTTTCTCGATAGGAAATAATTATATGTGCATTAATTGCGAAAAACACTCACGTCACAGCTCGTCAAAACAAAAAGCCACAAATTTCTCAGGCAGAGAACAAGTCTGAAAAGTATTTTGTGTTGCGGAGCAATTGTTTTTGGATTCCTTCTTGGAGTTGATCAGGAGAGTCTAACAGGTAAGACACTCGGTCAATAAGATAAGGCCAACTCTCTTCTTTTTCGTCAACAGATTCTCATCTCAATTGCATCAAATCAATGCTTCTTCTAATGACTTGTACTACCAAAGTTCACCCCACCCTTAACGCACAATATTTCCGGCACTGCCAAGGCTTGTACACAGACCATCATAGCCCCTCAGTGGTTCAACGAAACCAAATCGTTATGTCGTTTTCCATTGGGCATCCAGAAGCACTCGGAAGAGTCCAGAAGTCTTCTGAAACCGATCCATTGGACTGACTTTGACAGACGGAATGCTTCTGAGAAGAGCAGAACTCTTCTGTTTTGAAAACAGAATCGTCCGAAAAATGAAACATCCATCATAACCCGTTCCATCGAGAAGAAGAAACGTCAAAGAAAGACCAATGGAAAACGATATTACTTTGTTGGATTTCGAATGCGATTGTCTTACTTGGCAGTGCTTGCTATGCCCGGGTTAAGCAAGTCGAAATGGAACAGCAGCACAACAAAGCATCAATTTCAACAAAAATTGAAACAAACACAATTATTTATATTTTAAACAATAAAAACAATATAAAATATGAAAAATTAACGTTGTTCTTAGTTTGCTGCTCGAGCTGCTTCTTCTTCGACTTCTTCTTCTTCTGCTGATGCAGTCATCGGTTGCTTTCGATTTCTTGGAGTTACTGAATTAACCTTCCTCGGGAACATAAACAAATGGATTAATCTTTAGTTGTTCACTACTTGGGGGACTCTTGAGAAGAACTCTTGTTATTGACGTCCTTCAAGAGGGAAACCAGGTTTTCTTCAAGCTGTTTTGCATCCATATTGAGCTGGAGGGATGAAAAAGTGTTAAGAGCAGAAAGTCGTGAAAATAAGCAACTATTTACCGATCCAATGCAAGTTTTGATGATTCCAAAATCTTGTTGGTGTTCGTCTTTAGTAGCAGCATAACTGACACCATCCGAAACTGTTTTAATCATTTCGGCGAGATTTGTTCTAAGTGTCTCACTTCGTGGATTTGGGAACTTTCTCTTGAGTAAACCACAGAGACTCACCAGCTCGAGGAGGATGTTAGGATGGGCAATAATGAAGTCAGTCTGTAGGCAATAGATCTTCGTTTGTTATGTCTTTGATGAGCTCAACACCACCAACGGGGGTTGCTCCAGCTTGACGGGTTTCGGCGATAAAGCTCTGGAGAACACAAAAATTTAATTAAGAACGAACAATATTGTAACTTCTTACGTTTTCTTTTGTGAAATCCAGAATCTTCCTCTCATAGCCATGATCGAACTTATGCGGAATCATAGCCATTCGATTGAAGTTGTCCACAAACCGATTAGCCTTTTCCACTTTCATATTCAATTCGATTTCGACGTTAAGTGGAGCATTTGGCTCATTGTACATTGACGGATCATGAGTTTCACGATGACTTTGGATCGCCTCAGCGACAGTGTACTCGGCCCAGCGATAGTACTTCCCAACATACCAATTGTCTTTGGGAATTGCCTTCCATGAGTCGTCAATGTGCTTGCTGACTTTGATTATATTGAGTCTGGAATTTCAATTGAATAATAATAAAGTTCCAAATGGATTCGAAGCATTTGTTACCCCTCGTTCCTTTGGATGTGAGGAATGAAACCAACTTTTTTCATTTCAACTTTGACTTTCTTCTTGTGAGCCTTCTCACGGGTACCTTTTCTGGCTGCATCGCATTAATTATCGAACTAATGAAACAACTGTCATCATTTTATTTAGTGTATTTTAATACTTTTTATGAATTATTTAACTATTTTGAAGAGCAAGAAATGAATTGAAGAAGAAAAAATAAAGTGACAGCGAAATTGTTTTTTTTTTTTTTGTAAGAATCTCACCACGGTTGTTGGATTTTGGGTGTGTTAACAAATTTTATTTTATAAGGGTGGAGATGTATTTGTAGTTAAAGAAATTGTTTTAGTGCAGACATACATTTATATAAGAATAAGTAAATTTTGAAAATTTAAATGTACATACCTTTTGA
This sequence comes from Sphaerophoria taeniata, assembly GCA_943590905.1. NCBI lineage: Eukaryota > Metazoa > Arthropoda > Insecta > Diptera > Syrphidae > Sphaerophoria > Sphaerophoria taeniata. The sequence goes on along the minus strand of OX016541.1, from coordinate 81,561,420 downwards.
ATCCAGTAATAAATTAACATGTTGCTACGCACACGATACTCAAGAACTACCAATAAGTTAAAAATGTTAACATTCCTGAAAATGCTTACGGCTAGCTCTAAGAACGTGGGTCAACTTAAAGCCACGGCTCAGCGATAGAAATATTTAATACAAAGGAATTTCTTTAATTCTTTAGAAAGATGACTGTAAGGTAAACTTTTCTAACCCCAATCACATATTTTATCACAAAATAAAGATATTTACGTTTTTTGCAGAGTAAATTCATTTTTTCATTGATCCATTGGTTCAAAGTTTACCCTCGATTTAATGACAAGTCCTAGGTTAGGTTAGGTTTAGGGGCTGACAGTTGATGTCATTACCGTCACACTTAGATCAATACAGATCCATTGTGATACCCGCGAGTATTGCTACTCAAGCTAATAAGAAAAACCTATGTGTTCAGTTAGTCAAGCCATTTAGAGGCTTTGACGAAGTTCAGGATGCTAGTACCTGGCGTACTAGAGAGTTCCTCTAAATCCTCAAAGAAAAAGTTGCCAAGCATTTTCTTCCTTTGATGGGAAAGTGCGGGACAGTGACACAGAAAGTGCGAAGTATCTTCATGCACCTCCTCGTGTCCGCATCCTCTGCATAGATCATCTGAACTGATTCGCATCTTCTTCATATGATAACCTAACAGATTATGTCCAGTGATTATGCTTACAAGAGATCGAAGTGATCCCTTGTGTAGCTGCATAATTTTTTCTGTTCTTTGTTTGTTAAAACAGGGCCAGATCTTTCTTGTTGTGCCGCAGGTGTCAAGAAGGTTCCACCTTTCATCGGCCTTGATAGTTATTCTTTTTGAGATTTCCTGTTTTAAATAACAGGTAGGGGTGCTAACTAGCTGAGCTTGGCTTACGTCAAGCATTGACCCTAATCTTGCTAATTCATCGGCTTTCTCATTGCCTAGTATATCGCTGTGGCCCGGGACCCAGCAGAGTCTAATGTTGTGCTGTGCGCCAAGAACCTTAAGCTCTTCGCGGCAGCATGAAACAAGCTTTGATTTTACCTCATTTGCAGTAATCGCTTTTATTGCCGCTTGGCTATCAATGTAAAAGGTGATATCAGCTCGTGGTATCGCCATCATTGATACCTTTTTAGCAGCTGTTGTCACTGCCAGGACCTCCGCTTGGAAGACGCTACTGTAGTCTGGAAGCCTAAGCGAGGCGGCTAACTTGAGAGATTCGGAATAGAAGCCTGCTCCTACACCAGTGTCCATTTTAGAGCCATCAGTATAGATAGCTATTGACGACTCACTGGAGTACGGTATATTATCTATCCATTCCTCTCTGCTTGGGAAGGCAGTCTGGAATGGTTTGTGAAAAACAAGCTCTGGTGTTTTATAGTCCGTTGTAGTACTATGACCCATAACCTTATCGAGGATCTGGGCATGTCCTATGGAACTATTTTTCCAGATTTTAGTTTGACTAAGTCTCAGGGCACTTTTGGCCGCAGATTCTTGAACAAAGAGGTCTAGGGGGATAAGATCGAGTATAACTTCCAATCCCGCAGTTGGAGTGGATCTCATTGCCCCCGTAATGCCAGTGCACGCCAGTCTTTGAACTTTTGTCAAAGTTTTCAGGTTCGTGCTCTTTTCTAAAGCTTTCCACCATACCAAATTACCGTAGGTTAGTATTGGTCTAATTATTGCCGAATACATCCATCTGATAATTTTTGGGTTTGGTCCCCAGGTTTTCCCGAAAATTCTATTGCAGGAGTAAAAGGCTGTCGATGCCTTTTTGAATCTATCTTTGGTGTTCAAGCCCCAGTTTAGTTTTTTATCCAAAATCACACCGAGATATTTTGCGTGATCGGAGATCTTAAGAGGGCAGCCTTCAATTGAAGGCATTTTAAAATCAGGTATTTTACGTTTGTTAGTAAATAGCACTAGTTCTGTTTTAGCTGGATTGACCGTCAGCCCACAGTTCTTAGTCCATTTGCTTACCAACGAGAGGGCGTATTCCGTTTGTTCACTGATAGTGGGTAGGAACCTGCCAGTCGCTAGTAATGCAAGATCATCAGCGTTGGCTACTATCCTTACTCCACTTGATTTCAATTTAGAGAGTATGCCGTTCATGACGAGAACCCAGAGTAGCGGTGAGAGAACTCCACCCTGAGGGGTGCCCCTGGATGTGGTTACTCTCACCCTTTCCTCCGCTAGTTCAGAGTTAATCTGTCTCTTTCTGAGCATACACATTATCCACTGCGTTATTGCCTTTTCGACTTTGTGGTCGTCCAAGGCTTGCTTCACTGTTTCGTTCTTCACGTTATTGAAGGCTCCCTCAATATCCAAGAACGTTGCAAGGGTGTATTCCTTGTCATTCAGTGATTTTTCTATGACGCTGACAACACTGTGCAATGCCGTTTCAACGCTTTTTCCTTTAATGTACGCATGTTGAAATTCCGATATACAGTCCGGTTTCAGGGTGCTTCGGATGTGTATATCAATTAGCCTTTCAAACGTTTTCAAAATAAACGATGTTAGACTAATGGGTTTAAAGTCTTTGGCCTCCGTATGGCTAGGTTTACCAGCCTTAGGGATGAAAACTACCTTTACCTCACGCCACGATAAGGGAACATACCCACATTTAAGGCTATTATTGAAAATGCCAGCTAGGTGGGATGATAAGGTTTATGCTCTTCTGAAGCATCATAGGGAAGATTCCAAGAAGATGACAAGTCCTTAAAAACGAAGAGAATGGTTCAAGAACCCATAAATCTTAGTGCAATTTTTTCCGAATAGATCTTAACATTGAATTTGATCAAAATGCTATACAAAAGTGCGAAGGATTTTTGTTCACTTTAAGTACCTTCTGTTTAAAAAAATATGATAAAAGTCTGTCAATTTATTAATTTGCTTAGGTTTTCTTTGCCTAGTTTTTTCTTAAAGTTGTATATACATCTCGCGTTGAGGTCGAATAACATATTTACATTTATAAATCTTTCGCACAATTTCGTTGCACTAGGCTTAAGTATAAATTGAAACCCGTTTTGTTTGGAATTGTAACTGATAAGCCCAGGTCTTAGCGTGATATTCACCGAGGATACTTATAGCGCTATTAAAGTTAAGAGCGTATTACTAATAAATTATTGGGCCTTAGTCACCAAGCACTATTAGGTTCTTGGTTTTGCTTAATCGAAAATGGGAAATTTAAGTGAACAAAATGAATTTATATGGAATTACTATGACAACGACAAAGACAGAAAAAAAAACTAATATCTAAAGAATATTTGTTGCAGTTGGTGCGGGTGCGGTGCGGGTGCATAACTTCACAGGTCATAACTTCACATGGGTCATAATTTCACCTCTAGTGGGTTATAATTTCACTTTTTTCGGGTGAAATTGTTTCCCACCTTAGGTGAGCAATAATTTCACCTTAAATTTGGGTGAAATTATTTCCCACCTATTTAGTCATTCCAAGGCGCAGGGAATCTGGTCTCGGAAATGGGGTTCGGGACTAATGACCCACTATGGTGGGTCATAAGTGCGGAATTTTATTTTGGGATTACTAACCCAGTATGATGGGTCATAAGTCCTGACATTAAATTCGGGGTTTCTGACCTTCGCGTTAAGTTTTAAACATTTTCTAAAACAGTAAATTAAGTGGACAGTTTTTACATATTTTCAATGTTTTTTCAGTGCATAACGCTTGAAATATACCGCATGCTCTAAGTCTATGTGACGTAAAAAAAACTTTCCAATGCAAACGTTCTTCTGAACTTTGGTGTTCGGTAAGGTGAAAGTAAGGCAAGCGAACTGTACCTGAACCCAATTTCATCTTATTGCACCTTTTTATCATATAAACTAACTGAGCTGTTTCAATGACATTAACAGCTCCATCGGAAAGAAATGTTTGTATTGATGGGATGTACATGTACTGTGTCCTTGCATCATGTGAATGCAGACGTAAGTACTATTTTTTCAATGCTATCAGTCGGCAATTCCTATCAAGAAATCGTGTTCATCATTGAGTTTTTCAATACTAAACCTTAACTCTACAATCAGTCTTAAAAGTCTTAGAAATTTTTATTACGAACTTGGAGCTTGAACTAACAAATGTAGCAGGTACAATTGCTAGCAAGCGAAGCGAGCGAAAAAATTTTGCCCAAAAGAGAATCAATTTGGGGTGTGAAAATAAAAAAAATTCGCGCGAATTTTTTTATTTTCACACCCCAAATTGATTCTCTTTTGGGCAAAATTTTTTCCGCTCGCTTCACTCCCAATCAAACCAAATCGAATTTAATGTTATAGAACGTGATCATGCTCGAAATGAATCATTGCACTGCAGCACCTGCTTGCCAGACACTAGCATGCTTTACAAGATGTGTGGTGGTTGCTTTTCCAAATTAAAGAAAACGGCAACAGCTTTGAAAAATGAATTGCTCTCTCCATTTTGTCGATAAAAAGTAAATAAAAATGGTTATTAATTAGACTTTTTTTTAGTTGTAGTTATGTTCTTACACGAAATTAGGTTTTTTTGTTTTATTTTTACGATCAACATTTTTGTTTTCACATAATATTGACGAGTACAAATAGGTTTAGTGATTCTCATAAAACACATTTTTTTTCCTTTGGGACTTTTGTCCGATAGAAGATAAACAAAATTTGGGACTACTGACCCACCATAGTGGGTTATTTTCAGAGTCTTGAAAACTTAATTTCCCAATGATTCCCAATTTCAAAATGTTAAGAAACTTAGTCGTTCGGAAATTCAGTTTTCAAGACTTTGAAAATAATAAAAAATCGCGCCAGAGTAATTCAGGTTTTGGTAGACAAATTATGTGTAAGTAAAATGATAATTTCTTGCAACTGTAGGAAAAAGTGAAATTATGTCCCAATTTGAATGGGACATAACTTCACACAGAAGTGAAATTCTGGCCCATAAAAAAGTGAAGCTAATTCCCACCTTAGATGGGACACAACTTCACCCGAAGAAAGTGAAATTATAACTCACTAGAGGTGAAATTATGACCCATGTGAAGTTATGACCCGTGAAGTTATGCACCCGCGGTGCGATGGGATAGGTTATGAGGTATGTGACATTCTTCGGACGATTCTGTTGTCAAAACACGAGTTCTGCTCGTCTCAGAGGCATTCCGTCGGTCAAAGTCAGTCCAATACAAGGGTTTCAGAAGAGTTCGGCCACTACAGACTCTTCCGAGTCTTCCCGGACTACCAATGGAAAACGACATTAAGCGGCGAACAACAACTCCTTGCCCTAAAATGTTCCTTGCGCACGTAAAAATTCTTCATATTCGAATGTGGCAGCCTCCGAGCAGAAATGATTTTACTGAAAGCAAACAAAATGTGAAGGAGAATTTAGGAATTATGAATTCAGTAATTCAGTAATTATCAACGAATAAAATAATTAAAACTTACCAAAAATAGTTTTCCGATTTTAGTTTTCTCTTCTGGTTTTGTTTTCGTTCTGGAATTTTTGACGTTTCAAACATAAATTGAAAAGCTTCAAGCTGTCAGATGGAAGTTTGAATGAAGTTGAATTCAACTAAAGCTTTTAGTCGTTCAGGCGACCATAACTTTTGTGGAGAAGGACTGTTCGGGCGAAGCGGGGAGTAGGTAGGAGATTTTGGGAAAAGAGGAAATTTTCTCTTGGAATACGATTTTCTCTCGAAAGGGGGGTTTCATGCGGGGGATGCCTTGCCCACCAACCTTAGGTTTTTGGCTAAACGGATTTTCGCTATATACTCCTCCAACAAAGGAAACGCTCTCGTCATTGTTCGAGCGAGCGTTTAAGGTCCAATGAATCAGGGACATAGGCTTGAAATTTAGTTGGTACCATAGAAGAAGGTTAGGCGGTCGCCTTAGAAAAAGTCGGCGGTAGTGTTAAAAGTGTTCAAAGTTCAAAGCAATAGGGCAGTACATTTTGTTTGAAAGGAAAACGACCGTAAAGTGAACAAGAGAATATTGGGAAAATTGAGGTTTCGGTATCTACGGGAAGACGATTAACGGTCGAAGACATCACTGGACCGAAAGCATCGCAAATTTAAAAAGAAGGCAGAAAAACCAGCTAGAAATAACAAGTAAATTGCATGATTGTACTTACCCTCCATGGGGTAAGCCTTGACGTGGCGGAGCGGCTTACGGTAACTACTACTGTGATGCTTAGAGCTATGCGATCGCGAAACTTGTTTTCGCAGCAGGGCCTCCCATGGTCGACAGGTCGAAGCGGAGTAGGCTGTTACTACTAATTAGCCCACAACGAAGGAGTGTTCCCACCAAGGCACTTCCCACGAGGGACGGCAGCGGATGAATTTCTTTTTTGGAATGAACGGTGGCGTCCTCAGTTCCAGTTAGGTCGAACTACTTGGTGAACACCTTTACGGGCTACTTCGACATATTTGAAGCTCAGGTCGTAAAAGGAGCGGTTTTCCGGCTTTTGTACTTGGAGTCACATCAAGTACCTGGTACTCCAGGTTGGGGGTTGTACGTCGGGGTGACTTCCCGACTATGTAGAAAAAAAGTTAGTTGCGAAGCGACAACAGGCCTCGGAAACGGACGGATACACTGATGACGACCCAAGCAAACGTATAAAGGACAACGAATTTCGGATATGCACGTGGAATGTTAGGTCCCTTAATGGACTGCGTGCTGCCGAACAACTAGCGGAGACCCTCAACTGCTACAAAGCAGATATTACCGCTATCCAGGAAATGCGATTGGATGGACCGGGCGAAATGAAGATGGAAAACTGCGACATCTACTATGGGGATTGCTACCGGGACCAGCGACTCTTTGGATGCGGATTCGTCGTGGGAAGCAGACTCAGGCAAAAAGTCTTGAGCTTCAAATGCGTAAGCGAACGCATCACGACGATCCGAATCAAGGCTAATCTCGGCAACATTAGCTTAATATGCGCGCATGCCCCCACAGAAGAGAAAAAGGACGACACCAAAGACGAATTCTACGAGCTCCTCGACAAAACATATGAGCAATGTCCTAGCTATGACATGAAAATTGTCCTCGGCGATTTTAACGCAAAGCTGGGAAAAGAAGGCATCTTTGGAAGAACAGTCGGAAAGCACAGCCTGCACGACACCACTTCCGACAACGGATTCAGGCTGATCGATTTTGCTGCGGGGCGAAACGTTGTGGTAGCAAGCACCTGGTTCCCACATCTCAACATCCATAAAGGTACATGGAGATCTCCTGATCAATCAACCGTCAACCAGATTGATCACATTGCGATCGACGGGAGGCACTTTTCCAGCATTCAAGATGTTCGAACTTTCCGAGGAGCCAACATCGACTCGGACCACTACCTCGTCGTAGCCAAGGCAGTACTACGAATATCTCGACAACGGCCAAAACAAAGAAATGCTGCAAGAAAATTCGACGTCGGACGGCTACAATCGCAAGAGATCGCCAGATCCTTCTCTGATCGAGTGACAAGTAACCTCTTAAGGAGTCCTATGCCGCCAACATCAAGTATCGAAGACCAGTGGCAACATTGCCAGAATGCAGTTAGAGATGCCGCCTCTAATGTGCTGGGTTTCACACAGCCACCAAAACGAAACCCCTGGTTTGACGAAGAATGCAGGCAGGCCCATGCAGCCAAGCAGGAGGCATACAAAGCGGCGCTGCAAAGAAAGACAAGAGCTGCTCGTCAGCTCTACGAGCAAAAGAGGAGAGAAGAACGCCGGCTTCTCAGGAGAAAAAAGAGAGAGCATGAGAAGCGTCAGATCGAAGATGTTGAGAGAGCTAACAGCAGGAATGAAGTTCGGAGGTTTTATCGGAAGGTAAAACAGCTGGCTCAAGGTCATCGAGCAAGAACCGAAGCCTGCAGAGATCATCAAGGGAACATCATAGTAGAGCCGCAGTCAGTGCTGGGGATTTGGAAAGACCACTTCTGTAGACTGTATAACGGCGACGACGAACAAAATCCCGCCGTCAGACAGGAGCCTTTTATCATACGCGATGACAGCCAACAATTCCGTGAACCCGACCTAGAAGAAGTGAAAACAGCAATATCACGGCTGAAATCCAACAAAGCCGCTGGAGCAGATGGTCTAGCTGCCGAGCTGTTCAAAGCCGCAGGCGACGAGCTAGATAGGAGCATGCACCAAATCATCTGTAAGATATGGTCGGAGGAATGCATGCCCGATGAATGGAACCTCAGCATTGTTTGCCCGATCCTGAAAAAGGGAGATCCTCTAAACTGCGCCAACTACAGAGGAATCAGCCTGCTTAACATCGCCTACAAGATCCTCTCTGCCGTATTATGTGAACGTCTGAAGCCTTTCGTCAACAATCTGATTGGTCCTTATCAATGTGGCTTCAGGCCAGGAAAGTCTACCATCGACCAAATTTTCACGTTGCGGCAGATCCTGGAAAAAACCTATGAAATGCAAATCGATACCCACCACCTCTTCATTGATTTTAAGGCCGCGTATGACAGCATCTACAGAGACGAACTGTATAAAGCTATGTCTAGCTTTGGCATCCCTGCCAAGCTCGTTCGCTTGTGCAAAATGACGATGGAGAACTCACGCTGCTCTATCAAGGTTGGCAATGAGCTTACGGAATCATTCGACGTCAAAAAAGGATTCAGACAAGGCGATGCACTGTCGTGCGATTTCTTTAACATCGTTCTTGAGAAGATAGTCCAAAACTCCACCGTCAACACCAGAGGCACTATCTTCTATAAATCTGTTCAACTTCTCGCGTACGCCGACGATATTGATATAATGGGAAGAACACAGCGTGATGTCAATGGCGCCTTTGTGAGGATTGAGACAGAAGCGGCTAAAATGGGTTTAGCGGTAAATGAGGGGAAAACGAAGTACATGCTGTCTTCGAGTAAGGACACCCAACATCGACGGCTCGGACAGAACGTCACAATAGACGCATACAACTTCGAGGTAGTTAAGGAGTTTGTCTACCTAGGCTCCGCTATCAACACGGACAATAACACCAGCGCTGAGATAAGACGAAGAATTACTCTTGCTAATCGCTGTTTCTTTGGGCTAAGAAAGCAACTGAGTGGAAAAGCCCTCTCTCGAGCAACTAAGGTTAAACTGTACAACACCCTCATCATCCCTGTCCTGCTGTATGGTGCAGAAGCATGGACCCTAACAAAATCGGATGAATGTGCCTTAGGCTGTTTCGAGAGGAAAATTCTTCGGGTCATCTTTGGCCCCGTGTGCATTGATGGGGAATGGAGAAGGAGATACAACAGCGAACTTTACGGGTTGTACAACGACGTGAACTTAGCCAGAAGGGTCAAGGTCCAGAGACTCAGATGGCTCGGTCATTTAGAGCGCATGGACACCAATGCTCCGGCCCGGAAAGTCTCCGACACTATTCCCGAGGGACGCAGAAGGAGAGGAAGACCGCGACTCAGGTGGCGCACACAAGTGGAAGAGGACCTCAATCAACTTGGAGTGCAAAACTGGAGACAGCTAGCTAGGGACCGAGCTGACTGGCGGAGACTGTTGATTGAGGCCCAAGTCCACAACGGACTGTAGCGCCACCTTAAGTAAGTAAGTACTGAAAAATATATTCTAAGGCATTAATTCGAGCCGCCATTGTGCATTATCTTATGCCCGAACCTCATCTCCAATATATTTAAAGTCAAAAGCTTTTAACGTTAAGCTTATCCAAGCGAAAGTCCGAACCATTTTGTGGGGAGGTGAAAATACTCATTCCGTTGGCAATTTAAAATTTGAAATTGAAGCACCGTCGACAGAAAGAAAAGAAGAACACGAATTGAAATTTTATGCACGCATTGGACATCCTTTCGTCAACATTTATTTATTATTCTCTTATTTATATATTTATTATTTATTCATCTTGTGTTTATTATTGTTTTATTTGTTAATTTATTAGTATTAGTGTCTCATAATTTCAATTTCATTTCATTTATAATTAACCTTTTTTTTAACGTAAATTTTGGGTGGGTTAACAAAAGCGTCGCTAACCAGTGGTTTAGCTAAGAACACGGTCACTGAACGGGTGAATTCATTCGAAGGGATCAAATCTGACCCGGGGAGCGCTCTTTAGGGGTAGGATCTGTTCCGTTTTTGTTTGTTGTCAAGTAACTAGTAATCGCCCTAGACTGTATGCAAGGTCAGTACCGACGACCACTAGTTAGGCTCTCTTTAACTTTTAACCTGTTTTTTTTTCTTGTTTCTTTTGATTTAGCTGTTTATATGTATTTTGTTAGTTTTAGTTTTCTTGCAAACATAAATCAAAATTTGTAATGCAAACACATGATTAAAATTCGAGCATGATTTATATCTATACAACTTCCGTGTTTCTTTGGAAGGCATGAAGTTTAGGATGCATGCTTGAGGAATGAATTTCAGGGGGTGTGGAGGAGCAGTAGAAAGGTAAGCGCGATGTGATGACGTCATAGGGACGTTCGTCAATGGGGGACTTAGCCTAACATCGACCAGCTTAGTCCCAAGGAGTGGTGTGGGTAGTCGGTCTGCAACAACACCAGCGGACCCAACGGTGACACAAGTTGCGCAACAGTCGACACATGACAGAAGAGCGTAGTAGGGAGTTTAGTGGCATTTGTTGTTGTTTTTTTGTTTTGGTAGCGAGGCGAGGTCCGGCGGAGGGGTACAACCCCGCCCTAAGATCAACGAGCGAAGCCGGAGATGCCACGACCCAATCCGTCGGATATTCTTCTCCCATTCCCATTTCCGTTTCCTTGTCCCAATTCCCAATATCCTCACTCATAAATCCTTATCCCTAACCTATTGCCCCGTTACAGCTGTTGTCGTTTTCTTTAATTTGGAAAAGCAACCACCACACATTTTGTAATGCATACTAGTGTTTGGCAAGCAGGTGCTGCAGTGCAATGATTCATTTCGAGCATGATGACAATTTGTCACATTCAAATTCGATTTGTGTTGATTGGGTTCCAACAAAAACGCTTCAAATACATATGCTGCGTAATTCTGCGAAGCTTAAAAGCAAAAATGCTTTCATTCAACGTGATTTGTCAAAACAATCGCAACTCAAACGCAGAATACTTCTAAGCTACAGGAAAGCGATTAAATCAAAACAACCAACAGTAATAGTACAACTGAAAAACAATAACTTGATTGTCTCTGATAAATCATTTTATTTAAATAATAATAATTCACTGAAATATGAAAATGAAGACGGTGAAAATAAGCTCAGAGAATTGTTTGGGTAATTAGAATTCCGAGCTGTCAAATCATTGGTGATGTCAAACGGATGGAATTACGAGAGGTATAGACCAGCTGGCGCTGCTCCACCAGGGATGCCACTTTTAAGAAATTCTGTGAATTCTAGTACGATGTTACAAAATTGAAATTGTGATGTCGTCAGCTCATTAACTTTTAATAATTGTAGTATTTTGTCTTATAATGTCTCAGGTCTAAAAAACAAAATTTTATTTGCGGATTTTTTCAATTTCATTAAAAAATTTGATTTATTCTTTTTGTATGAAACTCATGTAACTAAGGAAAACATAAACAATTTTACAAAATATTTCAATGAATATAAATTAGTGTGAGATGGAGCAGTAAAATATAATATTAAAGGCCGTGCAAGTGGAGGCAATCTCTTTGGTATCAAATTATCACTACTAATAAACTACAGATTTGAAGAACATGAAGGTGCGACATTTGTGAAACTTCTACGTGAAAATGACATGTACATTGTCCCATTTTATAATATAAACTGCAATAATTGGAATGAAGATCTCGAACATCTGAACAACATTTTGCTTCACCTTGCAGGGAAAAGTGTCTTATTATTTACAAATTGTTACATCTCAAAGGATAAATAGCACTATAATAAATTCTGCTATAAGATCTTCAAAAGACACTGTTCGTAACCAAAACGGAACAAAATTTCTGGAAATGCTACAATTATATGACTGCATAGTGTTAAATGGTTGTACCAACGGTGATATCATTGGAAATTATACTTTCTACAGGGGACAAAGTAAATCAGTCATCGACTATTGCGCGGCAAACAACAACTGGACCAACCTAATTAATAAATTCGAAGTTCTACGCAAAAACTTTTCCGACCACATGCACATTTCTGTTTCTTTCACAAGCCAACAAGTTTCACAAGAAAAACCTCTTAAACTTATTCCTAGGTTGAAATGGAAGCAAGAGGATGTAGATTCGTACCAACAAAATTTGGAATACCAACTATCCAGGATAAATGGTTCATTTGAATCTACTGAAACACATTCAAACCAATTAATATGTTGCATTAGAAATGCTACTTCATTGAGAACTCCTCCTACCATTCAAAAATTCAAACAAAAATGATTCGACAAAGAATGCATGAAAGCTAGAAAAGAATCGAAAAGAATCGTTTTCTCATTTTAATGCTATGCGAAACTCCAACTGTAACATTTTGAAACAAATTTATTTGGATTCAAATCTCCGCTACAAGAAATTATGCTTGAAGAAGAAATCTGAATTTGAAAACAACCAAGCACGTTAACTTGGCCTAACAAGAAATACTAAAGAATTTTGGAAAATTACAAGAGAGATAAATGGATCAAACTTCACAATAGGAATAGGACTGACTGCCGATGATTTGTCGGTTCACTTCAAAACTCTCCTTTATGGTAAATCAGTTCTGAACTACCACTTTGCGGAACCTTTGGTGACTAATGAGATCCTAGATCATGAAATAAATCTTTCTGAAATAAATGCTGCTATTCTCAGATCGAAAAATGGAAAAGCACCAGGTGAAGATGGAATCCCATATGAATTTTTCAAGAACGCCACCCCGAACTTCATTGCCCATCTAAAGGTTTTGTTTAACAAAGCACTCCAAAATAAGGAAATCCCAAGTTCATTTAAAAAATCAGTCATCTTTCCGATCCACAAAAAAGGACCCCTTGACCAAGTAGAAAACTATCGAGGAATGTCGTTCATGAATGCCCTTTCAAAGTTGTTTTGTGGAATTCTTTCCGAAAGATTGGAATCGTGGGTTAACGTCAACAATATCCTCACAGAATTTCAAGCCGGTTTTAGAAAAAATTATTCAACCACTGACCACATTTTTACGCTAACCTCTATCGTCAAAGCTTTCCATGCAAGGAACAAGAATGTTTTTGTTTTCTTTGTCGATTTCAAGTCAGCCTTTGACTGGGTAAATCGAAATGCACTCTTTTACAAACTCTCGCAGATAGGTCTTTCTACACAATTCATACACATAATAAAAGAAATGTATCTCAACTCACAATCTGCTGTGTGGGATGGATCAATTTATTCAAAATGGTTCACAACGAATAATGGTGTCAAACAAGGCTGTCTACTTAGTGCCCTGCTGTTTTGTTCATCAACGATATAGTGGCTTATCTACCCGGTGGAGTTCGAATTGCCGGAATGACAATCAAAGTTTTGCTGTATGCCAATGATTTGTTTTTACTATCGGCGTCAGCCGAAGTGCTTCAGCTGATGATAAACCGTCTTTCGGACTATTGTTGACAATGGGATCTTACTATCAACGCCAACAAATCTAAAGTAATGGTGTTTTCAAGAACTTGTAGAAACCAAAACCGAAACTATTGGAACTTCAACGGCCACCTTTTGGAAACAGTAAGTGATTACAAATATTTGGGAGTGAAACTTAACACCAAGTTGGATTTCAATGAACACCTAATCGAAAAAACTAACTCGTGTCAAAGTATGTTGAATCTCTCATGGAAAAATGTGTTTTCAAATCAACGGATACCTCTTTCTGCAAAATACAAAATATTTGACGCTGTTGTGAAGACTACACTTTGCTATTCTGCTCAACTATGGGGTGCGGATGAATACGAAGCGATTGAAAAATTCCACAGAAATTTCTTGAGGAAATTCTTCAATCTGCCCTTGACAACTCCCAGCTATGCATTATACATTAGGATGGAGCGCGGATGTATGGATTTTTATTTTTTTTTAGATTCAAAGTTCTAATAGGGGGGGAATTGTGCGTCATGTAAAAGTTTAAATAATCGTGATTTTTTATTAACTTCGGTTGAGATCTTTTGCCTCCGCTCCGACTTCAAAGTTTTTTTTTAATTTTGTTCAAGATCCTCGTACTATGTTAGTAGCTTTGGCTTAAAATAAAATGTTTTGAAATAAGGACGATAAAATTAACTGAAGTTAATTGTTTTAAAGTAAAGAGCTTAATTCAATAAGATAATTTACAAATAAATATTATATAAATATTTGGATAAATTTATGATTTAAAATCACGTTTTGTTTCAAATTCTGGCATGGTCTTTCTTGATTCAATTTTTGACTTAACTGCACCCAGTCGCGTTTTTTTTCGAGCATTGAGCAGTTGAAGCTTCCGTTGTTTTTTTAACAGCTCGTTCTACATCTTGAGTATGACACGGCAGCCTTAAAAATGAAATTTCACAATCACCACCAGATTTTACGATTAACCGGATTTCTTCGTCAGACAAATCTTGTAGAATCGGTGGTTTATCATGTCAATGAATGTTGAGGCGTTGAAATTTAGGACTGAGATTTCAAATAGCCTAGGTTTTGAAGTCTGATGCATACTTCTTGCTTTAAGTATGCGGCGAGCTGCAAGCTCTCGAACGTGCTTCTTTTCACGAGTATCATTGAAAGAAGGATACTTTCAGAAAGTGCGAAGTATGCATTTTTCTGAATGACTGGATCGATTACTTACAAAGATAAACATTATATGAGCTCTGTTTTCTTGAATAAAATTATTTTTTTCTGTATCTATGTATATTTTTAAGAATTAATTACGTTCTTTAGTTCATCAGGAAGATATCTGGTCGATTTTATTATATTGAACAGGTGGTGCGAAGTATCTTTACATGATGGTTTGTTTTTAATTAAGAACCAAGATGGTGCGTAAACTCTAACAACAAAAGTAGCCAACGTTGTAAGTTTTTTTTGAAGGAATCTCTGATGTTACATAAAAACGCATTATTCGATTGGCACATGTGAGCCAACGAGCATGCGACATCTTGCCAGGAGATTTATATAACAAATTTTGCGGAAATTCGCCCGATATAACTGCCGAGACAATCCTGTGCAAGTATTTTTGGTTTGGCATTCGATGGGCTTATATTTGACGACAGGCAATTGCTCACATGTATCAAGGGCTTTTCTCAAAGAGTTAGGTCCTGAGGTAGATACATCCGTCGAGATGTTGAAAAAGGTGCATCAAAGGTAACTCTTTCATATGAAGAAGGCATATAATCCACTATAGTGGTTTCTTAAGTCTTTTTTCGAACAATCTTATAATTCCGTTAAACTTTCCAGTGTTCTTTGTACCATCACAACCGATTGCCAATAGATGTTGCTCAGAAATATCTTCTTCCGATAGAAATCCTTTGATAGAAGTTTCTATGTCTTTACAGGATCCAGTCTTAGCAACAACAAATCCCATGTAATTGGATCCTGGTTTTTGAAAAAATGAGATATGTTCTTCGATAATCTTTGTTTTGTAATTTTTATTATCTTTTTTAACGATTTTAAAAGATTCGTTAAAAAAGATAATAAAATGGGTTCAAATTAATTTATGCAAAATCTTTTTTTCATTTGGCCAATGATAACTGCTTCCGCAAACACTGTCCAATTTTCAAAGTGTTTGCGGAGGCAGTTATCATTGACCAAATGAAAAAAGATTTTGCATGAATTAATTTGAACCCATGAGGCACATTTTTTTAACTATTAGATATCGAATTTCGAAAATAAAAAAAATCGCTCCACCCTATTATACATAGAATTAGGACTCCCCAAGCTCTACACCAGTACACTGAAGTCTCAGGCAGATTACATCGTAAAAGTTTTACAACACTCAGATGATCGGCTAACCAAAAAGATGCTTTTATACGAAGTAAGAAATGAGGATTGGTGGATGGAAAAGTGGAAAAACATGGGAATAAGGTATGATGAGGTAATTTCACTGGAAGCAAATAACTGGGTTGAGCTTAAAGAAAAGCTTTACCGCTTAATCAGCAAACACGAGAACTCAGTGCGTGATGATTTTAAAACTAATGCTCGCAATTCACATAGTAGAATTCTGTACTCACAACTCAGTATGAGGCCCTTCCAATCAAACTACTTCAACGATTCGTTGTCTTACAAGGAAATCTCTCTAATTTTCAAAGCAAGATGCGAAGTCTTAGGACTTAACGGAACACCCTATAATGGAAGCTTCAACCAGTTTTGTACTCTGTGTAATTTAAAATCCAAAGAAGACTCGTTTCACTTCATAAGTATATGTCCCATTTTCGCATCTCAACGAAATTCGTACTTCGGGAAAAGAACACTATCAATGCAAGAAACCATAAAGCTTTTGAACGAAACAAACTGGAAAACACTCGCCTCATTTTTGAAAGATATTTATAACTTATAAATTGATTATTACTTATAAATTATAAGTATGTATAAGTATAAGTATATAGTATAAGGATGTTACTAATACAAGAATTTGAATAGTAATAATTTTTTTTTTCGTTTTTCTCTTTACCTTTTACCTATATTATTATTTTTTTATAACGAAAAGATACATTTATTTAAACTTGCCAACCGAGCTGACGGCAATGCCATAGCTTTAAATTCAATAAATTGTAAACAATTGTATCAAAACAGCAAATCAATAAATGAATTATTTACTTTACTTACTTACTTTTTGATCCTCTTTTGGGCAAAAAAATTTCCGCTCGCTTCGCTCGCTAGCAGTTATGCCTGCTGCATTTGTTCGTTCAAGCTCAAAATTCGTAATACAATTTTCTAAAACTTTTAAGACTTATTGTAGAGAAAAGGTTTAGTATTGAAAAACTCAATAATGAATACGTTTTCTTGATAGGAATTGGCGACTGATAGCATTGAAAAATAGTGCTTCCGTCTGCATTCAAATGATGCAAGGACACTGAACATCCCATCAATAAAAAATGTTTTTTCGAAGGAGCTCTTAATGTCATTGAAACAGCTCAGTTAATTTAGATGACAAAAAGGTGCAATAAGATGAAACTGGATTCAAGTGCAGTTTGCTTGCCTTACTCTCACCTTACCGAATACCAAAGTTCAGAAGATCGTTTGCATTGGAAAAAGTTTCCTTTACGTCACATAGACTTAGAGCATGCGGTATATTTCAACCGTTATGCACTGAAAAAACATTGAAAATAATATGATAAAACTGTCCACTCAATTTATTGTTTTAGAAAATGTTTAAAACTTAACGCGAAGGTCAGAAACCCCTAATTTAATGTCTGGCTCTGGACCCATCATAGTAGGTAAGTAGTCCCAAAATAAAATTCAGAGCTTATAACCCACCCTAGTAGGTCATTAGTCCCGAAAACCATTTTCAGGACTTCTGACTTCGGGACCAGATTCTCTGCGCCGCCTTGGAATGACAAAATAGGTGGGAAACAATTTCACCCGAATTTCAGGTGAAATTATTGCTCGCCTAAGGTGGGAAACAATTTCACCCGAAAAAAGTGAAATAATAACCCACTAGAGGTGAAATTATGACCCATGTGAAGTTATGACCTGTGAAGTTATGCACCCGCACCGTTGTAGTTTCAGAACTTATTTCTAAAAATTTCCTATAGATATTGCTCTCAACTTATGTAATAGAGGTCAGAACCACTATTAACTTTTGAGAGCGCTCGCATATCAGCGCTAATAATCGTCGATGAATACATTTACAAAGCTATTAACTTAATAGTGTTCGATGAATACCAGCCTTAATGTAATAAAATAAGATTTCAAACAAAAACTTTGTCAAAATATCAGACGTTCAGATTCTTAGTTAGGCTTAAATTTTTGTTTTCATTTTCATTTCTGATCATTTTCACGTCGGAAATTCTATTGCTTGATACATTTGCCATTAAATGCTTTTCACGCAATTTTACTCTTCCTCAATATCTTTTTGAACATATCCCTCTTCTACTCTCTTTAACTCACCTTTTGTTCGTTAAAACAACAAATTTTCAAATTTACCGGTCAATTTAGTCCCCAGATGGTGGGTCCAGGTTAGCTGTGATAGTATTGGTAAAAGCACGCATACTCTTACAGCTAACCTGGCCCCCTAGCTCCATTGAATAAGAAGTACAGGAAGCGGTGTTAGCACTGATCTCTATAATACACTGGATAGTGGATTCCATACAAATTATAACACTTTTCTTGACTCCTATTGATTTTGACATGGTACTCTTACACTTGTGCATCTCTTTCTATATAAACCGAAAAAGTGAGACAGAGTGAAGTGATGTTCAACAAAAAAAGTGACTGATCTCCTTTGTCTATATCTCTGATCTATATTATCTCTATCTCTATTATAGATATCAGTGTTGGGGAAGTGTTATATTTTGGTATAACTGTTATACCTGGATGGTACCTTTACACTTATAACAGTCTTCTATGGGAGTCAAACTTTTTGCTCCTATCCACTATCCAGTTATAATAGAGATCAGTGGGTGTTAGCTACATGTACAGTGTACGTGAGTGAGGCAACAAAAATTTCTGATGACGTCAATTTTGGGAAGTTGTAATGTCAATTTTTGGATTTTGTAGTGTCAAACTTTGACTTGTTGTCATTTTGCCGAGCTGTGATTGGTCAAATGTTGTTTTGTAGTTTCATCTGTCAAGAAAACAAAAACTCGAGTTCAGGGGCGCATTTATTTTTGTTGGTGATCGTTAGGCGCTACACAATTTCTTGTGTTTTTTAACACTTGATCAAGTTGTTCACAGAATGCGCTTTCTAAAACGACCCGAAAAAGGACAATAAATATGATGAATTAAGGATGAAAAATGAAGAAAATGTAACGAAAAAAAATAAAAAAAAAAATAAAAATCGTGCATGTACACCTGAACGTTAAAACACCATGTAGTCCAAAAAAAGGATTGAAATTGAAAAATAAAATTGATGCACAATTGATATAATCATGATTCAATCATATTTCGTTTGGCGCCCCCCCCCTGAGATTAACTATTCAACTGCAGACCAGCCCTGTTGTAATGCGTTTGTGTTTGTGAAACTCACACTACTTAGAAAAATGCTTCATTTCTTTTTCATAAGACCCCTTCCTGTACTTCTTATTCAATGAAGTGATCACTGCCGCAAGTTGTAGACATTGTCATTTTGACAGCTTGGTTTCCCATCTCCCTTTTAACTCATCTGTGACCCAGAGCCATTGTCAGAGATTAAAGGAGATCGGAAACTGACTTACGTTTTACCCTCCGGATACCCCAAATTTTATTTTTCCGTTACCTCGTGTATGTGAAAAAATGAGAAAAAACAGCAACAAAAATCAGATGGTATGTTTACTGGGATAGTATTGGTAAAAACACGCATACTCTTGCAGTAAACTTGGAGCGCAGCTTGTAGACATTGTCATTTTGACAGCTTGGTTTCCCATCCCCCTTTTAACTCATCTGTGGACATTGTAGGCATTGTCATTTTGACAGTTCGGTTTCCCAACTCCCTTTTAAACTCATCTGTGCTTTGCTTTGACATAATAATATATGGACTGCTAGTCACTTGTCATTTCCATACATTTCATGAGAAGAAAAAAGGTACAAGCATTGCCATATTATAGTATGGACTGCTAGTTGCAAACTTCACGCGTGTTCAGCGTAAAGAGCGCTATTGGTTCATGGTGGCCAAAAAAAGAACGATTCCAGCTGTCAAAAATGAACAAATACATAAACAACGAGGTCGCTGTACGCTGTGAATTCAAAAAAAAATTTTGGTACAAATTTGGCCGTTTCGAACCAATGGCGCTGCTGTAGCTTGTACCTTTTTTCTTCTCTAATTGCCCGCATTCCGAAATCTAGTGACTACGTAGTCAACTCGTTCTAATTGGCTAATTAGCTGTTTTCAACCAATCAGAATGAGTTCACTACGTAGTCACTAGGTTTCGGAATGTGGGCATTGTTTTTAAAATTTGTAATTGTTCAATAAAGTTGTGTAAAAAATATATATGTCAAATGTATATGTGTAATTCAGTATAATTTTTATTATTATAAATGTAACCAATTAGCGTCTGAATGGTTTGGCTGTCAGCAATCAAAGGGGAAGAGCTTAGCTTAAAATAATTACAATAGGCTTTAGCGAATAAGATTCAAAAGAAAGGTAATGACAATAGAGCAATGAGTTAAATCATTTAACAAATGTTGCGAGAGATTACGAATTTGAGAGACTACAATTTAATTTTATAGGGTATGCGTACAGTGTGTTGGATATGTGAATTATAATTACATATTAGTTCAATTGGTTTTAGCTTGATTTCAAAACATTCACCCCCCCTGGAAGACTCCGGTCTTTCAGAGAAAGGCAAGGGGACCACCTTAACAATGGGCCGAACATAGACACCGCTGCTAGTTTGAACGGTGACGACACGACACTTTCCGTCTTTTCCAGGATGCACATCTATCCGTCCCAGAATGCATTTCGATGGTGGAAGATTTGGTTCCTTGACGATTAGGTACCACATCATTCTTTTGGATGTTTCTCGTAGTCTTCTGCCACTTAGGTCGATTTTGTAGGGATGTTAAGTATTCTTTATGCCACTGCTTCCAGAAGCCTTGCATTAGACTCTGCAAAAGATACCAGTTAGTGCTTATTGAAAAATTTTAAATATCTATATCAGGTTGGGGAATTGATGAATAAGACTCCCCAATCATGAAATGAGATGGGGTTAGAAAATCGGAAGTCTACCACATAGGTCGTGAATTGAGCAAACATTCAATTTTGCAGAGAAGAGTATACACCTCCTCGTATGTGAGGATGTGTTCGCCAATAACACGTTTAATATGCTGCTTAACAGATTTCACACCCGCTTCCCACAATCCTCCAAAGTGGGGAGCAGATGGTGGTATGAACTTCCAAGCTATGGCTTCCTTGGACAAATGGTCTGCGATGATGTTATTTCTCTGCTGATTCATTAAAATATCATGCATTTCTCCAAGCAATCTCTTAGCGCCTTGAATATTAGTGGCATTGTCACTCCATATTTCAATTGGTTTGCCTCGTCGGGATACGAAGCGATCCAAGGCCAGGATAAAGGAGCTAGAAGATAAATCTCCAACGAGTTCGATATGAATCCCTTTTGTCACGAAGCAAACGAATAAGGCTATGTATGACAAATTTAGGATTTCTTCCGCGAGTCAAACGCAAGGAGATGGGCCCAGCATAATCACAACCGACCTTGCTAAAGGGTCTTGAGAATGTAACCCTTTCGATAGGAAGATTGCCCATCATCTGCTCCGAATAAATCTTTCGTTGCTTGAAGCATACGATGCAATCGTTGACCGTTCACTGGAAACGTCTTCTAGTTTATATTGGGACTCGGGCCAGTACGATCTTTCAATTTTAAGCCACGGTGGACCATTCCACCAGATGCCGATTAACGAAAGTTGAGATGGCAGAATTCCTCTTGTGGCCAAATCAGCTGGATTATCGGCTGATCGGACGTGATTCCAAGATTTTAATGGGATTGTTGATATGATTTCAGATGTTCGATTCCCGATAAAAACCGACCATTTTTTTGGGGGTGCGGAGATCCAATGCAAAACAATGGATGAGTCTGTCCAAGCGAAAGTTTGCATCTGTTTCAATTGTAAGGAGTTTTTAACCTTGTTGATAAGTCTTGTTAGCAAAAGAGCTCCACAGAGTTCTAGCCTGGGTAATGAAAGCACCTTGATTGGAGCAACCTTGCTTTTAGCAGCTACTAATGAGATTGAGATGCTCCCGTCTATATTCTCGCTTCGGCAGTAGATGACAGTCACAAAATGCATGAAATTCGGATTTGACTTTATTCAACCACATGATTCTAGGAATCTGAATCTCTTCTACTAAGTGAAGTTCCTCTCAAATAGTGATCCAAACTTGGGCAAGATTTTCTGGTATTTCATCATCCCATTCAATAGAATGTCTCCATAAATCCTGGAAGAAAATCTTAACTGCAACTACGACTGGAGAAAGAAAGCCTAGAGGATCAAAAATTCGGGATGCCTCGGAAAGAATGCGACGTTTTGTGTACAATGATATTTTGTCAAGATTTAGGTACTCTGTACGAGAAGCTATCCTTTGATGGACACCATTGTAGTCCGAGCACCTTAACAGTTAGAGAATTCTCGAAGTCGACAGGAGATAATTCTCTTTGATCCTCAGGGATGCTAAGAAGGAGTGGCCAGCAATTTGTTGTCCACTTACGAAGATTGAAGCCTGTAGACGATAGCAGCTCTAAAAGTTCCCTTTGAATCGAGATGACATCATCAATTGTATCGGCGCCTGTGACTAAGTCATCAACGTAAAAATCAGAAAGTATTATTGAAGAGGCTCGAGGGTGCGATTTTGCTGTGTCTAAAGCCAGTTGTTTTAGAGCGCGCTTGGCCAAAAATGACGCCGCCGAAGTTCCGTAGGTAACTGTAAGCAGTCTGTAATGCTTTATAACGGATTCCGGATTCTCGCGCCATAGAATTCGTTGAAAATTTGTATGCTTTGGTGAAATCCAAATTTGTCGATACATTTTTTCAATGTCCGCTGAGAAGGTGTAAATGTGACGACGAGAACGCAGACATATGGTGAAGATATCACGTTGAATTTCCGGGCCGATAAAAAGACATTCATTTAAGGACTTGGAATCGGGTGATGATTTGGCAGAGCCATCAAAAACAACTCTTAACTTAGTTGTACTGCTGTCTTCTTACACAGCATGATGAGGAAGGTAGTAAGAATCTATATTATTTATCTCATCTTTCGGAATTTCTTCCATATGGCCCAACGTTATGTACTCGTTCAGAAAGATTGAATATTGCGATTTCAATTTTGGATCACGAAGAAATCGTCTCTCCATTGAATGAAGCCTATTTAGTGCTATTCTACACGAGTTTCCAAAATTAGGATGCGAAGAATATTTGAATGGCAGATTCGCCATAAATTTGCCATACGTGTGACGACAATGGGTTTCAATAAAATTGTCTGCCGCCTTATTTGTTCCTCAACCGATAAAACAGGTTCACAACTAACTTCTTCCAATATCCAAAAACGCTCCAAATCGAATTCTTGGCTGTAGTCAAGTTGTGCGCAAAATGAGCTAGCTTTATTGGGTGAATCGCTCAAAATGGAGTGGGTACAGCAGCCAGCTATAACCCACCCAAAAATGGTTAAGAAGGCGTTAGGTGTACCGATTCTCGGTTTCGAAGCTTCAAGAATTATGTTGAAGAGATTGTCTGCTCCAATGAGCATATCGATAGGGCCTGGTTGGTTGAAGTTTGGATCTGCAAGATCCAATGCAGTAAACTCATCTGTTTTTAACTTAAATGAAGACGACGGAAGCATAGATGTTAGTTTCGAAATAACATGAAAAACGATGATGATACTGTTTGAATTAAATCGAGAGAGTAGATTTTTATTCAAATAATACGTTAAATACTAACGTTAAGTTTACAATGATTACTTAAAACTAAACTTAAAACTAACATTATTTAACTACTTATAACAAAAAAATTAAATTTAAAGCTTGCAGATCTGATATTGTCATTAGTAGAGTCAATAAGAAAAGAAAATTTATTAAAAATACTGATTAATTGATTAAGAGGACTGTTAACGCCATAGTTAGATCTACTAAAAATAGTTCGAATAGGTAAATTTCTTCTTAAGGTGGCCTGACTCAAGTTGAAATTCAATCTATAAAGAATAGATGGACATGAAATAGTTCCATTCATTACTCCTGTTATAAAGCAGAACTGCAAATACTCTCTGTGACCAGAAAGAGACGGGAGATTTATTAAGGGAAGTCTTTGAGTATATGGGGGTAAATGAAGTCTATCAGGCCAGGGGAAAAAACGAAGACAAAATCTTAAAAATCTACGTTGAATACTTTCAATTCTATTTATATGTATAGAGTAGTAAGGCGCCCATACAACGCAAGCGTATTCGAGAATTGGCCTGACAAAAGAAACGTATAGAATTTTGATGACATATGGATCACGGAACTCACGCGAAAATCTTTTGACGAAACCAAGTACTTTGTTAGCTTTTTTTATTATAAAATTATAGTGATCAGTAAACGTTAATTTTGAGTCAAGTACAACACCAAGGTCAGAAAAATTAGATAATCTACACAAGGAGGTCGAATTCAACACATAGTCATAGTTTATTACATTGCGTTTGCGTGAAAAACACATTGTTTTACATTTGTCAATATTTAAAATCAAGCGATTATTCTTGCACCATTCCCAAAACTTATTCAGGTCCTCTTGTAGATCTTCACAGTCATTGATCGAGTTAATAATTCGAAATATTTTTACATCATCTGCATAAATAAGTGATAAAGAATTGTTTAAAACAGAAGGCAAATCATTAATAAATAAAACAAACAGCAACGGGCCAAGGTGACTACCTTGGGGTACACCAGAATTGACTTTAAATTGACATGAAGGGTTACATCTGAACATGACACTATAATATCTATCTTTAAGGTATGACGAAATCCACATAACAAAACGGTCGTTGAGTCCAATTTTACTCAATTTACTAAGAAGAATATCGTGATTTAATTTGTCAAAAGCTTTGCTGAAGTCTGTAAAAATGCAATCGACTTGAGAATGTTTTTCAAACGCATCCAAACAAAAAGTAGAGAATTGTAACAAATTAGTTATTGTAGATTTGTGTTTAACAAATCCATGTTGATTTTCACATATAACAGATGAACAATTAAAAGAAACTATATCACAAACAAGGGATTCAAACAATTTAGGAATAGCGGACAATTTTGCTATAGGACGATAGTTAGTAACTAAATTTTTGGAACCTTTTTTATGGACCGGCGTTAAGTATGAATATTTCCAAAGATCTGGGAACTTAGAACATTTCAGAGATTCATTGAAAAGAAGAAACAACGGATAAGAAATATAGGACACACATTTTTTCAACATAAAAGATGGAATTCCATCAGGACCAGGACTAAAACATTCATTTAGCTTTAAGATATTGTCACGTATAGTAGTCTCAGAAATTGAAAAATTTATTGAAGAAAGATGACTGTATTCTTGAGTGTTAGGAGTGATAAAAGAACAAGTAGTGTTTGCAGAAGAGAAATCTTCAAAGGCAGTCTTAAAATAATCTGCAAACATGTTAGAAATTGTCTCTGGAAGATGGCTTGAAGAATTCTGAAAGGTCATACATGCTGGATAGCCGTCAAATTTACGTTTACTATTAACATATCGCCAAAATATATGGGGGTTCGTTTTTAGGTCACATTCAGTGTTCGAAATAAAATCAGAATATAAACAGTTAGAATAGGTCACAAAGTCGGATTGCAGCTCTTGGTAGTCTCGAAACGTTTCATCATTCATCGAAAGATTGAATTTCAACCAGGCCTTATTTCTTTTATTTTTTAATGTTTTTAAATGCGAATCAAACCATGGCGGATTACTGTTTAATGATTTCAATTTACGAAGTGGGATAGTATCTAGAAAACAGTCAAATAAGATTTCATAAAATCGTAATATCATTTCGTCTCAACACAATTTTGAAAATATTGAATCCCAGTTAATTTCAAGAAGTAAGTCAAATAGTTGAGAAAAGTTACATTTTTTAAAGTCAAACTCGATTTGATGTTTACATAAATTTAAAACGTTGCATACACTTAAGTTTAAAGAAATAGTAAGGGCAGGATGGTGACGATCTTCGTGAACGAGCTTTGAATCACATGGGATAACGGCAGCATCAGTATTCATAACGTCTGAGAAGTATACGAGATCCAATATTCTTCCATTTTCATTTTTAACACCATTCAGCTGATTAAGGCCAAAAGATTCCATTCCATCTATTAAGCAGAATTCGTTTGTATTAGAAGCATTAGTAGGCAAGTATACGTCGTCGTTAGTTGAACTGGACCACACCAAGTTAGGAAGATTAAAGTCACCAATAATAATAATCTCATCAGTTGGCTCAATTATTTCAAAAATCGTTTCTAGCGAATTAATTAAATTTTCATAAATTCCGTTAGTAGAACCAGGTGGAATATAGCATGCAACCACATAGATGAAACCAGAAGGCATTTGTATTTTTACGCAAAGTATTTCAAGCGATGATTGCAAAAAGTCATCAACAAGTGAACATATAAGAGATGTTCTTACTGCAATCAATAAACCACCACCAACATTAGCTGAATCATTGAGCTGGTGGCGATCACGTCGAAAAACTTGATAAGTGTTGTCAAATAACTCAGTGTCACTAAAAGATGAGTTCAACCACGATTCAGTTAGAACGATGACGTCATGAGGGATTATATTTATATTTTTATAAACCTCGCTGGTTTTTGTCCTTAGTCCGTTGACATTTTGGTAATATATTAGTAATTGTTGTAGCCGCTGCGACGAGAGTTTTGCATTGTCAGTAGTTGTGGAAAATTTGAGCGCTGTGACTTTGTGGATCTGTTTACAAATTCATGCATGATAATACCATTTGGCCAAAATGACGAAGAATTAAGAATATAAAATATCGAGTCAGGTACTTTTATTTTAAATGAAGCGTATTTAGAAAAGTTACGTTGGATCATTTTTTCCACGTTTAAGAATCGAATTGTGCCAAGCTTATTTTGTATATAATTTTTTATGTCCAACGCATTTGTTTTAGGGTCCAATTTGGAAACAAAGATAGTTTTTTGTCCTTCAACAATTTTTAATCCGGACTCAATCGGAGACACAGACTTATTTTGATTTGTGATGGATAACGAAAATGCTGGATCAAGTGTAGAAGGTGGAATAGCAAGTGTTCGCAGTCCTTGTGGTGGTTGAGAACTCGATGACGAATGAATTAACGTAGTTTGGTTGGAATGTGACTGTTCAGTTGTAGGCTGTATGGGTAACGATGATGGTGGATCAAGTGTTAAATGTAGTTCAGTTGATGTTGGAAGTCCTTGAGGTGGTTGAACACTCGGTGTCGGATGAATAGGTAACAATTGCTCAGTTGTAGTCTGCTGTATAATAGATAAAGGAGGAGATCCTGATACACTACTGATAGAGGCAAGTTTTTTAGTCAATGGATTTTCATCGGAATCGATATCGTCTATCTTGCGCTTCAAACATGCAGGGTCATTTGTAATATTGGACATCTGGACTTCATTATTACTTGCGTCATAACATGTAATAAAATTATCTACTTTTTCAGAAAGTTTCATCAAGTGCGTGTGTATTTTATCCAAATTCAATTTATTTTGTTGTACATCACGAGCAATATTCAAATGTGCGAACGGGTCGCAGTCATCGCAGAAAAAATAAAATGATTTCCGTTCTTTGAAAAGCTTCACTGTGCTATAAGGAGCGTCAATACATGCCATATGGAACAATTTCCTACAATTTCCATGGCACATTATAGAGTCAATCAAGTAGTCGGCAATTTTATCGCAGATTGAGCACAAGGCCATCATAAATTCAGAAAGTAAATAGTATGAATAGATCCGTAAGCGAGTTCGTTGTCTTTTTCTTTTGTTAATTTATTATTTTTTTTTTTTTAGTTTTTTTTTTTTTAGTTAAACTTGATCAGTTCTTGTACCACTGTACAATTTGTTCTTGGTTCTTGTATAAGATGTGGTGAGTTATTCAAGGTTGTTGTATTTGATAAAACAGAGCTTTAACTAATTATGATTCGACTCGAAAATGTGAGTGAATTCGAATTTAAATGGTCGAATATGTGTATACTTGCATGTAGGTAGAAAGAGAGACGTTGCTGAAGGTTGCGCTTGTGATGATAATAAAATGTTGAAGCTCAGATTCAGTTGAGTAGCGACGACGTAGCGAGTTGAATAAATTTATGGTCAAATCCAGGTAACAATGACTATGACGGTGAACTTTTATATAAATAGGTGAGAAGCGGGTAAGAGTGGTGATTTAGAAACCAAACACCCAGATGATATAAATATAGTATTGTTGAGTGATGATTCCAAAATACAGCTCATAGGGAGTGACAGCGATTGCAACTTGTTGCGGCATGTAACGAGAGATACACAATTTATGTAGCACCAAAATTTTGCTTCTCAGGCAGAACACACACTAAAAAGTGTCACTCACCCAGTAAAACAAAGAAAAATGATTAAACGTCAGTGATGAGAGTTGAGAGTTGAGAAATATCAAAAACAATGAAAATCACTCAAATCATTAAACAATTGATGATCAGAATGAAATTATTTTGTTAAAATTATTAATAATAACAACAAGTCACTTTGATGTTATGATATAATATTAAAGTTCAATAAAAAATTCACAAAATGATACACAGTTTGTATTATAAAACAAAGGTACAACTAGTTTAAACAGTAAAAAACTAGGGAGCTCGATGAAAACACAGTCACTACCAAAAGGCTCAAAAAAGAAAAATGATTTAAAGAAACGATTCCATTTGTTGTGCCAGCAGAGTGTAGCGGCAGCTGTGTGAAGAACGACCAAACAGAATCAAAATTTCTAACCGAGGAAAAGGTCTGTCAGAAGCCGCAGTGCCATTAAAGAAACAATGGGAAACATCCAACCCTCTTTGTAGGTTCTTGTTGTCATGCTCAATGTTTTTGGCTTTTTGAGAGTTGATTGTAAGAAAATAAATGCTAGTAGTGTAACGATGACCTAAGTACTACCTCTCCTACAAATCTGTGGGGGATATTGGAAGGCTTCCCCAAGCCGAATAAGTTTGCTGGCTAAAGAGCCGATCTGTTGGAAATAAAACAAGGCTGGAGAGCCAAAGTGTTTTGTTCTACTTTCGAACGGAAAGTGAATTTATTCTATCAAACTTAAGCTATTTATACAAAATAATCAACTTACACACTAACATCTTAAGCCTATATGAGATATACGTATTATTGAAATATTGTGTATTCCGAACTCTGTGGGAAAATTACTAACAACGGAACCAGGCAGCATACTTGCTATGTCATCAAATTAATATTCGATGCATAGCCCTTCTAATACAATGCTCAAGTGTATCCAAATACATCCAGCCATATGCACTACACAGCATGCAGTGCATTGAACCTTAGTGAGTAGGTAGATACACTTGACCAGAGTAATCTGAAGCGTCGCGTCCCGTCGTCGTCAGTGGCATTGAAATTATTACTTAATATTTTAGTGCATGAGGTTGATACTCATGACCATGAACGAAATACGAGTGCACTATTCGAAATGGGAAATAAATGCGAATGCAATAGAGGTTGGCTATTGTGAAGCATAATGTGGATCACTGACCGATATAAAATGTATTATGAAGTGGTCGCTAGTGTGATCCCTTCACACCACCCTTCCTGGGGAAAAGGAGAAATCATGACATATCTTGATTTCTTCTTTTAAGTGACACTAACTCGTACAATAGGAATATTATTTTTTTTTCGTTCGGAATCACAATATTCTTTTTTTTTTAAACATTATTTTCTTTTATATGTATTGTAATAGTACAAACTAAGTTGGTAACATTACTTACGTATATAATAATAATATAATATATTTATTTTTCATTCATTCACACAAGTAATTTTTCTTCTTATATTCTAGTTGCGTTTTATTTATTGCTAAACAATTTTATTTACTTAAATCCTATGCCGGCCTTATTAAAAATTAAATGAAGTAGTTATCTTGTATGTATATATGTGCATATAATATTATTTACATTCTCTTCCCCCTTTTTTTAGATTTTGATTTAATTAGCGATTATATAAAAGTTAAATACATGTAAAATGGTTTTAGTCTATTCTTGTGTACTGTCATTCTTTTGTTATCGTATTTGATATCACAATTTACACCATTTTGAGACAAAACTTCGTATGGTCCTAAAAATATTGGATCTAATTTCTTTCTGGCTTCGTTTCTTAATAAAACTAAACTTCCTTTTTCAAAACTACTACTCTTTGTTTGTCCCTCTTTATCATATCTATCTTTCCTAACATTTTTCTTCTTTATAAGCGTTTCTCGAGCATCTCTATGGGCAACTTGTAATTTATGTTTAAGGTCAATTACGTAATTGTCATAGTTGTACACCGGTTCCATTTGTTTTGTCAGATTGTTGGGTAAGCTACATTGCTTTCCGAATATCAACTCGAATGGTGTGTAACCCGTTTCTGAGTGTACAGAAGTGTTATAACAGAAAACGTAATATGGTAACCAAGTGCTCCAGTCCGTGTGTTTTTCTGAGACGTAACTTCTAAGATATGCTCCTAAAACCTTATGTGAATTTTCTAAAGCTCCTATGCTCTCATGATGGTACGCTGTAGATTGTAATTGTTCTATTCTCAAAAGCTTACAGATACTTTTGAAAACCTGGTTTATAAATTCGGTTCCCTGATCAGATGCTATTGTATGTGGTACTCCGTACCTTAGAATAAAACCTTCCACTAGAGCTTTAGCTACCGTGCCTGATTCTTTATTTGGGAGTGGTATAGCTTCGATAAATTTGGTAAGCTCATCTTGAATGGTGAGTATGTATTTAGATCCATCTTCAGATTCTTCTAAAGGTCCTACTAGGTCTATAAATATTTTGTCAAAACCTGATTCGGCTGTTGATGTGATAGTCATTGGTTGTTTCTTCGGTTGGTTATATTTGTTTCGTTGGCATACTGGGCAGTGCTTAACGAATGTCGTCACATCGTTTTGCATTCCTGTCCAAAAGTATTTTTTCTTTATATTTTGAATCATACGGTTTATACCTGCATGTCCACTGGTTGGAAGTATGTGAAAGTCGTTTAGTATTAATTTCTTCTTACAAGGATCGGTAATTTCAATAACATTATCTATGAGGTATACCTTTATATTACTTTCTTTAAACATTTCTCCTAATATATTTTTTTATTCATTAATTTTATATTCTCGACGGCCGTCCGAGAGTTTCTTTATTTCATTTTTAGTAATATATATTTTCTTAATTGATTTGGGCCCGCAGAATTTTTGCACATCCCTCGACAATATTTTGCCAAATAATGTCGATTGGGTTGTAGTGCTGTCCTTGGGCTTCTTTAGGAGTAAACTATTCCCTTTTGGAATATACGCCAAAACTTTGTTTGGTCCTATAATTATGTCGTCCTTGAAATTAACTAAATCTTCCGAAAAATTGTCAACGATTTTTAATTCAATAACTTTTAGTCCATTTTCGGGTGGTTTCAGAAGTTCTGTTATCATTTGTTCATTGGTTTGTATCTTATTATCTTTAGGTGTATTTTTATCTTTATTATCTACTTTCGACTGGGCTCTTGTTACTACACAGATATGTAATTGTTTTAATTCTTCAGACTCTACTTTAATGCGACAAAGCGCGTCAGCGGTACAGTTGTCTTTACCGGGTGAATATTCTATGTAAAAATTGTATTCTTCTAATAATAGTCTGAATTTAGTTAGTCTACTACTAGGTTCTTTTAGTGAGAACAAGTATACTAGGGGTCTGTGGTCTGTCAAGATTTTGAACTTTCTTCCGAACAAATATGGCCGATAGTGTTTTACTGCCCAAACTATAGCAAGTAATTCTTTCTCAATGGTACTATAGTTTTTCTCTGCCTTATTAAGAGTTTTGCTTGCGTAAGCGATTGGCCTGTCATCGGAATTAGACAAAACAGCTCCTAAAGCGAAACCTGAGGCGTCTGTACGTAGAATGAATTCTTCATTAAAATTTGGAAATTGGAGAATTGTAGGACTTATAAGGATTTCTTTAAGCAAATTGAATGATTTTTCGCAATCTTTATTAAAATTGAATTCAACGTCTTTTTTCAATAACCGATTTAACGGGATGCAAATGGTGGCAAAATTTTTAATGAATTTTCGATAATAATTTGCGAATGCTACGAATCTTCTTACTTCATCCGCGTTAGTAGGAGTTGGATAATTTTTCATTGCGGCAGATTTGGTGGGGTCAGGTAAAATTCCTTTGCCCGATATAAGATGTCCAAGGTATAATACTTCTTTTCGCAAGAAAGAACATTTTTTCGGGTGTATTTTGAGATTTACTTCTCTCAGACGTTCAAAGACTTGGATCAAGTTTTTGTTGTGGTCCATTAAATTTTTACCAAAAATTATAAGATCGTCAAGATAGACAAAACATCGTGAATATGTTAGTCCTGACATGGCTATAGACATCATTCTTGAAAACTTACTGGGTGAGATCTTTAAACCCATTGGTAGACGTTTTAACTGGTAGTGACCATCCTCTGTTGAGAATGCCGTTATTGGTCTACTATTGGCATCTAGCTCCATTTGGTAATATCCTTGACTTAGATCTATACATGAGAAGTAAGTTGCTCCTCCGATCATATCATAGATGTCCGTTATGTTTGGCAGTGGAAATTTATCATCTTCGATTCGATCGTTAACGTGACGATAGTCGATCACGACTCGGAATTTCTGTAGACCGGTAACTGGGTCTTTCTTTTTCGGCACAATTAGTATTGGAGAATTCCAAGGGGAGATGGACGGTTCTATTATGTCATCTGACAACATTTTTTTTATTTCCTCCTTTATATCTTCCTTCTGAGTATGTGGTAATCGATACGGCTTGGTATATTTCGGTGAAGATTCATTTTTAAGTTTAATGTCTGCCTTTCCAATATGGGTATACGTGAGCTTGTCACCATCTACGTGAAAAATATCTTGGAATTTTGTACATATTGCTTCAATCTCGGTTTTTTCTTCGCTATTTAATGTCTCGAAATTTATTTCATTTAGAATTTCCTGAACTCGTTTGTTTATTGATTTATCTATATGGTTATAATGTAAAATAAAATGTTCTGAAGGAGAGAATGATATGGGTTCAATCCATTTTAGAGTTACAGCTGAATCACGTGTATTCAGAATTTTTACGGGTATTTTTCCTTCTTTAACAATTGATAGTGAACCTGCCATGAAAACATTTTCACATAGTTCTTGTGGATAAAATATTCGAGAATCAGAATGTTTTGTAGTCATCCAATAAGTTGCTTCACACCGTGGAGGTAAGGAAACAACATGTATGTTTTGTTGAGTATATATAGGTAGAATGACTGGTTGGTTATCTACTTTTAACTCAAACGAAAATTTCTCCAGATTTATAATGGTACTGAATTCTGTTAGGAAATTCTCTCCGATTATACCATCTACTGGGATCGGGAAAGTATCACTTACTACATGAAATTCATATGGAATGGAAAATTCTCCTAGTTGTAATACGTAGATACATGTTCCTAAAGTTTCTAGATTTCCTGATATCCCTAATACTTTTGTCTTTTTTCTTTCATCAATATTAATGTTTTTAGTAAGTGAGCATTTTTTTACAACGCATATTGAGGCTCCTGTGTCTAGTAAGAATTGTTTGTTTATGTTGTTTGTTAATGGGATCTGTATGTAAATGCCGTTTGATATTCCAACAGTACAAATGGCATCTGTTGTCTTCGGATTTAATAAATTCCCTCCGATGGGCCGGCTTTCCCTTCGGTGGGTTGCTCGTTTCCCATTACCAACACCTGATTATGATTTCTATTATTATTAGGTTGACTTACATTATTCGACCTATTGGTATTATTGTTGTTGTTACTGTGATTATTATTGTTATTATTATTATATCTTTGTCTATTATTATTGCTTGTATATATGGACCTGTTGTCGTTGTTATAATAGTTATTATTATTATTATTATTTCTATAGTTATTACGATTCCTAGAGTTTTGTTGGTTCTGATATGAAGGCCTAGTTGAGTTGTTATTCTGTGGGTGCGAATTTCTAGCTTGGTTATTGGAATTATTATGCGAGAATCTAGCTTGAGAGTTGTTAGAATTATTACGTCCATGATAGTTTCTACCTTTATTATTCATGAACCTAACAGTGTTTGATGTGGATGCAGAGGTTTGATCTAATTCCACAATATGCCGGATAGCGTCTTGAAGATTAGTGTGTCTGGCGCTATCTAATACTATTTTTAACCTATCGTTTACCCCCTTTTTTAGAAATGCTAAACCTCTTCTCTCATTAGCTTTTGTTAGGATTTCCCTTGCTTCTTCACCATGGCAAGAAACTTCTAGTTCTGTCATTTTTGTAATAAGTGTTTCGATGTCTGTCACGAATTCTCGCACAGATCGATTACCCTGATATGTCTTACTAAGTTGGGTTTGTATCGTTTCTATTGTTTCTTTTGGTCCACATTTTTCTATTAAAATTTTTTTTAATGAAACAAAATTCTCTGGGTTTTGATTACCTAGTTCAGTAAGAGCTTTACCTTGAATTTTGCACTTTAATATAAATTTTATTAGCGTGGGTTTTGAGGTCTCATTAAGGGTGTCATGGTAGAATTCTACGCTGTTTATAAAATCCCTAATGTGTTCAGTTCTCTTTCCATCCTCATCACAGTTGAGGGTAGGCAATTTCTGAGCTATACTGAAATTGAATATTTCTGCCATGTTTTCAACTATTTTTAACTCTTCGGATTCTTTATATTCTTCTTCTCCTATGTTTTCTTCGCCTAGCAATTTCTCTTCGACTTCTTTATCTTCTTCTTCTTCTATGTTTTCTTCGCCTAACAATTTAGTTTTTTCCTCTAATATTTGATTCAGTCTGCGTAATAAGTTATCTATAATTGTTTTTAAAGTTTGTTGATTTGTATCCTTTTCTAATTTTTCATATTTTTCATTAAATTCTTTTTCTAATTTAAATATTTCCTGTCTTTTTCAGTAATATGTTTTTGGGAATATTTTCTTTTTGGGGTTTTATTGAAGTTTGCAAGTATTTCTTTTAGTGTTTTTATTATGTTTAACATATTTTAATTATTTATTTTTTACACATTGAATTTTTTTTTTTTATATCTAATCATAATTTTTTTTTTGGTTTACAATTTTGTTTGCTTATATATTTTTTTTTTTTTAGATTTTAAACTGCTACATTTTTAATTTCATTGTTTACAATTTTCTGGACATTTTGTTTAAAGTAAGATTTTAAAATTTTTGTGGTTAAATAAACTATAAAAATTATTAAAATTATGAAGAAGATGTCCATGATTAAAAGATTTGATGTTAGCACATTATTATTATCGTTATTATTTGTTACAACGATATCTTCTTTAGAGTTTTTTCCTCCCATTATAAAAATTTTTTTTTTTTTCAGAATCGATTTTAATTGAATTTTGAATGATAGGAAAAAAATTGATATACTTTTTACAGTTACTCTTTTAATTTTTTCTTCGGGCATTAATTTTTGCCATTAAATTATTTTCAAATTCGAATTTATGTTCTTGCAAAGGATTGCAACTGCAGTGGCCATACGAATGCATCACTTAACCAATGGCGGTTTAGTAACCAATCGTCTACAGTTATTCATTTCCAATGGTGAATTATCCTCCTCAGAATTGGGTGACCGTGCTATGTGCGGGTCGTTCTCATTGCAAGATAAACTTATTGTTGGGAAACTGAGCTGGTGCGTGGGTGTGACACGGCAACGGCAGTGGTGGGTTATCGGAAATGAATTACTAAATCAATTCCCGTTTAAGGCGACAATTGCCTGATGATATCTGAATGGACAAAGAAGTTTTCTGGTTCTTTGCTCTCTTCGATGGTTTTTATGAGAGCCTGGCAAGATCGCCATGTAACGATGACCTAAGTACTACCTCTCCTACAAATCTGTGGGGGATATTGGAAGGCTTCCCCAAGCCGAATAAGTTTGCTGGCTAAAGAGCCGATCTGTTGGAAATAAAACAAGGCTGGAGAGCCAAAGTGTTTTGTTCTACTTTCGAACGGAAAGTGAATTTATTCTATCAAACTTAAGCTATTTATACAAAATAATCAACTTACACACTAACATCTTAAGCCTATATGAGATATACGTATTATTGAAATATTGTGTATTCCGAACTCTGTGGGAAAATTACTAACAACGGAACCAGGCAGCATACTTGCTATGTCATCAAATTAATATTCGATGCATAGCCCTTCTAATACAATGCTCAAGTGTATCCAAATACATCCAGCCATATGCACTACACAGCATGCAGTGCATTGAACCTTAGTGAGTAGGTAGATACACTTGACCAGAGTAATCTGAAGCGTCGCGTCCCGTCGTCGTCAGTGGCATTGAAATTATTACTTAATATTTTAGTGCATGAGGTTGATACTCATGACCATGAACGAAATACGAGTGCACTATTCGAAATGGGAAATAAATGCGAATGCAATAGAGGTTGGCTATTGTGAAGCATAATGTGGATCAATGACCGATATAAAATGTATTATGAAGTGGTCGCTAGTGTGATCCCTTCACAGTAGCTGCAGATAATAATCAAACTAAGCCAATCATACTTGTCAAAGTACTCGTACAGCTCACCAATTGCAAAAACCCGGAACATTTCTGGAGTTTTAGAAAATAAAGTAAAAAAAAACATAATTTTCAATGTTTTCACATCTCTAACTTGAAATGTGACGTAGTAATGTTGACAGATGACATTGACAATTCAGCACGTCGATGACAGCCGTATTTCGAATTTCGAAGTTCGAAAGATGGCCGATCTGTTCGAGACTCATCATAATAGAGAGAAAATTTGTGTTTCTCTAAATTCAGCAATCGTGAAAAATGAGGGCAACGGATCTTATGTATATCGGAAACGTGTTCGTTCAGTTAGGCAAATGAGGGAATTTCGAAGCAGAGCGAAATCCATGATCAATCAGTTT
The DNA here is from genome assembly GCA_943590905.1 of Sphaerophoria taeniata. Lineage (NCBI taxonomy): Eukaryota > Metazoa > Arthropoda > Insecta > Diptera > Syrphidae > Sphaerophoria > Sphaerophoria taeniata. Next base: position 81,524,788 of record OX016541.1, on the reverse strand, counting down.
CCGATAGTTTCCGAAAGAAAGTGGTTGTCAGCGTTAAGTTAAAATCAAGCAATGTAAGCCCGTAATAAAAGTTTTTGGTTAACAGTGTTACATATCAATTTTTTTTTTAGACGTTTTAAGTGGTGCAAGGATAAATTCGAGGAGGAATAGTCCTTTTGATAAGTGGTTCGGCGAGACAGTAGGAGGTGAGTTTTTATGAAAATTTGCTAAACAAAAATTTTCGGGGTAAATTTGTAGGAAATTTTAATTTTACCGTTAACTGCTTGGTAGTGATGAATTTGTTGCCTTAGGTTTCGGTGCCGGAGAGCGGTCACTGGTCAAGGGCAAATTGTGACGCCATTTTGGATAAAAGGAAACTATATCTGATAAGCACCATTTTTGATTTTATATATATATATAAGAAATCGTAAAGAACTTCGTAAAATGCAAACAAAACGAACCTAAAAGAAATTGGTGGCCTAATGAAATAGGGCCACTTTACGACGGCCATACTGTACATCTCGGATATCATAAAAGCGAGTACCGAAGCCTCCTTTACGTAAAACTTTTTAAATTCGCATGATATTAAATTGAGGACTGCAACCAAATCGTAACAGAGTGAAGAACGGAACCCCAATACAAAGGAGGGTCTTGCATCCGATACTGTTCCCAATAACGCCGGGAAGTATACCCCCGTTATTTGAACGGAAAATCAAATGAATGTTGCCGTCCGTTACGTGGAAGCGAAATTGTATTTTTTTGTTCATGAAATTTTAAATCTTGCATGTTTTATTTATTATTTGGCGTAACTTACCTTTATTCATTTTAATACTTAAATTTTATCATTTATATTTATCATTTCAATTCATTCATATTTATTGTTAAATTTTTTTGTTGTTACTGATTAATTGTTGTTGGGAGACTTCGGGACGTTAAGGAATAAGGTGAACGCGATTTTTATTTCAATCAAGTATATTAACCCTGCGCGGCGCTGAGCCAGTGAGTGGCAACCGGTTTCCCCTGTTACATCCATATGTAAACGCTTGAGCCTATATTTATACAGACAGCCTATATTTAGACAAAACAGCTCCTAAAGCGAAACGTGAGGCGTCTGTACGTAGAATGAATTCTTCATTAAAATTTGGAAATTGGAGAATTGTAGGACTTATAAGGATTTCTTTAAGCAAATTGAATGATTTTTCGCAATCTTTATTAAAATTGAATTCAACGTCTTTTTTCAATAACCGATTTAACGGGATGCAAATGGTGGCAAAATTTTTAATGAATTTTCGATAATAATTTGCGAATGCTACGAATCTTCTTACTTCATCCGCGTTAGTAGGAGTTGGATAATTTTTCATTCCGGCAGATTTGGTGGGGTCAGGTAAAATTCCTTTGTCCGATATAAGATGTCCAAGGTATAATACTTCTTTTCGCAAGAAAGAACATTTTTTCGGGTGTATTTTGAGATTTACTTCTCTCAGACGTTCAAAGACTTGGATCAAGTTTTTGTTGTGGTCCATTAAATTTTTACCAAAAATTATAAGATCGTCAAGATAGACAAAACATCGTGAATATGTTAGTCCTGACATGGCTATAGACATCATTCTTGAAAACTTACTGGGTGAGATCTTTAAACCCATTGGTAGACGTTTTAACTGGTAGTGACCATCCTCTGTTGAGAATGCCGTTATTGGTCTACTATTGGCATCTAGCTCCATTTGGTAATATCCTTGACTTAGATCTATACATGAGAAGTAAGTTGCTCCTCCGATCATATCATAGATGTCCGTTATGTTTGGCAGTGGAAATTTATCATCTTCGATTCGATCGTTAACGTGACGATAGTCGATCACGACTCGGAATTTCTGTAGACCGGTAACTGGGTCTTTCTTTTTCGGCACAATTAGTATTGGAGAATTCCAAGGGGAGATGGACGGTTCTATTATGTCATCTGACAACATTTTTTTTATTTCCTCCTTTATATCTTCCTTCTGAGTATGTGGTAATCGATACGGCTTGGTATATTTCGGTGAAGATTCATTTTTAAGTTTAATGTCTGCCTTTCCAATATGGGTATACGTGAGCTTGTCACCATCTACGTGAAAAATATCTTGGAATTTTGTACATATTGCTTCAATCTCGGTTTTTTCTTCGCTATTTAATGTCTCGAAATTTATTTCATTTAGAATTTCCTGAACTCGTTTGTTTATTGATTTATCTATATGGTTATAATGTAAAATAAAATGTTCTGAAGGAGAGAATGATATGGGTTCAATCCATTTTAGAGTTACAGCTGAATCACGTGTATTCAGAATTTTTACGGGTATTTTTCCTTCTTTAACAATTGATAGTGAACCTGCCATGAAAACATTTTCACATAGTTCTTGTGGATAAAATATTCGAGAATCAGAATGTTTTGTAGTCATCCAATAAGTTGCTTCACACCGTGGAGGTAAGGAAACAACATGTATGTTTTGTTGAGTATATATAGGTAGAATGACTGGTTGGTTATCTACTTTTAACTCAAACGAAAATTTCTCCAGATTTATAATGGTACTGAATTCTGTTAGGAAATTCTCTCCGATTATACCATCTACTGGGATCGGGAAAGTATCACTTACTACATGAAATTCATATGGAATGGAAAATTCTCCTAGTTGTAATACGTAGATACATGTTCCTAAAGTTTCTAGATTTCCTGATATCCCTAATACTTTTGTCTTTTTTCTTTCATCAATATTAATGTTTTTAGTAAGTGAGCATTTTTTTACAACGCATATTGAGGCTCCTGTGTCTAGTAAGAATTGTTTGTTTATGTTGTTTGTTAATGGGATCTGTATGTAAATGCCGTTTGATATTCCAACAGTACAAATGGCATCTGTTGTCTGTGGATTTAATAAATTCCCTCCGATGGGCCGGCTTTCCCTTCGGTGGGTTGCTCGTTTCCCATTACCAACACCTGATTATGATTTCTATTATTATTAGGTTGACTTACATTATTCGACCTATTGGTATTATTGTTGTTGTTACTGTGATTATTATTGTTATTATTATTATATCTTTGTCTATTATTATTGCTTGTATATCTGGACCTGTTGTCGTTGTTATAATAGTTATTATTATTATTATTATTTCTATAGTTATTACGATTCCTAGAGTTTTGTTGGTTCTGATATGAAGGCCTAGTTGAGTTGTTATTCTGTGGGTGCGAATTTCTAGCTTGGTTATTGGAATTATTATGCGAGAATCTAGCTTGAGAGTTGTTAGAATTATTACGTCCATGATAGTTTCTACCTTTATTATTCATGAACCTAACAGTGTTTGATGTGGATGCAGAGGTTTGATCTAATTCCACAATATGCCGGATAGCGTCTTGAAGATTAGTGTGTCTGGCGCTATCTAATACTATTTTTAACCTATCGTTTACCCCCTTTTTTAGAAATGCTAAACCTCTTCTCTCATTAGCTTTTGTTAGGATTTCCCTTGCTTCTTCACCATGGCAAGAAACTTCTAGTTCTGTCATTTTTGTAATAAGTGTTTCGATGTCTGTCACGAATTCTCGCACAGATCGATTACCCTGATATGTCTTACTAAGTTGGGTTTGTATATTCTATTGTTTCTTTTGGTCCACATTTTTCTATTAAAATTTTTTTTAATGAAACAAAATTCTCTGGGTTTTGATTACCTAGTTCAGTAAGAGCTTTACCTTGAATTTTGCACTTTAATATAAATTTTATTAGCGTGGGTTTTGAGGTCTCATTAAGGGTGTCATGGTAGAATTCTACGCTGTTTATAAAATCCCTAATGTGTTCAGTTCTCTTGCCATCCTCATCACAGTTGAGGGTAGGCAATTTCTGAGCTATACTGAAATTGAATATTTCTGCCATGTTTTCAACTATTTTTAACTCTTCGGATTCTTTATATTCTTCTTCTCCTATGTTTTCTTCGCCTAGCAATTTCTCTTCGACTTCTTTATCTTCTTCTTCTTCTATGTTTTCTTCGCCTAACAATTTAGTTTTTTCCTCTAATATTTGATTCAGTCTGCGTAATAAGTTATCTATAATTGTTTTTAAAGTTTGTTGATTTGTATCCTTTTCTAATTTTTCATATTTTTCATTAAATTCTTTTTCTAATTTAAATATTTCCTGTCTTTTTCAGTAATATGTTTTTGGGAATATTTTCTTTTTGGGGTTTTATTGAAGTTTGCAAGTATTTCTTTTAGTGTTTTTATTATGTTTAACATATTTTAATTATTTATTTTTTACACATTGAATTTTTTTTTTTTATATCTAATCATAATTTTTTTTTTGGTTTACAATTTTGTTTGCTTATATATTTTTTTTTTTAAAGATTTTAAACTGCTACATTTTTAATTTCATTGTTTACAATTTTCTGGACATTTTGTTTAAAGTAAGATTTTAAAATTTTTGTGGTTAAATAAACTATAAAAATTATTAAAATTATGAAGAAGATGTCCATGATTAAAAGATTTGATGTTAGCACATTATTATTATCGTTATTATTTGTTACAACGATATCTTCTTTAGAGTTTTTTCCTCCCATTATAAAATTTTTTTTTTTTCAGAATCGATTTTAATTGAATTTTGAATGATAGGAAAAAAAATTGATATACTTTTTACAGTTACTCTTTTAATTTTTTCTTCGGGCATTAATTTTTGCCATTAACTTATTTTCAAATTCGAATTTATGTTCTTGCAAAGGATTGCAACTGCAGTGGCCATACGAATGCATCACTTAACCAATGGCGGTTTAGTAACCAATCGTCTACAGTTATTCATTTCCAATGGTGAATTATCCTCCTCAGAATTGGGTGACCGTGCTATGTGCGGGTCGTTCTCATTGCAAGATAAACTTATTGTTGGGAAACTGAGCTGGTGCGTGGGTGTGACACGGCAACGGCAGTGGTGGGTTATCGGAAATGAATTACTAAATCAATTCCCGTTTAAGGCGACAATTGCCTGATGATATCTGAATGGACAAAGAAGTTTTCTGGTTCTTTGCTCTCTTCGATGGTTTTTATGAGAGCCTGGCAAGATCGCCATGTAACGATGACCTAAGTACTACCTCTCCTACAAATCTGTGGGGGATATTGGAAGGCTTCCCCAAGCCGAATAAGTTTGCTGGCTAAAGAGCCGATCTGTTGGAAATAAAACAAGGCTGGAGAGCCAAAGTGTTTTGTTCTACTTTCGAACGGAAAGTGAATTTATTCTATCAAACTTAAGCTATTTATACAAAATAATCAACTTACACACTAACATCTTAAGCCTATATGAGATATACGTATTATTGAAATATTGTGTATTCCGAACTCTGTGGAAAAATTACTAACAACGGAACCAGGCAGCATACTTGCTATGTCATCAAATTAATATTCGATGCATAGCCCTTCTAATACAATGCTCAAGTGTATCCAAATACATCCAGCCATATGCACTACACAGCATGCAGTGCATTGAACCTTAGTGAGTAGGTAGATACACTTGACCAGAGTAATCTGAAGCGTCGCGTCCCGTCGTCGTCAGTGGCATTGAAATTATTACTTAATATTTTAGTGCATGAGGTTGATACTCATGACCATGAACGAAATACGAGTGCACTATTCGAAATGGGAAATAAATGCGAATGCAATAGAGGTTGGCTATTGTGAAGCATAATGTGGATCAATGACCGATATAAAATGTATTATGAAGTGGTCGCTAGTGTGATCCCTTCACAGTAGCTGCAGATAATAATCAAACTAAGCCAATCATACTTGTCAAAGTACTCGTACAGCTCACCAATTGCAAAAACCCGGAACATTTCTGGAGTTTTAGAAAATAAAGTAAAAAAAAAACATAATTTTCAATGTTTTCACATCTCTAACTTGAAATGTGACGTAGTAATGTTGACAGATGACATTGACAATTCAGCACGTCGATGACAGCCGTATTTCGAATTTCGAAGTTCGAAAGATGGCCGATCTGTTCGAGACTCATCATAATAGAGAGAAAATTTGTGTTTCTCTAAATTCAGCAATCGTGAAAAATGAGGGCAACGGATCTTATGTATATCGGAAACGTGTTCGTTCAGTTAGGCAAATGAGGGAATTTCGAAGCAGAGCGAAATCCATGATCAATCAGTTTCCGATAGTTTCCGAAAGAAAGTGGTTGTCAGCGTTAAGTTAAAATCAAGCAATGTAAGCCCGTAATAAAAGTTTTTGGTTAACAGTGTTACATATCAATTTTTTTTTTAGACGTTTTAAGTGGTGCAAGGATAAATTCGAGGAGGAATAGTCCTTTTGATAAGTGGTTCGGCGAGACAGTAGGAGGTGAGTTTTTATGAAAATTTGCTAAACAAAAATTTTCGGGGTAAATTTGTAGGAAATTTTAATTTTACCGTTAACTGCTTGGTAGTGATGAATTTGTTGCCTTAGGTTTCGGTGCCGGAGAGCGGTCACTGGTCAAGGGCAAATTGTGACGCCATTTTGGATAAAAGGAAACTATATCTGATAAGCACCATTTTTGATTTTATATATATATATAAGAAATCGTAAAGAACTTCGTAAAAAGCAAACAAAACGAACCTAAAAGAAATTGGTGGCCTAATGAAATAGGGCCACTTTACGACGGCCATACTGTACATCTCGGATATCATAAAAGCGAGTACCGAAGCCTCCTTTACGTAAAACTTTTTAAATTCGCATGATATTAAATTGAGGACTGCAACCAAATCGTAACAGAGTGAAGAACGGAACCCCAATACAAAGGAGGGTCTTGCATCCGATACTGTTCCCAATAACGCCGGGAAGTATACCCCCGTTATTTGAACGGAAAATCAAATGAATGTTGCCGTCCGTTACGTGGAAGCGAAATTGTATTTTTTTGTTCATGAAATTTTAAATCTTGCATGTTTTATTTATTATTTGGCGTAACTTACCTTTATTCATTTTAATACTTAAATTTTATCATTTATATTTATCATTTCAATTCATTCATATTTATTGTTAAATTTTTTTGTTGTTACTGATTAATTGTTGTTGGGAGACTTCGGGACGTTAAGGAATAAGGTGAACGCGATTTTTATTTCAATCAAGTATATTAACCCTGCGCGGCGCTGAGCCAGTGAGTGGCAACCGGTTTCCCCTGTTACATCCATATGTAAACGCTTGAGCCTATATTTATACAAGTATGTGCCAGCCCTTTTGAGCGCTCTGGAGGTAGGGTAGAAGTATATTTAAAGGTAGAATTATTTTAGCGAAAGAGTTTAAAACCAAGTTCGGGGTAGGCTGGACATAAACTGGTCCACTGTCGTTTGGCTGGGAGTTTCTCCAATTCTGCTCAGTAAACGTGGCGTAAAGACCACCTAGCAACAAAACCAGCATTCCATAGCGTCAAACGTTCGTCCCTTTTTGTTTCGCATTACATAATCTCTTTTGGCGCGTTAAGAGACCGAATTTCAGGGAGTTCGAGAGAGCAGTAATGGGTAAGCGAGTTATGGTTTAGTAATTGTCTCATGGCAATTTTAAATGGGGGATCCTTTGAGAAGTCTACCGAGAGGATTCCGAAGGAGTGGAGAGGGTAGCGGTCCGTTTTACCATCTACGGACCGATCGGTAGAACCGCATACCATCGGCGGAGAGGCACCAGGTAAAGTCGCATGAGTACATAAAGGGTAGTGAAGTGGCATTATGAGTTTGTGTTTTGTAGCGAGGTGAGGTCCGGTGGAGGGGTACGAACCAGCCCTGATCAGCAGCGAGCGTAGCCAGAGATGCCACGACCCAGTCCACCGGATATTCTACCCTGGTTCCGGCGAGTTGTTCTTTCCGGGATCCGGAATCCCAATACCCGTTTCCTATTCCCCCTTTCCTATCGCCCCGCAACAAGAGGTCGATCCAACTCCGAGAATAGGAATACGAGAAGCTTTCCTTAGGAGTCCCAAACGTTGGAGAGCTCTCTCCGTAATAAACGATATTTGAGACCCCAAATCAAGTAAAACGCGAATATTTTGGAACGAACCAACCTTATCTTGAAGCTTGACCACAGCGGTTGGAAGAATCGTTGTCGAATGAAGAATCGATTCGACCAAATGATGACTGACGACTGTATCGTACAGAGTGCGCTGAGCGCCCTCTTACGATGATTTATTGCATAGAGATGGCGCTGAGAGCGCGTGATTTTTAGTTTAAGTAGAAGCTTTCTTACTTCTTCTCTTTTTCTATAAGATGACTTTTTGTTCAACCGTGAAGGAAGAAGGTCGTGCAAGCGCACAACACACTCGAGATGGTTTTATATTAAATTACGTGATAGTTTTAAGCGAAGGTTTTAGTGAAATAAAAAGTGAAGGAATAGTGGTTTTTGAAGTGAAGCCCTTTTTCCTCTTTAACTCTCGGCATTTTTATTTATTATTTTTAAAACATTTACAGTCCACTTAGTTCTCCACGGGTGAAACATTGGTCAATCGAGCCGCGAATGTATTCTAGTGCCGGTTTTCGTGTGGTATATATTGTGAAAAGTGAATGGACGTGAAGGATATCATTTTATTTGATACATAATACGGATGGACGATGGAATAAGATCAACGACATGCAACAAGCCATGTACGCTACAAAAAAATGAAACGAGGGAAATGGTAAGCATATTATATTATACACATAACATGCAAATGCGAAGGGCGAAAGCAACCACTGAGACGGTTCAATATTTTTCACGAACAAACATGAAATACCTCTCAGAAAATGCGAAGGGCGAAGGAAACCACTAACAAAAATGTGGTGCGACGGTTTGGTATTTTTCATGAACGAACATGAATACCTCTTAAAAAGCAAATTTATAGAGCACACGATGTTCATATTTTGTTTTCTTTCTTGTTATATCTCGTTCAAAATAACCGAACGCAGCTGCGATGGCGACGCGAAGACGAGAGCAAAACTCGTTACTACGCATTGCACACACTTTTGTTGTTGCTAATTTTCATCCCTTTTTTTGTGCTTTCCTGAGCGCTGACACTTACATGCAAAGCAATGCTGACGCTGAGCAGCTTGCACATGTACAGTTGCTTTCATTGCCTCTTTTTCAATTTCGATTTCATTCTGTGTTTGATTTACATACAAGCAAGTCGTGTTCTCCATCCAGTATTGGGTCAAATTGTAAAGGAAAAATTGAAATAAAGCAAAACGTAAATATTTTTTTTTTGTTCTTCAAAATCAGTGATTTTAATAATAAGAAGGCATTCCGCATTGTGAGAAGGAATAATTCTGTTAAAGAAGCAACAGATTTTTGGTTGGAGATTACATCCATGAACAGTGAAGGTTAGCGGTGCATTTTTTGTTCTTTTTTGCCTGTCGTTTTGGGCAACCAGTTTTTTTTTTTGTTGTGTGTTTGTGACTGTGCTTAAGAGTGAACGAAGTGAAGGGTGACGGACGATGAGCTGGGCATAATTTTATGTGTTAGCGAAGGGACACAAAGAGTGTCGCAAAATTATAGTGTGATGGAATATGTACGCATTAAAACGTACACTTTTGTTAAATATGTTTTGTAATTTTCTTGCCGTTGTCGTTGCTTTTGGTCTGTGTAACTGTAGCGAAGGTGAAGGGATTCGAGCAGTGTTGCCGCAAGCTGAAATAAAAAGTCGCTAGGCTCACCTATAAAAGTCGCTAGGTTGGTTAAAATTTCAAAGAAAAAAAGTCGCTAGATGTCGCTAGAAAAAAATGAAAAATCATAAACTAAAAAATCTTTTCTTTGACATTTTTTTTTCTGAAAAACAACAAAAAATAAAAAAATTAGAGATTTTCAGTAATAAGAGCCGATTTATCAATCATCGAACAAAAATAAAAATAACAAACTGGCAAATAAACTTAACTGAGTATTCATCGGTCGAATAAATAAGAGCGTTTTTCTTCAGATAAAGTCTATCTGACGATTGAAAAACCCAGTATTTTGTTATTTGTCGAATAAACACTATCTGCTTGTTTATCTGACGATTGAAAAATCGGCTCTAAGAAAAATAAATAAAATAAATAGTTGCGAAAATAAATATACCAACTACTAGGTTAATTCAAAAAGTAACAAAATTCAATGGCGCAAAATTATAGTCCGATAATGAACAGTTTTAGTGTGATACTAGCTTAAACTGACGTTTCAGTCATAACTCAAATGTCATTTTAAGCTTAAAATCAGACTATAATTTTGCGCCAGTAAATTTATATCAATTAAATCGATGTCTTCACCTTCATTTTCCTCTACAGCATATCTGAAAATATTTTGCGTTAAACAAAATTTCTTGTAGTTCATAGGTGTTACAATTTTTATTTAGTAATTAAAGCTGATTTCAGGTGAGCATTATAGAATTTAGAGTTTTTCTTGACATTTTTTTTTTCTGAGCTTACTTTTCACATGGTTCTTCACACTGAATATGTGCTCTACTGCACAAAATATGTTTTCTTCAAAAAGTCGCTAGAAAAAGTAGCTAGAATTAATATAAATATAATAATAATAATAATAATAATAAATATAAAAATAATAAATAATTTTTTGTCGCTGAACTTTTGAAAATTCCGCTAAATATAGCGACAATGTCGCTAAAACGGCAACCGTGGATTCGAGGGAATATGAAGGAATGTGAAGGAGAGAGATGGAATCGATGATAGGAACTTAAGCATATATATGTACGGTTGCCTTAGCTGAAGGAATGCTTGCAAGCGGAAGGAATGAAGGGAGAAGGTAGAATAATAATAAAAAAAAAACACGAAGGATAGCAACGGCATGGCAGAAGCAACAGCAGCACAAACACATAGCATATTACCCATGATATTAATTATTTTATTCGTTTCAAATCTCCCAGTTTAGGCGGGATTGAGTTGGAACATTTTGGTATCGTATAATTTTATTAACTATTGTATTGATTTCAACTCTCTCAGTTTATGCGAGATTGAGTTGGAACATTTGATTTTGGTATCGTATAATTTTATTAACTATTGTATTGATTTCAACTCTCTCAGTTTATGCGAGATTGAGTTGGAACATTTTGGTATCGTATAATTTTATTAACTATCGTATTGATTTCAACTCTCTCAGTTTATGCGAGATTGAGTTGGAACATTTTGGTATCGTATAATTTTATTAACTATTGTATTCATTTCAAGTGGGAGACACTTATACGGGATTGAGTTGGAATTATTTGGTAACTTATTCTGGCCTTTGGATTGAGTCAGACCTATTGGCATTAGTTGGACTCTCCATTTATCCCCGTACAGCACTCAAGATGACAATTGACACAATTGTTTGTTTTCAGAGAAGGCAAAAGAGAAGGAAACTGAGGAGGAAACTGAGAAGGAAAGGGAAGAGATGGAAGAAAATTGGAACTACGCCTTCGAAGCAGGCATCCATACAATTGAGAGAGGGGCAGCTTTCGCTAAGAGCGATAACATGCTCGAGTACCCTGCCGAAGGATTGGAGATACGTCTAGAGGCGCTTCTCGATTCATGGTGAAGCAGGTGAAGGAAGCAGAGAAGGTGCTGGTTCAAACCAAAGATCTCCTCAAGATTGCTGAGGTCGAGAGAAGGTTGGCAGTGGCAGAGGATGGCTACTTCCTCGCCGTCGCCACTTTAAGAAAGAGAAGGACCGAGATAACCACTACAACAACAGCGAAGGAACCGACTCCGGTAACGGTACAGGTGTCCATGCCATTCTCCCAGCATGATGTAAAAAACACCTGGGGTGAGTTCGATGGAACGATCACGAAGTGGCAAGGCTTCCGAGATCGATTCATGGCTGCCGTGCATAATAATGATAGGATCTCGCCGGCCTATAAGTTTGCCTACCTCAGGAGCTCACTTACGAAGAAAGCGGGAAGGACGCTAGGAGAATGGCAACTTACGGAAGGCAATTACAACGAGGCGTGGAAGCGTATCAACGAGGTCTACACCCGCCAGTATGCAACCTGTCGTGAGCTGCTCCGCAACTTCTTCAGACTCCCAGTACTCCAAGGGCAGTCGAAGGCAAGTGAACTGGAACGGATGGCGAACGTGACCGTCGAAACCATGCGACAGTTGAAGGCGCAGGGAGTACCCAATGATGACTGGGACATGATTGTAGTGCACTCCTTGCACGAGAGAATGGACCCGGAGACGGCCGGGAAGTGGGAGGAAGCTCGCACCTCGGAAATACCCACAACAAAGGAGGTATATGCATTCTTGGAGAAAAGAGCCATCATGTTAGAAGGCATCCAAGACTGCCGAAGGAGGGAAGGGCCGATGCCGTCAACATCGGCACAAGTCAGAACAGAGAGAAGGAGAGATGGACCGATGCCATCAACATCGGCACAAGCGACAGGAAGGAGAGATGGACCGATGCCCTCGACATCGATGCAGGGAAGGATGCTCAACAAACGACAGGAAGGTACGACTACGGGGAGATGGAAGCCGCAGTGCCATGTCTGCAAGTCGGAGCGACATCCAGTATGGGAATGTGACGAATTTTTGTCATTGAACTTGAGAGCCCGGCAAGACGTTGTCAGAGAGAAGGAGATGTGCCCTAACTGCCTGAAGACCGGGCATTCGCTGAGCAAGTGTTTCCAGGGCCCTTGCCTCAGATGTCCAGGAAAACTGATGCATAACAGCACACTTTGCCCCATGAAGGAACTCGACAAAGCCGAAGCAACGGTTTTCAAAGTGCAGGAGGGAAAGAAGCGACCTGCTGCTGTGTCATCACGGTCCAAGCAGAAGTCAGATTGACTCGCGGGCCGAACGGCCAAACGTCGACGGACATGTCTGATACCAAGTGAAGGAGGTATTAATGAGAAGCTAGAGGGAGAAAAGGTTTTGAGAAGGAGTTCAGAGATGGATGAGAAGGACAGCCAGGTATCCTGGAATGACTTCAAGCGAGGTAGTAATGTGAAAGATTCTAATAAAGAAAATAATTTGAAAATCTACTCGAATAGTTTTTCCTTTAGTGATGGAGAAGGTTTTATTTTTATGCCAACGGCACAAGTTGTTGTCCATGAGAAGGGGGAAGGTGAAGGTTATGGTCCAATAAGAGCGTTATTGGACACTGGGGCTCAGCCCAATTTGGTGAGTCACCAGCTGATGGAGAGATTATCGCTTCCAAAGATTCAATCGAGGAGGAAGGTGATTGGTATTATGGGTGAACCATTCCAGATTAAGCATTGTGTTATGCTATTGAAGGAGGGGCAATGGAGGCCAATGGTACCTGTTCGAACGGTATCAGGAACAGAGATGGACATGGGAACGGGTCTGCCATTGGCTGATCCCGAATATTGGAAGGAAGGCCCAGTAGACCTACTGCTGGGATGTAAGTTCCTAGCCGAGATGTTCGGTTCCATATCTGGGGACCATTTAGGCAGTCTGCTATACATGAACAGCAGATTTGGAAGGATTATTCTTGTTAAACAAGAAATTTCACCACGAGATGGACAAGAGAAAGATGATCAAGTACACGTAGTGTGCTTAGACAACAGCCAGTTACATGAGGCATTGAAGCGTTTGTGGCGTTTAGACGAGGTTAATGCACCAACTCGAAGGTCGAAGGAAGAACAATGCGTAGAGGAGAATTTCCTTAACACATGCAAACGCGAACAATCGGGAAGGTTTGTGGTCACAATTCCACTCAAGGTACAGAAGGCACTCATAGGTTCCACTAAGCTAACGGCCAAACGAAGGTTCTTCGCTTTGGAGAGAAGGTTGGAAGGAGATTCGGAACTCAAGAGAAAATACGTTGAGTTCATGAGAGAATATGAGGCGATGGATCACATGAGACCAGTAACTGGTATGGCACATGAAGAAAACGTGTATCATATACCTCACCATTGTGTGACCAAAAAATTTAGAGTTGTCTTTGACGCAAGTTGTAAGACATCGAAGGGCATCTCGTTGAACGATATGCAGATGATAGGAGAAAAATTACAGAAGTATTTACATGAAATCTTGATGCGTTTTCGAAGGCACCGCATAGCCATCAGTGCAGACATCAAAATGATGTTTCGAATGGTGAAGGTTGCGAAGGAGCAATGGGATCTTCAAAGAATCTTTTGGAGAGAGAGTCCCGGAGAAGAGTTGAAGGAATATTGGCTCACAGTAGTCACATATGGGATGGCATCATCTGCCCATAACGCAGTAAGAGCTCTGTTGCAATGTGCGAAGGATTCTGAAGGAACATGCCCCAGGGCAGCGAAGGCAATAACCGAAGATTTCTATATGGATGACTGCGCCACAGGCGCTGATTCCGAACAAGATGCGATAGGATTAGCGAAGGAAATTGACCACGTCCTTAGAGGCGCTGGTTTTGAATTAAGAAAGTGGAAGTCAAACAGTAGAACTCTTATAGCAGATATGAGTTGGGAAGAGACAGAGTCTGTTTTGTTTTACGAAGAAGACAAGGCTTCAATTCTAGGTCTAAAATGGCTGCTAGAGAAGGATGAATCAACGTTTTTGGTTAAGACGCCAGTGATGGAACTGTCTATGACAAAAAGGAAGGTAATTAGTTGTTTAGCCCAGCTATACGACCCAAACGGTTTCATAGCCCCAGTCACAATTACTGGGAAAATTCTTATCCAAGAGATATGGAGAATAAAGGTCGATTGGGATGATGCTTTACCCAGCGAGATACAGAACAAATGGAAGGAATTTTGGAAGGAAATACCTCTTCTAGAGGATATCCGAATCAAGAGATAGTTAGGTACATCCAAGAATGTACGGAAGGAAGTCCATGGCTTTTCGGATGCATCTGAAAAAGCGTATGGAGCGGTGATTTATGTGGGAACGGAGAATATGGATGGAACTGTGAGCTCGAATTTGCTGACAGCAAAGACATGTGTCGCGCCATTGAAGACAATGACGATTCCACGCTTAGAGCTTGCAGCAGCGGAGTTGTTGGGAAGGTTAATCAATGAGGTGATCAAGAGCACGGAATGGGAAGGAACAGAATATTATCTTTGGATAGATTCATTGGTAACGTTACACTGGATTAATAAATCACCTTGTGAGCTCAAAACGTTTGTCGCGAACAGAGTTTCGTCGATACAAACTTACACTGAGATTGAGAGATGGAAGCATGTGGGAACCAAAGAGAACCCAGCAGATCTGCTAAGCAGAGGAAGGAAGCCATCATCGCTGATCAATGACAAGTTATGGCTACATGGTCCAAAGTGGCTAGTGCACCCTCACTCTCGTTGGAGATCTGAAAATTTTGTGCCAAATGTTTCAGATGGGGGGAGGGATGAGATGAAGGTGCTGACCGTGATAAGGGATAGCAAGATGTTGTCTTTGAGAATAAAAGAGACAGGAGAGAATGTCCCAGTGTGCGAATACTTCAGCAATCTGGAAAGAGTACTTAACGTGATTGGTTATGTCATTCGTTTTACGAATGCAGTGAAGGAAAGAATAAAGCGAAGGAGAGAAAGGACTGGAGGGAAGAGAAGGAGGCGGTCTGCACGCTCTGGGAAGGCAGAAAGAAAACAACTGCAAGTCACAGCAGAAGAGAAGGAAAAAGCGATGGAAAATTTTGCTTCGGAAGGAACAGGAAGGATATTTTGGGAAGGAAATATTGGCACTTGAAAGACGCGAAGGTCCACCCGATAAAAGCAGTATAGAGTCACTTAAGCCAATTTTAGATGATAAACACATTTTACGGGTTGGAGGAAGGTTGGGAAGGTCGGAATTGGAATATGGAAGTAGACATCCTGCAATTATAGCTACAGGATCTCGCTTAGCATGGCTTATAATAGACGGGGACAACAAGGCAACGAAGCATGGGGCTGTACAAGTGATGGCACAATATATACGACAGAGATTCTGGATTCCCAGATTAAGGAACGAACTGAGAAGGTTTTTACACAAATGTGTAGTCTGCGTTCGATACAATCATCGTTTGGAGACACAACTGATGGGTGAGCTCCCGAAAGAGAGAGTAATACCTGGGAAGGCGTTCTTGCACTCCGGTGTAGATTACGCAGGGCATTTGAGATCAAAATGATAAACAGAGCTGGTGAGCAATTGGTAAGGCAAAAATGTTGGGTCGCTGTCTTCGTATGTCTCAAGACAAGGGCGGTACACATTGATGTGGTTTCAAACTTAACAACAGCGGCGTTCATCGCCTTCTACGAAAGGTTTATTGCGAGAAGGGGAAGGTGTGAAAGGATCTACAGCGACAATGGTACAGCGTTTGTCGCAGCCGCAAAGGAATTGCATAGGGCGAAGGAAATATGGCATGGGAAGGATGCACTCGATTTTATTGGTGCAAAAGGGACGGAATGGAGATTCATGACGCCAGCCGCGCCTCATCAAGGCGGCATCTATGAAGCGGCAGTGAAATCAATGAAGTTTCACTTGAGAAGGGTGATTGGAGCGAAGGTGTTGACTTATGAACAGTTGCTAACACTACTGGCTGGAATAGAAGCAATCTTGAATTCAAGACCACTTTATCCGCTTAACGATGATCCTAGTGACCTTCAGGCGTTAACGCCGGGATATTTTCTGGTAGGTGAATCGTTAACACTTCCTTTACCTTTCATTACAGGTGAGCTACCAGCCACACAAGGCACGAGATTGTGGAAGGAGCGGAAGGCAATGCTTTCGCATTTTTGGACGAGATGGAGGGAGGAGTATTTGACTACTCTGCTAGAGCGCAAGAAATGGCGAAGGGAGAAGAATGCGCTACGTGAAGGACAGCTTTGCATCGTCAAAAGCGAGAATTTTCCGCCGTCAGCATGGGCAATGGGACGGATAGTCAAACTTATCCAAGGGAGAGACGGACTGGTTCGAAATGTCCTCATTCAAACTGCTACCAATCAGAAGATTTGTGTTCTACCGAACGGAGAATGAACCTTGTTATTGTATATATCATTTGTAATTTTATGAGAAGGAGAAGGAAAGATCATAAGTTGAGACGGTGCTGGAGGGAAAACCGTAGGTTTTCGCCGGGACTGTATCGTACAGAGTGCGCTGAGCGCCCTCTTACGATGATTTATTGCATAGAGATGGTGCTGAGAGCGCGTGATTTTTAGTTTAAGTAGAAGCTTTCTTACTTCTTCTCTTTTTCTATAAGATGACTTTTTGTTCAACCGTGAAGGAAGAAGGTCGTGCAAGCGCACAACACACTCGAGATGGTTTTATATTAAATTACGTGATAGTTTTAAGCGAAGGTTTTTAGTGAAATAAAAAGTGAAGGAATAGTGGTTTTTGAAGGCTCGCCCTTTTTCCACTTTAACTCTCGGCATTTTTATTTATTATTTATAAAACATTTACAGTCCACTTAGTTCTCCACGGGTGAAACAACGACGGAGACGGACGAATTTGCGTTGAAGATGACGATGAATTTTCATTGGTGTGGCTTTTGAGCGAGGTGTTATGTGGGTCATGCACTAGAGAATGATGGCGAGAGTTACATGACTTACAGCGGAATTTCGAGATACATTTTTGCGATTCGTGTCCAACTCGAAGACAGTTGAAACAAATAGAGTTATTTTTAACGAAATCACGACGCGCATTAATGCCTAGGAAATTTTTTACAAAAGGGTAGAAGATGGTGTTCTTTACACTTTGGGCAACTTGGCTCTGATTGTACGAGGTGAGTACGAACATTATATTGCCCTTTAACTGGCGTTGTTTTTAACGAACGATTAAATGAATTGCATGATTCGAGACAAGTACAACGGACTTGCAAAAAGGTGAGAAATTCATCGATGGTGCAATCATTCCGAGATTCCACCTTTTCAGACCAAGCTTGTTTAGTTTCATAATCGACCTTTTGAAGGAGAATATAGATCAACCACGGATCTCGCGAATTTATGTCAATTGCGTTTAAGCCTCGAATGATTTCATCAGCTTCATTTGTGATTTTTCGTAGAGATTCGAGACTTGAATTGGAGCCAGTCGATGAGGGCAAATTCATAAAGCACTTAATAAACGAATGAACAGTTAAATGTTTTTTATCATAACGCGCTTCAAGTTTGTCCCATGCTTGGAGATAGTTTTCATCGGTGCACATGATGTGCTTTAAAAGATTTGAAGCTTCCCCACCTAGGAATGATTTTAAATACTGAAACTTTTGTGTTGAGGTCAGGTTGGGGTTACAGTCTATGGATCCGGTGAACAAATCCTTAAACACTGGCCAGTCTTTATAATCTCCGTTAAAGATTGGAATCACTAGTTTGGGTAAAACGACCGATTTACACGAATTTGATTGTTGCGAATTGCCTACTGAACTAACGTTTTGTTTTTTCACATCATCAGAATCAGTAGCCTTATCTGGGTGCTTTCGAATGGAACCGGAGAGAACAGAAAACGCTTGCATGTACTTGGTTTCATATTCAATATATTCATGAGGATCTACAAAACCTTCAGCTTCGCAGAATTCGTATAAACAGTTTTGAAGAGAAACAAATTCCGACCAAGTCTCATTAACTTTTTTAATTGAATTTCCAGCATGTCAAGAGTTGTAGTGGAACCGACGGATTCTGAAAAGGTTAGGGCTCTTGTGAGGAAATCTTAGCTCGACCGCATCTAGCTTTCAAAGCATTCATTTTGACGAGAATAAGTTTAGATTATTTGGGCAAATAAGAAAAAAATTGTCTTGTCTTTGTTAAATCGTATACCGACGATAATCTTGCCTTTTAACTAGCTTATAAGATTTGTACAAACATATATATAAATAATGTACAATCGAATGCCCTTTCAACGCAGAGCACGTGTTAATGAAAGTTTCCCGTTGATTCACGATATTTGCATTTGCGTTTATATATGTACATAATCCACATACGAAAGAAAATGTTCTCAAAACTAAATTAATATTAAAATAAAATGTTCATGCGAATAAACGGTTCATGCACTCATATGGTTCATGCAATTATGTATCATCCAAAAAAATGTATTGCATCGACCCGAACACGAGGAGCACTTTTTAAGCATATAATAATAATAAGGGTATTCACGTAACGAGATAATTTTCTACTTTGCGGAAAAATAGAAAATTCCGCAAAAAATTTAAATGAACACCCCAGCAGAAAATAGTTGCGTAAACAAGGGAAACAAACAGCTGTTTGTTAAACGTCAAAGTGAATTTGTTCAATTCACGTCATTCGAT
Source organism: Sphaerophoria taeniata (assembly GCA_943590905.1). NCBI lineage: Eukaryota > Metazoa > Arthropoda > Insecta > Diptera > Syrphidae > Sphaerophoria > Sphaerophoria taeniata. The sequence goes on along the minus strand of OX016541.1, from coordinate 81,505,713 downwards.
AATTTATGTTAAAGTGATTCTTTTTTTTTATTCTAATTATATTTTAATTTTTGCTCTTCAAGATGCCAAGAAGTAGTTTTAAAACAAAATTCATTCAATTGTATGAACAAATCACTTTAATTTGACGAGAACTTCCCGCTTATGTCAGTTCAGTTGGAGAAAAGATGAAATGAGCGCCAAATTAAACGTCATAAATTTTATCAGGTTTGTTTTCTGCAGTTTCTGATTCAAATTTGTGAGATAAAATTCTACGATTTGCAGAAAATTTTTCCCATACAAATTTTGACAGCCCATTTCTACCGATAGAAAATTCTACGCTTTCTACGGTTTCTATGGGTTTTCCGCGTTTACGTGAATACCCCTAATATAAGTACACATTAATTAATCAGGAAAAGTTATTGATTTTGCGATTTAGCACTGATCAATTTCATCCGGCGAGCAGAAGGACCAATATGTTTTTTGGCTAATTGTTTTTAAAATTTGTAATTGTTCAATAAAGTTGTGTAAAAAATATATATGTCAAATGTATATGTGTAATTCAGTATAATTTTTATTATTATAAATAGTACAGGACAGCACAGTTTCGTGAGAAACGTCAGATCGAGTTAGAACAGTCAGTTAAACGTTAGTTGTCAAAAAAAAAAAAACAAATTGCAAATGGTGTGAATTTTTCGTTTCTCGCTTATTTTTTGTGTTTTTACTTTGAAAAATATTATTAAAAATTATTGAAATGGAAAATCAAGTGATTGCTAAGATAATACTAAATGAAAATGTTAGTGGTTCAGGCACCGATAGTGATTTTTCGTCGGATTCCTCTTCAGATGATTGGAATGAAAGTGTGACGAATGTTATTACCTTTTCTTTGATGAAATGTAAAAGAAATTGCATTGAAAGTTATTTGCAAGAAGTTGTTGTTGTTATTTAATTAAACAAATTAAACAAATTGGCAAAATTACTTTATTTAAAAATTTTTAAATCACGAGAAAAAAAAACACAAAGCACAGCCAAATCAAAACGTAAACAAAAAAAATGACAACTTCGATTTTGACATTTCTCACGAATCTGTTCTAACCTGATCTGACTCAAAAGCAAGAACAGAAAATCCTGTTCTAAACTGTTCTAGGTTTGTCAATGAACAGGAAAGTAGAACAGTTCAGCACAGAAAAAATCTCAATGAACAGCAAAAAGCTGTACTTTTCTGTCTAGAACAGTCCAGCACAGCGTCAGTGAACACAACTTATGTTACCAATTAGCGTCTGAATGGTTTGGCTGTCAGCAATCAAAAAGGAAGAGCTTAGCTTAAAATAATTACAATAGGATTTAGCGAATAAGATTCAAAAGAAAGGTAATGACAATAGAGCAATGCTTTGTATATGGATTTACCAAGTACTATCAAGAATGGTTTTCTGCTTGGTTTGACAGCAGCAAGCAGGGAACACCCATTACAAACTTATGTAAAAAACTGTCAAAAAACTGTCAAACCAAGCAGAAAACCATTCTTGATATTGATTTGTAATTGTAAATCCATATACAAAGGAGCAATGAAATTCTATCGGAAATTCTATTGCTTGATACATTTGCCATTAAATGCTTTTCACGCAATTTTACTCTTCCTCAATATCTTTTTGAACATATCCCTCTTCTACTCACATTGTCATTTTGACAGCTTGGTTTCCCATCCCCCTTTTAACTCATCTGTGGACATTGTAGGCATTGTCATTTTGACAGTTCGGTTTCCCAACTCCCTTTTAAACTCATCTGTGCTTTGCTTTGACATAATAATATATGGACTGCTAGTCACTTGTCGTTTCCATACATTTCATGAGAAGAAAAAAGGTACAAGCATTGCCATCTTATAGTATGGACTGCTAGTTGCAAACTTCACGCGTGTTCAGCGTAAAGAGCGCTATTGGTTCATGGTGGCCAAAAAAAGCACGATTCCAGCTGTCAAAAATGAACAAAAACATAAACAACGAGGTCGCTGTACGCTGTGAATTCAAAAAAAATTTTGGTACAAATTTGGCCGTTTCGAACCAATGGCGCTGTAGCTTGTACCTTTTTTCTTCTCTAATTGCCCGCATTCTGAAATCTAGTGACTGCGTAGTCAACTCGTTCTAATTGGCTAATTAGCTGTTTTCAACCAATCAGAATGAGTTCACTACGTAGTCACTAGGTTTCGGAATGTGGGCATTGTTTTTAAAATTTGTAATTGTTCAATAAAGTTGTGTAAAAAATATATATGTCAAATGTATATGTGTAATTCAGTATAATTTTTATTATTATAAATGTAACCAATTAGCGTCTGAATGGTTTGGCTGTCAGCAATCAAAGGGGAAGAGCTTAGCTTAAAATAATTACAATAGGCTTTAGCCATTGACATACTATACATGGACTGCCAGTAGCCAACTTCACGATGATTCCACTTGTAACGGTCGAAACAGTAGCGCTACGGATTAGGCCTATTGTCGACTAGATGAACTAATCTGTTTGACGTTTGATGTTGGCGGTTTTTTTTTCAATTAATTTAATAATTTCTGTTTTCTGATTTGGATGTGAAAAATACAATCACTCGTCACTCCAATGACTCTCGCGAAAAGAATAAAAAAGTAGCTATTCTAGTGCTGGAAATTTAATTACACTAAAGTAACGCAGTCGCCTAGCCACGGTAGCTTGCAACAATTACAAAAATGTAAGTATTACTCAGACGGCATCGACAAGGACGCTTGTTGGGTCAGCTCAATAAATAACTCCATCATCGTCTGGAGTTGCTTGCAGTTTAAAGGAAAGGGAAATAAATGCCCTTGCAACATCCACGGCATCTTCAAAAAGCTACAAGCAGTATTTCCAGCCCGATGAGAACTTTTTCAGAAGAACAAAGTTTCATCGCGAATAAATTCCGGTATTTGGTCCTTGGTTTTGCCTATAGAACAATATCAATTAGGAACAAGGTAATTCAATTTCTTCACTTCCAATTTCCCATAAAATGAAGTACCTATTCGATTTTTCAAGTCTGGTGAGGAAAAATCCCGGATTGTTCGTCCTGGAGGATCCAGCAGTTCAATCTTCGGCATCCAATGCAGTCAAGCGGCGAATGCCAACAACATCGACACAATTGCTGTTGCCGACTGGAATCAAACCTTGTCATTCCACACTCTCGGTGGTCAGATCGAAAAAGAACGTCCTCTGGGATTTGATACTCTCTGCCTAACATACTTTGCAAACTGATTGTCAGTGGATGCTGTCGCTCCTTCTCTTCTCTTACACTCGGTGAAGCTTTTGAATCGTGGGTATGGGCTGTAGGTTTGCATCCAAGTGGATTCGCGTATGCAGTCGGCTGTCAAGATGGTACGCTGGCATGTTCCACAATCGCGTCGAGTACAGTTCATGTACTGCATCGGGATTGCTATGCTTTTTGGGAGAATATGTGTGACGTCAACATTCAGCATTTGACATCGAACTCGAAAGATAGCATAAAGTGTCGAGATCTGGTACAAAAAATTTGGATTTACCGAAAACGTCTTGCGGAGCAATTGCACGAACGGATTGTTCTTTATGATTAAAAGATTTGATGTTAGCACATTATTATTATCGTTATTATTTGTTACAACGATATCTTCTTTAGAGTTTTTTCCTCCCATTATAAATTTTTTTTTTTCAGAATCGATTTTAATTGAATTTTGAATGATAGGAAAAAAATTGATATACTTTTTACAGTTACTCTTTTAATTTTTTCTTCGGGCATTAATTTTTGCCATTAAATTATTTTCAAATTCGAATTTATGTTCTTGCAAAGGATTGCAACTGCAGTGGCCATACGAATGCATCACTTAACCAATGGCGGTTTAGTAACCAATCGTCTACAGTTATTCATTTCCAATGGTGAATTATCCTCCTCAGAATTGGGTGACCGTGCTATGTGCGGGTCGTTCTCATTGCAAGATAAACTTATTGTTGGGAAACTGAGCTGGTGCGTGGGTGTGACACGGCAACGGCAGTGGTGGGTTATCGGAAATGAATTACTAAATCAATTCCCGTTTAAGGCGACAATTGCCTGATGATATCTGAATGGACAAAGAAGTTTTCTGGTTCTTTGCTCTCTTCGATGGTTTTTATGAGAGCCTGGCAAGATCGCCATGTAACGATGACCTAAGTACTACCTCTCCTACAAATCTGTGGGGATATTGGAAGGCTTCCCCAAGCCGAATAAGTTTGCTGGCTAAAGAGCCGATCTGTTGGAAATAAAACAAGGCTGGAGAGCCAAAGTGTTTTGTTCTACTTTCGAACGGAAAGTGAATTTATTCTATCAAACTTAAGCTATTTATACAAAATAATCAACTTACACACTAACATCTTAAGCCTATATGAGATATACGTATTATTGAAATATTGTGTATTCCGAACTCTGTGGGAAAATTACTAACAACGGAACCAGGCAGCATACTTGCTATGTCATCAAATTAATATTCGATGCATAGCCCTTCAATACAATGCTCAAGTGTATCCAAATACATCCAGCCATATGCACTACACAGCATGCAGTGCATTGAACCTTAGTGAGTAGGTAGATACACTTGACCAGAGTAATCTGAAGCGTCGCGTCCCGTCGTCGTCAGTGGCATTGAAATTATTACTTAATATTTTAGTGCATGAGGTTGATACTCATGACCATGAACGAAATACGAGTGCACTATTCGAAATGGGAAATAAATGCGAATGCAATAGAGGTTGGCTATTGTGAAGCATAATGTGGATCAATGACCGATATAAAATGTATTATGAAGTGGTCGCTAGTGTGATCCCTTCACAGTAGCTGCAGATAATAATCAAACTAAGCCAATCATACTTGTCAAAGTACTCGTACAGCTCACCAATTGCAAAAACCCGGAACATTTCTGGAGTTTTAGAAAATAAAGTAAAAAAAAAACATAATTTTCAATGTTTTCACATCTCTAACTTGAAATGTGACGTAGTAATGTTGACAGATGACATTGACAATTCAGCACGTCGATGACAGCCGTATTTCGAATTTCGAAGTTCGAAAGATGGCCGATCTGTTCGAGACTCATCATAATAGAGAGAAAATTTGTGTTTCTCTAAATTCAGCAATCGTGAAAAATGAGGGCAACGGATCTTATGTATATCGGAAACGTGTTCGTTCAGTTAGGCAAATGAGGGAATTTCGAAGCAGAGCAAAATCCATGATCAATCAGTTTCCGATAGTTTCCGAAAGAAAGTGGTTGTCAGCGTTAAGTTAAAATCAAGCAATGTAAGCCCGTAATAAAAGTTTTTGGTTAACAGTGTTACATATCAATTTTTTTTTAGACGTTTTAAGTGGTGCAAGGATAAATTCGAGGAGGAATAGTCCTTTTGATAAGTGGTTCGGCGAGACAGTAGGAGGTGAGTTTTTATGAAAATTTGCTAAACAAAAATTTTCGGGGTAAATTTGTAGGAAATTTTAATTTTACCGTTAACTGCTTGGTAGTGATGAATTTGTTGCCTTAGGTTTCGGTGCCGGAGAGCGGTCACTGGTCAAGGGCAAATTGTGACGCCATTTTGGATAAAAGGAAACTATATCTGATAAGCACCATTTTTGATTTTATATATATATATATAAGAAATCGTAAAGAACTTCGTAAAAAGCAAACAAAACGAACCTAAAAGAAATTGGTGGCCTAATGAAATAGGGCCACTTTACGACGGCCATACTGTACATCTCGGATATCATCAAAAGCGAGTACCGAAGCCTCCTTTACGTAAAACTTTTTAAATTCGCATGATATTAAATTGAGGACTGCAACCAAATCGTAACAGAGTGAAGAACGGAACCCCAATACAAAGGAGGGTCTTGCATCCGATACTGTTCCCAATAACGCCGGGAAGTATACCCCCGTTATTTGAACGGAAAATCAAATGAATGTTGCCGTCCGTTACGTGGAAGCGAAATTGTATTTTTTTGTTCATGAAATTTTAAATCTTGCATGTTTTATTTATTATTTGGCGTAACTTACCTTTATTCATTTGAATACTTAAATTTTATCATTTATATTTATCATTTCAATTCATTCATATTTATTGTTAAATTTTTTTGTTGTTACTGATTAATTGTTGTTGGGAGACTTCGGGACGTTAAGGAATAAGGTGAACGCGATTTTTATTTCAATCAAGTATATTAACCCTGCGCGGCGCTGAGCCAGTGAGTGGCAACCGGTTTCCCCTGTTACATCCATATGTAAACGCTTGAGCCTATATTTATACAGACAGCCTATATTTAGACAAAACAGCTCCTAAAGCGAAACGTGAGGCGTCTGTACGTAGAATGAATTCTTCATTAAAATTTGGAAATTGGAGAATTGTAGGACTTATAAGGATTTCTTTAAGCAAATTGAATGATTTTTCGCAATCTTTATTAAAATTGAATTCAACGTCTTTTTTCAATAACCGATTTAACGGGATGCAAATGGTGGCAAAATTTTTAATGAATTTTCGATAATAATTTGCGAATGCTACGAATCTTCTTACTTCATCCGCGTTAGTAGGAGTTGGATAATTTTTCATTCCGGCAGATTTGGTGGGGTCAGGTAAAATTCCTTTGTCCGATATAAGATGTCCAAGGTATAATACTTCTTTTCGCAAGAAAGAACATTTTTTCGGGTGTATTTTGAGATTTACTTCTCTCAGACGTTCAAAGACTTGGATCAAGTTTTTGTTGTGGTCCATTAAATTTTTACCAAAAATTATAAGATCGTCAAGATAGACAAAACATCGTGAATATGTTAGTCCTGACATGGCTATAGACATCATTCTTGAAAACTTACTGGGTGAGATCTTTAAACCCATTGGTAGACGTTTTAACTGGTAGTGACCATCCTCTGTTGAGAATGCCGTTATTGGTCTACTATTGGCATCTAGCTCCATTTGGTAATATCCTTGACTTAGATCTATACATGAGAAGTAAGTTGCTCCTCCGATCATATCATAGATGTCCGTTATGTTTGGCAGTGGAAATTTATCATCTTCGATTCGATCGTTAACGTGACGATAGTCGATCACGACTCGGAATTTCTGTAGACCGGTAACTGGGTCTTTCTTTTTCGGCACAATTAGTATTGGAGAATTCCAAGGGGAGATGGACGGTTCTATTATGTCATCTGACAACATTTTTTTTATTTCCTCCTTTATATCTTCCTTCTGAGTATGTGGTAATCGATACGGCTTGGTATATTTCGGTGAAGATTCATTTTTAAGTTTAATGTCTGCCTTTCCAATATGGGTATACGTGAGCTTGTCACCATCTACGTGAAAAATATCTTGGAATTTTGTACATATTGCTTCAATCTCGGTTTTTTCTTCGCTATGTAATGTCTCGAAATTTATTTCATTTAGAATTTCCTGAACTCGTTTGTTTATTGATTTATCTATATGGTTATAATGTAAAATAAAATGTTCTGAAGGAGAGAATGATATGGGTTCAATCCATTTTAGAGTTACAGCTGAATCACGTGTATTCAGAATTTTTACGGGTATTTTTCCTTCTTTAACAATTGATAGTGAACCTGCCATGAAAACATTTTCACATAGTTCTTGTGGATAAAATATTCGAGAATCAGAATGTTTTGTAGTCATCCAATAAGTTGCTTCACACCGTGGAGGTAAGGAAACAACATGTATGTTTTGTTGAGTATATATAGGTAGAATGACTGGTTGGTTATCTACTTTTAACTCAAACGAAAATTTCTCCAGATTTATAATGGTACTGAATTCTGTTAGGAAATTCTCTCCGATTATACCATCTACTGGGATCGGGAAAGTATCACTTACTACATGAAATTCATATGGAATGGAAAATTCTCCTAGTTGTAATACGTAGATACATGTTCCTAAAGTTTCTAGATTTCCTGATATCCCTAATACTTTTGTCTTTTTTCTTTCATCAATATTAATGTTTTTAGTAAGTGAGCATTTTTTTACAACGCATATTGAGGCTCCTGTGTCTAGTAAGAATTGTTTGTTTATGTTGTTTGTTAATGGGATCTGTATGTAAATGCCGTTTGATATTCCAACAGTACAAATGGCATCTGTTGTCTGTGGATTTAATAAATTCCCTCCGATGGGCCGGCTTTCCCTTCGGTGGGTTGCTCGTTTCCCATTACCAACACCTGATTATGATTTCTATTATTATTAGGTTGACTTACATTATTCGACCTATTGGTATTATTGTTGTTGTTACTGTGATTATTATTGTTATTATTATTATATCTTTGTCTATTATTATTGCTTGTATATCTGGACCTGTTGTCGTTGTTATAATAGTTATTATTATTATTATTATTTCTATAGTTATTACGATTCCTAGAGTTTTGTTGGTTCTGATATGAAGGCCTAGTTGAGTTGTTATTCTGTGGGTGCGAATTTCTAGCTTGGTTATTGGAATTATTATGCGAGAATCTAGCTTGAGAGTTGTTAGAATTATTACGTCCATGATAGTTTCTACCTTTATTATTCATGAACCTAACAGTGTTTGATGTGGATGCAGAGGTTTGATCTAATTCCACAATATGCCGGATAGCGTCTTGAAGATTAGTGTGTCTGGCGCTATCTAATACTATTTTCAACCTATCGTTTACCCCCTTTTTTAGAAATGCTAAACCTCTTCTCTCATTAGCTTTTGTTAGGATTTCCCTTGCTTCTTCACCATGGCAAGAAACTTCTAGTTCTGTCATTTTTGTAATAAGTGTTTCGATGTCTGTCACGAATTCTCGCACAGATCGATTACCCTGATATGTCTTACTAAGCTGGGTTTGTATCGTTTCTATTGTTTCTTTTGGTCCACATTTTTCTATTAAAATTTTTTTTAATGAAACAAAATTCTCTGGGTTTTGATTACCTAGTTCAGTAAGAGCTTTACCTTGAATTTTGCACTTTAATATAAATTTTATTAGCGTGGGTTTTGAGGTCTCATTAAGGGTGTCATGGTAGAATTCTACGCTGTTTATAAAATCCCTAATGTGTTCAGTTCTCTTGCCATCCTCATCACAGTTGAGGGTAGGCAATTTCTGAGCTATACTGAAATTGAATATTTCTGCCATGTTTTCAACTATTTTTAACTCTTCGGATTCTTTATATTCTTCTTCTCCTATGTTTTCTTCGCCTAGCAATTTCTCTTCGACTTCTTTATCTTCTTCTTCTTCTATGTTTTCTTCGCCTAACAATTTAGTTTTTTCCTCTAATATTTGATTCAGTCTGCGTAATAAGTTATCTATAATTGTTTTTAAAGTTTGTTGATTTGTATCCTTTTCTAATTTTTCATATTTTTCATTAAATTCTTTTTCTAATTTAAATATTTCCTGTCTTTTTCAGTAATATGTTTTTGGGAATATTTTCTTTTTGGGGTTTTATTGAAGTTTGCAAGTATTTCTTTTAGTGTTTTTATTATGTTTAACATATTTTAATTATTTATTTTTTACACATTGAATTTTTTTTTTTTATATCTAATCATAATTTTTTTTTTGGTTTACAATTTTGTTTGCTTATATATTTTTTTTTTTTTAAGATTTTAAACTGCTACATTTTTAATTTCATTGTTTACAATTTTCTGGACATTTTGTTTAAAGTAAGATTTTAAAATTTTTGTGGTTAAATAAACTATAAAAATTATTAAAATTATGAAGAAGATGTCCATGATTAAAAGATTTGATGTTAGCACATTATTATTATCGTTATTATTTGTTACAACGATATCTTCTTTAGAGTTTTTTCCTCCCATTATAAAATTTTTTTTTCAGAATCGATTTTAATTGAATTTTGAATGATAGGAAAAAAAATTGATATACTTTTTACAGTTACTCTTTTAATTTTTTCTTCGGGCATTAATTTTTGCCATTAAATTATTTTCAAATTCGAATTTATGTTCTTGCAAAGGATTGCAACTGCAGTGGCCATACGAATGCATCACTTAACCAATGGCGGTTTAGTAACCAATCGTCTACAGTTATTCATTTCCAATGGTGAATTATCCTCCTCAGAATTGGGTGACCGTGCTATGTGCGGGTCGTTCTCATTGCAAGATAAACTTATTGTTGGGAAACTGAGCTGGTGCGTGGGTGTGACACGGCAACGGCAGTGGTGGGTTATCGGAAATGAATTACTAAATCAATTCCCGTTTAAGGCGACAATTGCCTGATGATATCTGAATGGACAAAGAAGTTTTCTGGTTCTTTGCTCTCTTCGATGGTTTTTATGAGAGCCTGGCAAGATCGCCATGTAACGATGACCTAAGTACTACCTCTCCTACAAATCTGTGGGGGATATTGGAAGGCTTCCCCAAGCCGAATAAGTTTGCTGGCTAAAGAGCCGATCTGTTGGAAATAAAACAAGGCTGGAGAGCCAAAGTGTTTTGTTCTACTTTCGAACGGAAAGTGAATTTATTCTATCAAACTTAAGCTATTTATACAAAATAATCAACTTACACACTAACATCTTAAGCCTATATGAGATATACGTATTATTGAAATATTGTGTATTCCGAACTCTGTGGGAAAATTACTAACAACGGAACCAGGCAGCATACTTGCTATGTCATCAAATTAATATTCGATGCATAGCCCTTCAATACAATGCTCAAGTGTATCCAAATACATCCAGCCATATGCACTACACAGCATGCAGTGCATTGAACCTTAGTGAGTAGGTAGATACACTTGACCAGAGTAATCTGAAGCGTCGCGTCCCGTCGTCGTCAGTGGCATTGAAATTATTACTTAATATTTTAGTGCATGAGGTTGATACTCATGACCATGAACGAAATACGAGTGCACTATTCGAAATGGGAAATAAATGCGAATGCAATAGAGGTTGGCTATTGTGAAGCATAATGTGGATCAATGACCGATATAAAATGTATTATGAAGTGGTCGCTAGTGTGATCCCTTCACAGTAGCTGCAGATAATAATCAAACTAAGCCAATCATACTTGTCAAAGTACTCGTACAGCTCACCAATTGCAAAAACCCGGAACATTTCTGGAGTTTTAGAAAATAAAGTAAAAAAAAAACATAATTTTCAATGTTTTCACATCCCTAACTTGAAATGTGACGTAGTAATGTTGACAGATGACATTGACAATTCAGCACGTCGATGACAGCCGTATTTCGAATTTCGAAGTTCGAAAGATGGCCGATCTGTTCGAGACTCATCATAATAGAGAGAAAATTTGTGTTTCTCTAAATTCAGCAATCGTGAAAAATGAGGGCAACGGATCTTATGTATATCGGAAACGTGTTCGTTCAGTTAGGCAAATGAGGGAATTTCGAAGCAGAGCGAAATCCATGATCAATCAGTTTCCGATAGTTTCCGAAAGAAAGTGGTTGTCAGCGTTAAGTTAAAATCAAGCAATGTAAGCCCGTAATAAAAGTTTTTGGTTAACAGTGTTACATATCAATTTTTTTGTTAGACGTTTTAAGTGGTGCAAGGATAAATTCGAGGAGGAATAGTCCTTTTGATAAGTGGTTCGGCGAGACAGTAGGAGGTGAGTTTTTATGAAAATTTGCTAAACAAAAATTTTCGGGGTAAATTTGTAGGAAATTTTAATTTTACCGTTAACTGCTTGGTAGTGATGAATTTGTTGCCTTAGGTTTCGGTGCCGGAGAGCGGTCACTGGTCAAGGGCAAATTGTGACGCCATTTTGGATAAAAGGAAACTATATCTGATAAGCACCATTTTTGATTTTATATATATATATAAGAAATCGTAAAGAACTTCGTAAAAAGCAAACAAAACGAACCTAAAAGAAATTGGTGGCCTAATGAAATAGGGCCACTTTACGACGGCCATACTGTACATCTCGGATATCATCAAAAGCGAGTACCGAAGCCTCCTTTACGTAAAACTTTTTAAATTCGCATGATATTAAATTGAGGACTGCAACCAAATCGTAACAGAGTGAAGAACGGAACCCCAATACAAAGGAGGGTCTTGCATCCGATACTGTTCCCAATAACGCCGGGAAGTATACCCCCGTTATTTGAACGGAAAATCAAATGAATGTTGCCGTCCGTTACGTGGAAGCGAAATTGTATTTTTTTGTTCATGAAATTTTAAATCTTGCATGTTTTATTTATTATTTGGCGTAACTTACCTTTATTCATTTTAATACTTAAATTTTATCATTTATATTTATCATTTCAATTCATTCATATTTATTGTTAAATTTTTTTGTTGTTACTGATTAATTGTTGTTGGGAGACTTCGGGACGTTAAGGAATAAGGTGAACGCGATTTTTATTTCAATCAAGTATATTAACCCTGCGCGGCGCTGAGCCAGTGAGTGGCAACCGGTTTCCCCTGTTACATCCATATGTAAACGCTTGAGCCTATATTTATACAAGTATGTGCCAGCCCTTTTGAGCGCTCTGGAGGTAGGGTAGAAGTATATTTAAAGGTAGAATTATTTTAGCGAAAGAGTTTAAAACCAAGTTCGGGGTAGGCTGGACATAAACTGGTCCACTGTCGTTTGGCTGGGAGTTTCTCCAATTCTGCTCAGTAAACGTGGCGTAAAGACCACCTAGCAACAAAACCAGCATTCCATAGCGTCAAACGTTCGTCCCTTTTTGTTTCGCATTACATAATCTCTTTTGGCGCGTTAAGAGACCGAATTTCAGGGAGTTCGAGAGAGCAGTAATGGGTAAGCGAGTTATGGTTTAGTAATTGTCTCATGGCAATTTTAAATGGGGGATCCTTTGAGAAGTCTACCGAGAGGATTCCGAAGGAGTGGAGAGGGTAGCGGTCCGTTTTACCATCTACGGACCGATCGGTAGAACCGCATACCATCGGCGGAGAGGCACCAGGTAAAGTCGCATGAGTACATAAAGGGTAGTGAAGTGGCATTATGAGTTTGTGTTTTGTAGCGAGGTGAGGTCCGGTGGAGGGGTACGAACCAGCCCTGATCAGCAGCGAGCGTAGCCAGAGATGCCACGACCCAGTCCACCGGATATTCTACCCTGGTTCCGGCGAGTTGTTCTTTCCGGGATCCGGAATCCCAATACCCGTTTCCTATTCCCCCTTTCCTATCGCCCCGCAACAAGAGGTCGATCCAACTCCGAGAATAGGAATACGAGAAGCTTTCCTTAGGAGTCCCAAACGTTGGAGAGCTCTCTCCGTAATAAACGATATTTGAGACCCCAAATCAAGTAAAACGCGAATATTTTGGAACGAACCAACCTTATCTTGAAGCTTGACCACAGCGGTTGGAAGAATCGTTGTCGAATGAAGAATCGATTCGACCAAATGATGACTGACGACTGTATCGTACAGAGTGCGCTGAGCGCCCTCTTACGATGATTTATTGCATAGAGATGGCGCTGAGAGCGCGTGATTTTTAGTTTAAGTAGAAGCTTTCTTACTTCTTCTCTTTTTCTATAAGATGACTTTTTGTTCAACCGTGAAGGAAGAAGGTCGTGCAAGCGCACAACACACTCGAGATGGTTTTATATTAAATTACGTGATAGTTTTAAGCGAAGGTTTTAGTGAAATAAAAAGTGAAGGAATAGTGGTTTTTGAAGTGAAGCCCTTTTTCCTCTTTAACTCTCGGCATTTTTATTTATTATTTTTAAAACATTTACAGTCCACTTAGTTCTCCACGGGTGAAACATTGGTCAATCGAGCCGCGAATGTATTCTAGTGCCGGTTTTCGTGTGGTATATATTGTGAAAAGTGAATGGACGTGAAGGATATCATTTTATTTGATACATAATATGGATGGACGATGGAATAAGATCAACGACATGCAACAAGCCATGTACGCTACAAAAAAATGAAACGAGGGAAATGGTAAGCATATTATATTATACACATAACATGCAAATGCGAAGGGCGAAAGCAACCACTGAGACGGTTCAATATTTTTCACGAACAAACATGAAATACCTCTCAGAAAATGCGAAGGGCGAAGGAAACCACTAACAAAAATGTGGTGCGACGGTTTGGTATTTTTCATGAACGAACATGAATACCTCTTAAAAAGCAAATTTATAGAGCACACGATGTTCATATTTTGTTTTCTTTCTTGTTATATCTCGTTCAAAATAACCGAACGCAGCTGCGATGGCGACGCGAAGACGAGAGCAAAACTCGTTACTACGCATTGCACACACTTTTGTTGTTGCTAATTTTCATCCCTTTTTTTGTGCTTTCCTGAGCGCTGACACTTACATGCAAAGCAATGCTGACGCTGAGCAGCTTGCACATGTACAGTTGCTTTCATTGCCTCTTTTTCAATTTCGATTTCATTCTGTGTTTGATTTACATACAAGCAAGTCGTGTTCTCCATCCAGTATTGGGTCAAATTGTAAAGGAAAAATTGAAATAAAGCAAAACGTAAATATTTTTTTTTTGTTCTTCAAAATCAGTGATTTTAATAATAAGAAGGCATTCCGCATTGTGAGAAGGAATAATTCTGTTAAAGAAGCAACAGATTTTTGGTTGGAGATTACATCCATGAACAGTGAAGGTTAGCGGTGCATTTTTTGTTCTTTTTTGCCTGTCGTTTTGGGCAACCAGTTTTTTTTTTTGTTGTGTGTTTGTGACTGTGCTTAAGAGTGAACGAAGTGAAGGGTGACGGACGATGAGCTGGGCATAATTTTATGTGTTAGCGAAGGGACACAAAGAGTGTCGCAAAATTATAGTGTGATGGAATATGTACGCATTAAAACGTACACTTTTGTTAAATATGTTTTGTAATTTTCTTGCCGTTGTCGTTGCTTTTGGTCTGTGTAACTGTAGCGAAGGTGAAGGGATTCGAGCAGTGTTGCCGCAAGCTGAAATAAAAAGTCGCTAGGCTCACCTATAAAAGTCGCTAGGTTGGTTAAAATTTCAAAGAAAAAAAGTCGCTAGATGTCGCTAGAAAAAAATGAAAAATCATAGACTAAAAAATCTTTTCTTTGACATTTTTTTTTCTGAAAAACAACAAAAAATAAAAAAATTAGAGATTTTCAGTAATAAGAGCCGATTTATCAATCATCGAACAAAAATAAAAATAACAAACTGGCAAATAAACTTAACTGAGTATTCATCGGTCGAATAAATAAGAGCGTTTTTCTTCAGATAAAGTCTATCTGACGATTGAAAAACCCAGTATTTTGTTATTTGTCGAATAAACACTATCTGCTTGTTTATCTGACGATTGAAAAATCGGCTCTAAGAAAAATAAATAAAATAAATAGTTGCGAAAATAAATATACCAACTACTAGGTTAATTCAAAAAGTAACAAAATTCAATGGCGCAAAATTATAGTCCGATAATGAACAGTTTTAGTGTGATACTAGCTTAAACTGACGTTTCAGTCATAACTCAAATGTCATTTTAAGCTTAAAATCAGACTATAATTTTGCGCCAGTAAATTTATATCAATTAAATCGATGTCTTCACCTTCATTTTCCTCTACAGCATATCTGAAAATATTTTGCGTTAAACAAAATTTCTTGTAGTTCATAGGTGTTACAATTTTTATTTAGTAATTAAAGCTGATTTCAGGTGAGCATTATAGAATTTAGAGTTTTTCTTGACATTTTTTTTTTCTGAGCTTACTTTTCACATGGTTCTTCACACTGAATATGTGCTCTACTGCACAAAATATGTTTTCTTCAAAAAGTCGCTAGAAAAAGTAGCTAGAATTAATATAAATATAATAATAATAATAATAATAATAATAAATATAAAAATAATAAATAATTTTTTGTCGCTGAACTTTTGAAAATTCCGCTAAATATGGCGACAATGTCGCTAAAACGGCAACCGTGGATTCGAGGGAATATGAAGGAATGTGAAGGAGAGAGATGGATTCGATGATAGGAACTTAAGCATATATATGTACGGTTGCCTTAGCTGAAGGAATGCTTGCAAGCGGAAGGAATGAAGGGAGAAGGTAGAATAATAATATAAAAAAAACACGAAGGATAGCAACGGCATGGCAGAAGCAACAGCAGCACAAACACATAGCATATTACCCATGAAATTAATTATTTTATTCGTTTCAAATCTCCCAGTTTAGGTGGGATTGAGTTGGAACATTTTGGTATCGTATAATTTTATTAACTATTGTATTGATTTCAACTCTCTCAGTTTATGCGAGATTGAGTTGGAACATTTGATTTTGGTATCGTATAATTTTATTAACTATTGTATTGATTTCAACTCTCTCAGTTTATGCGAGATTGAGTTGGAACATTTTGGTATCGTATAATTTTATTAACTATCGTATTGATTTCAACTCTCTCAGTTTATGCGAGATTGAGTTGGAACATTTTGGTATCGTATAATTTTATTAACTATTGTATTCATTTCAAGTGGGAGACACTTATACGGGATTGAGTTGGAATTATTTGGTAACTTATTCTGGCCTTTGGATTGAGTCAGACCTATTGGCATTAGTTGGACTCTCCATTTATCCCCGTACAGCACTCAAGATGACAATTGACACAATTGTTTGTTTTCAGAGAAGGCAAAAGAGAAGGAAACTGAGGAGGAAACTGAGAAGGAAAGGGAAGAGATGGAAGAAAATTGGAACTACGCCTTCGAAGCAGGCATCCATACAATTGAGAGAGGGGCAGCTTTCGCTAAGAGCGATAACATGCTCGAGTACCCTGCCGAAGGATTGGAGATACGTCTAGAGGCGCTTCTCGATTCATGGTGAAGCAGGTGAAGGAAGCAGAGAAGGTGCTGGTTCAAACCAAAGATCTCCTCAAGATTGCTGAGGTCGAGAGAAGGTTGGCAGTGGCAGAGGATGGCTACTTCCTCGCCGTCGCCACTTTAAGAAAGAGAAGGACCGAGATAACCACTACAACAACAGCGAAGGAACCGACTCCGGTAACGGTACAGGTGTCCATGCCATTCTCCCAGCATGATGTAAAAAACACCTGGGGTGAGTTCGATGGAACGATCACGAAGTGGCAAGGCTTCCGAGATCGATTCATGGCTGCCGTGCATAATAATGATAGGATCTCGCCGGCCTATAAGTTTGCCTACCTCAGGAGCTCACTTACGAAGAAAGCGGGAAGGACGCTAGGAGAATGGCAACTTACGGAAGGCAATTACAACGAGGCGTGGAAGCGTATCAACGAGGTCTACACCCGCCAGTATGCAACCTGTCGTGAGCTGCTCCGCAACTTCTTCAGACTCCCAGTACTCCAAGGGCAGTCGAAGGCAAGTGAACTGGAACGGATGGCGAACGTGACCGTCGAAACCATGCGACAGTTGAAGGCGCAGGGAGTACCCAATGATGACTGGGACATGATTGTAGTGCACTCCTTGCACGAGAGAATGGACCCGGAGACGGCCGGGAAGTGGGAGGAAGCTCGCACCTCGGAAATACCCACAACAAAGGAGGTATATGCATTCTTGGAGAAAAGAGCCATCATGTTAGAAGGCATCCAAGACTGCCGAAGGAGGGAAGGGCCGATGCCGTCAACATCGGCACAAGTCAGAACAGAGAGAAGGAGAGATGGACCGATGCCATCAACATCGGCACAAGCGACAGGAAGGAGAGATGGACCGATGCCCTCGACATCGATGCAGGGAAGGATGCTCAACAAACGACAGGAAGGTACGACTACGGGGAGATGGAAGCCGCAGTGCCATGTCTGCAAGTCGGAGCGACATCCAGTATGGGAATGTGACGAATTTTTGTCATTGAACTTGAGAGCCCGGCAAGACGTTGTCAGAGAGAAGGAGATGTGCCCTAACTGCCTGAAGACCGGGCATTCGCTGAGCAAGTGTTTCCAGGGCCCTTGCCTCAGATGTCCAGGAAAACTGATGCATAACAGCACACTTTGCCCCATGAAGGAACTCGACAAAGCCGAAGCAACGGTTTTCAAAGTGCAGGAGGGAAAGAAGCGACCTGCTGCTGTGTCATCACGGTCCAAGCAGAAGTCAGATTGACTCGCGGGCCGAACGGCCAAACGTCGACGGACATGTCTGATACCAAGTGAAGGAGGTATTAATGAGAAGCTAGAGGGAGAAAAGGTTTTGAGAAGGAGTTCAGAGATGGATGAGAAGGACAGCCAGGTATCCTGGAATGACTTCAAGCGAGGTAGTAATGTGAAAGATTCTAATAAAGAAAATAATTTGAAAATCTACTCGAATAGTTTTTCCTTTAGTGATGGAGAAGGTTTTATTTTTATGCCAACGGCACAAGTTGTTGTCCATGAGAAGGGGGAAGGTGAAGGTTATGGTCCAATAAGAGCGTTATTGGACACTGGGGCTCAGCCCAATTTGGTGAGTCACCAGCTGATGGAGAGACTATCGCTTCCAAAGATTCAATCGAGGAGGAAGGTGATTGGTATTATGGGTGAACCATTCCAGATTAAGCATTGTGTTATGCTATTGAAGGAGGGGCAATGGAGGCCAATGGTACCTGTTCGAACGGTATCAGGAACAGAGATGGACATGGGAACGGGTCTGCCATTGGCTGATCCCGAATATTGGAAGGAAGGCCCAGTAGACCTACTGCTGGGATGTAAGTTCCTAGCCGAGATGTTCGGTTCCATATCTGGGGACCATTTAGGCAGTCTGCTATACATGAACAGCAGATTTGGAAGGATTATTCTTGTTAAACAAGAAATTTCACCACGAGATGGACAAGAGAAAGATGATCAAGTACACGTAGTGTGCTTAGACAACAGCCAGTTACATGAGGCATTGAAGCGTTTGTGGCGTTTAGACGAGGTTAATGCACCAACTCGAAGGTCGAAGGAAGAACAATGCGTAGAGGAGAATTTCCTTAACACATGCAAACGCGAACAATCGGGAAGGTTTGTGGTCACAATTCCACTCAAGGTACAGAAGGCACTCATAGGTTCCACTAAGCTAACGGCCAAACGAAGGTTCTTCGCTTTGGAGAGAAGGTTGGAAGGAGATTCGGAACTCAAGAGAAAATACGTTGAGTTCATGAGAGAATATGAGGCGATGGATCACATGAGACCAGTAACTGGTATGGCACATGAAGAAAACGTGTATCATATACCTCACCATTGTGTGACCAAAAAATTTAGAGTTGTCTTTGACGCAAGTTGTAAGACATCGAAGGGCATCTCGTTGAACGATATGCAGATGATAGGAGAAAAATTACAGAAGTATTTACATGAAATCTTGATGCGTTTTCGAAGGCACCGCATAGCCATCAGTGCAGACATCAAAATGATGTTTCGAATGGTGAAGGTTGCGAAGGAGCAATGGGATCTTCAAAGAATCTTTTGGAGAGAGAGTCCCGGAGAAGAGTTGAAGGAATATTGGCTCACAGTAGTCACATATGGGATGGCATCATCTGCCCATAACGCAGTAAGAGCTCTGTTGCAATGTGCGAAGGATTCTGAAGGAACATGCCCCAGGGCAGCGAAGGCAATAACCGAAGATTTCTATATGGATGACTGCGCCACAGGCGCTGATTCCGAACAAGATGCGATAGGATTAGCGAAGGAAATTGACCACGTCCTTAGAGGCGCTGGTTTTGAATTAAGAAAGTGGAAGTCAAACAGTAGAACTCTTATAGCAGATATGAGTTGGGAAGAGACAGAGTCTGTTTTGTTTTACGAAGAAGACAAGGCTTCAATTCTAGGTCTAAAATGGCTGCTAGAGAAGGATGAATCAACGTTTTTGGTTAAGACGCCAGTGATGGAACTGTCTATGACAAAAAGGAAGGTAATTAGTTGTTTAGCCCAGCTATACGACCCAAACGGTTTCATAGCCCCAGTCACAATTACTGGGAAAATTCTTATCCAAGAGATATGGAGAATAAAGGTCGATTGGGATGATGCTTTACCCAGCGAGATACAGAACAAATGGAAGGAATTTTGGAAGGAAATACCTCTTCTAGAGGATATCCGAATCAAGAGATAGTTAGGTACATCCAAGAATGTACGGAAGGAAGTCCATGGCTTTTCGGATGCATCTGAAAAAGCGTATGGAGCGGTGATTTATGTGAGAACGGAGAATATGGATGGAACTGTGAGCTCGAATTTGCTGACAGCAAAGACATGTGTCGCGCCATTGAAGACAATGACGATTCCACGCTTAGAGCTTGCAGCAGCGGAGTTGTTGGGAAGGTTAATCAATGAGGTGATCAAGAGCACGGAATGGGAAGGAACAGAATATTATCTTTGGATAGATTCATTGGTAACGTTACACTGGATTAATAAATCACCTTGTGAGCTCAAAACGTTTGTCGCGAACAGAGTTTCGTCGATACAAACTTACACTGAGATTGAGAGATGGAAGCATGTGGGAACCAAAGAGAACCCAGCAGATCTGCTAAGCAGAGGAAGGAAGCCATCATCGCTGATCAATGACAAGTTATGGCTACATGGTCCAAAGTGGCTAGTGCACCCTCACTCTCGTTGGAGATCTGAAAATTTTGTGCCAAATGTTTCAGATGGGGGGAGGGATGAGATGAAGGTGCTGACCGTGATAAGGGATAGCAAGATGTTGTCTTTGAGAATAAAAGAGACAGGAGAGAATGTCCCAGTGTGCGAATACTTCAGCAATCTGGAAAGAGTACTTAACGTGATTGGTTATGTCATTCGTTTTACGAATGCAGTGAAGGAAAGAATAAAGCGAAGGAGAGAAAGGACTGGAGGGAAGAGAAGGAGGCGGTCTGCACGCTCTGGGAAGGCAGAAAGAAAACAACTGCAAGTCACAGCAGAAGAGAAGGAAAAAGCGATGGAAAATTTTGCTTCGGAAGGAACAGGAAGGATATTTTGGGAAGGAAATATTGGCACTTGAAAGACGCGAAGGTCCACCCGATAAAAGCAGTATAGAGTCACTTAAGCCAATTTTAGATGATAAACACATTTTACGGGTTGGAGGAAGGTTGGGAAGGTCGGAATTGGAATATGGAAGTAGACATCCTGCAATTATAGCTACAGGATCTCGCTTAGCATGGCTTATAATAGACGGGGACAATAAGGCAACGAAGCATGGGGCTGTACAAGTGATGGCACAATATATACGACAGAGATTCTGGATTCCCAGATTAAGGAACGAACTGAGAAGGTTTTTACACAAATGTGTAGTCTGCGTTCGATACAATCATCGTTTCGAGACACAACTGATGGGTGAGCTCCCGAAAGAGAGAGTAATACCTGGGAAGGCGTTCTTGCACTCCGGTGTAGATTACGCAGGGCATTTGAGATCAAAATGATAAACAGAGCTGGTGAGCAATTGGTAAGGCAAAAATGTTGGGTCGCTGTCTTCGTATGTCTCAAGACAAGGGCGGTACACATTGATGTGGTTTCAAACTTAACAACAGCGGCGTTCATCGCCTTCTACGAAAGGTTTATTGCGAGAAGGGGAAGGTGTGAAAGGATCTACAGCGACAATGGTACAGCGTTTGTCGCAGCCGCAAAGGAATTGCATAGGGCGAAGGAAATATGGCATGGGAAGGATGCACTCGATTTTATTGGTGCAAAAGGGACGGAATGGAGATTCATGACGCCAGCCGCGCCTCATCAAGGCGGCATCTATGAAGCGGCAGTGAAATCAATGAAGTTTCACTTGAGAAGGGTGATTGGAGCGAAGGTGTTGACTTATGAACAGTTGCTAACACTACTGGCTGGAATAGAAGCAATCTTGAATTCAAGACCACTTTATCCGCTTAACGATGATCCTAGTGACCTTCAGGCGTTAACGCCGGGATATTTTCTGGTAGGTGAGCTACCAGCCACACAAGGCACGAGATTGTGGAAGGAGCGGAAGGCAATGCTTTCGCATTTTTGGACGAGATGGAGGGAGGAGTATTTGACTACTCTGCTAGAGCGCAAGAAATGGCGAAGGGAGAAGAATGCGCTACGTGAAGGACAGCTTTGCATCGTCAAAAGCGAGAATTTTCCGCCGTCAGCATGGGCAATGGGACGGATAGTCAAACTTATCCAAGGGAGAGACGGACTGGTTCGAAATGTCCTCATTCAAACTGCTACCAATCAGAAGATTTGTGTTCTACCGAACGGAGAATGAACCTTGTTATTGTATATATCATTTGTAATTTTATGAGAAGGAGAAGGAAAGATCATAAGTTGAGACGGTGCTGGAGGGAAAACCGTAGGTTTTCGCCGGGACTGTATCGTACAGAGTGCGCTGAGCGCCCTCTTACGATGATTTATTGCATAGAGATGGTGCTGAGAGCGCGTGATTTTTAGTTTAAGTAGAAGCTTTCTTACTTCTTCTCTTTTTCTATAAGATGACTTTTTGTTCAACCGTGAAGGAAGAAGGTCGTGCAAGCGCACAGCACACTCGAGATGGTTTTATATTAAATTACGTGATAGTTTTAAGCGAAGGTTTTTAGTGAAATAAAAAGTGAAGGAATAGTGGTTTTTGAAGGCTCGCCCTTTTTCCACTTTAACTCTCGGCATTTTTATTTATTATTTATAAAACATTTACAGTCCACTTAGTTCTCCACGGGTGAAACAACGACGGAGACGGACGAATTTGTGTTGAAGATGACGATGAATTTTCATTGGTGTGGCTTTTGAGCGAGGTGTTATGTGGGTCATGCACTAGAGAATGATGGCGAGAGTTACATGACTTACAGCGGAATTTCGAGATACATTTTTGCGATTCGTGTCCAACTCGAAGACAGTTGAAACAAATAGAGTTATTTTTAACGAAATCACGACGCGCATTAATGCCTAGGAAATTTTTTACAAAAGGGTAGAAGATGGTGTTCTTTACACTTTGGGCAACTTGGCTCTGATTGTACGAGGTGAGTACGAACATTATATTGCCCTTTAACTGGCGTTGTTTTTAACGAACGATTAAATGAATTGCATGATTCGAGACAAGTACAACGGACTTGCAAAAAGGTGAGAAATTCATCGATGGTGCAATCATTCCGAGATTCCACCTTTTCAGACCAAGCTTGTTTAGTTTCATAATCGACCTTTTGAAGGAGAATATAGATCAACCACGGATCTCGCGAATTTATGTCAATTGCGTTTAAGCCTCGAATGATTTCATCAGCTTCATTTGTGATTTTTCGTAGAGATTCGAGACTTGAATTGGAGCCAGTCGATGAGGGCAAATTCATAAAGCACTTAATAAACGAATGAACAGTTAAATGTTTTTTATCATAACGCGCTTCAAATTTGTCCCATGCTTGGAGATAGTTTTCATCGGTGCACATGATGTGCTTTAAAAGATTTGAAGCTTCCCCACCTAGGAATGATTTTAAATACTGAAACTTTTGTGTTGAGGTCAGGTTGGGGTTACAGTCTATGGATCCGGTGAACAAATCCTTAAACACTGGCCAGTCTTTATAATCTCCGTTAAAGATTGGAATCACTAGTTTGGGTAAAACGACCGATTTACACGAATTTGATTGTTGCGAATTGCCTACTGAACTAACGTTTTGTTTTTTCACATCATCAGAATCAGTAGCCTTATCTGGGTGCTTTCGAATGGAACCGGAGAGAACAGAAAACGCTTGCATGTACTTGGTTTCATATTCAATATATTCATGAGGATCTACAAAACCTTCAGCTTCGCAGAATTCGTATAAACAGTTTTGAAGAGAAACAAATTCCGACCAAGTCTCATTAACTTTTTTAATTGAATTTCCAGCATGTCAAGAGTTGTAGTGGAACCGACGGATTCTGAAAAGGTTAGGGCTCTTGTGAGGAAATCTTAGCTCGACCGCATCTAGCTTTCAAAGCATTCATTTTGACGAGAATAAGTTTAGATTATTTGGGCAAATAAGAAAAAAATTGTCTTGTCTTTGTTAAATCGTATACCGACGATAATCTTGCCTTTTAACTAGCTTATAAGATTTGTACAAACATATATATAAATAATGTACAATCGAATGCCCTTTCAACGCAGAGCACGTGTTAATGAAAGTTTCCCGTTGATTCACGATATTTGCATTTGCGTTTATATATGTACATAATCCACATACGAAAGAAAATGTTCTCAAAACTAAATTAATATTAAAATAAAATGTTCATGCGAATAAACGGTTCATGCACTCATATGGTTCATGCAATTATGTATCATCCAAAAAAATGTATTGCATCGACCCGAACACGAGGAGCACTTTTTAAGCATATAATAATAATAAGGGTATTCACGTAACGAGATAATTTTCTACTTTGCGGAAAAATAGAAAATTCCGCAAAAAATTTAAATGAACACCCCAGCAGAAAATAGTTGCGTAAACAAGGGAAACAAACAGCTGTTTGTTAAACGTCAAAGTGAATTTGTTCAATTCACGTCATTCGATAATTTATGTTAAAGTGATTCTTTTTTTTTATTCTAATTATATTTTAATTTTTGCTCTTCAAGATGCCAAGAAGTAGTTTTAAAACAAAATTCATTCAATTGTATGAACAAATCACTTTAATTTGACGAGAACTTCCCGCTTATGTCAGTTCAGTTGGAGAAAAGATGAAATGAGCGCCAAATTAAACGTCAAAATAAACGTCATAAATTTTATCAGGTTTGTTTTCTGCAGTTTCTGCTTCAAATTTGTGAGATAAAATTCTACGATTTGCAGAAAATTTTTCCCATACAAATTTTGACAGCCCATTTCTACCGATAGAAAATTCTACGCTTTCTACGGTTTCTATGGGTTTTCCGCGTTTACGTGAATACCCCTAATATAAGTACACATTAATTAATCAGGAAAAGTTATTGATTTTGCGATTTAGCACTGATCAATTTCATCCGGCGAGCAGAAGGACCAATATGTTTTTTGTCTAATTGTTTTTAAAATTTGTAATTGTTCAATAAAGTTGTGTAAAAAATATATATGTCAAATGTATATGTGTAATTCAGTATAATTTTTATTATTATAAATAGTACAGGACAGCACAGTTTCGTGAGAAACGTCAGATCAAGTTAGAACAGTCAGTTAAACGTTAGTTGTCAAAAAAAAAAAATTGCAAATGGTGTGAATTTTTCGTTTCTCGCTTATTTTTTGTGTTTTTACTTTGAAAAATATTATTAAAAATTATTGAAATGGAAAATCAAGTGATTGCTAAGATAATACTAAATGAAAATGTTAGTGGTTCAGGCACCGATAGTGATTTTTCGTCGGATTCCTCTTCAGATGATTGGAATGAAAGTGTGACGAATGTTATTACCTTTTCTTTGATGAAATGTAAAAGAAATTGCATTTAAAGTTATTTGCAAGAAGTTGTTGTTGTTATTTAATTAAACAAATTAAACAAATTGGCAAAATTACTTTATTTAAATTTTTTTAAATCACGAGAAAAAAAAAACACAAAGCACAGCCAAATCAAAACGTAAACAAAAAAAATGACAACTTCGATTTTGACATTTCTCACGAATCTGTTCTAACCTGATCTGACTCAAAAGCAAGAACAGAAAATCCTGTTCTAAACTGTTCTAGGTTTGTCAATGAACAGGAAAGTAGAACAGTTCAGCACAGAAAAAATCTCAATGAACAGCAAAAAGCTGTACTTTTCTGTCTAGAACAGTCCAGCACAGCGTCAGTGAACACAACTTATGTTACCAATTAGCGTCTGAATGGTTTGGCTGTCAGCAATCAAAAAGGAAGAGCTTAGCTTAAAATAATTACAATAGGATTTAGCGAATAAGATTCAAAAGAAAGGTAATGACAATAGAGCAATGCTTTGTATATGGATTTACCAAGTACTATCAAGAATGGTTTTCTGCTTGGTTTGACAGCAGCAAGCAGGGAACACCCATTACAAACTTATGTAAAAAACTGTCAAAAAACTGTCAAACCAAGCAGAAAACCATTCTTGATATTGATTTGTAATTGTAAATCCATATACAAAGGAGCAATGAAATTCTATCGGAAATTCTATTGCTTGATACATTTGCCATTAAATGCTTTTCACGCAATTTTACTCTTCCTCAATATCTTTTTGAACATATCCCTCTTCTACTCTCTTTAACTCACCTTTTGTTCGTTAAAACAACAAATTTTCAAATTTACCGGTCAATTTAGTCCCCAGATGGTGGGTCCAGGTTAGCTGTGATAGTATTGGTAAAAGCACGCATACTCTTACAGCTAACCTGGCCCCCTAGCTTGTAGGCAAATGTCACTTTGACAGCAAGGTTTCCAATCTTGGTATAAGTGATCACTGTCGCAGCTTATAGACATTGTCATTTTGACAGCTTGGTTTCCCATCTCCCTTTTAACTCATCTGTGACCACTGATCTCTATTATAACTGGATAGTGGATAGGAGCAAAAAGTTTGACTCCCATAGAAGACTGTTATAATTGTAAAGGTACCATCCAGGTATAACAGTTATAACAAAATATAACACTTCCCCACCACTGATATCTATAATAGATATAGAGATAATAGAGATCAGAGATATAGACAAAGGAGATCAGTCACTTTTTTTGTTGAACATCACTTCACTCTGTCTCACTTTTTCGGTTTATATAGAAAGAGATGCACAAGTGTAAGAGTACCATGTCAAAATCAATAGGAGTCAAGAAAAGTGTTATAATTTGTATGGAATCCACTATCCAGTATATTATAGAGATCAGTGTCTGTGACCCAGAGCCATTGTCATAGATTAAAGGAGATCGGAAACTGACTTACGTTTTACCCTCCGGATACCCCAAATTTTATTTTTCCGTTACCTCGTGTATGTGAAAAAATGAGAAAAAACAGCAACAAAAATCAGATGGTATGTTTACTGGGATAGTATTGGTAAAAACACGCATACTCTTGCAGTAAACTTGGACCGCAGCTTGTAGACATTGTCATTTTGACAGCTTGGTTTCCCATCCCCCTTTTAACTCATCTGTGGACATTGTAGGCATTGTCATTTTGACAGTTCGGTTTCCCAACTCCCTTTTAAACTCATCTGTGCTTTGCTTTGACATAATAATATATGGACTGCTAGTCACTTGTCGTTTCCATACATTTCATGAGAAGAAAAAAGGTACAAGCATTGCCATCTTATAGTATGGACTGCTAGTTGCAAACTTCACGCGTGTTCAGCGTAAAGAGCGCTATTGGTTCATGGTGGCCAAAAAAAGCACGATTCCAGCTGTCAAAAATGAACAAAAACATAAACAACGAGGTCGCTGTACGCTGTGAATTCAAAAAAAAATTTTGGTACAAATTTGGCCGTTTCGAACCAATGGCGCTGTAGCTTGTACCTTTTTTCTTCTCTAATTGCCCGCATTCTGAAATCTAGTGACTGCGTAGTCAACTCGTTCTAATTGGATAATTAGCTGTTTTCAACCAATCAGAATGAGTTCACTACGTAGTCACTAGGTTTCGGAATGTGGGCATTGTTTTTAAAATTTGTAATTGTTCAATAAAGTTGTGTAAAAAATATATATGTCAAATGTATATGTGTAATTCAGTATAATTTTTATTATTATAAATGTAACCAATTAGCGTCTGAATGGTTTGGCTGTCAGCAATCAAAGGGGAAGAGCTTAGCTTAAAATAATTACAATAGGCTTTAGCCATTTACATACTATACATGGACTGCCAGTAGCCAACTTCACGATGATTCCACTTGTAACGGTCGAAACAGTAGCGCTACGGATTAGGCCTATTGTCGACTAGATGAACTAATCTGTTTGACGTTTGATGTTGGCGGTTTTTTTTTCAATTAATTTAATAATTTCTGTTTTCTGATTTGGATGTGAAAAATACAATCACTCGTCACTCCAATGACTCTCGCGAAAAGAATAAAAAAGTAGCTATTCTAGTGCTGGAAATTTAATTACACTAAAGTAACGCAGTCGCCTAGCCACGGTAGCTTGCAACAATTACAAAAATGTAAGTATTACTCAGACGGCATCGACGAGGACGCTTGTTGGGTCAGCTCAATAAATAACTCCATCATCGTCTGGAGTTGCTTGCAGTTTAAAGGAAAGGGAAATAAATGCCCTTGCAACATCCACGGCATCTTCAAAAAGCTACAAGCAGTATTTCCAGCCCGATGAGAACTTTTTCAGAAGAACAAAGTTTCATCGCGAATAAATTCCGGTATTTGGTCCTTGGTTTTGCCTATAGAACAATATCAATTAGGAACAAGGTAATTCAATTTCTTCACTTCCAATTTCCCATAAAATGAAGTACCTATTCGATTTTTCAAGTCTGGTGAGGAAAAATCCCGGATTGTTCGTCCTGGAGGATCCAGCAGTTCAATCTTCGGCATCCAATGCAGTCAAGCGGCGAATGACACAATTGCTGTTGCCGACTGGAATCAAACCTTGTCATTCCACCCTCTCGGTGGTCAGATCGAAAAAGAACGTCCTCTGGGATTTGATACTCTCTGCCTAACATACTTTGCAAACTGATTGTCAGTGGATGCTGTCGCTCCTTCTCTTCTCTTACACTCGGTGAAGCTTTTGAATCGTGGGTATGGGCTGTAGGTTTGCATCCAAGTGGATTCGCGTATGCAGTCGGCTGTCAAGATGGTACGCTGGCATGTTACACAATCGCGTCGAGTACAGTTCATGTACTGCATCGGGATTGCTATGCTTTTTGGGAGAATATGTGTGACGTCAACATTCAGCATTTGACATCGAACTCGAAAGATAGCATAAAGTGTCGAGATCTGGTACAAAAAATTTGGATTTACCGAAAACGTCTTGCGGAGCAATTGCACGAACGGATTGTTCTTTATGAATTCAGCGGACCAACCGATGCATTATAGGGTGAAGAAGAAGAACCAGAAGCGTTTCGAATGTAGTTTGTTGGTTGTTTTGTGTCAGGAGAAGCAATTTCAGAGTTTGGATTTCGATGGGGTTCTTCAGAGGGAGTGGCTCATGGACAGTTTGATTAGGTAAGTACATCAAGATTACTGGAGGCCCAGTTGGACGGGAGGGACTGGTTACTGGTCTCAAGAGTGAACAGGTAGGCCTTAAAGCCCTTTACTTTATTTTTCACTAATTTTTTGGAATCTAAAGGTATTTAGAATTTTCCTGGACTACGCTTTGCCGATTCTGCTCACTACTGTGATGTCTGCAGTCCGTTGTATGGATTTGAGCGCTGCGAGAAGTCGCATTGCTGTGGTGGATGATGCTGGGAGATTGGTGGTGCGGGATGTTGTCAACGATACAATGCTTTATCAGATTCTCTTGTCAAGAGGCCTTAGCGTCCGAGTTGGTTATTTACCACTTCGCAGTCCACAGAACATGACCGGCGTTGTTGTGGTATTGTGTGGAGCAACTGCGTTTTGATTGCGTGGAAATTTGATGCACAACATTCCATTGGCTCTGGGAGCCACTATGTGGCAGTTTATCGAAGGTGGATTCTTTGAGTAATATTTTCCCACATCTTGACCTTAAACTTTATACCAACAATTGTATTTAAAGAGAAGCATATCAAGTTGCCTGTCTCGGGGTGACCACAGCCGATTGGGAGAATCTCGCTCAAGCCGCTCTAGAATCTCTTCATCTCAGTATCGCCAAGGATGCTTATGTCAAAGTGTGAAACATCCCGTGGTTGCAACTGATTCTAGTAGGAGAGCCGCTGAAGACCGACCTTCACCGAACTGTTAACCGGCTGAAACTTTTTTTTTATGAAATTTGGTTTGAAAACATATACGAATATGATAGCTTGCCTAACGAAAAGTGTGCCAGGCTATATTAAATTTAACTTTATTTTAATCAATAACTAACTCCTCTTTCACCCATATGTTAAAATAAAACGTTGTGCCATATAGCCATATGTGTAAGTAGGCTTGAGACAAGAAAAAAATTGTATGGGAGAGGGGGGCCTATTCCCCCCGTTTAGCCAGGAGGGGCAGTTTTCTGAAAAATTGGCTTATTTAAAAAAAATATATTAAAAATCAACGGCTTCATCTACAACAACGTGTTATACCTTTCTGCAAAGCCAAAAACTTAGGCTTTCATTTTGTATTTAAATTTAGTTGTTTTAAATAATAGTTTTAGAAAAAATAATTTTCAAACTCAAAATTTTGCAAAAAAAAAATTTTGTTAAATTTTTAGTTAATTTTTTTCAAAATTTTATGTGATTAAGAACTTATTTTGCATTCAACATTCAATTCTGTTAATAATTTTGAATATAAAAAACAGTAACGTAAAAATAAAAAGTTTTTTTTTAAAGCAAAAAGTGATTTTGGTTTTTTCTTTATTTCTCGACAATGGCAAGGTATTTTTCAATCCGGTTTACTGTTTTCGACTAAAAATTAAAAACAGCATTGAATGTTGAAAACAAAATTAGTACTTACTAACATAAAATTTTGAAAAAATTAGTTCGAAATTTAGGAAAAATTTTTTTTTTCAAAATTTTAAGTTTGAAAATTAATTTTTCTAAAACAATTATTTAAAACAATCAAATTTAAATACAAAATGAAAGCCTAAGTTTTTGGCTTTGCAGAAAGGTATAACACGTTGTTGTAGATGAAGCCGTTGATTTTTAATATTTTTTTTAAAAATAAGCCAATTTTTCAGAAAACTGCCCCTCCTGACTAAACGGGGGGAATAGCACTGATCTCTATAATACACTGGATAGTGTATTCATACAGAAAAAGTGACTCCATTTGATCATTGTTATAAAGTCGAAAAGGGAAAAATTCGTATAACAGTATAACAAAAATATACGTCAAAGAACCACTGATCTCTATATTACTTATCTCTGAATTTCATTTTTTCTATCTTCTCTGAGAAACAACTTTAATCTCTGGAAGCCTATCTAACATAGGGATGTCGAAATACAGGAAAGTATCGTATCGATATTTTTTTTAAATATCAATATCGGTTTTGATATTTTATTAAAAAAATATCGATATATCGGTAAAATATGACAAGGAAATAATTTTGCCTATTTTAATTATTACTTTTATCATTTCTTTTCATTTCCCCCCAACCTTAAGCTTTACATTTGTTTGTTTAGGCATGTTGCTCGGTGTCTTTTTTCCGAGCGCGTCGTCGGTTCGACTCTGAACAATCAGAATGAGTGCTTTAAACTAAAAAAGTAACAAAACTTTGTTGCTCTGAACACTCTGAATGAAAAAAAAAACACAATTTTGAGTTTGGCAGTTCAGGCTCTGTTCAGTTGTAAAAAACAAAAACGCCTTAAGATAGGAAACCAATCTGTCAAAATGGATTCGTATTTTGCGTACGAGCTTAAAAACTTGTGAACTATGAACGTATGCTTGTATGGTATGAATGATGCGAGAGAGCAAATTGTTGAGAATGTTTTGTGTGCAAATGGTGCGACAAATCACTTGTGTTTTCAAATAATTGATGTTTCATGATCTCAGATTTATTTACGTACACTAATGTGTATTTACGTAATGTGTTAAAATTAGAATAGCTGCTGAGCAGGTTAAAATATGACAGTAGGGGTTAAAAATTCACCCATTTTTAACCACAATTCATCCAATTCGCACACGGCCTTAATCATTCATCCAATTCAATAATCAATTCATCCAATTCGCACATGGCCTTAGGCCGTGTGCGAATTGGATGAATTGTGGTTAAAAAATAAAAATGGATGAATTTTTAACCACTACTGTCATATTTTAACCTGCTCAGCAGCTAGTCAAATAATGCGAAGTGTCAAAATTTAACCAAACGTCAATTTTTAACCCATTTTTAACTGAATTCGCACACGGCCTTAATCATAAAAAATATCGATTTTTTATACCTTTTCGATACTCGGATTTTTGTATCGATACATCGATATATCGAAAAATTAAATATCGATAAAAAATATCAACACATCGACATCATTAGTTAGACCTGTTAGACGTCAAAAAGTCGAAAAGGGGCACTGACTGTCATCTTCAAATGGAGTCAAAAAAACTGTTATACTTTGTAGGTAATTTACTATCCAGTGTAATATAGAGATCAGTGGGGAATAGGCCCCCCTCTCCCATACAATTTTTTTCTTGTCCCAAGCCTACTTACACATATGGCTATGTGGCACAACGTTTTATTGTAACATATGGGTGAAGGAGGAGTTAGTTATTGATTAAAATATAAAGTCAAATTTAATATAGCCTGGCACACTTTTCGTTAGGCAAGCTATCATATTCATATATGTTTTCAAACTAAATTTCATGAAAAAAAAGTTTCAGCCGGTTAACAGTTCGGTGAAGGTCGGCCTTCAGCAGCTCTTAGACTATTCCTAGTCTCATGGAGAAACAAAAACGATCGGAGGTACCCAAAGAAGTCCTTCAAGCGGAGAACTTTGCTTTTGCTGGGAAATTCCTTGAGGCTGCTCGGCTCTTTCAGAAATGTGGTCAAGGTGAGCGTGCCTTGACCATGTACAGTGACTTGAGAATGTTCGATTTGGCTCAGGAGTTCCTCAAAGATAGCGAAGATGAATTGATACGTAAAATTTGTTTCAATTTCAAGTATAATATATATTTGGGTATTAAAAGATTAAACTCAACTGCATATGAAAATATATTAAATCAAATACTTCGCTATTACAATAATTTCAAAATAAAATAGATTCAAATTACTTCAATGGGTGTCTATTATTTCTTGTTACTTCGAAAAGATTTAACATGAATGCTTGACGGTAGAGCAGTCTAAAAGTCCGGACTGACTTCAATCAACGACTCATGTTCAGTTTCAATAGCGCTTTTTTGAGCTCACTGGCGTTTACGTGTACTCGCAAATGCTCCTATGACTTTTTCTCGCATTTCACTTGGCAAAGCTGCCAAAAATGACGGATCAACACCTTCGGGTACTTGAAGGTCATCCGCAGTGGTTGATCCTGTGCCAGAACCTAGTGGGTTCAGTTCCTCCTCAGCTCCAGTTGATGGCGTTTGCATCCGGACGACGAAGCATTGTGGCACATTATTGATATACGTTCGTAGGATATCTTGTGTTGAAAAGCTTAACAAAACATATAGCCGTTTTTTGGTGATTGTCCATTTGAAAGAAACAGAATCTTACTTACAACTTATCACGTTGAGGACATTTTTGATGTTGCGCTCAGAAATATGGGGCGTTTGTATGTGCCGCGTTAATATTGGCCTTGTGAAAGAGCTGAGCGGACACTGATCGCATTGGAATATACGTTGTTTTTCCGTATCGTGAGTTAACAAGTGACTTTTGAGTCCTTTTCGGTTAGCTAAAACTTTGCTGCAGCGTTCACATTTGAAATATTCCGGATTTTGATGGGTCCAAATGTGGTCCACGAGCAGACCACGTTTACGGAATTTCTTCGTGCAACAAACCACATATCCGCACTCGATGTGTTCCGACCGAAAGGGTTTATGCTTAGCTCCCAAATCAGGGTACAAAATATCTTGTTAGATAGCACACGAGTTTCATGTGTTTCGATATTTTTCGGTTGTAAGTTGGGCGACGTAGTCACTGTCTTCTCCAGTACAGCCTGAATAGCCATCTTCTTTGTTTTGTCATTCCTGGTCAGCATCGAATTGTTTTTCGTCCTCGCTCTTCACTGAATCACCATCGTCTTGGGAATCAAGTTTCCGTATGTCTGCACATTCCGAATTGCAAAGTACTTTGTTGTCGACCAGTCTGAATCGCAGTCTACACCACGAATTGTCTGACGCGTTTGGAAGATTTTCATTTGAGGCCCGGCATGTTTGTAGTCTTTTATGGCCGAAATGTAATTTATGGTTTTGTTGCCGTCATAGAGAAAACCTTGATCGGGAGTCGCCACACAACCGGCGACCAGATTCCATTGTGGAACAATGGGAACCTTTACTGCAGGCGTTTTAAAAACAATGGACCCTTTAAATAATTAATATTTAACTTTATTTTTTGTTTTTTTTCGTGAATTTCAACTTTTTATTGCGAAACTTTTTGGAATGAAATTTAATAACTGAATTTTATTGCATGCGGAGTTTTGATTTAACACATTTCACGAGATTGACATTTGACAACTGAAAAAATAGGCCAGTTCCACTTAACAATATCTCAATGAGATCTCAATGTCACTTTGACTGAGGTAAAATCATTCGGTGGAACATAATTCTCAGTTTTCATTGAAATAAAATGGTTACCTTACAAATTGTTGTTGCACATCTGTCAGTCACGTCAAAATAGCTGAGTGAGAAATCGAATCCAAAATAATTTCATCTCAGAAAACTCAGAAAAAAAAATCTCAGTTCTCCGATGAGATTTTTTGTTCCACCTAAAAAATCTCTGAGATCTGAGATGTTGTTAGGTGGAACTGGCCTAATGTAAAAATGACAACTTAAAATGGCGACACAACAACAAAATAGGAATTTTAGGGTGTCTACCGGCCGCAGGGCTAACAGCGAGGGCTAGTATCGGTGGAACCCACTGATCTCTATAATAGAGATCAGTGGTGGAACCATTTATTTTCAAATTTTGTATGGGAATTTCGCACGACTAGCAGTCCATATATAGTAAGTCAATGGCTTTAGCGAATAAGATTCAAAAGAAAGGTAATGACAATAGAGCAATGAGTTAAATCATGTAACAAATGTTGCGAGAGATTACGAATTTGAGAGACTACAATTTAATTTTATAGGGTATGCGTACAGTGTGTTGCCTATGTGAATTATAATTACATATTAGTTCAATTGGTTTTAACTTGATTTCAAAACAGTATGGAAATGACAAGTGAGCAGTCCATATTATAATATGTTAATGGTGCTTTGTATATACACCTTATAGCTTTGTATATGGATTTACCTAGTACTATCAAGAATGGTTTTCGAGCAAGCAAGCAGAGAACACACATTACAAACTAATGTAAAAAACTGTCAAAAAACTGTCAAACCAAGCAGAAAACCATTCTTGATATTACCTGGTAAATCCATATACAAAGCCTTATAGTATATACTTGCAGCGCCAGCGCAGCGTCGAGAATTTTAAGTTGAAAACTTTACCCGTCGCTGGCGCTGGCAGTTATTCATGGGAACTATAGTACTGACATAAATAGTTTTGGTTGGTAATACACGCGTCGCCGTGCAATTACTATAATCTGTGTACAAACACTGATCTCTATATTACCACTGATCTCTATTATAACTGGATAGTGGATAGGAGCAAAAAGTTTGACTCCCATAGAAGACTGTTATAAGTGTAAAGGTACCATCCAGGTATAACAGTTATACCAAAATATAACACTTCCCCAACACTGATATCTATAATAGAGATAGAGATAATATAGATCAGAGATATAGACAAAGGAGATCAGTCACTTTTTTGTTGAACATCACTTCACTCTGTCTCACTTTTTCGGTTTATATAGAAAGAGATGCACAAGTGTAAGAGTACCATGTCAAAATCAATAGGAGTCAAGAAAAGTGTTATAATTTGTATGGAATCCACTATCCAGTGTATTATAGAGATCAGTGTATATTACTGTATTATAGAGATCAGTGTGTACAAACCTTTGTATATATATTTGATAGGTACTATTGCAAAGTGTCGCCATCTAGTTAGAGACAGAGAAAGCCGTTTTTTTATATAAGGTCGCCCTTTTGTCAAAATGTCAGCTCTTTGTAAAAAAACGGCTTTGTCTGCCTCTAACTAGATGGCGACACTTCGTGATAGTACTTATCAAATATATATATATACAAAGATCTTTGTATATAGAATATAGATATATTTGAAAGATCAAGAAGTTTCGCCATCTATTTCGAATCCGAGGAAGCCATTTTCTTATATAAAGTTGGCATTGAGAAGAAATGGCCACCTTATATAAACAAAAAATTGTTTTCTCGGCTTCGAACTAGACGGCGATACTTCTTGATAGTACCTATCAAATATATATTCAAAGGCAAAGATTCAAATATACAACTAAAAAATTTCTGATTTTCAGATCAAATTTTGTTCAGAGCGAGTTCAGATTGCTCTGAATCACAGAGTAGGTAAATAGATTCTCTATGGTCCGAAGATTGAGTTAAGAGCTCTGAACTAAAAAAGAAAAACGCTTAATGATAATGACAATGTTCTGCAATCAGCAGCAGCTGTTTTTGGAATATTTTATTTTTATGTCTATAAATAAATCCATGTCACTCACAATTCACAAAAAAAAGTAATCGCAGCGTTTTCACATACTGTATTGAGCCAAGTCTTAAAATAAAAACGCAGTATCTCCAAACATTGGTAAATATTTGAATAGTCGATGTTTTGATTTTTATAAATTATTTGACGATTGAAAAATCGGCTCTAAATCATAGAAAATAGTTCTTTGCTTTAGAAATGTACAATATAATATTAACTATGTAAATTGACAAGACTACAAGAAGTATAATCTGTATCGATGACGATGTTAGCAACTCAATAATAAATACAAAAAAAGAGTCGGAAATATCTGAAGACAGGTAAGAACCATTTTAATACAAAATGTTGTTTTCCATTTATGATTACTTTTGTTCTACTTGATCAAACATGAAAACATCTTTTTGAAGGCAATTTCATCCATTTGTGATACGAACAAAATATTATGATCATGTCTTTCCGATTGCTTAGTCATCGACTAGCCAAAAATGGTCGTTACTTCTTACAAAGTTATTGTAAACGAGATATCTACACCAACATTTTAGAACAAACAAATAAACGTCGCTTTCCGGCAGCAATTACAAAGGTAAGTCAACCTTCTTTTTTTGCTTCTTCAATTTTTTGTTTATGGTGTTGCATTCAGTTCTTAATTGGTAGTATTTTTCTCACTACAAATTATATATATGTAGTTCACAAATGTTGAGCATTTTCTTTGTTGATATTGATACCTAGCTTACTTCTTTCGAGAGAACAAATGGTTACAAGATCATTGCAACAAATTAATATAACTGCTGATCATACGAAGTCTTCCCATTCTTGAAAACAACAATAGAAAGTGTCATTTGCGTGCAATTACTTACTTAAGGTGGCGCTACAGTCCGGGGTGGACTTGGGCCTCAACCAACAAACTTCTCCAGCCAGCTCGGTCCCTAGTTAGCTGGCTCCAGTTTCGCACGCCGAGTTGGTTGAGGTCGTCTTCAACTTGCGCGTGCCACCTGAGCCTTGGTCTTCCTCTACTGCGCCTTCCCTCTGGGTTGGATTCGAAGACTTTACGGGCCGGAGTATTGGTGTACGTCCTCTCCACGTGACCAAGCCATCTGAGTCATTGGACCTTCACTCTTTTAGCTAGGTCAGTGTCGCTGTACAGCCCGTACAGTTCGTCGTTAAATCTTCTCCATTCACCGTTTATGCAGACAGGACCATAGATCTTCCGTAGAATCTTTCTCTCGAACCGGCCTAGAGCGCTCTCATCCGTTTTTGACAGGGTCCATGCTTCTGCACCATATAGCAGGAGGGGGATGATGAGGGTCTATAAAGCTCAATTGCTTTCTTAGCCCGAAGAAACAGCGATTAGCAAGAGTTATTCTTCGTCTGATCTCGGCGCTGATGTCGTTGTCCGTGTTGATAGCGGAGCCAAGGTATACAAAGTCCCTTTTTACCTCGAAATGATATGCGTCTATCGTGACGTTTTGTCCAAGACGTCGCGTCGGTGTTGGGTGTCCTTTCTAGATGACAGCATATACTTTGTTTTGCCCTCGTTGACCGCTAAGCCCATTTTTTCAACCTCTGTCTGTATACTCGCAAAGGCACTGTTGACATCACGCTGCGTTCTCCCAATGATATCAATGTCATCAGCGTACGCGAGTAGGTGCACAGACTTTTGGAATATAGTGCCTCTAGTGTTGGCGTGGGAGTTCTGTACTATTCGTTCCAATATGATGTTAAAGAAGTCGGATGACAGTGCATCACCTTGTCTAAAGCCTTTTTTGACATCGAATGCGTCGGTGAGGTCGTTACCGACTTTAATGGAGCAGCGCGAGTTCTCCATTGGCATCCTGCTCAGGCGAATGAGTTTTGTAGGGATGCCAAAACTGGACATGGCTTTATACAGTTCTTCTCTATAAATACATAAAAAAATAAATAGAGTGGCGCGACAGCTCTTGAAGAACCAAGGCCTAAGTGACTTACTCTCATCAACAATTCTCTGAGTGCTTGTGAAGAATTGAGGGGACCTACAATTTAACGCCGAACGGCAAAGTTGAGAAGCACTTTTTCATGACAGATTGCTACTCTTGGAAGATTTGTCAGGTCTTCACAAGAGGCAGTACCCGTGAAAGATGAAATAAAAACTTGGCCTGAGTAGGAGTCAAACCAACGACGTTCTGCTTAGCAGCCAACGCACTTATCAACTAAGCTACGGGCATATATACACATACACGGCCTTAAAATCGATAAAAATATGGTAGGTGTCGATTTGGACTTCTTCAGTTTTTTCCAGGATCTGCCGTAATGAGAAAATTTGATTGATGGTGGACTTTCCTGGTCTAAAGCCACACTGATATGGACCTATCAGTTTGTTGACAAACGGCTTCAGACGTTCACATAGTACTGCAGAAAAGATCTTATAGGCGATGTTTAGGAGGCTGATGTCTCTGTAGTTGGTGCAGAGGGTCTCCTTTATTCAGGATCGGGCAAACAATGCTGAGGTTCCATTCATCGGGCATGCTCTCTTCCGACCATGTTCTGCAGATGAGTTGGTGCATGCTTCTAACCAAGTCATCGCCGGCTGCTTTGAAGAGTTCGGCAGTGATGCCATGAGCTCCCGCGGCTTTGTTGTTCTTAAGCTTAGATATTGCTATCTTCACTTCTTCTTCAAGGTCGGGTAGACGGAAATCTTGGCTTGCGTCGTCGTCTTCATTGAATGGTTCATTCTGCCTGACAGCGGAATTTGTTCTTCTCCCCTCTTCTGCTTGTAGAGCTCCCGAGCTGATCTCGTCCTCCTGTGCAGCGCTGCTTTGTATGCTTCTTGCTTGGCTGCATGTACCTGCCTGCATTCTTCATCAAACCAGGGATTTCGTTTTGGTTGCCGCGTGAAACCCAGCACATCAGAGGCAGCATCCCTAATGGCTTTCTGGCAATTCTG
This sequence comes from Sphaerophoria taeniata, assembly GCA_943590905.1. Classification (NCBI taxonomy): domain Eukaryota; kingdom Metazoa; phylum Arthropoda; class Insecta; order Diptera; family Syrphidae; genus Sphaerophoria; species Sphaerophoria taeniata. The sequence goes on along the minus strand of OX016541.1, from coordinate 81,466,851 downwards.
CCACTGGTTCTCAATACTCGATGCTGGCTGTAGCGGACTTCTCCTGAGGTTACTTGACTTCGGTCGGAAAAAGATCTGGCGATCTCTTGCGATAGTAGCCGTCCGACGTTATACTTTCGTCTAGCACTTCCTGTTTTTGGCTTTAAGTCGAGATATCCGCTGCACTACCTTGGCTACAACGAGGTAGTGGTCCGAGTCGATGTTGGCCCCTCGGAAGGTTCGGACATCAATAATGCTTGAAGAGTGTCTTACGTCGATCGCAATATGATCAATCTGGTTGAGTTGACTGGTCTGGAGACGTCCAGGTCCCCTTGTGGATGTTGAGATGTGGGAACCGTGTACTTACTAATGGCGTTTTCAATTGGCAATCTGGAAGCAAAAAAAAGCAATCTGAATGCGTTCAATTGGGCAAAACTGACAGTTCTGATTCTGAAAAAAAGAGAATTTCTCTTCTGGTTTTAAAAACAGAATCAGAATCAGAATCACACACATTCATAAATGTTTGCAGCACAAAAACAAAATGAAATTTGTCGCGAATACACACATGTCATACTCATCCAATACATTCTCACCAAACTTCAGATTCTTCGGAATAAAAAAAAAACTGTTCAATTGGGATTCCGAATCGAAGAACAATTCCGGATTGCCAATTAAAAACGCCATCAATATCTCAGCCATTTTGTTGCTGTTTTTTGTGGAATGAAAAAAATGTTTAATTTTATTAGTGATAGATGAACGCTGTCATTTTAAAAATTCATAATTGAAGCTTTATAATGATTTGAAACTTTTCACAATCAATCAGCCTTAAGAAATTTCTCCCGCAAAAAATCGTACGTTGAGGTAATATTTTACTCCCTGAGCGTTCTCTTTTACGAAAAACTACCAAATTTTTGAACAGGCGAACAAGATTTGGTAAAAATTTTGGCACAGAATTCACGAGTAAACGTTATTTTTAATCCGACAGACCGCATATATTTACGAGATTTTTTTGGGTGTTGAATATTATGAAATATTTCCCTTTGAGAACATTTTAAACGCCATTCACAGCACATTAGAAAATAAATTGAAAATGTATGGTTCTAAAGCTCACACCACTGAAATAAGTAATCCCGAATCTGTATTGTATTTCCGAACATTTAACTATTGAAGTGCAGAGTAACACCCGGCTATACAACCTGGCCTGGCTGCTCACCATTCCTCTCGATGTGGCCGAGCCAATGTAGTCTGTTTTTTTTTTTGGCTTTCTTGACTACATCCACAGCTCGTACAGTTCGCGATTGAACCATCTTCCCAATTCGCCATTGTCGCATACGGGACCGAAAATCTATCGAAGAATTTTTCTTTCAAAAGTGCTTAGTATCAATTCCGCCAACACTGGGCGCCGTAGAGTAGGACTAGTAAAATCAAAGCTTTGTATAGCAGATAGTTTGTCTTTCGAGTTTTGAATCCAGGTGTTTAGCCAAACCGAAGTAGCAGTATTGTAATCCTTCGTCGGATCTCCACTAAGGTGTCGTTTGTTGGATTGATGTTTGTTCCAAGGTAGGTGAACTCCTTAACTTCCTCGAAATTGCTGCTACCAACAATGTTGTTTTGTTTGTTGCTAGAATGAACTTTGTTTTGTTCTCATTCACTTTAAGACCAACGAGTTTCGCCTGTTCTTCAGCTGCTGTGAAGGCGTCAAGTACAGCTCTCTTGGATCGATCGATGATGTCTATGTCGTCCGCATAGCCTTAGAGCTGGGTGGATTTGTTGAAGATAGTGTTTTCCGTGCCCAAACCTGCCTTGCGCACTATTTGCTCCAGGACTATGTTGAAAAAATCACATTACAACGTATCTCCTTGTGTAAACCCTGCGCATGTTTGAAACAACTCGGATGAGCTGTTACCCATTTTCACACTGCACTGCGTGTTCTTTAGCGTCATGCGGCATAGCTGGATCAGTTTGTTCGGAATCCCGAAATCAGACATCGCCATCATACGCTCTTGGCGGTGCATGCTATCATAAAAAGCTTTGAAGTCTATAAAAAGATGGTGTGTTTCGACTTGAAATTCGTTGGTCTTTTTCAGGATCTTCATCAGTGTTAATTTCTGATCTATCGTTGTTCTGCATGGCCTAAAGCCAAACTGTACGTGCCGATTATTATTTTGCAGAACGGTTGAAGACGCTCATACAGTAGGATTTTGTATGCAACATTAAGCAGAGATATATATGCCTCGGTAGTTTTTGCATGTCATAGGATCGCCTTTTTTGTAGATGGGGCCTTACAGACGAGTCAGTGGACATGCATTCTTCCTCCCACATTTTTTTGATGACCTGGTAACCTATGGTGGTTTCGGCTACATTTTTAATTATTTCGCGATATTGATTCCACAAGGTGTTGAGATCTGTGTTATTTGGGAGTAGAGTCTCTCACTCAGGCGCTTACTGTGGTCTCTGGCATTTTCCGGGGTGCTAAGGACACCGATGTTGAACTTCTTTCTTTGGGCGGCACGTGTTTTTTGTCATTTGATGATCAAGGTCTTTACTTAGCCACTACCAGAAAGTGGTCAGAATCGACATTTTCTCCTCGGAAAGTGCGCACGTTTAAGATGTTGGATGCGTGCCTTGCGCCGATTAGCATATGGTCGATTTGATTGGCGGTTCGACCTTCGCCATGTTACTGTGTATATCTTTCGTCTTGCAAATCTAGTGCTACTTATCACCGTATTACGAGCTGCAGCAAAGTCGATTAGTCGGAAGCCGTTACCTGTTGTAACTTCGTGGAGGCTGTGATTTCCAACTAATCCGCCAAAGATTTCTTCCTTCCAGATTTTTGCATTGAAATCTCCGAGTACGATTTTGACGTCGTACTCTGTACAGGCTCCGTAGGCTCTATCAAGGAGGTCTTAAAAATCGTCCTTGCTAGACTCCTCAGCATCATCGGTAGGGGCGTGTGCACATATAAGACTGGAGTTTTGTAGTGTGGCCTTGATGTGGATTACTTAACACAATAGCATGCTTGACAAGTTAACTTGTACAATCTTTTTGTACAAGCAAGCTGTAACGTCTGTAGGAATATTGTGCGCAAGTATTTTACTTGTACAAGCCGCTTGATGATTGATTGATTTCGAATCCTGAAAACTTGCGCGAGCTATGCTTGCACAAGCAAAACGGAACGTGTGTACCTGTACTTTTGGCTTGTACAAATGAATTAGTAGTCTGTGACTAAGCTTTACGTCACCATATCATCATGTCGAGCGACTTGAAGAAGAGCAATCGTGAATTACTGGAAGATTTTATTTGTGTATTCGAAAATCAGCCGTGTCTTTGGCGAATTAAATCTTCCGAATATAATGATAGGATGCAGAGGGATGCAGCGTACTAAATCTTACTTGATAAGGATGCCGTTATTAAAACACAAATGGCTTCAGGACAAATTATAGAAGAGAAAATAAAAGATGACGGATCTTATCGCTCCGGCAGTGGCACAGAGGACTTATATCTACCTACACTGTGGTAATACCACTTGCTTTGCTTGTTGGTAGATCAAGAGAAATCTTTATGTTGCTGTATATCTTTCGTGAGGAGTAACAGCTTGTCTCATAATCGTATCCTGCTTTTTAATTAAATGTGTTACGAGTGACAAAAGCTTCAGATAAGTTTCTTCGCTCATTCTAAGATAATTATGCCAATCACGCGGATATATCTTCAATTCTCTCAGTAAATTAATATGGGAGTAGCTTCTTCTGTTCAGTAACCACTCTTTATACCACATATCACGTTTCTTTTTTCGCGTTTCCTTTTTACGGATAAGGTAAAAAGCAGCCAAAGCAAGAAAGTCGTCGCGTCGTCCGAATCATTCATTTTTGCATCATAAACTGAAAATTGTTCGAGCATGCTGGTATCGTGTGGAGGCGACATGAAAAATTAAGCACGCTTATACAAAAAGATTGTACAAGTATGCTTATCAAGCATGCTGTTGTGTGTGTAGCGACATTTAGTTGTTCCTGATCCTATCCATTAAATTTCCTGGATCACGGTAATGTCTGCCTAATACTGCTTGAGAACAGATTCAAGTTTTGAGTCGCACCTGGAGTGTGGAGTGTTCTTACATTCCAGGTAAAAACTCTCAATTCGTAGTCGACATTTGCCTACGAACTAAAAAGCAGGTTAGCTGCAAGATTATGCGTGTAATACAAACTAAAAAAGCAGGTTAGCTGCAAGAGTATGCGTGTAATTGTAATAATGATACAATTGCCTACAAGTTTGCTGCAAGAGTATGCGTGTATAAAAAAATTAAATTTGAGGTATACAGTCAACTCCGCTTAACTGAACTCCGTTTAACTGAAAACTTCGGTTATCTGAAACAATAAATTTATAACCGAGCCATTTTGAACATTTCCCACCAAAACTGCTTCGCTTAGTTGAACTCCGCTTAATTGCAAACTCCGTATAACTGAAACAAAATCGTTTGCCTCAAATTAACATTTCTCACATATTCAACTCCGCATAAGTGAAACAGTTGAATGAAGCCACAATCATTGACTATTGTTAAAAAAAAAAAACGCAATACATATCTTGTCATTCTCTCTTGGTGTGATGTATGTCGTATGTGGTACCTACACTAGCGTCATCTACGTAAGTTACTTTCAAATCAGCACCATGGATAATGGTTAGCAATGAAAGAACAGACTGACTGTGCGAGTATTATAATTAATAGTGTTTTTTTGTGGTCGTCCGGAACTGTTCCGAACGATTCTGAATTCGTTCACTTGGCACAAGATGACAGTTCTTGTTCTAAAAAGAACAGAAAAACGATTCCGAATTTGAATTCGGAATCGAAAACAGAATCATGCACACTCGCACATATGAGGTTTCACAAATACATAACCATTCAACCCTTAGAAGCAAAAAAATGTGTCTGCATGTTCGTTTGGTATCCGCAACCGGACAGTTCTGTGTACCAATTCTGGATTATCAAAAAAAAAAAAAAACGCTATAAGATTATAACAAAGATGTGATGTAATGTGTCAGTCGTTTGTTTGTTGAAGATTGCTCTGATGAAATAGAGATCGTAAAGCCCAAGAAGCCCACTTAAGAGAGCGCATGGTTCTCTTCACATTTTAAAACAATTCTTTGCTGAAAACTCCAAAGTTTCCGATAAAATAGGTGAATCTTGAAGATTTCTTTTTATAATTTGCAAAACAGCAAACACACAACAATTGATTTATTTTTATCTTAAATAATTTTTAATTTTTTAACTTAACATGGCCTAAAAGTTGAAACAAACTCAAACATATTCCAGGAAAATTTTGAAAAAAATGAGAGTATCAAACTTTTGAATTTCAACTCTGGATTGGAGATTTAAAGAAGTAAAGAAAACGATTTTCAACTTGTCCCTTCACTCTCAAGTTTTTCTCAACTCTAGAATTGGTCAACTTGAGAGTTTCGTACAAGATGAGCAATAGTGAAGAGAATGGCTCTAAGTTAGGTATACTTACTTTATCTTTTGTTGTTTTTTATTTATTTTTGTTTTTAAAAAATGGAAGTATTTCCAGTTTGACAAAACTCCGCTTATTTGAAACAAGTTTCAGTGATCCGAAGTTCGGTTAACTGAAAACTCCGCTTAACTGAAACAAATTGTCTGCAAAAATGGTGTTTCAGTTAAGCGGAGTCGACTTATATGGATTTTTTATGTGACCAATTTTTTGATACGTATATTTTTGTTGATAATTTATATTTGTAATATATATTCAGGCTTTTTTGGTCAATTTGATGTTAAATGACAATAAAAAACTTTATCTCATTTTTTTCCCAACGTTTCGTTGTTATTCACAACTTCTTCAGGGGTTGTTTTTATTAGATCTTTAATGAAAGCATTGATACACAGGAAAAAATATTAACTTTGTTGTTGACTATAGATTTGCTTAATTTTAATTAGACTTACATTATTGTTTTTTGTTGCTGATTTTACATTATTGATTTTTAATATATGTTGGTTTTGAATTAGACTTCACAAGATTAATAAATTAATAAATTAACATTGAAAACAAACAAAAGGCTAATAAACTTAAAAGACAAACAAAAATTATCACAGTGTATTTTTTGGCTCAGGTACTTATTTGATCGCTAATGCGTAGCTCACTATTGTCAATTTTTCTTGAATGCGCAAACTTTCAAGAGTAAACCTCGCATTTGTTCTCTTCTCTTTGTCAAGTATTCTTACATTATCGAAATTAGGTACATGCCCACTGTCAATAATGTGTTGTGATAGACCTGTCGATGGTTTCTTCTTTTTTATGTCTGCTTTATGCTCCGTCATTCTTATGCCTAGTTGTCTCTTTGTTGTTCCGATGTAGGTTAGATTGCACTCTTCTTCTTCTGTCCCACCGCAGCATACTTCATAAACAACATTATGTTGTTGGTTTTTTTCAATCGGTGGTTTGGTGTTCGTGAAAATATTTCTGAGCGTGACGTTGGGTTTATAAGCATATGTTGCATTCTCTTGTTTTATTGTCGAGTGTAAGCTTTTTCCGTCTGTTAAATTGGGAATATAGCGCATACTGAAGTACCTTGTTGTATTGTTGTTGTTCTTAGTAGTGGTTTTGTTTATATTGTTAGTTGTTTGTGTTATTTTTCTTTGAATCAGTTTGTTTATTATAAAATTTGGGTAATTATTCATTCGGAGGATGGTTTTGATTTTGTTTATGTTGTTGTCTTTAAATTGAGTGTCACTTATGTCCAAGACTTTACTGATGAAATTTGTAGCTGTGTTTATTTTTTGTGAATTGGGTTGTGTCGATAGGTAGCTGATCATCCTTCCTGACGATGTAGGTTTTGAATACCAGTCAAATATGATTTTGTTGTCTTTTCGGTGTAGTTTTACGTCCAAATAGGGTAGGTTATTATTTTGTTCCATTTCTATGGTAATTGTATTTTTGTATGATAGTTGTTAAGTGCTTTTAAAATTGTTTCTTTATCTCGTTCTTTAACTATTGCGAGGATATCATCAACATATTTTGGTATGTGTCTGATATTTATGTTTTTGTCTTTTAAGTTGAGTTTTGCATCGTCAAGTAGATCATCAAGAATTATATCTGCTATTGTAGGAGATAATGGGTTCCCCATCGGCATACCAAATGTTTGATTAAATAGTTTGTTTTCATATCGGAAGTAGTTGTTTTCTTTTAGACAAAATTCCAACATTCGTAAAAACTGTTTTTTCGGGATTTTCGTGAATTTTTCTATTGTTGTCCATTTTTTCATTATTATTTTTATTGCAAGGTAGGTAGGGATGTTAGTAAATAGGGAGATGACATCAAATGAAACGAGTTTATCGTCTTCGTCTAAAATAGTGTTCTTTAATTTGTCCTTCAATTCATAGCAATTTTTTACGTTGTATTCGTCGGAAATGATGTTTTTCAAAATATTACCCATATATTTTGACATCTGGTAACAAGGTACATTTGAGGAAGAAGAAATTGGTCTAAGTGGAAGATTTGTTTTATGGATTTTTGGTAGTCCATAAAGTCTAGGTGCTATTGCTGCAGATGAATATAATTTATTTTTTTTGAGGTATTTGGAGGGTAAAACGTAGGTAGGTTTCGAATCTTGTTATAACTGATCAGTTGTCTGTAGTTCGTCACATTTATGTGCGAAGTACTGTGAAGTCAATGTCAATGTCAAGCTAAGTTAGGTAAAAAGTTCAGTGGAAACGCTCATCGTAACTTATAAATCATGTGAGCTAAATCAAGTCGGTGGGAACATACTATTAGTGCCATATGGCAGGCTATATAATAGAAAGATGAAACGGAAGTTTCAGAACGCCTTATATTATAAATCAAGATCCAAGGAAAATGCTTCTAACTATTTAAACAAATCTAGATATTTCTAGAATATAATTAATTTTTATTTATATATTTGTTTAGGCTGGAAAAGAAACTACAATTCAAAATGCCCTAAATGCTCAGAACAGAAGTGGTATTTTTCGCTTTGGCCAACATGCTCGGCGACTTTTCGTCGATAATGTACTTAATAGAGTAACGGCTCCATATTCGGAAGAACTTCGAAATACGGCAACTAAAAAACTGTTTTATGGAGATTCTGCACCGTTTTTCGCTTTAATTGGTGTGAGTTTGGCTTCTGGAGCTGGAGTGTTATCGAAAGAAGATGAACTTGAAGGTGTTTGCTTAGAAATTCGAGAAGCGGCAAATCGTTTACAAAACTCATGGAATTACAATCATGTCTCAAAAGTAATGGATAAAAATTTTGGGATTGAAAAGTTAGATGTAGGTCCCCCAATAGCAAAAGGTTGTGCAGCTGTTGTTTATGCGGCTTCGTTTAAGACAGACTCGATACCAGATGTTCCCGTCTTATCGGCAGATGACCTTATAATTGGAAACCTAAATGCAGGATTAAAGGAAAATTCAAGCCAATTTCAAAAAGTTGATACTGTTCGGCCGGAAATGATGTCACCAATTCAAAACATGAGTAGATTTGTTCACAATTTCGGTGGAAGTGCAGATAACTTAAACTTGATGTATAATCAGTCTGCTATAATCGATGAATTTATTTCTAATGAATCCATTAGCAAAAGAGATGATGATAGGTTCGCTGGTGTTGGTGAAAAGATTATTCATGACTTGGTAATTTTAAGATCAATATTTGTAAGTTGTTTGACGCTGTATCTTACGGAAGAGTTGTAGCCATTATTATATCGAAAAACCGATTGAAATTAAAAGATTGCTATAAACGCTCGTTAGATATCAGCGTTTTCATACAAATTTTAGTATTTACCCTGTTCTTTATTTACAAAAGAAGGTTTCTCAATTTTACTCTTTTAATTTTTCCGTTATTCATAGACACCAGTAGACAACTCGAATGCCGACATCAACCGTTATCCTTTGGCACTTAAAATGATGTTTAACTATGACATCCAGAGTAATGCAATGTCAATCTTACGTGCAATGTACAAAGAAACGGTTCCAGCACAACGACGTCCACTAAATGAATCATCTGAAGAATGGGAGAAACTTTTACAAGATCAGACATATGCACTTCCTCCGCATCCAAACATTGTTTTGATGTTTGGATACTTCTGCGATGACGTCCAAAATTTTCCTGACGGTCATTTACTTTACCCCATTGCCCAGCCCCCTCGAATTAACCCTGAAGGATACGGACGAAATATGAGTCTTTATCTTTTGATGAAGCGATACGACTACAGTCTGCGAAACCTTCTCGACACCAACGAATTGAATACACGAACGAAAATTCTCCTCTTCACTCAACTTCTGGAGGCAGTAACACACATAAATCGACACGGCATTGCCCACCGCGATTTAAAGTCTGATAATATTTTAATCGAGACAAATGACGATGGTTCTCCACCGATTCTTGTTTTATCCGACTTCGGGTGTTGCTTGGCTGACAAGACACACGGCCTTCAGATTCCTTTTACATCCTTTGATATTGATAAAGGTGGAAATGCAGCATTAATGGCACCAGAGATAATAAACAAGCGACCTGGTCCTTTTTCGGTTTTAAATTATGCTAAATCCGATTTATGGGCCTGTGGAGCAATAGCTTATGAAATATTTGGCATCAATAACCCTTTTTATGCTGGCTCTTTGAAAAATTCTAACTATAAAGAAGAGGATCTTCCAAAACTCAACAACGACTGTCCTTACATTGTTCAACAGTTAATTTATAACATTCTTAATCCTAACCCATCGAAACGAGTTAGCCCTGATGTTGCAGCAAATGTAATGCAACTTTTCCTCTGGGCACCTTCAAATTGGCTTAAAGTTGGGAACACACCTTCAAGTCAAGAAGTATACATTTTTATGTCGTGGTCAACAGTCAAACATATTACTTTTTTTAAATTTTTTTAGGTCCTTCAATGGCTTCTATCCCTCACAACCAAATGTATATGCGAGGGACGAATAAAAAATGATTTAAGCTTTAAAAATGGACGAAGAACTTACGTTGAATATTTGTTGATTTGTAGCTTCTTAGCTCGAGCTCGTTTGCGTAGAATTCGAGGGGCACTTGCTTGGATTCAAAATATGGCTTGAGGTAGTTAACCCTTATACCGTATAACAAACTTTTCTGTTTGGAAACATACTACTCCAATAGAACCATTAAAGGTGAAACGTAAACTATACATATATATACCGTGAGTGTGATAAATTATAATAACTTATGGAAAATAAAAATGATACTAAAAGTGTTACCGACTGAAGAATTATAATATTAATGCTATTAAGTATTTGCAATAAATTGTTAATAATATTTCTTCTTATACTTTTAAGTGAACGTAAATAGATCTTTGTCGAAATAAAATTTTAACGAGATATTTAAAAACAACTGAAGTTTATATATATATATATATATTTATACACATATAGGGTGTCTCAATAAGAGTGCACTTTTTCATTTTAAAATAAAACCAAGCACTTCATGACGGAGTTGTGATATTTTTATTGTATTATAAAGAAGTCATGTTCCGATTAAGTATGGAATCAAATTTCCGGCAAATGACCCCCCCCCAGCGCCGATGACAGGCCATTACTCTCTTCATTAAATTTTCCATGACTTTTTCACAGAGATGTGGCTGTATCTCACCAACGACAGTTTGAATTTCCGATTTCAGCTCAGGATTTGTTTCTGGTTTATTCACATAAACCCGAGATTTCACAAAACCCCAAAGAAAAAAAATCGCACGGCGTTAAATCGCACGATCTTGGTGACCAGTTGACATCAGAATTTCTTGAGATAATGTGTTCTGGAAATCGTTGCAATAAGTCGATTGTTTCATGCGCGGTGTGGCAGGTTGCACCGCGCCGTCCTGAAATGATTAACATGCACTGTATCAAACGGAAAAGGCTTTTTCGGAATACAATGAATCGCCCTGTTATTATAGGAAAGCGGAACAGAATGTATTATTACCCTCTCGAAAACACAGCGTCGTTGTTGAAGAAGCTATTGTGCACTCACCCTTAAATAGTACCAACCTTACCACCTTTGCGTGTTTCTATGTCTCAAGTGTAGACGGCGGTAGTGTAAATGTATGACACACCAGCTGCGCATCTGCGATCTCTTCATAGCGTTGTGAACTCACCAAGTGAACGGTTGTACCTATAGTATTGTAATGTGTATACACTTTATTTATCTCATACGCTCTGTATCTCCTTCTATTGTAATGTCTAATGTGTATACGTTATTATCTCTTACGCTCTGTACCTCTTTCTATATTTAATGTACACACTTTTCTTACTCTCTTTATTTACTCTGTATCTCTTTAACTCTAATATCGTTTAATTGTAGTAGTAAACACTTGTGAGGGGCAATACCTAGTGATTAAGAGAAACTTTTTGTTTAGCATTAAGAACGTTAGCCCCTACAAAAAAAATCCCAGTATTTTTGTTTGTAAGTGTAAGCTTCTGGAACATTCAAGCTTCTCCAAGAACCAATATAGTAGTTTCTAGAACCAAGTATTTTTGTTTTATAAAGAGCCCGTTTGGCGGCGAAGAGTTAGTTGATTGTGAACTGAGATAAAGTAAAGATACTGTGTTTGCAAAGTTATAATTGAAAGTGTTGAATAAATAAGTTTGTGAGTGATTTGAATAAAGTGAACTTGTGTTTTATTTAAAAAGTGAATAAGTTTTAATTGTCGGACCAAGCCGAATATTACATTGGTGTCAGAAGTGGGATTAAAACTTATTGAGAATAAAACAGTGAACAGTGATAATATTTTGTGTGAAATAGTGAAGTTCAAAATAAAAAAAAAAAAGTAAAGTTTTGAAAGACTTAACTGGGGGGTAATTCCCTAAGTCGATTATCGTCAGACGATATCATTTGAACGATTGTTTTGCTTCACGTTACAATGAAAACGATAATCATTTAGACGATATCGTTTTCGCTCAATTTTTTTTGCTTTCCCTAAGACGATTATCGACAAAACGTTCTCGTCGAAACGTTAACATTGAGACGATAGCTAAGTAGCTATCGTTTTCATACATTTTTTGATTTTGTTTAAAAAAATTAACTGTTTTGGTATGAAAATGTGAAAATAAAATGCAATGAAAAAATAAAAAACATTTTTATTCCTTTTATTCCTTTTTTAAATTACTTATTGTATTGGAAATGTTTTTTTATGCCACACTTTAAAATAAAAAATGATTCACTTTTTTTAATTACTTATTTAACTTTATCAAATAAATAAAAAATAAATCGAAAAATAGTTTGTTTTCCTTCAACGTAAATATGACATATACTTTTTAACCGTTTGGAAATCTCCTCGAATCATGTTCCGTCGTATTAATTATTTGATAATTCAAAACCAAAACGACGAAAACGATCGACGAGAAAATAAACTAAAAATAGTAAGAATGCGAAAACAATTAAGAGACAAGTCAAATCCGTTGTCTCTTCCAAACCATATGTAAGTGTCTAAATACAAACAATCATTTTGTAAGTTTCTTACGGTTTTGAATAAATTCAACTTTTCAAGTTTTATTCAACGATTTCGAATTAATAAAGAAGCATTTCTGATGATTCACTTTTTTTAATTACTTATTTAACTTTATCAAATAAATAACAAATAAATCGAAAAATAGTTTGTTTTCCTTCAACGTAAATATGACATATACTTTTAACCGTTTGGAAATCTCCTCGAATCATGTTCCGTCGTATTAATTATTTGATAATTCAAAACCAAAACGACGAAAACGATCGACGAGAAAATAAACTAAAAATAGTAAGAATGCGAAAACAATTAAGAGACAAGTCAAATCCGTTGTCTCTTCCAAACCATATGTAAGTGTCTAAATACAAACAATCATTTTGTAAGTTTCTTACGGTTTTGAATAAATTCAACTTTTCAAGTTTTATTCAACGATTTCGAATTAATAAAGAAGCATTTCTGATGATACTCCAAACGGTCAATTTAGATGATGGTTGCCGATCCACTCGAATACCACCAATTCTTCGACTGTGTGCAACCCTTGAAACTTTGGGAAGTGGTGGGTATCAGTGATTAACTGGTGATGGTTTTGGAGTTGCCTTAGCACAAAGCACACTTTCCAAAATTGTGACCAAAACAGCTATCTGTCTGGAATCCATATTATGTCCCGTGTGGATAAAATGGAGCATTTCCAACGAGGTTGAAAAGACCAAAATAAAACAATGGTTTTACCAAAAATATTCATTGCCTGGGAGTAAGTTTAAATTAAGTTTGTAAAATGAAAAATAAAAGACAATCATAATTTATATTTAGTCGTTGGATGTATAGACGGTACACATCTTTTTTTTCAAAGACCCAAGGAAGACGAACACATTTTTTTTAATCGGAAAGGGAAACATAGTTTAAATGCAATGATTGTAAGTAAACTAAAAGAAAAAAAAACATGCATTTATATTAATAAACCTATATATGTATGTAGATCTGTGATAATAATATGAGGATTATGGCTGTTAATGCTAGATACGGTGGATCTGCTCACGACTCTCTTGTGTGGAAACATTCCAATGAACGTTTTTTTTTTGAAAACGCATTCAGCCACCAAAACCATAACTATTGGCTTCTAGGTATGTGCGAAAAAACAATCAAAAAAGTCGTAATTAATTGTTAAATTTTAAAGGTGATAGTGGATACCCTTTAGAACCTTGGTTGCTTGCTCCCTATAGATCCTCGGATGACGCAACGAAAACACATTTCAATAGTATACATGCTAAAGCAAGAAACATAGTAGAGAGATGTATTGGTGTATACAAAGGTTAATTTTATTGCTTTTTTTAAATATAATATATAATGTACATCATATATATATATATATACAAAATTAGGTCGATGGAGAATTCTTTTGGAGGAAAGGAAAAGTAGCTACAGCCCCGACAAAATAGCTGTTTTCGCAAATGTATGCGCTGCCTTACACAACATTTGTATTCAATATAATGTAGTAGAACATGATATTATATTGAGCAATGACAATATTCCAAACGTCTTGAACGAATCTGAAGAATCAAATCCTGCAAGCAATGAAATGAGGCGTTTAGCAGTTCGTATAAGAGATAACATTAAAAACTCATTGTAAATTTAAATATTTTATTTAATTAAAACTTGATATTGGTGTTCAATAACAAAAATTAATTGGGTTTTAGTTGGTTTTCTGCAATTTGATTGCGTTTTTAAGTGCCAGTAATTTGTCTTGAAAAATAGCATCCTGCGTATTTTTTTCTCTAAGCAGGCACAAAACACCCTCCTGGTACTTCTTGTCGTTTTCAATTTGGATCTTTAAAAGATCTTCAAGTGTTGATTCCTCTTTTTTCTTTTTTGGAGAAGTAATTCCTTTGTTAAACAAAGTTGAAAATCTACAATCAAAAATATTGTTAAGAAAAAACAATATTTTTCATCTTTACTTCTTACCTTTTCCGACCAGTTGATAATATGTCAGCTTCGGAATGTTTTTTTGGGCTTTCCAGCACATTGTCCAGCAAATTTTCCACGTCGTTTTCCAAATCTTCGGTGGATTGATTTGTTACTTGGTTTTGTTCCGGGGCACCAAAGATTTTGGCGTTGCTTCCTGAAACCGCTTTCCTTAGAGAAGTTAATTGGACAATTTTCTCTTCTTCTTCTGTCAAAGTCTTTTGGTCGTAGGGTCCTCCACCTGTTTTCTTCATAGATTGCATATTTGCACTGACTTTATTTTTGGTCCTGTACTTAAAGTCAGTCCAAACCTGTGAAAATTTGGATTATTTTGAATTTATAAAAAAAAACTTGGATATGTATGTATATGTATGTAGGTACGTACTTTTCTCCAAGCCTTATTGTCTTTTATTGGCGGCCCGTTTGCGTTTAAAATTATGACCAATTCGTCCCACAACTTGTTCATTAAATTTCTTCCTTCATTGGTATTCGGCTTATACCCGGTTGCTAAACTGGGATTTTCATCCATGAATTCGACGATAATCTTCATTTGGTTTGAAGTCACAGCCCTTTAAAAAAAATAATTTTTTGTTTAATTAAACAATATGCAGTATTTTGCAATGTTTTATTTTAAAACTTACATTTTCCACGGGTTTATTTTATATTTTTGGTGCACCAACGTCAATTTCAAATTCGATTTTAAATAATTATTTTGAGTTTTGACATATAATAATATTTCAAAACTCTCTCTCAGCAAAACGATACACGACACTACTTTCGCTGAGTTACAGAAAGCAAATTGAAAACGTTATCGTTTTCAATTATCGTCTCGACGATAATCGTTTTAAAAATTAGGGAATTACCCCCCTGTCTTTGAGCTAAAGGCCGAACTAAGCAAACGTGGCTTAAGTGGGGCAGGATATAAAAACGAACTCGTAAAACGGCTACAGGAATATCTGGAAGAACAAAATGAAGACCCAGATACGTTTGCTTTCGAAGTGGAAGCAAAATCGGAAGAGGTAAATGCAACTGCCGACTTATCTACCATGATGACACTTCTTCTAGCCAAATTTGAAGAGAATCAAAAGAAGCAAGAAACTCAAAACAAGAATGTGCTAGAGCGGTTTGACGCACAGAAGAAAGAGCAAGATAACGTTTGGGAGCAACTAGAAACTCAAAACAAGAATGTTCTCAAACAACTGGAAACACAAAAGAATGATGTTCTGGAACAACTACAAGCTCAAAGGGATGACGTTCGAGATCGGTTTGATGAACAGAAAAATCTGCTAGAAGGCAGGTTTGCGGACTTCGAAGACAGAATCAATACTCTCGATGAGCGTGTCGAAAAACAAAATTCAACGACTAATGCACGTTTAGAGAAAATGGACGAACAAATCGAAACCATCACCAATGAACTAGAAAAAGTGCGAAAGATGAAAGCTCGAGAATCTTCTGGCGAGTGCTCAAGGAAGAGAGAAGTGAATCCTCCAAGCTTTGATGGTCAGATACCGTGGTCAATTTACAAGAAACAATTTGAAGCAGCAGCGTTAACGAACGGCTGGGACGATGACGAAAAATACATTGCTCTAACGCTTGCCTTAAGAGGAGAAGCTGCTGAACTGCTACAAACCATCCCAGCAGAGAAGAGTGGTGACTTCAAAGTTCTGGTAAACGCCATTGAACAGCGGTTTGGGGATAGCCACATGACAGAAGTCTTCCGAGTTCAGCTTAACAATAGAGCACAGAAAAGAGGTGAAACTCTGCAGCAGCTTCAGGCAGATATCGAGCGACTGGTTCACCTGGCATATCCAACAGCTGGCAACGAGATAATTAATCAACTTGCTGTTGAAGCCTTTGTGAGAGCTGTGGGCGATATAAATCTCAAAAGGGCTATTCGCACTGTCGGAAAGCAAACACTACCAGAAGCATTGGCTTTCGCTCTAACAATGGAAGCCGCAGAACAAGCTTCCCAAAACGTGCATCGCGTGAGAGAATTGAAAGTCCAAGAATGCTCTTGTCAGAAGGCTACTCTGGAAAATAGTCAGCGAGACGGACGAGCACGATGCTGGAACTGCAACAAGACCGGGCATCTTCAACGACAGTGCAGATTACCGCGAAGAGGAACCGCATGCCAACACTGTGAACACAGAAATATGTCAACTGGTCAAAGTTACACCTACAACAATGTTGCTTCCCAAGTTGTTTCCCATCCCACCAACTTCGAGGGACAGAAGCTGGCTTCTAGTACCGATAGCTACAGAAACACCATCCAGGTTTCTCAAACGAAACGTGACAACAAGAGCCTGACCGTGGAAGCAAGTATAAACGGCAACAAATGTGTGGCTACCATCGACACCGGTGCCACGGCGTCCATTGTACGGCAGGACCTCGTTAAGAAGACATGGCTCCACAACACCAATAGCTATCGTCTAAGGACTGCAACTGGAGAAGCCGCAAAAGTCTATGGTGAGGTACGTCTTAAGATCCGGATGGCAGAGCTGGAATTCTCTCACCTGTTCCTGGTAGCAGATATATGCGACGAGTGCATTGTCGGCGTCGATTTCATGAAAGATCACGGATTGATATTGGACATCGGGAACCAAGTCCTGAAATATCGAAACATCGAGATTCCGATGATCTATGGGATTCACTCATATGAGACCTCGCTATCTGTGAAAACCGTCATCAAAGAAGATCTGACTTTGCCTGCTTCTTCAGAAGTATTCGTGTGGACGAAATTGAAGGGTAAGCCTGGAAGCCATCGATACCTCATGGTCGAACCAGCATCTGTAAAGTCCTCCCAAAACGTCACCATTGGGAAGACTCTTGTTAGACCTGTAAAGAACATGGTACCCGTACGAATACTGAACATCAAGCCGTTGTTGTGGTAAAACCCAAATCCATAATAAACATTAATGAGCTCGATGCATATCAACCTACATATGTTGAGAATGGTCAGCCGTCACCAAGCGATACCATCGAGTGTTGACCTGATCATATTACACATTTCATAAGTGGGTCGCTATGCACCAAGTGCATTACGTTGTTTATATTTATTTTTGTTTATGACTGCACTTACGTACTCCACATTGTCTGAGCAATTGAAATGCCTTTGAGGAAATGCGACAAAGGTTTATTTTGTCAAATAGGCATTTAATTCTTACGTCATGTGAAGAAGTATATTTGTAGGTCATAGGCAAAAATAGTTCAAATTCCAAGAATGAGAATAACACATGTATGAATTATGAAACCTTTGTTAAACTAGTTTTAAGTATAAATAGGATAGATTTTTGAAAATAAAATTCAGTCTAGTTTTTAACCAAGAACACGACTCATCCTCTTTTACTATCGGCTGGAGAGCTTAGATTGTACTCATGTAAAATCGTGCATATAAATGCTCGGCTATACAAGCGGCTCTTCGAAGCTAAGAAGGTATTTGTCTTGATCTCTGAAACCTTACGTCTCTTGATCTCTGAAATCTTATGTTTCTTGATAACTGTAACATTACACCGTACGAAGTTAAGCTTAGAAAAGGTGAGATTGTCGGACAATGCGAATCTGTATCAGCGATAACAAGGATCAGCGAAGAAGAGCCAAGGCAAACATTGAAGTCCAAAGAGCTGAACTCCATAAAGACGAACATTCTCAAGTCCTCTAATCTTGGCCACCAACAACGAAGAACTGCAGAAGGTCTCCTCGAAGAATTTGCAGACATCTTTTCGTCATCGCAAGGGAAATATGGCAGAACACAACTGGTTCAACATCGAATCAACACCGGGGATGCGAAGCCGATCCGTCAACCTGCAAGACGCCTTCCACTAGCCAAACAAGGTGAGGTTGAAGAACTGATAACCACCATGAAAGAAGAGGGTTTGATCGAAAACTCTAAAAGCCCTTGGGCGTCTCCAGTGGTCCTGGTAAAGAAGAAAGACGGATCAACCCGCTTTTGCGTAGACTATCGAAGGTTGAATGATGTGACCAAGAAGGATAGCTACCCTCTGCCTAGGATCAGTGATACTCTGGACGCAATGGAAGGAGCACAATGGTTCTCAACGTTGGACCTGAAAAGTGGATACTGGCAAGTAGAAATCCATCCTGAAGACAAGGAGAAGACAGCGTTCTCGACAGGAAACGGATTGTGGCAGTTCAAAGTGATGCCTTTTGGACTGTGCAATGCTCCAGCGACTTTTGAGCGCCTTATGGAATGCGTCCTGCAAGGACTCACTTGGAAATCTTGCCTGGTCTATTTGGATGACGTCATCGTATACGGGAAAACATTTGACGAACATTGTACAAATCTGAGAGCCGTGTTTCTAAGACTTCGAGAAGCCCACCTCAAGCTCAATCCAGAAAAGTGTTCACTCTTCAAAACCGAAGTGAAATACCTGGGACATATCATCTCGTCCCAAGGAGTAAAGACGGATCCTGATAAGGTTGACACCGTGAAGAATTGGCCAACACCACAGGACAAACATCAACTCCGAAGCTTTCTGGGTTTAGCCACCTACTATAGGCGCTTTGTAAAGAACTTTGCTGAGATCGCCAAGAGTCTACATCAGCTAACAGAAAAGGGAAAACAGTTTAAATGGTCAGGTGAGTGCGAGCGCAGCTTTCAAGAGCTCAAGCAACGCTTGTGTAATGCACCAGTGCTGACCTACCCGATTCCAGGAAAACCGTTCATCATTGATGCTGATGCCATCAGTGTCGGGATTGGTGCTGTATTGTCACAGGTACATGATGGCGAAGAAAAGGTGGTTGCCTATTACAGCAAGGTACTCTCGAAGTCGGAAAGAAACTATTGTGTGACCAGAAGAGAACTTCTTGCACTGATTTTGGCAACAAAGCACTTCCATAAGTATCTCTATGGACAGAAGTTTCTTCTCCGAACCGACCATGGAGCACTAAACTGGCTTTTGAATTTCAAGAATCCAGAGGGTCAAGTGGCGAGATGGATTGAGAGGCTGCAGACGTACGATTATGAAATTCAACATCGGAAGGGGAAGCTTCACTCAAATGCTGATGCATTGTCTCGGAGACCATGTAAGCAAGACTAAGCATTGCAGACGCCAAGAAGAAAAAGAAGTGGTTACTGTCCAACGAACCAGAACCGATCCCATTTATGGCTGGAGCAACGACGAGTTGAGGAAGGCTCAACAAGAGGACCCAAATATTGAGCCCATCCTCGCATGCAAGGAACACCAGGAAAAACCAGAATGGGCTGATATCTCCGACAGAAGTCCGGCTCTGAAGGCCTATTGGGCACAGTGGGACTCGTTGCATGTCCAAGAAGGTGTCCTTCGACGTAAGTGGGAATCAGCAGATGGAAAGTCCTATGTAATGTAGCTAGTCTTACCGAGATCGAAGATTATGGACGTTCTGCGAGAGATGCATGATGGAGTTTCGGGAGGCCATCTAGGAGTAAACAAGACGCTAGAAAAGGTTCGACAACGATTCTATTGGCTACATGCAAGGGAGGATGTCGAGAAGTGGTGCCGAAAATGTGATACCTGTGCTGCCACCAAAGGCCCAAACAAAAAGAATCACAGCCAAATGCAGCAGTATAATGTTGGATCACCCTTTGAAAGGATTGCAATAGACGTGGCGGGTCCATTTCCGGAAACAAATAATGGAAATCGTTATATTCTGGTCGTCATGGATTACTTCAGCAAGTGGCCTGAAGCATACGCCATACCGAATCAAGAAGCCAAAACAGTCGCAGACCAAATTGTGTTCAACTGGGTGAGCAGATTCGGTTTTCCATTAGAACTGCATTCCGACCAGGGAAGGAACTTTGAATCAAACATATTCCAGGAAGTTTGTGGGCTTCTTCACATCAAGAAGACAAGAACAACACCACTCCACCCACAATCTGATGGCATGGTCGAACGGTTCAACCGAACCCTTAAGGAACATCTTTGCAAAGTTGTGGACGACAACCAGCGAGATTGGGATCGACACATTCCACTGTTTTTGATGGCGTATCGAAGTGCAAGACATAGCTCAACTGGCCATACACCGTCTGAGATTTTGATGGGAAGGAACATCAGACTGCCGAGCGAAATCAAATTTGGATGTCCCACGTCGGAACCGCAAGCCGAGGATGTCTACTTGGATGACCTCAGAGAAAGACTCCTTCAGATCCACGACGATACCAGGTCAAAAATTAAGATGTTCAGTGACCGAATGAAGACACGCTACGATATACGAGCGACAACAACAGAGTTCCAAGCAGGAGATCGAGTGTGGCTTTACAATCCCCATCGACAAAAAGGGTTGTCACCGAAACTTCAACGGGACTGGGAAGGTCCATATACAGTGATTAGCAAAATCAACGACGTCGTGTACCGGATACAAAAAGGAGTCAGAGGTAAACTTAAAGTCGTACATCGCGACCGACTACATCGCTACAGTGGTGATGAAGATGATGGATTTGTTCGGGACGATCAATCCTAAGGAGGGGGCAATGTAATGTGTATACACTTTATTTATCTCATACGCTCTGTATCTCCTTCTATTGTAATGTCTAATGTGTATACGTTATTATCTCTTACGCTCTGTACCTCTTTCGATATTTAATGTACACACTTTTCTTACTCTCTTTATTTACTCTGTATCTCTTTAACTCTAATATCGTTTAATTGTAGTAGTAAACACTTGTGAGGGGCAATACCTAGTGATTAAGAGAAACTTTTTGTTTAGCATTAAGAACGTTAGCCCCTACAAAAAAAAATCCCAGTATTTTTGTTTGTAAGTGTAAGTTTCTGGAACATTCAAGCTTCTCCAAGAACCAATATAGTAGTTTCTAGAACCAAGTATTTTTGTTATATAAAGAGCCCGTTTGGCGGCGAAGAGTTAGTTGATTGTGAACTGAGATAAAGTAAAGATACTGTGTTTGCAAAGTTATAATTGAAAGTGTTGAATAAATAAGTTTGTGAGTGATTTGAATAAAGTGAACTTGTGTTTTATTTAAAAAGTGAATAAGTTTTAATTGTCGGACCAAGCCGAATATTACAGTATTTTCGATAAAAAAAAACCGAACAGTTATTAGTTTTGCGCAAATTAAATTTTTTAATTATCGGTTTAAAATGAGTAATGAACGACAAGAAAGTGATGAAGGAAGTTCAAAGAAGAGGAGCCGCTGCTCATCGCAGTCTTCACTTCCTTCATCCACAAATGAGGATTCTGATTCTTGTCGCCGGCCAAGTAAGAGGACAAAATTCATGTCTCAACATGTTTCAATCGATCAACGAATGAACGCTCTGATAGACCAAGTTTGTCAGCTTTCAAGGTACGTAAGCATGTTATTACCACATGAAATTGCAAATGAGCCCCAGCCGAGTACGTCGTCATTTCTTCATAATCCGGAAGGTTCTCGGAGAACCCTAGATTTCGGAGAGCTGCAGACGGAATGCGACTACAATTTAATTCAGGCTGCTAAGAAAGAAAATTTAAAAGAACTTATTCAACTGCAACAGTTTGGTTTGCCGACTTGGAGGAGCGTAAGATACTCGAAGGCTCTTAAATCACTGGCTGCAACTCCTGGCTTTGTAGAACTAAAAATTAATGATGAACTGTGTACGCTTAATAAAGGCAATGATTATCTTGCTTCTACTGAGCAGGTAATGGCAGCGTTAACAAACGCACTTTTAGAACAAAAACAATTGCTCAAATCCGGGTTGCAGTCGGTGATTGATTGGGCTTTCCAATCTCCGACTGATTTGAATCCAAATACTCTTTATGAGCAGTTCATGACAAGGTTCGGATCTTCGTCTCCTTCTTATAAAATTTGCCAACTGGCCCTGCAGGTTGCCTGTGGCAAGCGGGCAGAATGTATTGAGGTGCGACGAGAGAGGCTAATAGCTGAAGTTGCAAATAAAAATGTGTAAGTTCACAAACGCCTCATTTCTGTGCAGTGATTCCGCATCACTGCTTTTTTTGCGATGCTGATGCTTATGCAGCTGATGCTGATGCGATGCTGATCGATTATTTATTTGACGGTAAAAAACACATTTTTTCTTTTATTTATTAATGATGGAAAAAAACAAAAGAATCTTCAATAAATATTAAGTTTCTACATAATTGCTATTAAATTATACTTACTTTTCGTTTTCCTTCTCCATATTTGCAAAATATATATGGAATCAAAAACTAATCAGTCTATAGCAGTGATGCTTTTTTGTTTACTTTTTGCGCATCAGTTTGCAATAGTGAACAGTTGACGAGAAAAATGATGGAAAAATTTGCGTTTGTGAACGTTTGACTTTGAATGATTGTGCATCATGACTGCAGTGATGCGTTTATGAACTTAGGCCGTGTGCGAATTGGATGAATTGTGGTTAAGGCCGTGTGCGAATTGGATGAATTTTGGTTAAGGCCGTGTGCGAATTGGATGAATTGTGGTTAAAAAATAAAAATGGATGAATTTTTAACCACTACTGTCATTTTTTAACCTGCTCAGCAGCTAGTCAAATAATGCGAAGTGTCAAAATTTAACCAAACGTCAAGTTTTAACCCATTTTTAACTGAATTCGCACACGGCCTAAAAAATAAAAATGGATGAATTTTTAACCACTACTGTCATTTTTTAACCTGCTCAGCAGCTAGTCAAATAATGCGAAGTGTCAAAATTTAACCAAACGTCAAGTTTTAACCCATTTTTAACTGAATTCGCACACGGCCTAAGGCCGTGTGCGAATTGGATGAATTGTGGTTAAAAATTAAAAATGGATGAATTTTTAACCACTACTGTAATTTTTTAACCTGCTCAGCAGCTAGTCAAATTATGCGAAGTGTCAAAATTTAACCAAACGTCAATTTTTAACCCATTTTTAACTGAATTCGCACACGGCCTAAAAAATAAAAATGGATACATTTTTAACCACTACTGTCATATTTTAACCTGCTCAGCAGCTAGTCAAATAATGCGAAGTGTCAAAATTTAACCAAACGTCAAGTTTTAACCCATTTTTAACTGAATTCGCACACGGCCTTACACAATGTTCAGATGGCTCTTAGAAATGTTCATCCTAGTGCAGCATGTCTGTTTGACAAACAAGAATTGTCATCGTTGGTACAGTCATTGGGTGGAATTCAGTCTTGGCTGAATATTCCTTCACAGGGCAGAGAAAGAAAAGTGTTTACGCCAAGACAAGTTCATGCTCAAGGAAGGCGAAACGCAGTTGATACTAGAATGAATATAAGCAGACTTCAGACAAGTAAATATAGTCACAGAATTCATAGAATGAAATCCAACAATAGAAGTCAGGGAAAGAAATTTGATAACTCTTCCTTTCGTTCCAAAGAAAAAGAAAGAACAAACAAATGACTCCAGCATAACTTTCAGGGAAGGGCAGTTGCAAATTTACCGGGAAGTGCGGAAGAATCTTGGGGCAAACTTATTTATTTTAAAAACTATTTCGGGAACAAGAATCTCATTTTGAAAAAAAAAAACAATTTTAACCTTCCCATCGAGAACGACTTTAGACAAATTTGCTACAACAATTTCAGAAAAAATGGATTTGCAAATAATGAACATGAAAAAATTAAAAATTCTGGAGCCCCCCCTGAAAGTTGGCCAAAGTTTCTTTTCAAAGATGTTTTTAATAAAAAAGTCAGATGGCGGCTTTCATCCCATCTTCGACTTGAGAGCCCTAAACGCTTTTGTGAAAATAAAAACTTTCAAACTGATTTCTTACTCGACAATTTCAGAGTTCTTACAGCGAAAGGACTGGATGACAAAGATAGACATTTCCCAAGCTTATTTCCATGTTCCTATAGCACAGAGCCATCGACGTTTTTTAAGACTGGTGTACAGAGGAGAAATATTACAACTAACTTGTCTTCCATTCGGTCTTTCCTCTGCTCCAAGAATTTTCTCGGCTATCACTTGCTGGATCGCGGAGATCCTACGCAAAAAAGGTATTCGTGTTCTAGTTTATCTGGACGATTTCCTATTAGCCAGTCAGTCTCAAAGCCAATTAGAATTGCAGGTTGCGGAAACCGTTCAAATTCTGGCAGATTTAGGATGGAACATAAATTAAGAGAAATCTGTTCTCATCCCAAGTCAAGAACTAGAGTACCTCGGAATAACTTGGAACACTTCGAAAAATATTATGTTTCTTCTGGCGAAAAAGGTAGAAAATGTTCATTTTTCTCTCAAGCAATGGCAAATCTAGAATGTTGTACTCTTCATCGCTTGCAACAGGTGTTAGGTCAGCTAAATTTCGCCAGCTTTGTCTTTCCCAAAGGTCGTCTTCATTCTCGATACCTTCAAATATTTCTCAAAAAATTCAACAAGCGTTCGAGACAGAGACTTGCCATCCCTCAGAGGGCTTTGATAGAAATAGATTGGTGGCTCGGAGCCTTAACCAGAGTCGAGAAAATACACAAAAAAGAAGTGACACATTTTCTAGCAACGGATGCTTCGGACGCAGGCTGGGGAGCGCAGTTAAACGATTCAGTACTATCACGCCAGTGGTCGCCGAGTCAAAAACGATGGCACTGCAATTTGAAAGAGATGTTTGCAGTTTTCATGACTATAAAAAAGAACGCACACATTTTAGAAGATGCAAATATACTTCTCCAGTCAGACAATCGTACTCTAGTCGCGTACATCCGAAAGGAGGGCGATCGTCTAAATATTTCAATATCTGCGTTCTATCTCCCCGGAAGATACAACGGAATAGCCGACAGGCTGTCAAGAGGCCGATTGATTCCAGAATGGCATCTCAGTTCTCAAGCGACTACAGAAATTTTCAAAAAATGGGGGAGGCCAGAGATAGATCTGTTCGCTTCAAGAGAGACAGCCGTCGTCGAGAATTACGTATCCAAAAATTGCAGAGATCAAACAGCGACATTCATAAATGCATCCAGTCGGAGGTGGGACTACTCTCTCGGATGGGTCTTTCCTCCATCCAATTTAATTCCAAGAGTTCTCGCACATCTGAACAAGTCTCGAGGAAGATATCTCATTGTGGCACCAGAGTGGAACCAAGTTTTCTGGATGTGCGACCTAAAGTCTCGAGCGCTAGAGCCCCCTCTTGTAATTCAAAACCTGAAGAATGTATTGACAGACGTATCAACCGGCCAGGTCCCTCCACAAGTAGAGAATTTAATCCTGAAAGTATGGATGGTTGGGGCTGGAGTTTCCAGATAAAGAATTGGTCTATTGAAGAAAAGAATTTATTGAAAGAGGGATGGAGATTTTCTACCTTGAAGACTTATTCTTCTGCAGTTAAAAGATGGCTGTTATGGTGCGAACAAAATAATATTAACCCAAGTTCCCCAAGTGGGTCTTGCGTTGCTAGATATTTGGCAAACCTTTTCTTGAAAGAAATGTTAGCTCCAAGAACAATTCTTGTTCACAGATCCGCCGTATCAACATTCTGTGATCCAACTATAGGTGAGAATCTTTCGGCGGATTTTCTTGTACGACGTATTTTAAAAGCCATATGTTCTTCTCAACCTCCTATTGAAAAACCTCCTATATGGGATCCAAGAAGTGTATTTAATTGGCTCGCATAGAAGGATGTTAAGAATGATTCTCTTTTTGAGGCTTCTAGACGAACAGCCATTATTCTTCTGTTAGCGTCGGGTAGAAGGATACATGACCTCACGCTGTTGAAAATATCTCGTGATAACTACAAGGAGGAGAATGATTAAATAATTTTTCATCCATCGTTCGGTTCCAAGACCGATTCTGCTAAACACAGACAGTCTAGTTGGCTGTTACTCTCACACGAAAATAAAAGAGTCTGTCCTGTTTTCTGGATAAAACAGTTGATTAGACTTTCTCAAGCAAGAAGAACTCTAGTTGATAACCTGGAGAGCTTATTCATATCAGTGAAGGGTCCAGTTAAACAGGCTTCGAGAACGATTATTGGAGGTTGGGTTCGATCTTCGTTAAGTGATGCAGGAGTCGGAGCTTCACCTGGAAGCTGTAGAGCAGTAGTCGCTTCCCTAGGTTGGCTTCAAAAACAACCAATAGAAGAAATATTAAAAAGAGGAAATTGGAGAGCAGAGAGTACATTTAAAAAACATTACTGTAGAGTGTAGATAGATAGATTCCGACCCGAGGAAAGAATCAGCTTTTCTTTTCAATAACTTTAAACCATTATAAAGATACAAGATATAATTTTTCAACGTTTGATTGTTAAGTAAACCACGGAGGTTGATTAACTTTTTTTTTATGTTTTAATGGCCACGGAGACTTTTGAGTTGTCCTAATTTATAATACAATAATTGCAAGTTTACTAAAATTGATTATTTATAGTGCCGCAGAGGTTTCAATATTAATAATGACTTATTTGTTATATAAAACATTGAATGTTTGATTTTTGTTTTAATGGCTGCGGAGGCTTTTCAGTTAACTTCTTTTTAATAATAATAAAGAAAGATGAATTAACACATTAACACTCCATTCTTTTTAGTATTATTTGTTTCATCATAGCGTTGTGGACAAACGGACATACACCAGCAGATAACAGACAGGTCTTCAACAACGACGCTGTGTGTTTTCGAGAGGGAAATAATATGACGGTTTTACATTTAAATAAAACCGATATTATTTTCCGGACAAAACACACAGCGTCGTGGCAAGGTTCTTGCTGGTGAAGACACTATGAAGAGAGATCGCAGATGCGCAGCTGGTGTGTCATACATTTACACTACCGCCGTCTACACTTGAGACATAGAAACACGAAAAGGTGGTAAGGTTGGTACTATTTAAGGGTGAGTGCACAATAGCTTCTTCAACAACGACGCTGTGTGTTTTGTCCGGAAAATAATATCGTTTTTATTTAAAAAACAACCGCTCCGACGATTTTTTTTTTAATTTCAAAAATCAACAATTTCTTAAGAAATCATATGACATCATATTTTTTCAGATTGAATCTTTTTTTGAGGTAGATATTTCAAT
The DNA here is from genome assembly GCA_943590905.1 of Sphaerophoria taeniata. NCBI lineage: Eukaryota > Metazoa > Arthropoda > Insecta > Diptera > Syrphidae > Sphaerophoria > Sphaerophoria taeniata. The sequence continues at coordinate 81,439,528 of OX016541.1, read as the reverse complement.
TTAAATTTTTATTTACGAATTAAATTTTTTTTTATGAGTTATAATTTGGAATACAGGAGCAAGTTCGTACAACCGAAGGAGTATTTATGCATTGCTCAAATAATATTTTGTTTTCAAAAAACATATACAATTTTTTAGTTTAAAAAAAAATTGTTATTAACTTGTTTTTCAATACTGCATACCCAGTTTAATTTTAGGACATTCTAGAAAAATTGTATCGGTACATAAAAAATAATTTAAGGAAAACCTCTCCATGTTAGTTAAAAAAAAAAATAAACAACTTTTAAAGAAATCTTATGGCATAATTTTTTTCAAATAAAATGTGTTTTTTATGTATCTATACATATTTCAATTTAAATTTTTATTTATGAATTTAAAATACTTGTTTTTATTTTTAATGTTTTTGTTGTGTGTTAAGTTTGGAGTACTGAAGCAAAGTGCGTGCGACCCTGTCGTGCAAATTTTTTTTAGTTGTATTTTAAACTTTCCCGAAGAACGTTGATATAGCTAACCCACAAAACTTGACCAGGAATCGCCACTGCCTAAATTCAGTTTCAGCAACAGAGGGCAGTGTTCTGTAAATGTGGGAAGAGTTTCCACACTGAAATTTGTATTAATGAAATTAAGAAGGTGGTTTGAAATTAAGAAATGGTCGAGAAACGATGGACCCCGAGGGAAATTAGTAGTGCCTGAAGTAATGTTCGTAATTGAAGGAGTTGAAGATTGATACCAATTAATGAGTGTGGTCCCGTTAAGGTTTTGCCAGCTATAACCCCATCTGGGGCTTCTAGCATTGAGATCCCCCCCAATAATGGCACCGTCGAAGGAGGCAGCAAGTGAGTCAATTTTATTTAGTTCAGCTGTTAGTTGATTTGTTGAACAATTTGTAGGAAAATACACAGAACCGAGTAAAAAATTTTTTGTTAAATTATTAAATTTAAATTTAATGGAAATAAAAATAGTTGGAATAAGTGAGGATTGAAAACTTACAGGTTCGTATTGGATATTTTGTTTGATACACACCGCAACACCCTGGAGTTCATCGTTTCTGAGAGTGTTAAAATCATCAATGAACACTTTATGTCTGGAATTCAAGTGGGTTTCCTGAATGAAAGCCACTACACAGTCGCTAGCTCGGAGAATTTTGGTTAGTTCGATTCTCCTGGCATGATGGATTAAAGACGTAATGTTGAAGTTTAAAATTTTTACTGCCATTATTGCGAACTAACAAGGAGCTGGTTTACCAGCTCAAGATATGCTAGTCGCTTGCTAAACAACGACTGGAAGCTGCCCAAGTTAGACATAAAGTGCTCTATTTTAGAAATAAGTTGATTCATTTCAAAACCAAACAGTTCTTTTGATAAATGCATAAAGTCATTAATTGCATTTGTGTTGTGAGTTGATTTGTTGGAAGTGAAATCACTGGAGGAGTTTTGGTTCTGAGGCAGGCGAGGACCGGCAAGACGACTGGCATAAGACACCCCAGGGACAACAAAGTTTCCACTAGAAACAGATTTGGAGAAGGCAGTTTGTTCAAGTTTTTTTTTCCTTGGCGAATTTAATTTTTTGTTTTCTTGCAGCTTCGTATTTTTTGTAGAAAATACAGCCTCTGAAGTTTGCAGGATTATTCTCGCCACAGTTGACGCAAACTGCCTTACTTCCGTCCTGCTTTGCCACTGTACAGCCACCAGGATCATGTGAGTTGGCGCATTTCACACATTTGTATTTATTGGCACAATTTTTCGCGAGATGCCCAAAGTCCTGACATCTACGGCATTGAAGTGCAACTTTGTTGCCCCTGGGCTTCTCCCAGTACACTCTTGTGTTAAAGAGATAACGTATTTTTGTGAGTTCATCGGGAGTCGCACCCGCTTTGAGCCTCACAAGGAAAAGGTTGTACCGGATTTTTTCCGCCTTAGATCGAATTGTCTCGAACCCTGAGACTTTTTCAACACTTAGTATTTTTTCTTTCAGTTCGTTAAGAACTTCAGTTTCGGTGAAATCAAGCGTGAGTCCTCTTAGGACAACGTTCGCGGTACGATCCTCCTTCAAAGTGAAGGAGTATGTCTCAACATTTTCGGATCTCCTCAAAAGCTCAAGAAGTTCACGGTGAACTTGGCTATTATCTATGTAAAGTCTACTTGAATTACCACGATTTATAACTTTATAATTAAAAGGAACCGATTTCGCACGTAAATCATTAATGAGCGTTTTCAAATCTACGTTTTTCAAAAATATTGGAGGGCAGTACTTACCCCGCGAGCTTGAAGACTCCGTCCTCCGCCGGCTGCTACTTGAAGGTGCTGGCACGTTCGCTCGTCCATCGTTGTCTGATTTTCTGTTGTCGTCGGCTTCGACCACGTTGCCGTCGCTTATTGTTTTTTGTTCCAGCTGGTGAGCCATGTCCGCTTTTCAGTTCTAAAAGCTGGTAAGCCGCAGCAATTTTTTTCTTTCCAGGCTTTTTTCCCCTTGCGTTATCCTTCTCCTTCATTTCTTTCTGGTGTGTTCACCACACATGCAGCGCACACGAGGTTAATGGGAATCAAATCCCAGAAAACCACGGTTTAATTTTATCGATCCGACCGTAAAATTACTTTGAAATTTTAGAAAATTGTTTCTCTTACGCCCGATTTCTTGACAAAGTTCTAGCCCTTAAAACTCGGTTTAGTGAAATTTTAGAACTCATTTGAGTTCTAAGTCATTTCTTCACCAAGTTCTAACGCGTTAGAACTTCGATTTAGAACTTTGTTATAGTTAGAACTTCGATAAAATTAGACCCTCAAATTCGGGGGTCTAGTGCCTTAGAACTTCGATTTATTAGAATTTCGTTTTTTCAACAAATTTGCTGATTTCATATTGGACAACGACGTCGACCGTTCGTTGGGAAAAATTGGTATTCACTTTGTAGCATTTGTTGGTAATGAATTATTGTTGGTGTTGTCAGACGACCGCGGCACCGTTGTTTCGGTGGACAAAGATGTAGACACATGAGCTGTCGGTGGAAAATTGACGGTTTGAGACGGCGTGCGTCATTAGGGTTGTAGCTTTTTTTTCAACCAGAGAGCATGGGATATGGGAATTGTCTGCAGGAGTCATATCTAAGACGTCGGAATCTGGTGGCATTGCATCAGAATCAAATGATGCTAATCTTGTTAGCAAATGGTCAGTGAAGTATTCTTCGGCGATGGCGACAGCTTAACGAAAGCCAAAGCCAAAGTGTAAGCCACTTATCATTAACAATTTTCTGAGTGCATGTGATGCACAATTAAAGGCCGATCCTATATTCAGTTAGGGGACCACTCGTCCCGATTGGGGTACTCAAGTGGAAGATAGACCTTAAATTAAAAGAGAAAATCAGTAACTCCTGGAAATCCAGGGACGATGGCGTAATCTCTAGAAGTTTATGGCCTAACACAAATGAAAAGGAAACTCGGTATATTCTATCGCTGAGTAAAAAGAACATTAAAATCTTGATAGGTGTACTAACGGGTCATTGCGCCATTAGCACAATGGCCAACAAGATAGGGGCATTTGCACCCGATTTTTGTAGGAGCTGACAGGATGAGGAGGAAATAGAAACCATTAAACACCTGCTCTGTGACTTTCCGAACCTCCAAACAAGCCGACTCCGTCTAGCACAGGTCTCAATGGCAAACATGATTAAATTTATAGATAGCACAGGCTGGTTCGTTAACGAGCCAGTCTACGTTTATCGGCAGAATTGAGGAGCATCGATGCTAACTTTTATTTCTTTTGTAGGGGATCACAATGGACCACTAGGCCCCCGTGTACGCAACAGCTTCATGCTGTCCACACTGCACACCCCTTATCACCTAACCTAACCTAACCTTAAGGCCAAACTTGAACAGCGAAGTACTTTTTTCTTGACAGTTTATGGGATATGGGCACGAGTAGGATTCGATTCTAGGTAACAGCTAACAGCCAACACACAAACTAATGGCGTTTTCAATTGGCTATCTGGAATCTGAAAAAAGCATTCTGGTTTTAAAATCAAAACTGTCACTTTTGCCAAATTGAGCGCTTTCAGAATGCTTTTTTTTTCACTTCCAGATTGCCAATTAAAAACGCCATAACACGCCACGGACATCACCAAAATAAACATACACAGCTATACCGTACACACATATGTACAAACACAAACAAAAAATTAGCGCAACTTAAAAAAATATATTTATTTTGTTTTGAAATGAAGGAAATATGTGTCAAAAATTACTGCCGGGTGACTCAAAAATTTTAAAAACATGCTAGAACTAGGTTCTAAAAATGACAAGTTCTAAGCGCTCAGAACTCAGTTATGATTTTAGATCGAGTTCTAGGGAAGTGAAGAAATGCCCGAGTTCCAACTATTCTAAAAACTAAGTTCTAACGTTAGACCGAGATTCGGTAGATCGAGTTTTAAAGGCAACTTAGAACTTTGTGAAGAAATTGGGCGTTATTGTTTTTTACTTTTATTTTATTGATTAAAATAAAAGAACACACGGTAATTAATTTTTAAAAATTGCAACCACGCTGCGTAGAGTGACGACAAAATTCCTTTTTTTTTTCTTAAGCGGCTTCCGAACAGGTCTGAACTTGGTGGCGGTTCGAAACGATCTCCTTTTCATTATTGAAAATAAATTTGTTTTGACAGCTGTCTATTTTTTTATTCAGCTGAGAGCTGAATGTTTTTTTAGGTGTGTTTGTTTTGACAACTTTGCAATTCGTAAGAGGTTTTGACGAGTTTTATCAAAAACTACTAGTTTATGAAGAGAAGAAAATGTATGGGAAACCTCGTGGTTTTGATGTAGGTTTTGGATTATTTCGCAAAAACCGAGTTTTTGATTCAGTGTGAAAAGCCTATTAAACAATTTTTAATGAAGTTGTCAACTTTTGTTTTCATGTTTGGAAACCAATAGTTTTTCGTAATTTCATATATACACTTTTCAGAACCCGAACTTTTTCATGTGCGGAACGAATGATACTAGTCTCCAATTCTTTTGAAACATAAAGAAGCAGTTTTTCGTTATTCACAAAAAACACACATTTTCAAAATCAGTGATTATATTCTTCGGAATTTAAAAATGTAATAACGGAATCCTTAATTTCGTCAAAATTGGATTTCGAATAACTGCTTATTTCTTTAGATTTTAATTCTTCCAGTTCTTTTCGTAGCTGGACACATCTTTTGCGTTTCTCCAACAATCGCAATTCGTCATCAAGTGTAGCCTCTTCCTCTTCAAAACTTATTCGACCATTTTCATTTTCTTCAACATCTAAACTGGAAGAAGCGTTTTCTCGATTGCATAGTGCATATAATTTTCGTAGCTGTTGGATGGTTGCTGAAGGTATATTATTATGTTTATGTTTATTATTATGTTTAAATAAAGTGACCAGATCCAATAACTTAAAATGTGGGACAAATCAACAATTTTTATCCGAAATGAACTGTATACATAATTTTTGTTTTCAAATGTGGGACATTTTATTTTCATTAAAATAGTTCACAAAATATTGAGGAAAAACAAAAATCTATAGCAAAACTTAACAAAAAACAAAATAAATAAAATCAATTCATAAAAAAAACAACTAAGAAAAACAACTTAAAATAAAATTATTAAAAATCACAAATATTTATTTTTTATTTTTTCAAAAGATTATTATTATATATATTAAGGTGGTCCTTAAGATAAAATTAATGAAGACATCTTAGCGGATCCAAATAAATAAAAAAAAAATCCTATAATTTTTTTCAGATTTTAATCTGTACCCCTTACTGGTCCTGTATCGAAGTGAAATTCTAAAATGTACTAGGGACTTTTTGGCTGATTTTTTTATTATTCCCGTATATCTCCATTTCGGCTTTACCGATTTTGTTAAAATTTTGCACCCTGATTTTTTTTACAAGGAAATTAAAACACTTACGAAATTTGTTGGTATGCAACATTATTAATACATTGCATATAAACGTGTTGACGAAATTTTCAAAAAATTGGTGGAGCCGTTTTTGAGAAATCTAGAAAAGAGTGTTATAAACCCAAAAGTTACAACAAAAATTTATCTCTTTTGCGATTTTTTTGTTATTGAAGAATATATTTTAAATAATATCTTGGAATGCAATATCACTAAGGATAATGTTAAGCATAATTGTGCTAAATTTTAACAAAATCGGTAAGGCCGAAGTGGAGATATACGGGAATAGTCAAAAAATCAGCCGCAAAGTCCCTATTATTAGAATTTCACTTCGATACAGGGCCAGTAAGGGTACAGATAAAAATCTGAAAAAAATTAGAGGATTTTTTGTTTATTAATTTGGAGACGATTGAGCAGATGTCTTCATTAATTTTCGAAAAAAAGCAAATAAGAACCACCCTAATATACATATAGTACAGTAGCTCTGAGAAGCCGAATTCTGTGTTTGTTCCAATATCCCGCAGAATTGGGGTTTTTAGTTTTTATATACTTTGTCCTTGATAAATCTGTTTGTGCCAATGTGAATATAGATGACGCCAGTCTCGAATGGCCTCGTAAATGTACTATAGCTTTCATATACTATGGTTTTGTATTCTTTTGAGTTTTGACAATCAGACATGAAGATAACTATGAGCCTGTTCAGTGGTCATACATTTGATTTGTAAAGAGCTTGTAGCATTCAGTGAACCCAAAACAAAAAAAAAAAAAAAAACAAAAAAAAAAAAACGAGAGAAAAGTGAGTGTTCATTTTTAAAAAAACCTTGTTGGACATCTTTTGTTTTGTGGGTTATGCGTTTGACATTTTTGGTTTTGTGGGACAATTGTGGGACAATTTTCAGTGTGGGACAGACGACGTAAATGTGGGACTGTCCCACGTAATGTGGGACGAATGGTCACTTTATGTTTAAACAAAAAAAACACAAACATAAATAATAAATATTTTTTGCGCTTACAAAGCTGATAAAACCGCATTCACGAAGTGGCGCTTACGATTATTTGGCGTTAAGGGCTCGGTATAATAACTAGAGTCGCGACCTTTTCCTCCCTTGCCGAAAACATTTTTCTGAGGTAAACTCCCACAATCCTCTCTTTTTTTCGTGCCTGTGATCCGTGAATCTGTGTAAGAGGTGAAAAACATCGGACGGAATCGCCGGACCCACTTTTTTCGAATTCTCTATCATCGTAATGTCATATCTCATCATTGTCTCAACTTCTTTTTTTTTACGAATTCAATACTTGCCATATATTCTATATGTCGCAAGTAAAAAGTGAGGTCTCAACCGTGGGTAAAATTTTTTTCCTGTTGGCCAAAGTGACAGATGAAATTTGTAAATAAAAAAAATAACAAATTACGGTGCACCTATCGGGCTGTCCAAAGGATTCTTTAATACCTAGTTCAGAGAAGACAGCAGCCCCAAAACCGTGGTCCATCTTGGAGCCATCAATGTGCAGTTTCTTCCTTCATCTCAACCATATATATTGGTCGATGCCATCCAGTTCCACACTCCAAGGCTTCAGCAGTCCTAGTCTACGGTCTACGCCATCATTCCAGCGCAAATTTGTAGTTTTTCATATTTTATATTTGTTTAGGATGGTCGCAGTTTCATAATTCAGAATCAGGCTCAATTTTCTCGCAAACTACTTCCACTCAATTACAAGCACAACAACATAGCCAGCTTTCCGGAGCAAAACTGCGTTTTTTCAAATGGTATTGTGAAGCGACTGTATGTCGTATCGAAATGATTTAGGTGTCATTGTTTCTAAAAAACTGTTGGAGCACAATTTCAATTTAGTACTTTGTTACTTAGTAGTAAAGGCTCAAAAACGCCAAAATTGTAAAAAATCGTACTTTTTCAAAGAAAATTCCATCAAAATAAAAACATTTTTCGCTAACATTTCTTAATGAGCATAAAATTCGACATTTAAACTGTATAACTATTGGAGCAAAAATTAACTTTTTAAACAAAAAAGAATTAAAAAATTATGAATAAAATTTGTATTATTGATAAGCAATTTTTCTTATGATGCGATATTTTTTTTTTTTAAATCTCTTCATTTATTTAGCACGTACTTGTTCTCAACACATAGCAATCAAAACATTTTGAAAAACTTTGATCAAACACATTTTATTTCAAAATTAAGAGTTGGGGGCGCAAAATGGCTCTGCGAAATAAGGCCCCAGGAAAAAATGGCCCAAAGAAAAAATGAAATAAGGCCCCAAATTGGGGTATATTTTCATAATGAAATTATACCCCAAAAATAAGGCCCCAACTAAATGAAAAAAGGTCCCAAAATTAATGAAATTAGGCCCCAAACTGTGAAATTTAGCCCCAATTTGTCTTTTTCATAAAAAAACGATTTTTTTTATTTTCACACCCCAAATTGATTCTCTTTTGGGCAAAATTTTTTCCGTAATTGTACCTTACAACCGAAATTGCCAAAATAGGAATAGGTAACAACTTGTTTTCTTCATAACAAACTTTATTTAAGGTGATGTCACCACAAACTTTTAAACAAATACTTGAACTGTATCTTGAACATTTTCCCTACAACAAGGACACTTGTAATTCTCCTGTCCATCTGCAATGGACTCGGCTTGAATTTTAAAGTTGCATTCATTGCAAATCTAAAGATTTTAACAAGGCAACAGCATAATATTTGCCCGCAAATCCTCACAAATTACACAATTAGCTCCAACAAACTTTGGGTCCTAGATTAGACAAAAATTTTGAAAAATTAAATAAAGCTCCAAATAGTTTTGAACTGAAATTAAGCCCCAAAACTTTATTTCAAAGTGAAATTATGCCCCAAAAGAAAATGAAAAAAAGCCCCAAAAAAATGAAAGAAAACCCTAAAATTTGAGAAATTTCGTTGTTGTTGTTTTGTGTGCTTTTTTTTGGGGCCTTATTTCATTTATTTTTTGGGGCCTTTTTTCCTGGGGCCTTATTTTGCGCGGGGGCCAAGATAAGAAATAGTACATAATGTGTATGAAAAGGGCGTCGCTGAAGAGACTTTGCCCACACTGCACCCTGACGTTGAAGAGACTCTGCTTAGCTTATATACTTTAAAGTACAGAGAAGTTGCGGTATATCCATCAGTGGGTGCGTTTCTGTCAATTTTAAGGTGAAAAATGTATTGGGGGAAAAACGGCTATGGATCGCAAACTGTGCTGGTGGGAGCAGATGCTTTAAAAGTGTTAAAAAGTTTCCAGTAGATTATAAGAGCAATAAAAAAGCCTGGATGATATCTTCCATTTTTGTTAAATATCTGCAAAACTGGTATCGCCGACTAAAAAAGGAGCATAAGAGATAACAATATGCTATAACTTAAGCAATACGGTATTAATCCCTTCCACCAAATACTACCTTGGTACTGCAATCCATGGACCAAGGAACTATCTATATGTACATATACTATGCATTATAAAAATAAATAAAATCGCATCTCTAAAAACAGGTTAACTTTTATTACCTTCATATCGGTTATTATCTATCGCTTATAACGACGAAATTAGACCGTCCACTGGAGGTCGTTTGACTGTACATATACATAATATGTAATGTATGTAGCGTATATTTAGCGGCTCGCCAAATACAAACCCATGCACATACATATATTGGTCGATCGTTCCAAGCGTTTGCCTTGAATCGAAAAATATGTCCCTTCTTCTTTACGCCGGCTTGACCAATCAAGTATGTATGTACATATGTAGCTATAGTAAAATAGTGTTCGAATGCCTCTATGAAATGAAAAAAAATATTATTTGTCATAATTTTTGAACGAAAATAAATATTTCTATATTGATCAGATTTGTTTTTATTTTGTTGAAGTGAACAAAAAATAGGATTTTTTAACATTGGCACCGTTTGTGATTTGAAAACTATAAATTTTGTTTCTCCTAAACCTTCTACCCTAATACCTCTTGCATTTAGAGGAAAAATTAGGAAAATTGGTCAACCAGTGTGCCCGGTTAGCGAACGAACACAAAAATTAGGCTGTTCTTTTATATATATATATAAGATAAGATAAGATATGGGTGAAGGAGGAGTTAGTTATTGATTAAAATATAAAGTCAAATTTAATATAGCCTGGCACACTTTTCGTTAGGAGCGCTATCATATTCATATATGTTTACAAACTAAATTTCATAAAAAAAAGTTTCAGTCGGTTAACAGATCGGTCTTCAGCGGCTCTCCTACTATCAGTTTCGTTCACTGGAATCATGTAAAACCTCATGTAAGAAAAATTGCTTTCAGATAGGTCTCAAGATGTCGCCACCCTTTATTTACTCCGAAAGGTTTTGAAATTTTATAATACTGGCCAACAATAAAATACAACAAAAAATTCGTATCTATATTGTGCCTTAAATGGCGGAGTGCTCCGTTTCGTCAATTTACTATAAGTTTTGCTTATTGACTTTAGCTGCGCCTTTGTATATTTATTTGATAGGTACTTTCAAGAAGTGTCGTCATCTAGTTAGAGGCAGAGAAAGCCGTTTTTTTATATAAAGTCGCCATTTTGTCAAAATGCCAACTCTTTGTAAAAAAATGGCTTTCTCTGCCTCTAACTAGATGGCGACACTTTTTGATAGTACCTATCAAATATATATATAAAGAACTGCGCTCCTTTTCGCTTTTTACGGACGAAAATTTGACAGCTGACTGGATTAATTTTATTTTTCTGAAGATAAATTCGATTTGTTGTCGATTTTTAGTATTTATTTCTTGTAATTGTCTATTCAATGTGTGGCCAGCAAAATTCGCAAACTATTGAAAACGAAAAACAGGAGCGGAATTACCAAATCCGTTATCGAATAATACGTTACTGAATTGTGTATGTTTTTGCGTGTTTGGCATTATCTCTCACGTTATCGAGTTCTGTATCGAGCTTCTAGTACACACAATTTAAATTCTTTCCTCAGTTATCGAACTGAATTTTATTCGACACATAAACAGCTCACTGATGTGAGGAACTTCTAAAGAAAAAATTTAAATTTTACTGTTTGAGTTATTTCATTACGAAATTCTTTGCTAATAATCTATTTGGGTCAAGATTTTCCGCTCCAAACCTTCATCAATCTCGTTTTCTATTAACAGTCAAACTATGTTAAATAATTAATATTTCTGCCTTCGCTATTTCACTCAAGTAGGTATTATGTTTTTTTATATGTCAAACCTTTCAAAAGTCATTCAAACTATACGTGACCTAACGAATGTTATCATCCGAAAGTATTTACTCGTTCGTTCGATCACCGATGGGACTCACTCACTCGTTCACTGAAGCGGTAAAGCGGATACTACCGTACACGTTCGTCCATTATGGGTAATTTGCTTACTAGGCTAGCGTAATATTACGCTAGCAGAACCAAATTTAAACCAATTAGTGATGGGCATAATCGAATGATTTCAATAATCGAGAAAATAGTATTCGAATGATTTGAATAATCGAATGATCATTCGAATGATCATTCGAATTACGAAATCGAATGAAAATGGTGAAAAATTTAAAGTTTACAGTGCGCAATGAGCTATTTTACAGTTATAATAATATTGACGGTCATTCGTCAATGCCTTAGAAAATACCCTCTCAGATGGTAGGTACCGACCTGGGTTCATTGTTCAATTTCAATTTAGAAACATTTTTTAAAATAGCCTGTTATTCTTCTTAGCTATAAACAATGTTCCGTATTCTAATCATTTTTCAAACACTAATTCGCAAAAATATTTACTAATCATGTACATATAGTAAAAGTTTTCAGACCAAAGCTATGATTAAAAAAAAAATAAAAGCAATGAATATCCAAATACAATTTTTTGTTTTGTTTCGATTTGTTTTTATGCGAATACTAATAATCGATTCTTTTCATTGTAACGGTAAGATTTACCGCAACAAAAATCATCCCTTACACGATTCTTAAAATCGTTTCGGACCATGAATTTGCGTCATGGTTTACTCTCGTTGTGTGTCTTCCTCTCCATCCCAACCTCTCCCATATTTTATAATCTCATTTTTAGCCCGTTGTCCTCGAGGGTCATGAGAGTAGCCCTTAGAGGATGACAACTTTAGGTACACCCGTTTGGAGATCGTGCTGAGCCAGCGGACGAGCTGGAGACTCACACGACGAATCGTTTAAACGAGCGAGGAGCGCTCCCGAACCCTAAGGCCGTTGAGCCCAACAACCTGTTTGGATAAATGGCTAATATGCCCAACGTTTGATAAATCATGGCCAGTGAGCCCAACATATTGTTTTAGTATGGCCCTTGGGTCCACCATAACTTTACTTTAATTCTTAAATTATGTACAACCGAAATTGAATGAAGCGATAAGTGTTTCTCCCCAATATCTTAAGTCTATAAGGTCAAACGAATTTCAGATTATAAATTAATTTTAATTACTTCGGTACATTCTTCTTCGGACCTCTTCCACAGACAGTTTTTATAGTAGAGTAGCTGAGAGAATGCTCAGGCCAATTGGTTTCAACTTTCATTTTTCTTTTTATTCTTCTAATTTTTCTGATAGTTTTATTGAACACGGCCATGGATTCGCCTTGTTTTGGGAAAGCTCCAAAACTTAACGAATCCATAAAGTATGTGTGTGCGTGTGAGAGGCTCGCCTGAATTCTTTTTTTTTTTACACACTATCAGAATTGGTCGTATTGCCTTATAGCAAGCACCATTTTACGACCAATGGTTTGCCAACACAGAAACTGTGTTATACCACCGGCTCATCACTTAGTGTGGTGTAAGTTGTTAGTAAGCAAATAACGAAACTATAACAAATAACACAGCATAAATAATAAACATAAAATAAACAAAGAACATGACAAAATTAACATAAAACATTTAACAAAGTGGAACACTGGTTTTCAAAATTATTTTTAGTTGAATTTTACTTAAATTAAAATCAAAAAGTTTTGAGTTCCAGTTTATAAGTTTACCCATACGTGTCAAAGGCTCATGCATTCCATAGTTAGTTCGATGAATATTGATCTTAATCAGATCCTGACTACGGAGATTATAACCTCCTCCTCGATAGCAAAACAAAATTTTACAGAGAAGATCAGGAGCATCAGTGACTCCAGTTATGATTTGATGGAAAAATACAATATCATTATTATTTCTTCTCTGTTGCAGTGTTTGCATATTAAGGATTGACAAACGATTTTCGTATGGAGGGACATTAAGAGGATCAATCCACTGAAACCCTCTTAACAAAAAACGAGTGAAATTCCGTTGCACAGATTCCAGTCTTTCAATATAAACATCATATAAAGGGGACCACACCTGTGATGCATACTCTAGGTGGGGACGAACCAAACTGTTGTATAAAACACAGGTGACATTAGGATCCCGGATTTCTTTTGACCACCGCTTAATAAAACCTAACATAGAATTCGCTTTATTGACTATGCCGTTAATGTGCTCAGAAAAATCTACATTTTGTGTAAAAAGAACACCTAGGTCCTTAACAGTAAAAACGCGAGTTAAAATATAGTTTGAAATGACATAGTCATAAGATGAAGGTGAACGTTTTTTAGAGAAAGTCATTGTTTGGCACTTTATTGGGTTAAGGTTTAAACTGTTCTTTTCACACCATAATGTAAAACGGTTAATGTCATTTTGAAGTAAAATGCGATCATTTGCAGAAGTTATATTTTTATATATCTTCATATCATCCGCGAAGATGAGAATTTCACTATTATTTACACATAACGGTGCATCATTCATAGCTACTATAAGGAGGAGGGGTCCCAGATGGCTCCCCTGCGGAAAACCTGATTTGGCCAAATATGATTTAGAGTAACTATTTCTGAATTTAACTTGATAAGAACTAATCTCAAGGTAAGAGACAATCCACGAAATAAAAAAAAAGTGGGAAGCCGTAAGAGGTTAATTTAAACTTGATAATCTCATGAGATAATTGATCAAAAGCCTTCGAGAAGTCCGTGTAAACACAATCTACTTCTTGGCCACATTCCACAGCATGTAAATATTTATTTAAAAAAATAACCAGATTAGTAACCGTGGATCGTTTTTGCATAAGGCCATGCTGTTGATTGCAAATAATATTTCTACAGTTGAATGCCAAATTGTCACACACTACTTGCTCAAACAACTTTGGAATACATGAAAGTTTAGAAATCGGCCTGTAATTACAGATATTGTTTTTATCACCTTTTTTATAAACGGGAGTTGAATAATTAGAAACTGGAATTTGGTTCAAGATTAAAAGACTTGTTTTCTGGTTGAGTGTTAACAATAGAATGAATTTATTTTAACTTAAATTATGGTCGAGGTGTGTATGAAAATTGAGAACCTGCGATGTGTTCGCATGCTATCGTGGGAACTGCACACTCAGCAAGTCAGTGTGCAGTCGACGACTTATTCAAATTTCGGCTGTGAACCTGTAAAATTAGGCGTTCACATCGCAGGTCTCATTACATTTAACTTGGACAACGGAAATCAAATTAAATTAATAAAAATGAATATGATCTAGTTCATTCGAGTTTGCACATACACCCCTCCTTGAAGGTTCCTAACCTTCAAACTATATAGTGGCTTGAAAACGAAAACCTCTTCTTCGATTGGGAATCTGTGCTCGTTGCCTTCTGTATCGGCAAAAATATACTATCATTCCTATGATGATCGTCAGCAGCAAGTAGTTCAAGCCGTAGTGATGGTAATCATGAATGTTCAAGGGTGGAATCTCAGATGCCGTCATTTCTCCCTTCATCTCTTGAATTTCCTGCGAAAGATTCTTGAAGTTATCATAATTTATATCTTTTCTTACCGACACTGTAGAAGAAAGGTCATTTCCAAATTCGCGGTTCTCAATCCAATTGCTTAGCCTTGCACTTGGGATGAAAGATTTTGATGTTACAGACTTAAGATTCGAATTACCATTTATTAGCAGTGTACCAATCTTAAGGGTGCACCTGCACATGTCTTTAAACTCAATTATTCCGTTTCCTGCTAGGGTCACGCTTTTTGTTTGGCCATTGCAAATCAGGAGACCGGTAACATTATTGATTAACGAAAATAACCAGTTGTTTGTTTGCCTTAAAGCATACCAATGATCACGTGGAATTATTTCATTTACATTACATATGTGCAAGGCGTTGTCTTCGTGGTTCAATAGAGCCATTTCACAAACTTGTTGGTTCTTGAAATGAATTCTTGTAGGCACGATTTGTCTGCACAAATAGTTGCTTGTGGCTATGGACTTACAAGATGTAAACTCAAAGTCAGTTAGTCCGAAATATTTATCTCTCGCTAATGTGACTGCAAGGTATGGGGTTGCTGTATCTACTAGCAAGCTCATGTTGTTGTGAATAATAGGCAATGGAATGAGCTTGAATATCTGGAATTCTTGATCATCAGTTAAAGGAATTAACATCTCAAAAACGATTGTTCCAGAAAGTGTCCGCCCTTTGACTGTCATTATCTTGAACATTTCTAAGACCGAAACATTCGGCAACCTCAGCGACGATGGCAGATTCCCATGAATAAGCTGCAGTTGATTACTTAATTGCTTCGGTGTGATGAGCTGAGGGTTAATTTTTGCATGATTCAAATCGAGTATAACATCTAAAAGAATATCTTGAGTACGTTGAAAATTATTCAGCATCATAGTCAAATACGTGGTGAGGGACATAAAGTGTTGATTTTGTTTTATTTCGTTTTGCTCTTGTCCAATCGTATTAAAGCTGTTTGCTAGGTAGGTATTTAATCTTTCAAAATCATTTCTAACTTCTATTGTGTTACGTCTCAATATATTCGCAGTCGAATCTGCAATGGAACTCTGTTTTTTAATGAGGGATGACAGGTGCTGTTCTTGCTTATTTGCCAGGTCTATTTGATTTTGAATATGTTGGGCATCTTCTTCAAGTACACCGAAAAGGCTATGCGCAACGCTTCCTACAAAATCGAATGGAGATCTACGATGTCGCATATGTACTTGGCTTGTCATGTTGAAACCATTGATAAACTCGTTGTTTTGTTCAATACTTGTTATTCTTTGTTGAAGAATATCGATTGTCGCATGGCAATAATAAATTGTTTGCGATTTATCAGCTAAGCAAGCTCTTTCCAATTCTTTTAAATACCTCTTGGTTTCAGTTAGTTCGAGCCAGTAGTTAGTGAGATTGTAATAAACATATAGACTCCAAAAATTGTCTACTGTTCGCACAGTTCCGACATCTTCAAAATAGATTCCGATTGCATTATCCAAACCACTTATCACAATGTGATTGTCTGCGGCTGTCGCACTGATTGGTGATACCAAAAATGTAAGGAGGAATGTCATCAACATAAGTCCTTTTCTTATATCTCCACGTTTAATTTTTGTAGATGGATTTTGCTCAGATGTCAAGAGCGAATTGTCCACCTGCTGGATTGCGGGAGGTGCATTGTCCGCTTCCTCTATTGGTAAAGGACATAAATTATGAATCGCTCGTTGCAGGACACCCCCTTGGGTCTTAATGTTAGCAACCCGTACAAAACCGTCACTTCCCTTTATAACGTCGACTACACGTCCGAGTTTCCATCTTGATGGAGGCATGTTGGATTCTTTCAACAATACTAGGGTGTTTGGCTTAACGTTTTGAGATTCAGTCTTCCATTTTGCACGTTGTTGTAGGAGATGTAAATACTCATTGGACCATCTATTCCAAAATGACTGTTGGACATGTTGGATTTGTTTAAACTTATTCAGAGAGCTTAATTTTTTGTCAGTGATACCGAGTTCAGCTATTGAAAGAAGTGGTGCTCCTATTAAGAAATGTCCGGGAGTGAGAGCTTCTAAATCGTTGGGATCCGAAGTGAGCGGCGTTATTGGTCTCGAATTGAGTATAGCTTCGATCTGAATTGTGATTGTAGTGAGTTCCTCATATGTTAAGGACGCTTCTCCAAGATGAAGAACCAACAAGTTCTTGGCTGACTTTACCGCAGATTCCCAGAGACCACCAAAATGCGGTGAACGGGGTGGAATAAACCTCCAGTTAACTCCCACTTGAACGCAAGAAGATTGAATAGCCCCTTCCATTTTCTTTGAGTGCATAACTTCTTTCAGTTCTTTCAGTTGGTTGTTGGCACCAACGAAATTAGTCGCATTATCGCAAAAAATAGTGTGACATAATCCTCGCCTGCCAATGAATCTCTTGAGACAATTTATAAACGCTTCAGTGGAGAGATCTCCAACAACCTCAATATGGATTCCTTTGTAGAAAAACACACAAAAATTGCTAAGTAAGATTTGGTAGGTGTCTTACCTCTAACCTTATAATGGGATTTTATGGGCCCTGCGAAGTCCACTCCTGTAAAATAAAATGGGCGAGATGGCGTTACTCTTTCAAATGGTAGGTTGCCCATCAGCTGGGTGATGGATTTAGGTGTAGATTTCGCACAAATTATGCACCTTCTAATAACTGATTTTGCCTCTCTACCGACGCTTAATATCCAATACTGCTGTCGCGAGATTGCTACTAGTGCTCTATGAGATACATGTAAATTTGTTTTATGAAGATGTTCTAAAATAAGTCTTGTGACAATATTATTTTTTGGAAGAAGGATTTGATTTTTTGCATCCGGAAGTAGAATAGAATTAACCAACCTACCTCCCACACGAATCAGATTAAGTTTTTTGTCAAAATATGGTGTTAAAGGTGATAAACTTGACTTGGTACTCACACCTTGATGATTTTTCAGAGCCTTGTACTCATCTGGAAACGCAGCACGTTGAGTGTATATTAGGAGGAAGGAGGTTCCGTCTCTTAGTTCATCAGCGGAAAGCAAACCAGATCTTCTTAGTAGATAAGGTTGTCGAACATTTCTTATGAATCTCATGCAATATGAAAATATTTTTTGTAACGTGTAGAAAGAATTTTTGTGATTTATATGATTAATTATGTCTTCGTTATTACTTGCAGTAAGCAACGCCGTCTTGATCTTCTTTAATTCAGGTACTACCTGTGGAATGGTGTACTTACTTTCTTCCCAATAACATTCATCCAATTTTAGAAATGCCGGTCCTTCGAACCATTGCGATAAAGATGAAAGGTTGGCAAGAGTGCATCCTCTCGTTATTAAGTCAGCTGGGTTTATTTCTCCCTTTATATGTTTCCATTGTAAAATTTGGGTTTCAGCTTGGATTTTTGCTACCCTATTTGCAACGAAAGTGTCCCATACATAAGAAGGTGAGTTTATCCAAGCAAGTACAGTTGTAGAGTCTGTATAATATGTTATTTTTTGAATATATTTGTTAAACGTTTGAAGTATTCTTTTGACAAGCTCAACCAAAATTTCTGCTGCTTGAAGTTCAAGGCGAGCTATTGTAGTGGTTTTCATTGGAGCTATACGAGATTTTGAACATAGTAATTTGCTAAATATGTTACCTGAATCGTCTTTACATCTTACGTACACACATGCTCCAAGTGCAGACATGCTGCTATCAGCAAAGGCGTGTAGTTCGGTTCTTATTGGGTTCGGACACATTACAAATCTAGGTATGCTGATGTTTTCAAGGTCAAAAAATTGATGAATGTAATCCTTCCACTTTCTGGCCAGATCCATGGGAAGCTCGTCATCCCATGAGAAATTTGTCTTCCACAAATCTTGTACAAAAAGCTTTCCAAGCATTATGGCTGGACTCAATAAGCCTAAGGGATCAAAAAGACGTGCAAGATCTGCTAGTACAGTTCTGCGTGTGACCGTCGCTTCTGATGTTTTAAATTTGTCAGAGTTAAATCCAAATTCAAAATGATCTATAGTTGGATTCCAAATTAATCCCAAGGTTTTAATAACATCAGATTGATGAAATCTTACTAGCCTTTCTTTGTGTTCATCAGGAATATTCTCTAATATAGTGTTATCATTGGAACAAAATTTTCTTAACTCGAATTTACCTTTTTCTAGGAGGGCTGTTATATCTTCAAGCAATTCTCTGGCTTCCAAAACTGTGTCTGCTCCAGCAAGTAAATCGTCAACGTAGATGTTTTGACTTATGGTTTGCGATGCTTTTGGCTGAACCTTTTCATAATTTTGTCCATGTTGAATAAGACATTTTGTTGCGAGGTATGGGGCAGAAGCGGAGCCGTAAGTTAATGTGTTAAGTTTGTAAATCTTCAGAGGTTGATTGCTGTCAGTTCTCCAAAGAATGAGTTGAAAGGCTCTGTCTTCTGGTCGGACCAAAATCTGTCGATACATTTTACTGATATCAGCTGTAAACGCATACCTTTCTAGTCTGAAACGAATGATAATTGAAAACAAATCAGGTTGAACTGTTGGTCCGATTCCTAGAATATCGTTAAGTGACATTCCGGAAGATGTTTTTGATGAGCAGTCGAAAACTACTCGTAATGCTGTTGATGAGCTTTCTGGCTTCAAAACGCAATGATGCGGTATGAAGTAGTGCTCTTGTGGAATTTCGGAACTGTCGATTAGACTCGTATGACCCAATTCTTCATATTCCGATAAGAATTGCGTGTATAGTTGACGAAGCTCACTGTTGCTTTGAAGTCGGCGTTCCAGTGAAAGAAACCTTTTGCGTGCCTTTTCAAACGATTCACCGAGGAGCGATGGATCTTTTTTAAATGGGAGACTTACCATAAATCTTCCATTCGGAAGAATTTTCGTGCTTGCGTTGAAGAAGTCCTCACAATTGCGTTCTTCATTGCTCATGCGCTTTACTGGTGGGTCATGTGTTTCACTCTCCCAGAATCTGCAAACAAGTCTCTCCATCATTGATAATGATGGCGTTGTGGCGATGTTGCAGATAGCACTATGGTTTGTTGCTTGTACAACACCCGCAACTATCCATCCTAATTTTGTGTTCCGAAGCATAGGAAAATCAGGACCAATACTTATTTCTCCTGGAAGCAATAAATGGAAGAATAATTCAGCGCCAATGAGTAAGTCGATTTTTTGATTGCTCATGAATCCTGGATCTGCCAACTGAACATAGTTTGGCAGATCGCATAATTCGGTGTGAATTTCCTCTGCCTTATAATCTGTTATCTTGGGTAGGATAATTGCTTCAATGTTGGCTTCAAAATTTGTATTTTTTGATATAAATGAAAGTTGGACGGCAAATTGTGATGCCGTTCCGTGACCTCCTATTCCGCTTATGGCAGTTTCTGAGCGATGTTTCGGAATACCTAGTGCATGTGCAAATGCTGCCGTTACGAAATGGATCTGTGACCCAGAATCTAATAACGCACGGCAAGGAAGCAATGTTCCACAAGCTGATCGTACGTTAATTAATGCAGTGGCAAGATATACTTGTCGTTGTTTTGACTTTGAAATACTCGCTGCATTGGACGAATGACCTTCCTGCTTCTGCTGCTGATTAAATCTAGAAAGAGAAGATGATGGTGAGTTAATATGCACAGCTTCCCCGCCCTTGACTACTTGCTGCTGTTGACCATCTGTGGAAGAGATTTTGTTGTTTGAATCATTAATTTTTGGTTTAAATTTACTATTTTCTTTCTTATAGTGCAACAACGTATTATGCTTGCCATTGCAATGGTAACATCCCCTTGAGTGACACGCATTTTGAGAGTGCCCCGATCTTAGACATTTACGACAGAGTCCCAATCGTTGAATTGATTTTTCGCGATCAGCTTCTGAAAGAGATAAAAATTGTTTACACTTATATATTTTGTGATTACCTGCGCTACACATAACGCAGCCATTGGAATTAATTGCTATGGCAGTTGTTTTCCTCTTCTCGTCTGGAGTTGTGATGGTTTCAAGTGTTTGAAACCTAGCCTCAATGAATTTTAGTAAAGTTGATAAAGGAGGACTACATTTTGGATCGTCCAAAGACTGCTCGAAAAGCGTCCTGCTCTCCTTGTCAACCTTCTTCAGAATGATGTGGACGACGACGGGGTCCCAGTCATTTGCCGGATATCCTAGGTTGATCAGGGCCTGAATTCCCTCTTTTGTGAGGTCATGTAATTTTCGCAAGCTGAAAGCAGTTCCTGATGCTGTGTGTTGACCCATTAATTTTTCGAGCTGCGCAGACAAAAGAAGCCGTTTATTGTCATATCTGTCAGTCAGTGTTTTCCATGCAGCTTCAAAATTGCTGTCTGTAGCTGGAAATCCTTGCACTAAGCTTAGTGCTTCCCCTGTCAGATTAGTTTTCAGGAAATATAGCTTCTGGGCCGGTGATATCGGTTGTTCAAGAATCATTGGCTTGAACAGATCGTAAAATGGACGCCAATTAAGATAATTTCCATCAAATTTTGGCAGCTCGATCTTTGGGAGTTTCAACGATGTATTTGCAATGATATTTCTTGAATCGTTCAAGTTGACGCCTGTTTGCGGTATACCAGTCAACAGCAACTCCAACTGTTCTTGAAGATTGAAGTAGACCTTGACATCGTCTTCATTTAATTCATCATCAATTTGTTGGAAAACTAATTTCAGCTGTTCAAAATTGTCCTTTAAATTATTGACTTTTATGTCAAACAGCTGGGAGTTTGAATTAATTAACTGAGGCATACACTTGTTCAACGATAACTGGAAATGTTTTACCAGCATTTCGTATTTTGAACTTGATCTTGATGACATCATCTTTCGTACTTCTGATGCTGCTGCGGATTTTTCTGACTGAGATGCTGGTGGTGGTTTCTCCTTGTTCTCCTTGGCTTGGTCTGCTGATTCCTGCAAGCTGCTTATACGATTGATGATGTCTAACTTCATGTTTTCGTAGACCTTCTTGATCTTGTCGTAGTACTCCTTTGTGAAGTACTCGTGGTGACTTTGGTCTGAGTATTGGTCTCGGATTTCAGAGTCATTTGTGTCAAAGAAATCCCACAAATCTTCCAATCTCTCCTTTTTTTGGATGAGCTTTGTCAAAGTCTTTCGACTATCGCTGTCCTTACTGAAGTTGCGGGCAAGATCTAAAATTTTTTGTCCCGTTTTTTCCTGAAGGTCAGCTAGCTCTTCTAGTCCTTTAGGATACATATCACTATCACCACTTTTCGACATATTTTTTTATTATTATGACGGATGTTTATATTTTATTTATACAGATAATTTTATTTTTGTTTTAAACGGAGCACTGAATCTACACTCTTTTCTTTGTTGTTGTTTTTTAAGTTTCAACTGATCACTGATTCTACTGTATTACACTTCACTACTTCAGGTACACTTAAATTATTTAAGTAGTGTCCTGTCACGGTCGCCAATGAATAATTAGAAACTGGAATTTGGTTCAAGATTAAAAGACTTGTTTTCTGGTTGAGTGTTAACAATAGAATGAATTTATTTTAACTTAAATTATGGTCGAGGTGTGTATGAAAATTGAGAACCTGCGATGTGTTCGCATGCTATCGTGGGAACTGCACACTCAGCAAGTCAGTGTGCAGTCGACGACTTATTCAAATTTCGGCTGTGAACCTGTAAAATTAGGCGTTCACATCGCAGGTCTCATTACATTTAACTTGGACAACGGAAATCAAATTAAATTAATAAAAATGAATATGATCTAGTTCATTCGAGTTTGCACAGGAGTTATAAAGGCACTCTTCCATACTGCAGGAAATTTACTTGATTTCAATGAAAGATCAAAAATGTTTCGCAAGGGAAGAGCTAAGACTGACCTACACTTTTTAAGAACTACGGGTGGTATTCCATCTGGTCCAACAGAATAGTCTTCTTTAAGATGAGACATAAATTCTAAAATTTTATTATATTCTATTGTAATACTATTAAAAGACACTTGGGGACAGTTTTGCAAATATAACGGAAATAGGTTTCGTCCACAACAACAGGAGAATCAATGAAAGATTGACTAAAACTGTTAGCAAAACCGTCACAAATGTCGGTAGTAGTGGTCAATATTACATTATTATAAGTGAAGTTAATAGGATATCCGTCACACTTTTTCTTGGAGTTAATAAATTTCCGAAAGTTCTTTGGGTCTGATTTTAAAGAAACCCCCTTTGACTCTATGTATTCATTATAAAGTTCGTATGAAAGTTTTTTAAACTCTTCAAACAAAGAGATATAAATGACTTGATTTTCCACCGTCATATGCTTAATATATTTCTTCCAGGCCTTATTTCTTTTGTTGGTACTGCTTCTTTATACAATTTAACAAAACTGAATAAAAACTCGAAATTGTTTCGTCAATATCGTTAGAGATCGGTAAGTGGTCTATACCGGACTTATTTAAACAATCCAAAAGCTTTTGAAAATCAGCTTTGCGAAAATCAAATGCATGTGAGAAGTCATGAGAATTACTATTTTCTAGTAAATGACCGCTCGTGTCAAGAAAAATGTCAAGAGGTGGATGGTTTTTTTTATCTATGTTACATAAAGTAGAGGAGGATTCTACCACTACAGTATTAACGGCGTCAGATAAGAATACTAGATCCAGCATTCTATTTCTATAATTTTTTATGGAACTTACTTGGTGCAAATCCGAAGAGATAATGGTATCTAACAATTGAAGCTCCAGTTGGGATGAGTTGGTTGAAGCTTCAAAATAAGAATCGTCTTCGGAAGGAAAGTTCAGAAAACGAAGACATTGGGCTTTTTGGTGGGATGTAAACATTTAATACATACATTACTAAAGATTGTTTAGATATTTTTACACAGACAAGTTCAATAGACAGATTCATTGGGAAAACTATTTTGGTTGAACAAAAACTATTTCTTACGGCAATGAGGACTCCCCCACCAACCGAATTAATGACATCACCATGACGATCTTTACGGAAAACTACAAACTCATTATCGAAGAGTTCTGTGTCTAAAATTGTGGCATTAAGCCAAGTCTCGGTAAGAGCAAAAAGATCGTATGGCAAAGATTGGGAATTTTGAAAAATAGTTGTAGTTTTACTACGAAGTCCTCTTACATTTTGGTAGTAGAGGGAGAACCTTTGCAGTTTCTTGAATTCGGACAAGACGGAGCAGTGAGACCTGATTTATTATTATTATTATTATTCCTTTATTCTCAAAAAATTCAAAAATTCAATATATCATACAAAATTCAATTCGTTACAAAGTAAATGAAAGATATTAACAATTCAATATAGAATTATGAAAAAGAGAATAGTTTAGAGGCATTTTTTAATTTAATTCAAAAATAGAGTTAAATGCCACCTATAAGATTTAAGTTACGTATATTAGTTTTTAGTGTGGGGTGAATATAAAAATAAAATACATTACATTACATATCCAAATGTTATTAAATGAAATTCAAAAAATAAATTAAAAATCAATTTAAACTATATAGCGCGTCAAATTTTCAATTTCCCTGTGATCCATACTTAATAGCCACAACTTGACCTTCTTCAAAAACATCAATAAAATCCTAATGATTCGAATATTTTCTGGGAGGGCATTAAAGAGTTTATGAGATAATATTGTAAAAAAGTTTCTAAAACAAGAAGTTCGAAAACGAGGAATGTTAACAGTGGTACCAATATTACTACGTAGATTATAATAGTCAGAAGTGGGACTTTGTAAATAGCCGCCTCGAATGAAAAATATTTTCAGTACCTTATAAAAGTATAAGTGTCTAATAGGGAGAATTTTCAGCCTTTTGTACAGCTCCATAGAGCTAGTAAGACGAGAAACCTTGCAGACTTTTCTTATCACATATTTTCTTCTCTGAGTAGCATAAAATTCTTTAACTAATGTGTTAAGAGGCCAAGGACTACTTAGAATGGGTTCAAAAAGGGAATTGGGAACAGTTATTTTAAAAGACGCTACAAAACTGTTTAGTTTACTTATTTTAGAACATTTGATGCTCGATGAATCATTAATTATTTTCGAGGCAACCAAATGTTCTATTACGTCTTTAGTCTCAATTTCAGGTGAAAGACGAGAGATAAAGATAGATTTAGGCCTAGGTACTGAGGTAGGAATATTTGGAAGGGAATTGTTAGCAGCAGGAACGTGATTAGGACTCGAATGATCCTTATCGGTCGGCTGAACGGGGCGATCCTGAAATCAGAATTCCTAAATTTATTTGTTTGTTCGTTTGATCTTTTTGCGATCCATCCCAAGATTTGTGGGAAGCGCGTTTTAACTTCAATTCTAAAAGTCTTATCATTTTTCCGGGACCGAACAATAGCGGTCCATTCAATCGGTTTCGTTGTCTTGTCTTTCAATTGCCCTTGAATTCGTAAAACTAGTGTTCTTAATTCCATTGTCTAATTTTCCATTATTTTCTTTGAAAAGATTCCTAGGTTTTTATCCGAAGCCTTCTGCCACGGTTTCCTAGGACATTTTTTTTTTTAAACAAACAAAATTATTAAACTCCCCATCCGGGACCGAACAATAGCGGTCCATTCAATCGGTTTCGTTGTCTTGTCTTTCAATTGCCCTTGAATTCGTAAAACTACTGTTCTTAATTCCATTGCCTAATTTTCCATTATTTTCTTTGAAAAGATTCCTAGGTTTTTATCCGAAGCCTTCTGCCACGGTTTCCTAGGACATTTTTTTTTTTAAACAAACAAAATTATTAAACTCCCCATCCGGGATTTAAAACTTTCGTTTCTTTTAAAATTTTGAAGAAACATTTTCAGCATTCCGGTCAAGGCAAACGACCATACAAAAAGTTTCCTGGCGCCAACCCTAAATTCAAGTACGCCCCTGTACTTTTATTTAACTCAATTCATTTCGATTAGTATTATTTTAATCGAATTGAATTCATTTGATAATATTCGCGTATTTCATCATTCGTTCTTTTTTTTTAATTCGAATAACCCACGCCCAGCTGAGCTAGTCGGTGAGCTGCACAGGTGTTGCAGTTGTTGTTGCAGTGTTCTATTTAGTCTCATTTTTTTTGTCTTCGTTCGATTGTGACAGCTTGGTCATAATCGAATTTGTCCTCCGCGGTGCCGGTTGCACATTTTCATATTAACTCCGTTCGTTTTGTTCAATTTTATTAATAATCGGATTCGTAAAATCCAAAGTTCGCGGTTTTCAAGTAATTAACGTTTCATCCTAAATTAAGTAAAAACATATTCGGTTTCGGTTCCCCTGTGAAAAACACTGCAACAATTATGGCGCCCATACGTGTTGGTGCACATAAAAAGAAAAAAAATTTTGCTGTCGGTGGATATATTCCTAAAACCTGCATTGTGTGGCATAATTTTGTTTGTGAAGTTTTGGTATTCCTATAAAATCGTTCCTCTTTTTTTAATTCAATATTGATAAATTTTATTAAAGTGTTTATTTCTCCCTAGGCAAATTATTTTTTTTGGATATTATTCTGTGAGAGTGACAACAGCAACAGCAGCAGCATTCATTGTTAAAAGCAACAACAACAACCACCCGACATAAAAGTGCATGAGTAATTTTTTTTTTACTTTTCTCTTGTGTTTGTTGTTTTTTTATGAGTGTTTTCAATATTTTCATGATATACCTATTTCTTGCAATTCGGTTACTTGTTGCATTAGCATACTTTTTTATTTTAATTAGAGTGATTAGTGTTTTTTTTTGTTATTAATTAAATAGTGGACTTATATATTTGACATAGAAAAAAATCATAGTTTCAGTTTGTGCTCTTTGTTTTTCTTCACATACATACGGTGTATGAAGTTTATTAGTGTTAGTGAAATTAAACTCAGTTGAATCAGGGCCGCCTACTTTTTTTCTAATAGTACTTTTAGTACTTCATTTAAAATTTTTTTTTCGGATTAGGAGATTTGTATTAATTTGGGATTTCAATTATTTACGTTTTAGTTTTATGGTGAAATTATTTCATTTTGTAACAGCCACCTTCTTTAACCCAACACCTCATCACACATCCATACACATCATCACACATTACATTGCATCATAACGTAACCAAATACTTATATCAAATGAAGTAACAAAATATTTTATAAACTTAAACATTTATTTTTCACAACACTGTAAATATCATATTATTATTTTTTGCACAGTACTGTAATTAACATAAAAAACAACATTGTATTAGAACCATTGTATTAGATAACTGTAAAAGCTTCACTTTTTGGCTATAAAAGGCCGAAGCAAATTAGAATAGTTAAGCATTCGTTTGAATAAAGAGCAATTATTGTAAACATACAACTTTTCGTTGGAGTTGCATTCTTGGCTTCTTATTTTTGAACAGATTGCTTTGTTTTGCTGTAGACAGGCTGGACATTAATTGGTCGCCTGGCTCTGCAACGATCTCGTCGTCGCTTTCCTCTACCGTCGCTGCTGTTCATCAGATCATAGTCGATCCTGGCAGACTAGCATCCGCTCACGCACCCGCTCATACACCCGCTCACGCAATCGCAATCGCTATCAAACATACGTTGTGCAGTCCCGCACTCACACACACACACGCACACGCACACCAAAGCATAACACCCACGCTTCAATTTTAAATTTATAAATTTTGGTTTGGTTATTTTGAAAATTTAAACCGGTTTAGGGAAAATTATATTATTTCCGATATAAGTTGTGATCTGAGTGGTTAAAATTAATTTTTGTGGTCACATTCAGATCTTTTAGAATACCATATAATCAGTTTAACTGTAAGGAATTTAAAAACAGAGTTGCCAAGTGCAAATAATAACGTAAATTTTTATTCGAATATTCTTTTTAATAGGGAATTCTTTTTTTACTGAATATTTTTTTTTAAATCTTAGCTTGAGGAAAGGGAGATAAATAGATTAGGTCAGGATGAACTCGCCTACGAGATGGAGTGGCGTGGTCTTCCTGTAGTATCAGTAGATGAAATGCGGAAAGCACTTAGGGTTGCCATCAAGCTGGCACTTAGGGATTCCTTTACCGTTCCTGAGTATCCTTTCAGTTTTGAACAGGATAAAGAAGCGGTGGAGAAAAAATTAGTTGAGATAGGGAAATTATTGGAAAATCGACCTCAGTCGAAATCATCAAAAGAATATCTGAAAATTCTGACTAAGGTTGAGTGGGGGCTACGTAGGTTGGATAGGTCAATTCCAGAGGGCGAAGAGCACGAAAAGTGCAAACAGGTTCTTAAGAACAGACTAGTAATGGCTATGGCACAACTAGATGGTAATGATAGTGGGGATGAAGATTCAGACGGGGATAGTTCTGAAAATGAGGAAAAGAGGCGTAGGAGCGATGGCAGAAACCAACATTCAGGCAGACCTCAGTTTAGTGGGTCGGTGAACACCGCTGCCGGTTCATTGACGGCTTTAGGACAGGCAAGGAATAGGGAAAGTAGGGAGAATCCGGAGTTCGGAAATAGACCTGTTGAACGTGTCTTGGTTCAACAAGAGAGATTCGAACCGATTCATAAGTGGGAGATAAAGTTCACTGGAGAGCGATGTGGATCCTCGGTGAACGCCTTTTTAGAAAGGGTTGAGGAGAAATGCGAGTCACGCGGGGTTTCAGAAAA
This sequence comes from Sphaerophoria taeniata, assembly GCA_943590905.1. Taxonomy (NCBI): domain Eukaryota; kingdom Metazoa; phylum Arthropoda; class Insecta; order Diptera; family Syrphidae; genus Sphaerophoria; species Sphaerophoria taeniata. The sequence goes on along the minus strand of OX016541.1, from coordinate 81,411,205 downwards.
CCAGTTGTTTAGGTCTGCAGTAGAATTGTTTGTTGGAAAGGCACTTATTTGGTATAGGGCTATTAGGGCGTCGGTTAATTCGTGGTCGGAACTCGTCATTGAGTTGAAACTGGAGTTCTTGCCACCGAATTATGACGATTGCTTGCTAGAGGAGATTAGGCATCGTACACAAGGCCAAGATGAGTGCATCGGGGTCTATGTGGCTACGATGAAAAATTTATTTAGTAGGCTTTCAGAACCTCTGTCTGAAAAAAGAAAGTTGTCAATGATTCAAAGGAATCTGACTCCTTTCTATCAGACACAGCTTGGTCTGGCGAGGACAAATACTGTGGCTGAACTAGTAGCGTTAGGTAGGGATTTGGAGGCGGTTCGTGCCAATATTGAGGCTTACGTTCCCCCTCCAAACAGTAGAAATAGGACTTTGCTAGAACCGGATCTAGCATACGTAGGTGTAGGCCCAATTCATCCGGAAGTTTCGGTTGTCGTAGACGACAATCAAGTTGTTTGTCAGGGTCAGGTGTCGAACACGTTCAGGAATCGTGGCACTTCGACGAATGGAAACAGGCAGGTTAATTCGCAAGGTAATAGCGTAGGGCGTGTTAGGTGCTATAATTGCAATGGAGAGGGCCATTTTGCCAATAGATGTTCCGCTGTTAGGCGTTGTTATGGTTGCGGTAGGGTTGGAGTTACTCGGAGTAACTGCCAACAGTGTTCGGGAAATGGGGATCGAACTCTCGTTCCAGCAGGGCGAGAAGTTCGCAGGAATTAGGAAGGTTACCTGCTGGTAACCAGTCGGGGTCGTTAATTTAGGTTTCACGCTTGAGCAGGATGGTAGGGACCAACGGCCATATGTTGGCGTTGAGATTTTTGGAGTTAAAATGTTAGGGCTTTTAGATTCTGGTGCTTCACGCACAATAATAGGTAGGAACGGATGGGAAATATTGAAAGGTTTAGGGACACAGTTAGGGAAAACAAAACTAGGAAATGTTATTTTAGCGGATGGTGCAGGTATTGGAGTGGAAGGGGTTGTTTCACTCCCAATAAGGTTAAAAGACAAAGTGGTTTTAATAGAGTGCCTCGTTATTCCGCGCCTTCCCCACAAACTGGTTTTAGGGGCCGATTTTTGGGCTCTATCGGGAACTGTCCCGGACTTAAAATCAGGGGAGTGGACTTTCTCGAACCAAAGTGCGTTGGCTTCGATATCCACGGCGGATCATTTAACGGATTTAAACGAGACACAAAGTAGGCAATTAGAATCGTTTTTAGAAAAAGTATTCAGGGAGATGCCCGAAGGTCTAGGGTGCACACAAATGGTGGAGCACAAAATTAGGACGAAAGCTGAACCAATTAAGCAACGGTATTATCCGGTTTCCCCCGTGATTCAGTCTTTAATAGATAAGGAGTTAGAAGAGATGCTTAAGGACGGGGTGATAGAAAAATCGAATAGTCCATGGGCTTCTTCCATAGTAATGATTAAGAAGAAAGATGGCTCGTATAGGTTTTGTGTAGATTATAGGAAGTTGAATGAGGTTACGGAGAGAGATGCATATTGCATATCCTCTTCCGTATATTATATATATATATATATATATAATTTGAATAATGCTAGGTTTTTAAATTCGCTGGACATTAAGTCGGCATATTGGCAGATTCCAGTCGAACAGGATTCGCGAAAGTATACTGCTTTCACAGTGCCAGGCAGGGGTTTGTTTCAGTTGTTGAGGATGCCGTTCGGATTGCATAATGCACCCGCAACTTGGCAAAGATTTATAGATCTGGTTTTAGGGGCAGAGTTAGAACCCTATGTTTTTGTCTATTTCGATGATATAATCATCGTGACAGATAGTTTTGAAAAACATATGGAAGTTTTAGATGAGGTTTTCAAGAGGTTAACTAAAGCAGGTTTGAAAGTAGGTAGGGAAAAATGTAATTTTGTTAGGCCTTCTCTAAAATTTTTGGGCTATATCGTTGACAAAAATGGTCTCCACATGGATCCAGAAAAGATAGAGAGTATGTTAGGTATTCCCTCGCCAAAGAATGTCAAGAAAATTAGGAGTTTTATCGGCACGGTATCTTGGTACAGGAGATTTATACCAAACTTTGCGAGTTTGATAAAACCGTTGACCGACCTTCTCAAAAAGGATAGGAAATTTATTTGGAGTGGGGAGTGTGAGGAGAGCTTTAGGAAAGCTAAAAAATGTCTTGTGGCTGCACCAATCCTAACGTGTCCGGATTTTTCGAAGCCGTTTGTCGTCCAAACTGATGCTTCTGACTTTGGGATTGGCGCAGTACTAACACAAGATTTTGAGGAGGGGGAAAAAGTGATTTGCTATTTAAGCAGATCACTTAATAGGAATGAAAGGAACTATTCGACCACAGAAAAAGAGTGCTTAGCTGTTCTGTGGGCGATAGAGAAATTGCGGCCATATCTGGAGGGGGTGAGATTTAAGGTTATAACCGATCACCACTCTTTGATATGGCTTAGTAAATTGAAGGATCCAGCGGGTATGTTGGCTAGGTGGGCTGTACGTATGTAGCAGTTTGAATTTGACATTGTCCATAGGAAGGGAACGGATCATGTGGTGCCGGATATGCTTTCCAGAAGCGTACCAGTTTTATCTGGGATTTCAGAGCCCAAAATTTATCCTTGGATAGGGAAAATGATAGGAGAGGTGGAAAAGAAACCGTTATCTTTTCCATCTTGGCGAGTGGAACAGGGAAAGTTATTTAAGTTTGTTAAACCGAACCATATCGTTGTACATAGTAACAACGAGTGGAAGTTAGTAGTTCCAAAAGAGGATAGGAAGAAAGTTTTAGAAGAAAATCACGACCATCCGTTAGCAGGGCATATGGGGGTGAAGAAAACATTTGCTAGAGTAGTAGAAAAGTACTACTGGCCTAAAATGAGGTCAGATATTACGAAATATGTTAGGAACTGTAAAATTTGTCAAAGCGTGAAACCGATTAATGATAAACCGGCTGGGTTAATGACAGAGAGAAAGGGCGTAGTTAATCCTTGGGAAATGGTTTGTGTGGACTTGGTGGGTCCACTTCCAAAGTCGAGTAGGGGTTTTGTCTATATCCTCACAGTTGTAGACTACTTTACAAAGTTCCCGTTGTTGTTCCCCTTGAGGTCTGCAACAGCAAAGTCTGTTTGCAAGGAGTTGGAAGACAATGTCTTCTTGTTGTTCGGCGTACCCAAATTCGTTGTTTGTGACAACGGTCCCCAATTTAAGAGTAGGGAATTGAAGGCCTAATGCGATAGTTATGGTTCCACAATTAGGTTTACGGCTCATTACCATCCCCAGGCTAATCCGGCGGAGCGGATTAACCAAATTCTGAAGACAACTCTTAGGGCATATGTTAGCGAGAATCATAGGGCTTGGGATTCGCAGTTGGCGAAAGTTGCGTGTATTATTAGGACTGCACAGCATGAAGTGTTAGGTGTATCATCGTACTACGCGAATTTCGGTCGAGGAATGGTGACTTTTGGAGGCGATTCCTTAACCACCACTCCGAACAGTAGGGGCGATAATACGGTTGATACTAGGGAACAGTTTAGAAAGCTTAGGGAAGAGATAGGGAAAAGATTAGAGTCGGCAACCAAAAAGGCGGCGAAAAATTACAACCTTCGTCGGAGAGACGTTCAGTTTCTACCGAACGAGTTGGTTTGGCGACGAAACTTTTCGCTATCAGAAGCGGCGAATTATTACACGGCCAAATTAGCGCCGAAGTTTGTAGGGCCGTTTCTCATTAAGAAACGCGTCTCCCCTTGGACTTACGTCCTGGTAGATGATAAGGGTACGGATAGAGGTACCTGGAACGTTAAGGATTTAAAGCCTTACTGTGATGATTCGCAAGATTAGTCGTGTAGCGGATGAGCTGCGCTGAGTGGTACTGAGAGCCTTAAGGCTCTGTGATGTACATTCTCTCGCAGGGGGCGATTGAGAAATTGGGTCATAGGGATTCATCCTTTGTGTTGTCCTCATAGTTACTTCGCTCATTTCTGAAAGCCAGCTTTCACTCCTCGGTAGGTAAGGGTGGGATCAAAAATCATCCCTTACACGATTCTTAAAATCGTTTCGGACCATGAATTTGCGTCATGGTTTACTCTCGTTGTGTGTCTTCCTCTCCATCCCAACCTCTCCCATATTTTATAATCTCATTTTTAGCCCGTTGTCCTCGAGGGTCATGAGAGTAGCCCTTAGAGGATGACAACTTTAGGTACACCCCGTTTGGAGTACACGACGAATCGTTTAAACGAGCGAGGAGCGCTCTCGAACCCTAAGGCCGTTGAGCCCAACAACCTGTTTTGATAAATGGCTAATATGCCCAACGTTTGATAAATCATGGCCAGTGAGCCCAACATATTGTTTTAGTATGGCCCTTGGGTTCACCATAACTTTACTTTAATTCTTAAATTATATACAACCGAAATTGAATGAAGCGCTAAGTGTTTCTCCCCAATATCTTAAGTCTATAAGGTCAAACGAATTTCAGATTATGAATTAATTTTAATTACTTCGGTACATTCTTCTTCGGACCTCTTCCACAGACAGTTTTTATAGTAGAGTAGCTGAGAGAATGCTCAGGCCAATTGGTTTCAACTTTCATTTTTCTTTTTATTCTTCTAATTTTTCTGATAGTTTTATTGAACACGGCCATGGATTCGCCTTGTTTTGGGAAAGCTCCAAAACTTAACGAATCCATAAAGTATGTGTGTGCGTGTGAGAGGCTCGCCTGAATTCTTTTTTTTTACACACTATCAGAATTGGTCGTATGGGCTTATAGCAAGCACCATTTTACGACCAATGGTTTGCCAACACAGAAACTGTGTTATACCACCGGCTCATCACTTAGTGTGGTGTAAGTTGTTAGTAAGCAAATAACGAAACTATAACAAATAACACAGCATAAATAATAAACATAAAATAAACAAAGAACATGACAAAATTAACATAAAACATTTAACAAAGTGGAACACTGGTTTTCAAAATTATTTTTAGTTGAATTTTACTTAAATTAAAATCAAAAAGTTTTGAGTTCCAGTTTATAAGTTTACCCATACGTGTCAAAGGCTCATGCATTCCATAGTTAGTTCGATGAATATTGATCTTAATCAGATCCTGACTACGGAGATTATAACCTCCTCCTCGATAGCAAAACAAAATTTTACAGAGAAGATCAGGAGCATCAGTGACTCCAGTTATGATTTGATGGAAAAATACAATATCATTATTATTTCTTCTCTGTTGCAGTGTTTGCATATTAAGGATTGACAAACGATTTTCGTATGGAGGGACATTAAGAGGATCAATCCACTGAAACCCTCTTAACAAAAAACGAGTGAAATTCCGTTGCACAGATTCCAGTCTTTCAATATAAACATCATATAAAGGGGACCACACCTGTGATGCATACTCTAGGTGGGGACGAACCAAACTGTTGTATAAAACACAGGTGACATTAGGATCCCGGATTTCTTTTGACCACCGCTTAATAAAACCTAACATAGAATTCGCTTTATTGACTATGCCGTTAATGTGCTCAGAAAAATCTACATTTTGTGTAAAAAGAACACCTAGGTCCTTAACAGTAAAAACGCGAGTTAAAATATAGTTTGAAATGACATAGTCATAAGATGAAGGTGAACGTTTTTTAGAGAAAGTCATTGTTTGGCACTTTATTGGGTTAAGGTTTAAACTGTTCTTTTCACACCATAATGTAAAACGGTTAATGTCATTTTGAAGTAAAATGCGATCATTTGCAGAAGTTATATTTTTATATATCTTCATATCATCCGCGAAGATGAGAATTTCACTATTATTTACACATAACGGTGCATCATTCATAGCTACTATAAGGAGGAGGGGTCCCAGATGGCTCCCCTGCGGAAAACCTGATTTGGCCAAATATGATTTAGAGTAACTATTTCTGAATTTAACTTGATAAGAACTAATCTCAAGGTAAGAGACAATCCACGAAATAAAAAAAAGTGGGAAGCCGTAAGAGGTTAATTTAAACTTGATAATCTCATGAGATAATTGATCAAAAGCCTTCGAGAAGTCCGTGTAAACACAATCTACTTCTTGGCCACATTCCACAGCATGTAAATATTTATTTAAAAAAATAACCAGATTAGTAACCGTGGATCGTTTTTGCATAAGGCCATGCTGTTGATTGCAAATAATATTTCTACAGTTGAATGCCAAATTGTCACACACTACTTGCTCAAACAACTTTGGAATACATGAAAGTTTAGAAATCGGCCTGTAATTACAGATATTGTTTTTATCACCTTTTTTATAAACGGGAGTTGAATAATTAGAAACTGGAATTTGGTTCAAGATTAAAAGACTTGTTTTCTGGTTGAGTGTTAACAATAGAATGAATTTATTTTAACTTAAATTATGGTCGAGGTGTGTATGAAAATTGAGAACCTGCGATGTGTTCGCATGCTATCGTGGGAACTGCACACTCAGCAAGTCAGTGTGCAGTCGACGACTTATTCAAATTTCGGCTGTGAACCTGTAAAATTAGGCGTTCACATCGCAGGTCTCATTACATTTAACTTGGACAACGGAAATCAAATTAAATTAATAAAAATGAATATGATCTAGTTCATTCGAGTTTGCACATACACCCCTCCTTGAAGGTTCCTAACCTTCAAACTATATAGTGGCTTGAAAACGAGAACCTCTTCTTCGATTGGGAATCTGTGCTCGTTGCCTTCTGTATCGGCAAAAATATACTATCATTCCTATGATGATCGTCAGCAGCAAGTAGTTCAAGCCGTAGTGATGGTAATCATGAATGTTCAAGGGTGGAATCTCAGATGCCGTCATTTCTCCCTTCATCTCTTGAATTTCCTGCGAAAGATTCTTGAAGTTATCATAATTTATATCTTTTCTTACCGACACTGTAGAAGAAAGGTCATTTCCAAATTCGCGGTTCTCAATCCAATTGCTTAGCCTTGCACTTGGGATGAAAGATTTTGATGTTACAGACTTAAGATTCGAATTACCATTTATTAGCAGTGTACCAATCTTAAGGGTGCACCTGCACATGTCTTTAAACTCAATTATTCCGTTTCCTGCTAGGGTCACGCTTTTTGTTTGGCCATTGCAAATCAGGAGACCGGTAACATTATTGATTAACGAAAATAACCAGTTGTTTGTTTGCCTTAAAGCATACCAATGATCACGTGGAATTATTTCATTTACATTACATATGTGCAAGGCGTTGTCTTCGTGGTTCAATAGAGCCATTTCACAAACTTGTTGGTTCTTGAAATGAATTCTTGTAGGCACGATTTGTTTGCACAAATAGTTGCTTGTGGCTATGGACTTACAAGATGTAAACTCAAAGTCAGTTAGTCCGAAATATTTATCTTTCGCTAATGTGACTGCAAGGTATGGGGTTGCTGTATCTACTAGCAAGCTCATGTTGTTGTGAATAATAGGCAATGGAATGAGCTTGAATATCTGGAATTCTTGATCATCAGTTAAAGGAATTAACATCTCAAAAACGATTGTTCCAGAAAGTGTCCGCCCTTTGACTGTCATTATCTTGAACATTTCTAAGACCGAAACATTCGGCAACCTCAGCGACGATGGCAGATTCCCATGAATAAGCTGCAGTTGATTACTTAATTGCTTCGGTGTGATGAGCTGAGGGTTAATTTTTGCATGATTCAAATCGAGTATAACATCTAAAAGAATATCTTGAGTACGTTGAAAATTATTCAGCATCATAGTCAAATACGTGGTGAGGGACATAAAGTGTTGATTTTGTTTTATTTCGTTTTGCTCTTGTCCAATCGTATTAAAGCTGTTTGCTAGGTAGGTATTTAATCTTTCAAAATCATTTCTAACTTCTATTGTGTTACGTCTCAATATATTCGCAGTCGAATCTGCAATGGAACTCTGTTTTTTAATGAGGGATGACAGGTGCTGTTCTTGCTTATTTGCCAGGTCTATTTGATTTTGAATATGTTGGGCATCTTCTTCAAGTACACCGAAAAGGCTATGCGCAACGCTTCCTACAAAGTCGAATGGAGATCTACGATGTCGCATATGCACTTGGCTTGTCATGTTGAAACCATTGATAAACTCGTTGTTTTGTTCAATACTTGTTATTCTTTGTTGAAGAATATCGATTGTCGCATGGCAATAATAAATTGTTTGCGATTTATCAGCTAAGCAAGCTCTTTCCAATTCTTTTAAATACCTCTTGGTTTCAGTTAGTTCGAGCCAGTAGTTAGTGAGATTGTAATAAACATATAGACTCCAAAAATTGTCTACTGTTCGCACAGTTCCGACATCTTCAAAATAGATTCCGATTGCATTATCCAAACCACTTATCACAATGTGATTGTCTGCGGCTGTCGCACTGATTGGTGATACCAAAAATGTAAGGAGGAATGTCATCAACATAAGTCCTTTTCTTATATCTCCACGTTTAATTTTTGTAGATGGATTTTGCTCAGATGTCAAGAGCGAATTGTCCACCTGCTGGATTGCGGGAGGTGCATTGTCCGCTTCCTCTATTGGTAAAGGACATAAATTATGAATCGCTCGTTGCAGGACACCCCCTTGGGTCTTAATGTTAGCAACCCGTACAAAACCGTCACTTCCCTTTATAACGTCGACTACACGTCCGAGTTTCCATCTTGATGGAGGCATGTTGGATTCTTTCAACAATACTAGGGTGTTTGGCTTAACGTTTTGAGATTCAGTCTTCCATTTTGCACGTTGTTGTAGGAGATGTAAATACTCATTGGACCATCTATTCCAAAATGACTGTTGGACATGTTGGATTTGTTTAAACTTATTCAGAGAGCTTAATTTTTTGTCAGTGATACCGAGTTCAGCTATTGAAAGAAGTGGTGCTCCTATTAAGAAATGTCCGGGAGTGAGAGCTTCTAAATCGTTGGGATCCGAAGTGAGCGGCGTTATTGGTCTCGAATTGAGTATAGCTTCGATCTGAATTGTGATTGTAGTGAGTTCCTCATATGTTAAGGACGGTTCTCCAAGATGAAGAACCAACAAGTTATTGGCTGACTTTACCGCAGATTCCCAGAGACCACCAAAATGCGGTGAACGGGGTGGAATAAACCTCCAGTTAATTCCCACTTGAACGCAAGAAGATTGAATAGCCCCTTCCATTTTCTTTGAGTGCATAACTTCTTTCAGTTCTTTCAGTTGGTTGTTGGCACCAACGAAATTAGTCGCATTATCGCAAAAAATAGTGTGACATAATCCTCGCCTGCCAATGAATCTCTTGAGACAATTTATAAACGCTTCAGTGGAGAGATCTCCAACAACCTCAATATGGATTGCCTTTGTAGAAAAACACACAAAAATTGCTAAGTTAGATTTGGTAGGTGTCTTACCTCTAACCTTATAATGGGATTTTATGGGCCCTGCGAAGTCCACTCCTGTAAAATAAAATGGGCGAGATGGCGTTACTCTTTCAAATGGTAGGTTGCCCATCAGCTGGGTGATGGATTTAGGTGTAGATTTCGCACAAATTATGCACCTTCTAATAACTGATTTTGCCTCTCTACCGACGCTTAATATCCAATACTGCTGTCGCGAGATTGCTACTAGTGCTCTATGAGATACATGTAAATTTGTTTTATGAAGATGTTCTAAAATAAGTCTTGTGACAATATTATTTTTTGGAAGAAGGATTTGATTTTTTGCATCCGGAAGTAGAATAGAATTAACCAACCTACCTCCCACACGAATCAGATTAAGTTTTTTGTCAAAATATGGTGTTAAAGGTGATAAACTTGACTTGGTACTCACACCTTGATGATTTTTCAGAGCCTTGTACTCATCTGGAAACGCAGCACGTTGAGTGTATATTAGGAGGAAGGAGGTTCCGTCTCTTAGTTCATCAGCGGAAAGCAAACCAGATCTTCTTAGTAGATAAGGTTGTCGAACATTTCTTATGAATCTCATGCAATATGAAAATATTTTTTGTAACGTGTAGAAAGAATTTTTGTGATTTATATGATTAATTATGTCTTCGTTATTACTTGCAGTAAGCAACGCCGTCTTGATCTTCTTTAATTCAGGTACTACCTGTGGAATGGTGTACTTACTTTCTTCCCAATAACATTCATCCAATTTTAGAAATGCCGGTCCTTCGAACCATTGCGATAAAGATGAAAGGTTGGCAAGAGTGCATCCTCTCGTTATTAAGTCAGCTGGGTTTATTTCTCCCTTTATATGTTTCCATTGTAAAATTTGGGTTTCAGCTTGGATTTTTGCTACCCTATTTGCAACGAAAGTGTCCCATACATAAGAAGGTGAGTTTATCCAAGCAAGTACAGTTGTAGAGTCTGTATAATATGTTATTTTTTGAATATATTTGTTAAACGTTTGAAGTATTCTTTTGACAAGCTCAACCAAAATTTCTGCTGCTTGAAGTTCAAGGCGAGCTATTGTAGTGGTTTTCATTGGAGCTATACGAGATTTTGAACATAGTAATTTGCTAAATATGTTACCTGAATCGTCTTTACATCTTACGTACACACATGCTCCAAGTGCAGACATGCTGCTATCAGCAAAGGCGTGTAGTTCGGTTCTTATCGGGTTCGGACACATTACAAATCTAGGTATGCTGATGTTTTCAAGGTCAAAAAATTGATGAATGTAATCCTTCCACTTTCTGGCCAGATCCATGGGAAGCTCGTCATCCCATGAGAAATTTGTCTTCCACAAATCTTGTACAAAAAGCTTTCCAAGCATTATGGCTGGACTCAATAAGCCTAAGGGATCAAAAAGACGTGCAAGATCTGATAGTACAGTTCTGCGTGTGACCGTCGCTTCTGATGTTTTAAATTTGTCAGAGTTAAATCCAAATTCAAAATGATCTATAGTTGGATTCCAAATTAATCCCAAGGTTTTAATAACATCAGATTGATGAAATCTTACTAGCCTTTCTTTGTGTTCATCAGGAATATTCTCTAATATAGTGTTATCATTGGAACAAAATTTTCTTAACTCGAATTTACCTTTTTCTAGGAGGGCTGTTATATCTTCAAGCAATTCTCTGGCTTCCAAAACTGTGTCTGCTCCAGCAAGTAAATCGTCAACGTAGATGTTTTGACTTATGGTTTGCGATGCTTTTGGCTGAACCTTTTCATAATTTTGTCCATGTTGAATAAGACATTTTGTTGCGAGGTATGGGGCAGAAGCGGAGCCGTAAGTTAATGTGTTAAGTTTGTAAATCTTCAGAGGTTGATTGCTGTCAGTTCTCCAAAGAATGAGTTGAAAGGCTCTGTCTTCTGGTCGGACCAAAATCTGTCGATACATTTTACTGATATCAGCTGTAAACGCATACCTTTCTAGTCTGAAACGAATGATAATTGAAAACAAATCAGGTTGAACTGTTGGTCCGATTCCTAGAATATCGTTAAGTGACATTCCGGAAGATGTTTTTGATGAGCAGTCGAAAACTACTCGTAATGCTGTTGAAGAGCTTTCTGGCTTCAAAACGCAATGATGCGGTATGAAGTAGTGCTCTTGTGGAATTTCGGAACTGTCGATTAGACTCGTATGACCCAATTCTTCATATTCCGATAAGAATTGCGTGTATAGTTGACGTAGCTCACTGTTGCTTTGAAGTCGGCGTTCCAGTGAAAGAAACCTTTTGCGTGCCTTTTCAAACGATTCACCGAGGAGCGATGGATCTTTTTTAAATGGGAGACTTACCATAAATCTTCCATTCGGAAGAATTTTCGTGCTTGCGTTGAAGAAGTCCTCACAATTGCGTTCTTCATTGCTCATGCGCTTTACTGGTGGGTCATGTGTTTCACTCTCCCAGAATCTGCAAACAAGTCTCTCCATCATTGATAATGATGGCGTTGTGGCGATGTTGCAGATAGCACTATGGTTTGTTGCTTGTACACCACCCGCAACTATCCATCCTAATTTTGTGTTCCGAAGCATAGGAAAATCAGGACCAATACTTATTTCTCCTGGAAGCAATAAATGGAAGAATAATTCAGCGCCAATGAGTAAGTCGATTTTTTGATTGCTCATGAATCCTGGATCTGCCAACTGAACATAGTTTGGCAGATCGCATAATTCGGTGTGAATTTCCTCTGCCTTATAATCTGTTATCTTGGGTAGGATAATTGCTTCAATGTTGGCTTCAAAACTTGTATTTTTTGATATAAATGAAAGTTGGACGGCAAATTGTGATGCCGTTCCGTGACCTCCTATTCCGCTTATGGCAGTTTCTGAGCGATGTTTCGGAATACCTAGTGCATGTGCAAATGCTGCCGTTACGAAATGGATCTGTGACCCAGAATCTAATAACGCACGGCAAGGAAGCAATGTTCCACAAGCTGATCGTACGTTAATTAATGCAGTGGCAAGATATACTTGTCGTTGTTTTGACTTTGAAATACTCGCTGCATTGGACGAATGACCTTCCTGCTTCTGCTGCTGATTAAATCTAGAAAGAGAAGATGATGGTGAGTTAATATGCACAGCTTCCCCGCCCTTGACTACTTGCTGCTGTTGACCATCTGTGGAAGAGATTTTGTTGTTTGAATCATTAATTTTTGGTTTAAATTTACTATTTTCTTTCTTATAGTGCAACAACGTATTATGCTTGCCATTGCAATGGTAACATCCCCTTGAGTGACACGCATTTTGAGAGTGCCCCGATCTTAGACATTTACGACAGAGTCCCAATCGTTGAATTGATTTTTCGCGATCAGCTTCTGAAAGAGATAAAAATTGTTTACACTTATATATTTTGTGATTACCTGCGCTACACATAACGCAGCCATTGGAATTAATTGCTATGGCAGTTGTTTTCCTCTTCTCGTCTGGAGTTGTGATGGTTTCAAGTGTTTGAAACCTAGCCTCAATGAATTTTAGTAAAGTTGATAAAGGAGGACTACATTTTGGATCGTCCAAAGACTGCTGGAAAAGCGTCCTGCTCTCCTTGTCAACCTTCTTCAGAATGATGTGGACGACGACGGGGTCCCAGTCATTTGCCGGATATCCTAGGTTGATCAGGGCCTGAATTCCCTCTTTTGTGAGGTCATGTAATTTTCGCAAGCTGAAAGCAGTTCCTGATGCTGTGTGTTGACCCATTAATTTTTCGAGCTGCGCAGACAAAAGAAGCCGTTTAATGTCATATCTGTCAGTCAGTGTTTTCCATGCAGCTTCAAAATTGCTGTCTGTAGCTGGAAATCCTTGCACTAAGCTTAGTGCTTCCCCTGTCAGATTAGTTTTCAGGAAATATAGCTTCTGGGCCGGTGATATCGGTTGTTCAAGAATCATTGGCTTGAACAGATCGTAAAATGGACGCCAATTAAGATAATTTCCATCAAATTTTGGCAGCTCGATCTTTGGGAGTTTCAACGATGTATTTGCAATGATATTTCTTGAATCGTTCAAGTTGACGCCTGTTTGCGGTATACCAGTCAACAGCAACTCCAACTGTTCTTGAAGATTGAAGTAGACCTTGACATCGTCTTCATTTAATTCATCATCAATTTGTTGGAAAACTAATTTCAGCTGTTCAAAATTGTCCTTTAAATTATTGACTTTTATGTCAAACAGCTGGGAGTTTGAATTAATTAACTGAGGCATACACTTGTTCAACGATAACTGGAAATGTTTTGCCAGCATTTCGTATTTTGAACTTGATCTTGATGACATCATCTTTCGTACTTCTGATGCTGCTGCGGATTTTTCTGACTGAGATGCTGGTGGTGATTTCTCCTTGTTCTCCTTGTTCTCCTTGGCTTGGTCTGCTGATTCCTGCAAGCTGCTTATACGATTGATGATGTCTAACTTCATGTTTTCGTAGACCTTCTTGATCTTGTCGTAGTACTCCTTTGTGAAGTACTCGTGGTGACTTTGGTCTGAGTATTGGTCTCGGATTTCAGAGTCATTTGTGTCAAAGAAATCCCACAAATCTTCCAATCTCTCCTTTTTTTGGATGAGCTTTGTCAAAGTCTTTCGACTATCGCTGTCCTTACTGAAGTTGCGGGCAAGATCTAAAATTTCTTGTCCCGTTTTTTCCTGAAGGTCAGCTAGCTCTTCTAGTCCTTTAGGATACATATCACTATCACCACTTTTCGACATATTTTTTTATTATTATGACGGATGTTTATATTTTATTTATACAGATAATTTTATTTTTGTTTTAAACGGAGCACTGAATCTACACTCTTTTCTTTGTTGTTGTTTTTTAAGTTTCAACTGATCACTGATTCTACTGTATTACACTTCACTACTTCAGGTACACTTAAATTATTTAAGTAGTGTCCTGTCACGGTCGCCAATGAATAATTAGAAACTGGAATTTGGTTCAAGATTAAAAGACTTGTTTTCTGGTTGAGTGTTAACAATAGAATGAATTTATTTTAACTTAAATTATGGTCGAGGTGTGTATGAAAATTGAGAACCTGCGATGTGTTCGCATGCTATCGTGGGAACTGCACACTCAGCAAGTCAGTGTGCAGTCGACGACTTATTCAAATTTCGGCTGTGAACCTGTAAAATTAGGCGTTCACATCGCAGGTCTCATTACATTTAACTTGGACAACGGAAATCAAATTAAATTAATAAAAATGAATATGATCTAGTTCATTCGAGTTTGCACAGGAGTTATAAAGGCACTCTTCCATACTGCAGGAAATTTACTTGATTTCAATGAAAGATCAAAAATGTTTCGCAAGGGAAGAGCTAAGACTGACCAACACTTTTTAAGAACTACGGGTGGTATTCCATCTGGTCCAACAGAATAGTCTTCTTTAAGATGAGACATAAATTCTAAAATTTTATTATATTCTATTGTAATACTATTAAAAGACACTTGGGGACAGTTTTGCAAATATAACGGAAATAGGTTTCGTCCACAACAACAGGAGAATCAATGAAAGATTGACTAAAACTGTTAGCAAAACCGTCACAAATGTCGGTAGTAGTGGTCAATATTACATTATTATAAGTGAAGTTAATAGGATATCCGTCACACTTTTTCTTGGAGTTAATAAATTTCCGAAAGTTCTTTGGGTCTGATTTTAAAGAAACCCCCTTTGACTCTATGTATTCATTATAAAGTTCGTATGAAAGTTTTTTAAACTCTTCAAACAAAGAGATATAAATGACTTGATTTTCCACCGTCATATGCTTAATATATTTCTTCCAGGCCTTATTTCTTTTGTTGGTACTGCTTCTTTATACAATTTAACAAAACTGAATAAAAACTCGAAATTGTTTCGTCAATATCGTTAGAGATCGGTAAGTGGTCTATACCGGACTTATTTAAACAATCCAAAAGCTTTTGAAAATCAGCTTTGCGAAAATCAAATGCATGTGAGAAGTCATGAGAATTACTATTTTCTAGTAAATGACCGCTCGTGTCAAGAAAAATGTCAAGAGGTGGATGGTTTTTTTTTATCTATGTTACATAAAGTAGAGGAGGATTCTACCACTACAGTATTAACGGCGTCAGATAAGAATACTAGATCCAGCATTCTATTTCTATAATTTTTTATGGAACTTACTTGGTGCAAATCCGAAGAGATAATGGTATCTAACAATTGAAGCTCCAGTTGGGATGAGTTGGTTGAAGCTTCAAAATAAGAATCGTCTTCGGAAGGAAAGTTCAGAAAACGAAGACATTGGGCTTTTTGGTGGGATGTAAACATTTAATACATACATTACTAAAGATTGTTTAGATATTTTTACACAGACAAGTTCAATAGACAGATTCATTGGGAAAACTATTTTGGTTGAACAAAAACTATTTCTTACGGCAATGAGGACTCCCCCACCAACCGAATTAATGACATCACCATGACGATCTTTACGGAAAACTACAAACTCATTATCGAAGAGTTCTGTGTCTAAAATTGTGGCATTAAGCCAAGTCTCGGTAAGAGCAAAAAGATCGTATGGCAAAGATTGGGAATTTTGAAAAATAGTTGTAGTTTTACTACGAAGTCCTCTTACATTTTGGTAGTAGAGGGAGAACCTTTGCAGTTTTTTGAATTCGGACAAGACGGAGCAGTGAGACCTGATTTTCTTCTCTGAGTAGCAGAAAATTCTTTAACTAATGTGTTAAGAGGCCAAAGACTACTTAGAATGGGTTCAAAAAGGGAATTGGGAACAGTTATTTTAAAAGACGCTACAAAACTGTTTAGTTTACTTATTTTAGAACATTTGATGCTCGATGAATCATTAATTATTTTCGAGGCAACCAAATGTTCTATTACGTCTTTAGTCTCAATTTCAGGTGAAAGACGAGAGATAAAGATAGATTTAGGCCTAGGTACTGAGGTAAGAATATTTGGAAGGGAATTGTTAGCAGCAGGAACGTGATTAGGACTCGAATGATCCTTATCGGTCGGCTGAACGGGGCGATCCTGAAATCAGAATTCCTAAATTTATTTGTTTGTTCGTTTGATCTTTTTGCGATCCATCCCAAGATTTGTGGGAAGCGCGTTTTAACTTCAATTCTAAAAGTCTTATCATTTTTCCGGGACCGAACAATAGCGGTCCATTCAATCGGTTTCGTTGTCTTGTCTTTCAATTGCCCTTGAATTCGTAAAACTACTGTTCTTAATTCCATTGTCTAATTTTCCATTATTTTCTTTGAAAAGATTCCTAGGTTTTTATCCGAAGCCTTCTGCCACGGTTTCCTAGGACATTTTTTTTTTTAAACAAACAAAATTATTAAACTCCCCATCCGGGATTTAATTTGTGGTGAAATCTGTTTATTGATATTTTATTTGTTTGTTCGTTTGATCTTTTTGCGATCCATCCCAAGATTTGTGGGAAGCGCGTTTTAACTTCAATTCTAAAAGTCTTATCATTTTTCCGGGACCTAACAATAGCGGTCCATTCAATCGGTTTCGTTGTCTTGTCTTTCAATTGCCCTTGAATTCGTAAAACTACTGTTCTTAATTCCATTGTCTAATTTTCCATTATTTTCTTTGAAAAGATTCCTAGGTTTTTATCCGAAGCCTTCTGCCACGGTTTCCTAGGACATTTTTTTTTTTTAAACAAACAAAATTATTAAACTCCCCATCCGGGATTTAAAACTTTCGTTTCTTTTAAAATTTTGAAGAAACATTTTCAGCATTCCGGTCAAGGCAAACGACCATACAAAAAGTTTCCTGGCGCCCACCCTAAATTCAAGTACGCCCCTGTACTTTTATTTAACTCAATTCATTTCGATTAGTATTATTTTAATCGAATTGAATTCATTTGATAATATTCGCGTATTTCATCATTCGTTCTTTTTTTTTAATTCGAATAACCCACGCCCAGCTGAGCTAGTCGGTGAGCTGCACAGGTGTTGCAGTTGTTGTTGCAGTGTTCTATTTAGTCTCATTTTTTTGTCTTCGTTCGATTGTGACAGCTTGGTCATAATCGAATTTGTCCTCCGCGGTGCCGGTTGCACATTTTCATATTAACTCCGTTCGTTTTGTTCAATTTTATTAATAATCGGATTCGTAAAATCCAAAGTTCGCGGTTTTCAAGTAATTAACGTTTCATCCTAAATTAAGTAAAAACATATTCGGTTTCGGTTCCCCTGTGAAAAACACTGCAACAATTTTGGCGCCCATACGTGTTGGTGCACATAAAAAGAAAAAATTTTTTGCTGTCGGTGGATATATTCCTAAAACCTGCATTGTGTGGCATAATTTTGTTTGTGAAGTTTTGGTATTCCTATAAAATCGTTCCTCTTTTTTTAATTCAATATTGATAAATTTTATTAAAGTGTTTATTTCTCCCTAGGCAAATTATTTTTTTTGGATATTATTCTGTGAGAGTGACAACAGCAACAGCAGCAGCATTCATTGTTAAAAGCAACAACAACAACCACCCGACATAAAAGTGCATGAGTAATTTTTTTTTTACTTTTCTCTTGTGTTTGTTGTTTTTTTTTCTTGCAATTCGGTTACTTGTTGCATTAGCATACTTTTTTATTTTAATTAGAGTGATTAGTGTTTTTTTTTTTTGTTATTAATTAAATAGTGGACTTATATATTTGACATAGAAAAAAATCATAGTTTCAGTTTGTGCTCTTTGTTTTTCTTCACATACATACGGTGTATGAAGTTTATTAGTGTTAGTGAAATTAAACTCAGTTGAATCAGGGCCGCCTACTTTTTTTCTAATAGTACTTTTAGTACTTCATTTAAATTTTTTTTTTCGGATTAGGAGATTTGTATTAATTTGGGATTTCAATTATTTACGTTTTAGTTTTATGGTGAAATTATTTCATTTTGTAACAGCCACCTTCTTTAACCCAACACCTCATCACACATCCATACACATCATCACACATTACATTGCATCATAACGTAACCAAATACTTATATCAAATGAAGTAACAAAATATTTTATAAACTTAAACATTTATTTTTCACAACACTGTAAATATCATATTATTATTTTTTGCACAGTACTGTAATTAACATAAAAAACAACATTGTATTAGAACCATTGTATTAGATAACTGTAAAAGCTTCACTTTTTGGCTATAAAAGGCCGAAGCAAATTAGAATAGTTAAGCATTCGTTTGAATAAAGAGCAATTATTGTAAACATACAACTTTTCGTTGGAGTTGCATTCTTGGCTTCTTATTTTTGAACAGATTGCTTTGTTTTGCTGTAGACAGGCTGGACATTAATTGGTCGCCTGGCTCTGCAACGATCTCGTCGTCGCTTTCCTCTACCGTCGCTGCTGTTCATCAGATCATAGTCGATCCTGGCAGACTAGCATCCGCTCACGCACCCGCTCATACACCCGCTCACGCAATCGCAATCGCTATCAAACATACGTTGTGCAGTCCCGCACTCACACACACACGCACACGCACACCAAAGCATAACACCCACGCTTCAATTTTAAATTTATAAATTTTGGTTTGGTTATTTTGAAAATTTAAACCGGTTTAGGGAAAATTATATTATTTCCGATATAAGTTGTGATCTGAGTGGTTAAAATTAATTTTTGTGGTCACATTCAGATCTTTTAGAATACCATATAATCAGTTTAACTGTAAGGAATTTAAAAACAGAGTTGCCAAGTGCAAATAATAACGTAAATTTTTATTCGAATATTCTTTTTAATAGGGAATTCTTTTTTTACTGAATATTTTTTTTTAAATCTTAGCTTGAGGAAAGGGAGATAAATAGATTAGGTCAGGATGAACTCGCCTACGAGATGGAGTGGCGTGGTCTTCCTGTAGTATCAGTAGATGAAATGCGGAAAGCACTTAGGGTTGCCATCAAGCTGGCACTTAGGGATTCCTTTACCGTTCCTGAGTATCCTTTCAGTTTTGAACAGGATAAAGAAGCGGTGGAGAAAAAATTAGTTGAGATAGGGAAATTATTGGAAAATCGACCTCAGTCGAAATCATCAAAAGAATATCTGAAAATTCTGACTAAGGTTGAGTGGGGGCTACGTAGGTTGGATAGGTCAATTCCAGAGGGCGAAGAGCACGAAAAGTGCAAACAGGTTCTTAAGAACAGACTAGTAATGGCTATGGCACAACTAGATGGTAATGATAGTGGGGATGAAGATTCAGACGGGGATAGTTCTGAAAATGAGGAAAAGAGGCGTAGGAGCGATGGCAGAAACCAACATTCAGGCAGACCTCAGTTTAGTGGGTCGGTGAACACCGCTGCCGGTTCATTGACGGCTTTAGGACAGGCAAGGAATAGGGAAAGTAGGGAGAATCCGGAGTTCGGAAATAGACCTGTTGAACGTGTCTTGGTTCAACAAGAGAGATTCGAACCGATTCATAAGTGGGAGATAAAGTTCACTGGAGAGCGATGTGGATCCTCGGTGAACGCCTTTTTAGAAAGGGTTGAGGAGAAATGCGAGTCACGCGGGGTTTCAGAAAACCAGTTGTTTAGGTCTGCAGTAGAATTGTTTGTTGGAAAGGCACTTATTTGGTATAGGGCTATTAGGGCGTCGGTTAATTCGTGGTCGGAACTCGTCATTGAGTTGAAACTGGAGTTCTTGCCACCGAATTATGACGATTGCTTGCTAGAGGAGATTAGGCATCGTACACAAGGCCAAGATGAGTCCATCGGGGTCTATGTGGCTACGATGAAAAATTTATTTAGTAGGCTTTCAGAACCTCTGTCTGAAAAAAGAAAGTTGTCAATGATTCAAAGGAATCTGACTCCTTTCTATCAGACACAGCTTGGTCTGGCGAGGACAAATACTGTGGCTGAACTAGTAGCGTTAGGTAGGGATTTGGAGGCGGTTCGTGCCAATATTGAGGCTTACGTTCCCCCTCCAAACAGTAGAAATAGGACTTTGCTAGAACCGGATCTAGCATACGTAGGTGTAGGCCCAATTCATCCGGAAGTTTCGGTTGTCGTAGACGACAATCAAGTTGTTTGTCAGGGTCAGGTGTCGAACACGTTCAGGAATCGTGGCACTTCGACGAATGGAAACAGGCAGGTTAATTCGCAAGGTAATAGCGTAGGGCGTGTTAGGTGCTATAATTGCAATGGAGAGGGCCATTTTGCCAATAGATGTTCCGCTGTTAGGCGTTGTTATGGTTGCGGTAGGGTTGGAGTTACTCGGAGTAACTGCCAACAGTGTTCGGGAAATGGGGATCGAACTCTCGTTCCAGCAGGGCGAGAAGTTCGCAGGAATTAGGAAGGTTACCTGCTGGTAACCAGTCGGGGTCGTTAATTTAGGTTTCACGCTTGAGCAGGATGGTAGGGACCAACGGCCATATGTTGGCGTTGAGATTTTTGGAGTTAAAATGTTAGGGCTTTTAGATTCTGGTGCTTCACGCACAATAATAGGTAGGAACGGATGGGAAATATTGAAAGGTTTAGGGACACAGTTAGGGAAAACAAAACTAGGAAATGTTATTTTAGCGGATGGTGCAGGTATTGGAGTGGAAGGGGTTGTTTCACTCCCAATAAGGTTAAAAGACAAAGTGGTTTTAATAGAGTGCCTCGTTATTCCGCGCCTTCCCCACAAACTGGTTTTAGGGGCCGATTTTTGGGCTCTATCGGGAACTGTCCCGGACTTAAAATCAGGGGAGTGGACTTTCTCGAACCAAAGTGCGTTGGCTTCGATATCCACGGCGGATCATTTAACGGATTTAAACGAGACACAAAGTAGGCAATTAGAATCGTTTTTAGAAAAAGTATTCAGGGAGATGCCCGAAGGTCTAGGGTGCACACAAATGGTGGAGCACAAAATTAGGACGAAAGCTGAACCAATTAAGCAACGGTATTATCCGGTTTCCCCCGTGATTCAGTCTTTAATAGATAAGGAGTTAGAAGAGATGCTTAAGGACGGGGTGATAGAAAAATCGAATAGTCCATGGGCTTCTTCCATAGTAATGATTAAGAAGAAAGATGGCTCGTATAGGTTTTGTGTAGATTATAGGAAGTTGAATGAGGTTACGGAGAGAGATGCATATTGCATATCCTCTTCCGTATATTATATATATATATATATATAATTTGAATAATGCTAGGTTTTTAAATTCGCTGGACATTAAGTCGGCATATTGGCAGATTCCAGTCGAACAGGATTCGCGAAAGTATACTGCTTTCACAGTGCCAGGCAGGGGTTTGTTTCAGTTGTTGAGGATGCCGTTCGGATTGCATAATGCACCCGCAACTTGGCAAAGATTTATAGATCTGGTTTTAGGGGCAGAGTTAGAACCCTATGTTTTTGTCTATTTCGATGATATAATCATCGTGACAGATAGTTTTGAAAAACATATGGAAGTTTTAGATGAGGTTTTCAAGAGGTTAACTAAAGCAGGTTTGAAAGTAGGTAGGGAAAAATGTAATTTTGTTAGGCCTTCTCTAAAATTTTTGGGCTATATCGTTGACAAAAATGGTCTCCACATGGATCCAGAAAAGATAGAGAGTATGTTAGGTATTCCCTCGCCAAAGAATGTCAAGAAAATTAGGAGTTTTATCGGCACGGTATCTTGGTACAGGAGATTTATACCAAACTTTGCGAGTTTGATAAAACCGTTGACCGACCTTCTCAAAAAGGATAGGAAATTTATTTGGAGTGGGGAGTGTGAGGAGAGCTTTAGGAAAGCTAAAAAATGTCTTGTGGCTGCACCAATCCTAACGTGTCCGGATTTTTCGAAGCCGTTTGTCGTCCAAACTGATGCTTCTGACTTTGGGATTGGCGCAGTACTAACACAAGATTTTGAGGAGGGGGAAAAAGTGATTTGCTATTTAAGCAGATCACTTAATAGGAATGAAAGGAACTATTCGACCACAGAAAAAGAGTGCTTAGCTGTTGGGCGATAGAGAAATTGCGGCCATATCTGGAGGGGGTGAGATTTAAGGTTATAACCGATCACCACTCTTTGATATGGCTTAGTAAATTGAAGGATCCAGCGGGTATGTTGGCTAGGTGGGCTGTACGTATGCAGCAGTTTGAATTTGACATTGTCCATAGGAAGGGAACGGATCATGTGGTGCCGGATATGCTTTCCAGAAGCGTACCAGTTTTATCTGGGATTTCAGAGCCCAAAATTGATCCTTGGATAGGGAAAATGATAGGAGAGGTGGAAAAGAAACCGTTATCTTTTCCATCTTGGCGAGTGGAACAGGGAAAGTTATTTAAGTTTGTTAAACCGAACCATATCGTTGTACATAGTAACAACGAGTGGAAGTTAGTAGTTCCAAAAGAGGATAGGAAGAAAGTTTTAGAAGAAAATCACGACCATCCGTTAGCAGGGCATATGGGGGTGAAGAAAACATTTGCTAGAGTAGTAGAAAAGTACTACTGGCCTAAAATGAGGTCAGATATTACGAAATATGTTAGGAACTGTAAAATTTGTCAAAGCGTGAAACCGATTAATGATAAACCGGCTGGGTTAATGACAGAGAGAAAGGGCGTAGTTAATCCTTGGGAAATGGTTTGTGTGGACTTGGTGGGTCCACTTCCAAAGTCGAGTAGGGGTTTTGTCTATATCCTCACAGTTGTAGACTACTTTACAAAGTTCCCGTTGTTGTTCCCCTTGAGGTCTGCAACAGCAAAGTCTGTTTGCAAGGAGTTGGAAGACAATGTCTTCTTGTTGTTCGGCGTACCCAAATTCGTTGTTTGTGACAACGGTCCCCAATTTAAGAGTAGGGAATTGAAGGCCTAATGCGATAGTTATGGTTCCACAATTAGGTTTACGGCTCATTACCATCCCCAGGCTAATCCGGCGGAGCGGATTAACCAAATTCTGAAGACAACTCTTAGGGCATATGTTAGCGAGAATCATAGGGCTTGGGATTCGCAGTTGGCGAAAGTTGCGTGTATTATTAGGACTGCACAGCATGAAGTGTTAGGTGTATCATCGTACTACGCGAATTTCGGTCGAGGAATGGTGACTTTTGGAGGCGATTCCTTAACCACCACTCCGAACAGTAGGGGCGATAATACGGTTGATACTAGGGAACAGTTTAGAAAGCTTAGGGAAGAGATAGGGAAAAGATTAGAGTCGGCAACCAAAAAGGCGGCGAAAAATTACAACCTTCGTCGGAGAGACGTTCAGTTTCTACCGAACGAGTTGGTTTGGCGACGAAACTTTTCGCTATCAGAAGCGGCGAATTATTACACGGCCAAATTAGCGCCGAAGTTTGTAGAGCCGTTTCTCATTAAGAAACGCGTCTCCCCTTGGACTTACGTCCTGGTAGATGATAAGGGTACGGATAGAGGTACCTGGAACGTTAAGGATTTAAAGCCTTACTGTGATGATTCGCAATATTAGTCGTGTAGCGGATGAGCTGCGCTGAGTGGTACTGAGAGCCTTAAGGCTCTGTGATGTACATTCTCTCGCAGGGGGCGATTGAGAAATTGGGTCATAGGGATTCATCCTTTGTGTTGTCCTCATAGTTACTTCGCTTTCATTTCTGAAAGCCAGCTTTCACTCCTCGGTAGGTAAGGGTGGGATTTGTTCAAAAATCATCCCTTACACGATTCTTAAAATCGTTTCGGACCATGAATTTGCGTCATGGTTTACTCTCGTTGTGTTTCTTCCTCTCCATCCCAACCTCTCCCATATTTTATAATCTCATTTTTAGCCCGTTGTCCTCGAGGGTCATGAGAGTAGCCCTTAGAGGATGACAACTTTAGGTACACCCCGTTTGGAGTACACGACGAATCGTTTAAACGAGCGAGGAGCGCTCTCGAACCCTAAGGCCGTTGAGCCCAACAACCTGTTTTGATAAATGGCTAATATGCCCAACGTTTGATAAATCATGGCCAGTGAGCCCAACATATTGTTTTAGTATGGCCCTTGGGTCCACCATAACTTTACTTTAATTCTTAAATTATGTACAACCGAAATCGAATGAAGCGCTAAGTGTTTCTCCCCAATATCTTAAGTCTATAAGGTCAAACGAATTTCAAATTATAAATTAATTTTAATTACTTCGGTACATTCTTCTTCGGACCTCTTCCACAGACAGTTTTTATAGTAGAGAAGCTGAGAGAATGCTCAGGCCAATTGGTTTCAACTTTCATTTTGCTTTTTATTCTTCTAATTTTTCTGATAGTTTTATTGAACACGGCCATGGATTCGCCTTGTTTTGGGAAAGCTCCAAAACTTAACGAATCCATAAAGTATGTGTGTGCGTGTGAGAGGCTCGCCTGAATTCGACTTCGGAGTGGCACCGTAACTTTGAATTCAGCGAGAAATCTGTTTGTGTGGGAGTATGTGTGTGTGCGTGAGGAGGCCGAAAAAAATAGAATAAAAGAAATAGAACTTAATGAAGAAGAGATTCTAGTCTCATTTGATGTGGTATCTCTTTTCACTAACATACCCACATACACAGCCATAAAAATAATAATGCAAAATTGGGAAAGACTAAGCAATAACACCAAAATACCAAAATCACAGTTCTTAAAAATATTAAACTTCTGCTTAAATGACAATAACTATTTCAAATATGACAAAACATTCTACAACCAAACATTCGGTATGCCAATGGGAAACCCTTTATCACCCACAATAGCTGACATCGTATTAGACCATCTTCTTGACGAAACCATTGACAAGCTGAAAAAAGTGCAACACCAAAATCAAATTCATAAATAAATATGTAGATGACATTATTGCAATAGTAAACAAAAATGACATTCAAAAAATACTTCACGCATTAAATGAATTCCATGCGAAATTGAAATTCACAATAGAACTGGAAAACCAAAATGAAATAGACTTCTTGGATTTAAAACTTATAAGGAAAAATAATAAGATTTCTTTTGACTGGTACAGTAAACCAATTGCATCAGGCAGAATAATTAACTATTTATCCTCACAACCCACAAAATATAAAACAAATACAGCTAAAAACCTGATAGATAAAGTTCTGGATCTAAGTGACACCATCTACCATAGCAGCAACATCAGAAAAATAAGGACGATTTTACAAATGAATAACTTTCCAAACAACATAATTAATAGCCTAATCAACGAAAAATTACATAAAATACTCAACAAAAATAACCAAGCAACAACAAAAATGGACTCTGGCAACCCTAAATATTACTCAGTCACATATATTCCTCATCTCACTGACAACAAAACACTCAATAACACATTACCAATAGACAAAAGAAATGCCATTTTCGCTCATAAAGCTAACGTAACTTTAAATTCAATATTTACAAACACCAAACCAAAAAAAGAGACAATAGACCATAACAACGTTGTATACGAAATTCCATGCAAAGGAAATGATAGAGAAGAATGTGGGAGAATTTACATTGGTACAACTAAGAGAAAACTGAGTGTGAGACTACTAGAACACGAAACAGATGTAAAGAAAAAGAAAACAAACACAGCACTCTCACAACACATGAAAGACAATGACCATATGGCAGATTTTGACAATGTTAAAATACTAGACAAAGAAAAGCGCATGACCACCCGCTTCACTCTGGAGAGCTTGAGGATCCAGCAGAAAATTGATAAGACGATGAACCATCAAGAAGACGTCGACAACATTAGTGCTTTGTATAGTGTTGCCATACACTAGTTGTTTAATACTGTGATATTAGGTTAATTTTTGTTGTACTTTTTGTTAAATTATTTTTTCATATTGTTCCTATTTAATTACAGTGTTGTCCATAGTAAAACTTTTCGCACTTTTTGTGCAACTTTTAATTATGATTTTTTAATATACAATAGTAAGTTTTAATTGTAAAATTTTGTTATAAGAAATGTTTTGTACTAACAATGTATTCAAATATATATGTAGCTAAATAAATCCCCTGAAGAAGCTGGAAAACAACTGGCGAAACGTAGGGTAAAACCAAGATGGATTAGTTTTATTTATTATTAATCGCATCCAACTGATTGATCATCAAAGCCCAAGAAGCAAATAATTTCTCACAAATTAAACATATGATCAAGTTCCCATTATCAGCGAAAAAGTTTTGTTGAAGAAAAGAGGAAAAATAGAAGATTATAGAAGGAAAAAGAAAAGTTGAAAAAGATAGTGAGATTAGGTATAAGAAAACAGAAAATTAAAGATAGAAAAGAGTGAAAAGAGTGAAATTTGAAGAAGAAAGGATCAGGAGAGAAATCGCCAGAACGGGGCGATCCTGAAATCAAACATTAAACAAATAAAATTATTAAACTCCCCATCCGGGATTTAAAACTTTCGTTTCTTTTAAAATTTTGAAGAAACATTTTCAGCATTCCGGTCAAGGCAAACGACCATACAAAAAGTTTCCTGGCGCCCACCCTAAATTCAAGTACGCCCCTGTACTTTTATTTAACTCAATTCTTTTCGATTAGTATTATTTTAATCGAATTGAATTCATTTGATAATATTCGCGTATTTCATCATTCGTTCTTTTTTTTTTATTCGAATAACCCACGCCCAGCTGAGCTAGTCGGTGAGCTGCACAGGTGTTGCAGTTGTTGTTGCAGTGTTCTATTTAGTCTCTCTATTTTTTGTTGTCTTCGTTCGATTGTGACAGCTTGGTCGTAATTGAATTTATCCTCCGCGGTGCCGGTTGCACATTTTCATATTAACTCCGTTCGTTTTGTTCAATTTTATTAATAATCGATCGGGTTTCGGTTCCCCTGTGAAAAACACTGCAACATCATTCGAGTACTATTTTCATTCAATTACTATTTTCATTCAATTACTATTTTCATTCGAATGATTTTTCATTCGATTATTAATAATCGATTATTCATTCGAATGATTTTTCATTCGAATACTAATAATCGATTATTTGCATTCGAATGATAATAATGGTCATTCGAATATTAATAATCGTTATTCGATTTTTTATCATTTGACATTTTAATTTTGAAGAGTAGTAGGTGTAGCAGGGTTTGAGAAATCATTCGAAGGATTTCAATAATCGAATGATCTCGAATGATTGCCATAATCGATTATAATCGATTATATCATTCGAATGATCCCATCACTAAAACCATTGCGGCTAGCGATATGAAACCAACGGCATATTTTGTTGCTAATTTGTGCCTTAAAAATTAATTTTGTTGCTCAAATAGTTTTCGGAAAAAAGCGCGGTTACGTTTCTTCTTATCTCTTCTGAAAAATAATAAGTATACGCCCGAGTGAATTTTGCCATAAAACGTTAATTTCAATATCAGGAAACGTATTTTCAAAGAGAAAACAACATATACCGGGTCAGCTAGTAGAATAAAAAAGTATCATATAATATAAACAGTTGTTTACTCCTTGTAAAACTCAAACACATATTTTATTGGGGCTCGTTTGTGTACACAATTAGTCTAGGTAAATTTTTTTTTCTCATTGACGAATGTCGATTTTTCTTTGAGGTTATTGAACTCCATCCATGAGTGATTTGCTCTTCTGTGCGCTATAGCCGTAAAATGCCCACTTACGGCAGCATGATTCTCGTTTTTATTTACTTGGTCTCCGTAAAAAACAGAGGACACATCAAGCAGTTCAAAAAAGAAATGAAATAAAAAAAAATGAAATTAAATTGTTTGACTGCCTTTGTTAATGCAAAATAACAGTGCAATAAATTATAAATGAAATAAATGCTATGAATACATAAAGGACCACGCACTAAATGTATGAAAAAAGTGTCCCGGTCAAATTCGATGAAATTTTGGTAGAATATAAATGACATCATCCTGATTGAAAATTTATATGGGCCCAACCCTCTAGCTTCAACGGATTCCAAGTTATAAAGAAAAAATATTAAAAAAATAAAACATCGAGTTTACCGATTAATGGTACATATCTTATATATTGTTTGCACTGACCCTAAATCCGAGATTTAGTGATAGTAGATAGGTAGATAAAACGTAGTATTATGATAAACATAGAATAATACTACGTTTTCATCTACTACTATGTACTGCAAATCCCATTAAAGTTGAGATTTATTGTAATCAGTATTGATTGAATTTCCTCGTCTCAAAATATTAGAAAGACCTGACTAATGGAGTGTTTCAAGTTCAACTTGCACCAGTGTGCAAGACGCATTGCAAAGAGAACCGCAAGAAGAGTTTCTCAATGAGATGCTTAGAGGCAATAACAATATTCCTGAGCGTGACTTAATGAGATTAAGATTTTTTTATCGATTTAGAAACGCAATCAAACATCAATGATACCTTACAAACCAAATGATGCAATAGAAGAAGAGGAAGAAAATCAACTACAAGAAAAGAGCTTCAAGAAACTATACTCGGTTATTATACCACTTTTCAATCAGGGGTCAGAACAATCGGAACATGTGGTCATGTTACAAGAAGTGTCCTCTGGTTCTTATGTTATGCATGAAGATAATGTTCACTACCCTGACCCTCCCAACAAACTAAAGAAAGCCATATGAAGCAAGAAATAGTTCTAGACAAAGCCTATAAACGATTTATATTTTCATTAAACTGATAAAATTGTCCATTTTAAGTGCCAAATTCAAGGTCAATATAAGAAAGTTGTAAACTATAACTCAAACGGCAAACCGTATCATCATTTAATTTCATTTCAAATACGTAAAATCCTTACTGTATATGTAAATGTAACATTTATGTAAACGTTACGCTATCATGCAAGAACTACTAAACCGAAACTTTGTACATTATGTTCTTGCAGATTATAAGAAGAAGCAGTTGCCCGTAGCTTAGTTGGTAAGTGCGTTGGCTGCTAAGCAGAACGTGCGTCGTAGGTTCGAGTCCTACTCAGGCCAAGTTTTTATTTCATCTTTCACGGGCACTGCCTCTTGCGAAGACCTGACAAATCTTCCAAGAGTATCAATCTGTCATGAAAAAGTGCTTCTCAACTCTGCCGTTCGGAATCGGCGGTAAATTGTAGGTCCCCTCAATTCTTCACACGCACTCAGAGAATTGTTGATGAGAGTAAGTCACTTAGGCCTTGGCTCTTCAAGAGCTGTCGCGCCACTCTATTTATTTTTTTAGATATAAGAAGAAACATAGGCTACTTTTTATCCCGATAAAATGCCCGACATAGGATTGACATAATTCTTTGCAAAGGTAGTTGTGGTTTAAGGGTCAGAAAATGACAAATGGTATTTTTTATATCCTGGGTATCGCGGGAACACCGCGTGCACAGCTAGTTAGCAAACATATGTACATGCTGCTTCATATACATTAACTAGGTATGTAAACACACATAAAATCGGGTTAGTTTCTTTTTAAATAAAAGCGAAATACTAGACTAAACCAATAATTTAAACAAAAGTCGATGTTTCACTTTCTTCACATTTTTCACTATAACTTGAAATCCGTTGAAGCTAGAGGGTTGGACCCATATACATTTTCAATCAGGATGATGTCATGTATATTCTACCGAAATTTCACCGAATTTGACCGGGACACTTTTTTCATACATTTAGTGCGTGGTCCTTTAAAATTTAATAAATCTGAAACTTTGTGTAATATTTTTTGTTTTTAGCCTTGACAAAGGCCTTATTCCTTGACAAAATATAAGGCTATAGAAAAACTTATATAATAATTGTAATTTTATATTCTAGGTGATGTTATTCTTCTCGAAATTTTCAAAGAGAAAAGCATTCCACTTGCATTGGAAAATATACAAAACGCATACTACATCCCAAAAAACAGGGTAAAAAAATGTTGGTGCACGGAGAAGTTGTCAATTCTTGCGGAACAAATAAGAAACAAAATACTGAAAACTTTTCAGTGCCGGCTTATGAAATGGTTCTGCTGTCTTAATAGACGTGCGTTTTGTTCACTTCTAACACTAGCTTCCGTTTGCTTCCGCTCATTATAGTTAGCCCTTAGGCCCTTTAAGGAAATTTTCTTCCGGTTTTTTTTGACATAAGCTTAAGTTCTATCTTCAATTAAGCAATAATAAATTATAGTTGGGCCAAAGCAGGATTTCTATTTGTTGTTGTAACGCATATAAACCGACCAGCAATCGTTACTTATTAAATAAATTAAAGAAATTGTGCAGGAAATAAATTATAATGTGCTGGGGTGGTGGTGTATCGTAAAGGAATGTAGGAAATATATTTATTATTAACTTGCATGTCGTATCACAGAAATATGTAAGGTATCAACATTTGATTGTCAAAAATTTGATAGTCCACTATGGCCTTATACGATTTGACCCCTGCCTGCCTCTTGTTATACGAGTAGGTACTTAAAACGCATTCAGATGCAACAAATTACAAAAATCATTATAACGGATCAGTTTCTTCAAAGTTTTTATTGAAATTTATAGACAAACGTTTAATTGTTTGGCATGCGTTGATAAAACAAAAATCGTTACTTAGAAACAACTGAAAACAGTTCTTGTATTTGTTACTTCTGGTATTTTCTTATGTTCCTTATCCTGAATTCAGTAATTTACAGAAATTTGTTAAGAAACTATAAGCACTTGTTTGTAGTTTATGAACATTCGGCTTTGTTTGTTCTTTCAAGCAACAAATACGTAATAAAAAAAAAATATACATACATATGTATATATATTAAACAGTGGGCCAGCATGGAAGAAGACTTTAGAATTGATTGGATTAAATTCATCATATCCAATGTTCTTGGAGTTTTCGATGCCCAATTCATCGATCCCCTTGTAGAGAAAAATTTTAAGAAGTTTTATAATTACGTTGATTCAAAATATGTTAAATCTGACAATAACTTTGACTGTATGCTTGTTTTTATATGGCGGACGTTCTACGACAAATTGGTTGAAGAGGAAATAACCGTACTTGAAGAAGGTATGTTAAAGTTTAATGTTAATTGGCCCTAGTAACTTTAGACGTCAAAATACTCGATTTCTTGCGGATGTTATGTATGTATGTGTGTACGTTAATCTTTTTGGCATAGAACCTCTAATCAATTCCTTAGAAAAACGTAATCCTTTCCGAATAATTTGCCTTTTTGCAAACAGTTTTCGTTTATTAGGGTTATGAATTATATAACTTTTGTTAAAAATAAAACTGAGAAAACACTGGATAAACAAGCTTTCTTAGTTTTGTATGATTGTTGCAAACAACTAATTTGTCTATACCGACTCCTTTTTTAACAAATTCCTTCTAGAAAAAGTCGTGGTGTTTTCAATGTTTTGCTTTGTTGTTTTTGTCCACTTGCAAATCTACGTCCAATGTCACATCTTATTTTACAACCAGGCTACTTTTGTTGTTACGGAAAAGCAGAAATTAATAAAAGATTTGTAATGATTTGATGGTTTTCTTTCATTTGTTTCACTAAACTGGTTTGAACAAAGCAGGGGCCAGATTCTGTAAGGCGAAAGCGAACGAACGTTTTCGTTTGTGCGAAAGATTTGCTTCATATAACTTGAAAAACGAAAACTTTTTTCGTGCGTGCGAAAAAAAATAAACGAAAGCAAATCGTTTGTCGTTTTTCTTCTTTTGTGTTGTTTACTATCAAAATTTTAATAAAAAACATCACCATTAACTATTTTAAAAATGTTGCAAAAATAATTTGACGTTGTTTTTGAGTGATAGCGATAATGGTTCTGAAACTCTCAACTTAAGAAACTTGAGAAGGAATCTTAGGGACCATTCCGATCCGTTAACATTTCCGGAAAAAAGTGCGAGTTACAAATATTTACACTAATTACTAGTGTAAAGTATGTATCGTTGATTAATATTCTAGCTTCATTCAACGCTTCCGGCTTAATAAAAGAGCGTTCAAATACGTGTTGGACAACTTACGCCTGAAAACAGGAACACGCGCTACATATTATATTCCTCCAATTCTGAAAAACGAACGTTCGCTTTCGCTCGTTTATTACAGAATCTGGCCCCTGCTCTTCTTTAGAACTCTTGGGTGGAGGATCCTACCAATTGCATTTTATTGCAGGTGCATTGGTTTTCAAATGGAAAACTGCAAAATTTTAAAATGGGTTTTCGAATGGAAAACAGAAAGTTTTTGATAAAAAACTCGGAAAACTCATTGGTTTTATAAGGGAAAATTGTTATTGGAGTTGCTCTGAAGGGTGGCGAGACGAAGTTTGCGGGGTCAGCTAGCGTCATGCTAAATCTAGGCAATAAACAATCGATGCTCAAAATGCTATTGATGTCCTCAGCTGTAATCTGAGGTAATCATTCAGCAATATCCGGTGCTTTGACAAACATTGCTTGTGGCATCTTAAAAAGGAGGACATCTTCCAAAATTTCCATATATCACCGAAGCGGCTTAATTCGTTGGTCGGTCCTAATTGATCATCTTTTTTGCATCAGTCGATTAGATTTTCCTATAAACTTCTTTGTAGCTTGATTGGAAAATTTCTTTTATTATTCCTATTCATATATCTGGACATTGGAGGCGAAGTTCCTTGCACACACGGCCACATTTAATTAAACAAAAAATTAACAGTCACACAATCTGCCACAATAATAGTGATGAGTCTTCTCAATTTCTTTTTGTTTATTTAAATTTTACTTCGAAATCGAAATCGAAATTTTGCATTTGTTGTTTTCTCATTGTTAAATGTGTTTTTCACTTAATAACGGTCAAAATTGAACTTGAAAACTTTAAAAAAGAAAATACATATGCTTTATTCTTTGTTTTGTCTCATTTAATATCCAAAATCATGTATATATTATCGATTTTCTTAAGTTTTTAAGTATCGATTAAAATTTCTATTTCATCTCTTACAATATTTTACAACTGTCAACATCCTAAAAGTAGGCAACAAACTTTTTCTGATTTGAAGCAAAAACGAATACAAAGCCAAAAACGTGAGCGTGACTTAATGAGATTAAGATTTTTTTATCGATTTAGAAACGCAATCAAACATCAATGATACCTTACAAACCAAATGATGCAATAGAAGAAGAGGAAGAAAATCAACTACAAGACTGGCAATTTCAGAGTAGACTACTGTAATGTTCGTGGGCTACGTACGAATTTTCTTGCTATGTACATCCACACTGTTTCAAACAGGCCAGCTGTTTTGGCGCTAAGTGAAACCCAAGTAGGTGAGAATTCCGATCCTACTGAATTTCTCATTCATGGGTATAGCTTAGTGCCGCAATTCCTCCTCCACCATGGTCTCGCCGTTTACATTAGAAATGATGTCGCTTATCAATTTCTTCCACAATATGGGAACTGCTCCGACCCTTTTTTCAATTCAATGTGGTTCAAGTTCACCGTAAATAAGCACATCATTCACTATTGTTTCCTGAGCGTGAGCGTGACTTAATGAGATTAAGATTTTTTTATCGATTTAGAAACGCAATCAAACATCAATGATACCTTACAAACCAAATGATGCAATAGAAGAAGAGGAAGAAAATCAACTACAAGACTGGCAATTTCAGAGTAGACTACTGTAATGTTCGTGGGCTACGTACGAATTTTCTTGCTATGTACATCCACACTGTTTCAAACAGGCCAGCTGTTTTGGCGCTAAGTGAAACCCAAGTAGGTGAGAATTCCGATCCTACTGAATTTCTCATTCATGGGTATAGCTTAGTGCCGCAATTCCTCCTCCACCATGGTCTCGCCGTTTACATTAGAAATGATGTCGCTTATCAATTTCTTCCACAATATGGGAACTGCTCCGACCCTTTTTTCAATTCAATGTGGTTCAAGTTCACCGTAAATAAGCACATCATTCACTATTGTTTCCTTTATCGAAGCCCAAATTTGGACAGAGCTTCAACTTCTCGCGAATTTGACGCTCTGTCTGACTCCATCCAAAGAATTGTATCCTTATATCCTCACACTGAAATCGTTATTACGGGCGATTTCAATGTACACAATTCTTCTTGGCTTCTCCATTCGGGCCCGACAACACCCGAAGGAATGTGTGCTGAGATCTTTGCTGAGTTTAACCACCTTACTCAGCTTGTCACCGAGCCCACTCGAATATCGGATATTGATGGTCAAGCGGAAAATACTCTTGACTTGTTCCTTACGTCTGACCCTGATAAATACACTATCAATGTATTAACGCCTCTAGGCAGATCAGACCATAGTATAATATCTGCAAATTTCTCGTGCCAAACTAATCCAGTTAAAGAAAGAGCTCCGAAGAGAACCGTATGGCAATACGAGAAAGCCAACTGGGACGGTCTCAACAATTTCTTCCGGATCTTTAACTGGTCACTATGCTTCCTCGATAGTGACGTAGACTCCAGCGCAGATATGATTACTAACATGATTATTTTGGGAATGAAAACTTTTATCCCGAATAGGGTTAAAAGCATCAAACCCAAGGAAAAGTCATGGTTTGATTCAAGCTGTAAAGAGGTTATCAAGGAAAAAGAAGTAAAGTTCCGGTGTTATAGAGCCAACCCAACTGAGGAAAACCGGAACAAGTTTAAACAAGCCAGGAAGGCCTGCAATGCCCATATTCGACGGACAAAGTTTTTACATGACCAAAATTTAAGGCAAAAAATACTGCAATGTCCCAAAGGCAGTAAGAATTTTTGGTCATTTGTTAAAAATATGAAGAATTCTTCTTCCTCCTCGGTCCCAACGCTCGTTGACAATGACACTCCAGTTGTTAGCTCTCTCGCGAAAGCTAACCTTTTTGCTAGGCAGTTCGCCGCCAACTCTTCGCTGCCAGAGAGTGCCATGACTCCACCTGTTCTTGAGCGCGTCAATGATTCCATGGGACAAATCTTCTTCCGCACTCGTGCTGTGGCGAGAGTCCTTAAAGATCTCAACATACATAAATCCGCTGGCCCGGATGGTATCCCCGCTATTATTCTGAAGAGGTGTTCTTCCACGCTGGCAAAACCCTTGCGTAAGCTTTTCCATCTATCCTATTCTTCTGGGCTCGTTCCGAGCAGTTGGAAAACAGCATTTGTCCAGCCAATTCCAAAAAAAGGCGAATCTTCTTCTCCCTCCAATTATCGACCGATTGCACTTACGTCCCTTCTTTCTAAGGTCATGGAAACGCTGATAAACTATCAGCTCAAGAAATATCTCGAAGACCGAAAGCTTCTTAATGACCGGCAGTACGGCTTTCGCAGCAACAGGTCCACTGGTGATCTGATGGTTTATCTCACCGAACAGTGGAACAAATCTTTACATCGTTTTGGAGAAAGTAAGATTGTTGCACTTGATATTTCAAAGGCATTTGATAAAGACTGGCATCTTGCTCTTTTATCGAAAATGCGTGCTTTCGGTATCGATGAATCCCTTCTTCGTTGGATTAGAAACTTTCTTTCGAACCGTTCAATACAAGTTGTATTGGACGGATTCAAGTCTGAAACCCACAATATAAATGCTGGTGTGCCCCAGGGCTCCGTTTTGTCTCCGACCCTCTTTCTCATTTTCATAAATGATCTCCTGTCTGTAACTTCTAATCCAATTCACTGTTTCGCTGACGATAGTACCCTTAGCTTTTCATATTCGTTTCCAGACTCACATCCCTCCTCTTCGGATGTGGAACTGCAACGGCAATATATGATAAGCTCATTAAACTCTGACCTAAACAGCATTGTACAATGGGGAATTAAAAACCGCGTGGAGTTTAATGCTTCGAAAACTCAATGCTGTCTTGTATCATCGAAGCGAGATATACCCCCCTTGCCACTATCCATGAGTGGCACTTGCATCAATGAGACCGAACATCTCGAGATTCTCGGTATGTGCATCACAGACCACCTTTTGTGGAACGAGCACATATGCGATGTCGCCAAAAATGCCGCAAGATGTTTGGGTTTCTTAAGAAGGTGCAAGAAATTTTTCTCCCCCTCTGATCTGGCTATTATCTATAAAACATATATCCGTCCAAAGCTTGAGTATAATTCCCATCTCTGGGCTGGTGCTCCAGTTACATACTTAAGCCTCTTAGATGGTATACAAAAAAGAGCTATAAGAATGATTGGTGAGAGAGACATCACTAATTCATTCACTTCATTGGAACACCGTCGTAACGTCTCATGTCTCTCCTTGTTCTACCGTTACTTCTACGGTAATTGCTCTAGTGAAATAGTGAGTTGCATTCCTCCCCTTAAACAATTCAACCGTAATACCCGCGCTTCCAGGAATGCCCATCAGTTTACCCTCGAGCCCAACTTCGGACGTACTGTTAAGTACAGAGAATCGTTCTTTAGCCGTACTACGCGAATGTGGAACTCCCTTCCACACTCTGTCTTTCCCAGTCATTGCAATGTTGATGAATTCAAAACCAATGTACACCGACACTTACTTTCAAACCCTTTTCTTGATTCTTAATGCACTCACTGTGTCTCTGGCATAATAAGGGTATAACAAGCCCCTTTAGTGTGTGCGAATTATAAAAAAAAAAAAAAGAAAAGAGCTTCAAGAAACTATACTCGGTTATTATACCACTTTTCAATCAGGGGTCAGAACAATCGGAACATGTGGTCATGTTACAAGAAGTGTCCTCTGGTTCTTATGTTATGCATGAAGATAATGTTCACTACCCTGACCCTCCCAACAAACTAAAGAAAGCCATATGAAGCAAGAAATAGTTCTAGACAAAGCCTATAAACTATTTATATTTTCATTAAACTGATAAAATTGTCCATTTTAAGTGCCAAATTCAAGGTCAATATAAGAAAGTTGTAAACTATAACTCAAACGGCAAACCGTATCATCATTTAATTTCATTTCAAATACGTATAAGCACTTGTTTGTAGTTTATGAACATTCGGCTTTGTTTGTTCTTTCAAGCAACAAATACGTAATTAAAAAAAAAAATATACATACATATGTATATATATTAAACAGTGGGCCAGCATGGAAGAAGACTTTAGAATTGATTGGATTAAATTCATCATATCCAATGTTCTTGGAGTTTTCGATGCCCAATTCATCGATCCCCTTGTAGAGAAAAATTTTAAGAAGTTTTATAATTACGTTGATTCAAAATATGTTAAATCTGACAATAACTTTGACTGTATGCTTGTTTTTATATGGCGGACGTTCTACGACAAATTGGTTGAAGAGGAAATAACCGTACTTGAAGAAGGTATGTTAAAGTTTAATGTTAATTGGCCCTAGTAACGTTAGACGTCAAAATACTCGATTTCTTGCGGATGTTATGTATGTATGTGTGTACGTTAATCTTTTTGGCATAGAACCTCTAATCAATTCCTTAGAAAAACGTAATCCTTTCCGAATAATTTGCCTTTTTGCAAACAGTTTTCGTTTATTAGGGTTATGAATTATATAACTTTTGTTAAAAATAAAACTGAGAAAACACTGGATAAACAAGCTTTCTTAGTTTTGTATGATTGTTGCAAACAACTAATTTGTCTATACCGACTCCTTTTTTAACAAATTCCTTCTAGAAAAAGTCGTGGTGTTTTCAATGTTTTGCTTTGTTGTTTTTGTCCACTTGCAAATCTACGTCCAATGTCACATCTTATTTTACAACCAGGCTACTTTTGTTGTTACGGAAAAGCAGAAATTAATAAAAGATTTGTAATGATTTGATGGTTTTCTTTCATTTGTTTCACTAATCTGGTTTGAACAAAGCAGGGGCCAGATTCTGTAAGGCGAAAGCGAACGAACGTTTTCGTTTGTGCGAAAGATTTGCTTCATATAACTTGAAAAACGAAAACTTTTTTCGTGCGTGCGAAAAAAAATAAACGAAAGCAAATCGTTTGTCGTTTTTCTTCTTTTGTGTTGTTTACTATCAAAATTTTAATAAAAAACATCACCATTAACTATTTTAAAAATGTTGCAAAAATAATTTGACGTTGTTTTTGAGTGATAGCGATAATGGTTCTGAAACTCTCAACTTAAGAAACTTGAGAAGGAATCTTAGGGACCATTCCGATCCGTTAACATTTCCGGAAAAAAGTGCGAGTTACAAATATTTACACTAATTACTAGTGTAAAGTATGTATCGTTGATTAATATTCTAGCTTCATTCAACGCTTCCGGCTTAATAAAAGAGCGTTCAAATACGTATTGGACAACTTACGCCTGAAAACAGGAACACGCGCTACATATTATATTCCTCCAATTCTGAAAAACGAACGTTCGCTTTCGCTCGTTTATTACAGAATCTGGCCCCAGGTGAGGGAGGTTGTGCACTGTGTTAGATATATGTATTATAATTTATAATCAAAACCCTGTTGATATTTTCTGCATAATATAAAAATCCTACATCGTCTGTGGGAACAGTTACAAAATGTTTTGTAATTTGACAAAAAAAGGGACAAGAGAACATGCTGGGGCCAGATTCTGTAATAAACGAAGCGAAAGCGAACGTTCGTTTTTCAAAAACGAAAGAAATTGTGCGAAAACGATAATTTGAATTCTGTATCGCATTTCGTTTTTGGCTTTGTATTCGTTTTTGCTTCAAATCAGAAAAAGTTTGTTGCCTACTTTTAGGATGTTGACAGTTGTAAAATATTGTGAGAGATGAGAAAGAAATTTTAATCGATACTTAAAACTTATGAAAATCGATAATATATACATGATTTTGGATATTAAATGAGACAAAACAAAGAAGAAAGCATATGTATTTTCTTTTTTAAAGTTTTCAAGTTCAATTTTGACCGTTATTAAGTGAAAAACACATTTAACAATGAGAAAACAACAAATGAAAAATTTCGATAGAAGTAAAATTTAAATAAACAAAAAGAAATTGAGAAGACTCATCACTATTATTGTGGCAGATTGTGTGACTGTTAATTTTTTTTTTTAAATTAAATGTGGCCGTGTGTGCAAGGAACTTCGCCTCCAATGTCCAGATATATGAATAGGAATAATAAAAGAAATTTTCCAATCAAGCTTAAAAGAAGTTTATAGAAAAATCTAATCGACTGATCCAAAAAAGATGACCAATTAGGACCGACCAACGAATTAAGCTGCTTCGGTGATACGGAAATTTCGGAAGATGTCCTCCCTTTTGAGATTCCTGCCACAAGCAATGTTTGTCAAAGCGCCGGATATTGCTCAATGATAACCTCAGATTACAGCTGATGACATAAATAGCATTTTGAGCATCGATTGTTTATTGCCTAGATTTAGCATGACGCTAGCTGACCCCGCGAATTTCGTCTCGCCACCCTTCAGAGCAACTCCAATAACAATTTTCCCTTATAAAACCAATGAGTTTTCCGAGTTTTTCATCAAAAACTTTCTGTTTTCCATTCGAAAACCCATTTTAAAATTTTGCAGTTTTCCATTTGAAAACCAACACCTGCAATAAAATGCAATTGGTAGGATCCTCCACCCAAGAGCTCTAAAGAAGAGCAGAGCCTCAGAATTGGAGGAATATAATATGTAGCGCGTGTTCCTGTTTTTAGGCGTAAGTTGTCCCACACATATTTGAACGCTCTTTTATTAAACCGGAAGCGTTGAATGAAGCTAGAATATTAATCAACGATACATACTTTATACTAGTAATTAGTGTAAATATTTGTAACTCGCACTTTTTTCCGGCAATGTAAACGGATCGGAATGGTCCCTAAGATTCCTTCTCAAGTTTCTTAAGTTGAGAGTTTCAGAACCATTATCGCTATCACTCAAAAACAACGTCAAATTATTTTTGCAACATTTTAAAAATAGTTAATGGTGATGTTTTTTATTAAAATTTTGATAGCAAACAACACAAAAGAAGAAAAACGACAAACAATTTGCTTTCGTTTATTTTTTTTCGCACAGACGAAAAAAGTTTTCGTTTTTCAAGTTATATGAAGCAAATCTTTCGCACAAACGAAAACGTTCGTTCGCTTTCGCCTTACAGAATCTGGCCCCTGGAATTTAAAGAGCAAGGAATATAACACCTGAAATCATATCAAATAAAATTTAATATTGACTTCCCAAGTACCTAACTACTAGCTAAAAAAAAAAAATTAAAAAAAAATGATTGGATGGAGTGCTGCCCATCAACCCAAAGCATTCCAAAACCAGCTTACAAAATTAAAATGTTATACTAGCCGACTTCGTCTCGCCACCCTTCAGAGCAATTTCAGAATAATCATTATGATTAACACAGACATTGTTAAAATGCAATGTGATTTGCTTGAATCCAATTGAAATAGAGAACCACATATCTGAATTTTTCCAAGTTCTACAACTAACATTCTACTTTCATTAAAAAATGAAGTAAAATGCAAATTTCTTTGAAAAATTCAAAAACCTCTCTGTTTTGACTGTTTCACAAACATCAGAATTCCAAACAGCTTACGGTTGTCCCCCTTATTTGCTGACTTTCCCGTAAGATTGTCCTAAAAATTAATTTTTATACAATGAAAATTTTATAAAAATGCATTGAGGATTGAGCGGATTAAGAGTCCAAACCGGACATACAAACAAACCAATGCACCTTAAATTCCATAAAAAAACTTGATTTAAGGTGTTGAAGTTCTTCGTGCTCTCGCAGAGTTTTCCGAGTTCCCAGTCAAAAAATTTCCATTTTTCTATTTAAGAATCAGTGCACTTTCTATTTGCCATTGGAAAACCCATTCTGAAACTTTCAGGTTTTCCATTTGAAAACCAATACACTTGCAGGTTAGGTTAGGTTACAGTGGCTGCGGATTAAGAATCCACACACTTAGGCCAAAAGGAAAGGCCCATTGTGATACCATGAATCTAGAGAATTACTTCTTACTAGTCGAACCATTTTGAGCTTTTTATAAAGCGAAGAAGATATTTGATATCCTTATTAGCTAGTTCACTGGGGTTATCATAAAAGTATTCTCCCAGATGAAGTTTGCGTCTTAGTGAAAGAGCAGGGCAAGTGCAGAGAAGGTGAGAGATTGTTTCCTCTTCTTCCTCATCCATACAGCTCCTGCAGAAGTCATTTGAATACACTTGCAATAATAAGCAATTTTCCCTTTGAAAACCAAAGATTTTTCCGAGTTCTTCATCAGAACTTTCTATTTTCCATTGGAAAACCCATTGTGAAATTTTCCAGTTTTCCATTTGAAAACCAATGCACCTGCAATAATATGCAATTTTCCCAATGAGTTTTCCGAGTTTTTCATCAAGAACTTTCTGTTTTTCCATTTGAAAACCCATTTTGAAACAAAAAAATTCCAAGCAAAATAAAATCAAATTTCCGACCTTTGTTTGGTTTTTGCAGTTTTCCCACTCTTCCATGAGGTTTTTCCAATATTTTTTTTCACAGAAATCATCGCTGATTGCAACAGTACAGTTTTTTTTACTTCAAATTCACCCTTTTCCAAATCAAATTCACCCTTTTCCAAATCAAATTCACCTTTATACAAATCAAATTCACCCTTTTACAAATCAAATTCACCCTTTTACAAATCAAATTCACCCTTTTACAAATCAAATTCACCTTTTTACAAATCAAATTCACCTTTTTACAAACCAAATTCACCCTTTTACAAATCAAATCCACCTTTATACAAACCAAATTCACCCTTTTACAAATCAAATTCACCCTGTACTTATAATGAAGATATGAGGGTATGTACATATTTGTAAAAATAAAATCACAAAAGATCGTTTTTATTTAAGACAAAAAATACCAATTTTATTGAATTTATTTTTATTCAAACATTATGGTTAATAATTTTACAAATCTTCTCCTGCAGCTGCAGCGGGTAACTTTGCATACATATTCATGTAATAGTTGTGACAATTTTCGGAAGTTACCGTCTCGACAGAAGTGTCTATTATGTCAACCAAACTTTGGTTATTTGTTGGATCGGCTAATAAGTTTCTTGCTTGAAGCTTAATTTTCGAGAAAACTTCTTCTATTGGATTTAGCATTGGGGAGTACGGTGGTTAAAAATGAAGCGTATGAGTTGTTTGATCAACAAGGTTTTGAACTTCTTCCGTTTTGTGAATACTTGCATAATCAAGTATGTATTAACCACACATGGCTTAAATGTTGTCTCTGTAGCTCTTCAAATAATCCACACAAAAAATTACAAAATACATAGGTATTCACCGCAGAGTGTTCTACTATTTTGTGATGGAATTTTCCTCTAATATTGATAGCCATAATCAATGACACATTACGGCCTTGTACCGTTGGCACTGTGACTCGAGCAGCGCACAGTGTGAGAATTCGCACATCTAGCGGAATTAAATTAATAACGCTTGTGATTTGAAGTTTTTGATAAATTTTTTTTTCTTAGTTGAGTGCAAAATACCCATGAAATGAAATGTAATAGTTATTTTTTTCTTATTTGGTCGAAGTTCTTGAAAAATGAGTCACAAAACAGCCGTTTTTTCACATTTTTGAAAATTATTTTTAAAATTTTTATTAATGCTGAAAATTGATAGCTGACATTAAAACAAGCAAAAAATTGAGGGGGGTCTATCACCCCCCATTTAAGCGGGAGGGGAATTTTTCGAAAAAACTTGGCTAAATAAAAAAATGAGTTTTAAAAAGCGAAGATGAGTGCCTACAATAACTTGGTATAGTTTTTCTGAGAGTTTATATACTACTGTTTCTTATCCATTATAAATAATAGGTCTGAGCAGCGCAGTCTTCTATAAATTCAATTTTAAAGTGCAAACTTTCGTAAAAAAATGTTATTTTCTCTATTAATTGCAATTTTACTCTTCATTTTCTCTTATTTACTGGTACGTTTTTTTTCTATATTTAAAGCTCTTATAGCCAAAAACTGAAAATTGAATGTCGAAACCTTTTAAAGTGATGGAGAAGTTAAGAAAATGTATGTGTCAAAAACACCAAAAAAACTGTTTTTTTTCTTCATATTTAAAAAATAATTCAAGCGATTAGCCATGATTTCTT
Source organism: Sphaerophoria taeniata (assembly GCA_943590905.1). Taxonomy (NCBI): domain Eukaryota; kingdom Metazoa; phylum Arthropoda; class Insecta; order Diptera; family Syrphidae; genus Sphaerophoria; species Sphaerophoria taeniata. The sequence goes on along the minus strand of OX016541.1, from coordinate 81,368,061 downwards.
ACATGGAAATTGTTTAATTTTTAGCAAATTGCATTAATACAAACAAAAATACATATACATATTAATTACGTAACACTAAAAGCTCCACAACCTCAGGTTCTATACTGTTCCTTTTTTTTGGGAATGCTTCTTAAGCCAGCAATATATGGGTCTGACGTAATTAGCAGCCTGTGAATGAGGTCTGTCATTGTGTCCAGTCTAGATGTTTTTCTTGTAAAAAGTTCTCTATACTTCCTGTTATCCTTGTTCCTTGCCTCTTGAGCTTCTTCCGAAAATTGGCCGATTGGAATGATGCAAGATGCAATAACCTGCTTGCCATGAAATAAAACTTTATGCACACTTACTGGCATATAATACCATTTATATTTCTCAATATACAGATTTCTGATTTTTGTTACGAAGGTATCAAAGGTGTCAACATTGATAGGGAACCCAGAAGCGAGTGCTTCTAAGATTATATGAAAACCTCTTATTAGCTCTATGTCGATGCCTGTTATTTCTGATGTCTTGGTTTCATTTCTGAAGAACCGTCTCGCTGTATTACCATCGTTTGTGTTTCCAGATTGTTGGGTTGGTACGTCAACCAGCAACCCAGTTTCTCTCCTAAATTTTTCTTGGATCATTTTTTTCGATTTTTAACATTTTCTTTATGTTCCTGACTTTTCACTTGCCAAGTTTTTACTTCAAGTCTATAGGCTATGTGAAGGACACATTCCATAAACCTTATCCAAGAATGTAGTGGAGATAAACCAAACGACATTGCGAATTGATTTTCAGTTCTTTGAGAAATACTTTGTTCATTATTCATCTCAGATGGCCTTGCTCCACAAATATAACATGTTTGAGAAGATGATGTCACCGTTGAAAGGGCAGTACAAACCTTTCCATCTACCATTGATAGTAAAAAGACTGGTCTTATTTCAACTTCAAACCCGTATTCATCGATTTTAACAGCTGTTAAAGAGTTAACTTTTTCAAGAACTTGGTCAACTTCATGTTTTATCAACTCTGTTGTCTCTCTGGCGAACAATAGTTTTATTGGCCGGCAGTATCTCGTTGATGAAGGCGCTTGATTTTTCCATAAGATTTGTTTCTCATCTCCCAAATGGTAATACATTTGGATAGGAACCATCGATATACTAAAAAGATTCTCCTCGTAGAAATCTGTAGCGCTCGGTTTTTGCTTATATGCTTTTTGTTGTGCTCCATCACATCCCCATTTGAAGAGCAACGTTAAATCCTTGATATTAGCTTTTTGGTGTTCAGAAATTAAAGCACTTTTCTGTGACGAACATAAACGCTTAACACTATGTTCCACTAAAGCTTGGAGATCGCATTGTGCACTGGACTCTGTAATAACGCATTTTTCAGGATAACACCTCTTTTTCGATTGCTTGATCTTTTCATATGAGGGCAACAAATCTCTAGCTATAAAATTGATTTTTTGTCGCATAATTTCATACTGATGTGTTGACAGCTGTGCATCTACAATAAGGGCCAAGGCTTCATCAGCAGACAGACTCATTTCAGGAGATGGACCTCTTCCTAAAGATTTTTTCAAAATTGTTCCTTAAAATTAAATAAAAATCAATGAAAACGTTGTATATACATATTTTGATATTATATTTAAAAACTAACTAACCCCTCTGCGGCGAACTATTTGAAAGTCTTTTCACCACATTAGCTGTATCCCTTTTACCACTCTTTCTAAGATTTATTTCATAAGCAGCTGCAATTTCATCACACCTGTATTCATTTAATAGTGGCTGCACCTTCTTCTTTTTAGTCTTATCGCAGCAATCCTCAAATGATTTCCTTGGTCTACCAACACTTCTCGTATTTGACGAAGATGGAATTTCACATAGTGTTTTCAGTGGTAGTACAAAATTTTCACCAAGCCAGGAAGCGTTTTCATTCAGAAAACGATCAAGATGTCTACAACTTCTAGACCACCGTTGATCAAACTTTTGACAAATTTCAAGTCTGTAGCATAAGAAATTAACATTTTTCATACAAACTTCCGAAAGGCCTAATGCCCATTTAATCCGGCCCTGTGTTAAAATATTTTGTTGGATATCGTCTTGTAACTATATGATCTACCTCTCATCCGAATTTCAATACTGCAGCATTACAAATAAAAAAACGTTCATACAATTTTAAGGTAGGCCTTAGAGCTAAGACGCCCTGAATCCGGCCCTGTCAAACAAAAATTTTATGTTTTTACAACTAAGTTTGCCTATACTCATTTCTATATTTCTATATTCACGTATAGATGATATTACAAACAAAAACAATAACAATTTGTTTTTCTCTAATTTTGATTGTTCCGGAGCATTTTTTGGCTCGTTAGCTATAGCGAAAAATGACTCAAAAATAAAGGCGCGCAAAAACGCGCAAAACTTTTTGATAGTTTTTAATAGTGAAGATGTCAGGCTTTGCAATGAACTTAATTTCAAGGCGGAACTATGTGGAACTTAGCTTTTCTGATCCAATGAATGTAAAAATAGCTACAAAAATACACATTTTTTAACTTTATCCATCACCACAAATATGTCAAAAGAATAAAAATATATAAATTTACTTACATTAATATTCTTTGGTATAAATACAATTAGAAAAAAAAAACTTTCATCAAAACACGCACTACACGTACCAAAAATAAAAAAAGTTCGAAGTGACCCGTACAACCAAATTTGATCAAAGAATATCACAAACTGCGGCATCATGGCTCATTTTCTCTTTGTTAACATTATTTTTTTCCCAAATTTTTTTTCATATCGTTCAATCCACTATTTTAGCTTTACGAAAAACCGGTTTTGCTATCAATTGCAGCATATCATTTTTTGAATGAAATGACGCTAGATGTGCGAATTCTCACACTGTGCAGCGGTGCCAGCCCTTGATCTGGATTTTGTTCGTCTTAGATGGTAGTTAAAGCCTGATTCGTCAGTAAATAGGTATAATTTTTTGACGATTTTCAGGTGCATTTTGGGAAAATTGTGTCGCATAAACCCTTCATTTTAAGTACTGGGTGAATTTGATTTGTAAAAGGGTGAATTTGACTTGTAAAAGGGTGAATTTTATTTATAAAAGGGTGAATTTGATTTGTAAAAGGGTGAATTTGGTTTGTATAAAGGTGGATTTGACTTGTAAAAGGGTGAATTTGATTTATAAAAGGGTGAATTTGATTTGTAAAAGGGTGAATTTGATTTGTAAAAGGGTGAATTTGATTTGTAAAAGGGTGAATTTGATTTGTAAAAGGGTGAATTTGATTTGTAAAAGGGTGAATTTGAAGTAAAAAAAAAACTGTATTAACTATGAAAATTTTTGTTGGGCCATTTCGGAGTCTATAAGAGTTTGTATAAACAAACAAACAAACAAACAAACACACATCCATTTTTATATATATAGAGACTTACTGGACCAGCCGGGGCCTTTTTTTTACATCAACGTTTTTATTTTCTATTGTACCTACGCTTCATACATACGTACAGCCCGTACCAGGAAAACCCGTCCCACTAGCTAATTTCACCGCCTTAGCAAAAGCTTGAGGAATAAAATGTGGATGGAAGTTTTTTAAAATCCACACTTTTTATTGTACCTAAACCTATTCTTACTTCTTTACGGTATTGAGTTGGTTGACACACTGCCCTTTTGCTTGTTTGTTTTTAATAGCTATAGTTAAGCCTTTCGAGAATATTTTTCCTCATGTTCTTAATGAAATAGGCGTGACGCCTTGTTTATCTTGTTGAGTTTATGCTAAAGAAGGTACAATTAATTTATATATTATATTTTCATATTCACCAATACTGCATAAATATATGTTTAAAACATGTTTGAACAATTTTATGTATAAAAAAATAATTTGAAAAAAAACCGCTCCAAGGATTTTTTTACTTGCGACAAATATGGCATGTACATATTGAATGATTACAATTGAGATGATGATGAGATATGACATTACGATGATAGCACAGATAATAAATTTATACAGATGTCTCACCCTAATGGCGAGAAATGATATATGAAACCGAAAGCTACCAAAAAAAAAGCTTTTTCCAAAAGCTTTAACGCATTCACTTAATGCATTAAAAATCTATTTTCGCTCGCCTCATTGCCCATAAATGAATACTTAGGCAAGGAAAAAAGCTTCCAAAAGCTCCTTGTCAGTTAAGGCGTTGTCAGTTAAGAGCAAAATATGTTTCATTTTTTTCTGCAGGGATGAGACATCTGTATAAATTTATTATCTGTGATTAAAGTATTCTCCCAGATGAAGTTTGCGTCTAAGTGAAAGAGCAGGGCAAGTGCAGAGAAGGTGAGAGATTGTTTCCTCTTCTTCCTCGTCCATACAGCTCCTGCAGAAGTCATTTGAGGCTACACCAAGTCGTATTGCGTGTCTGCCTATAAGACAGTGTCCCGTAAGGACACCTATAAGGGAGCTAATATGAAATCTGCTTTGAGACAAAAATTCTTTAGAGCGCTTTAGGTCAAGTGACGGCCAAATGATTAAATTACGATGATAGAGAAGTCGAAAAAAGTGGGTCCGGCGATTCCGCCCGTCTGTCTGTCTGTGAGTTTACAGCCACCTACAGCCTTAACCACTTATCTGATTGACTTCAAACTTGAAAATTAGAGGTTTGAGCAAAAAAAATCATATCCCAGTTTTTTGATTTTTTTTTTAAAGCCACCATACAATTTTTTTTGCCAAAAACCAAAACTTTCAATTTTCTCCAAAACGGCTCCTACGATTCTTCTTAAACTTCCTCGAATTTTATTTCTTTAAACATTCTTGTATTTTATGTAAAAAAAAATTTGTATTGCTCCAAAACGGTACCTCTCATAGACCGTTTTTTTGTTATTAGATTTTTTCGAAAAATAAAAGTCCGATCAGCGTAATTTCTTTTTTTTTTTGAAAGTACGTTTATGTTGCCCAAATAATATTATGTATTTGGAATTTAAAAAAAATATTTTTAAACTTTTTTTTCAAAATTCTGCGTATCTTAAAAACGGATAAGATCGAAAATTACTCATAAAATTTATTATAAGACATTTTCGAAAAAAACCGCTCCTACGATTTAAAAAAAAAACAACAATTTCTTAAGAAATCATATGACATACATTTTTTTCAGATTGAATCTATTTTTGAGGTACATATTTCAATTTAAATTTTTATTTATGAATTTTACTTTTTTTTATTATTTTTTATGAGTTATAATTTGGAATACAGGAGCAAGTTCGTACGACTGAGCCGTGCACAGTTTTTTGTTTAAATTTAAAAAAATCAACAATTTTTTAAGAAATCTTATGACCAGCGTTTCCGATTTTATTTTTGAAATCGGGCCAATCTTGAAAAAAAAAATGGGGTCATTTTCGTGTTTTCAGGGCCACAAACAGAAATGAAGTAAATGCACTACAGCATCTTTTTAAAATCATTTTTTACGCCAGTTTTAAGTATTTGTAATACATTTCATTTGATAAATTCATCTGATGTTCAGGTTAGCACTCCATTTTTTTATATTTGAGAAGAACTTAAGAATAAATTGTGTCTGTGTTTGCACTTCCTAGTACCTAATCACACGGATTTAAAAAGTTAAATTATAATCTATATGAAACTTGGCGCTAGTTTAACCAGTCTTAATGTCAGATGAGTAAGTGAGAAGTGAGATACTACAGAAATGCAGACTTATAGGCCAGTTCCACCTTACAATATATCACTGAGATCTCAATGTCACTTTGACTGAGGCAAAATCATTTAGTGGAACATAATTCCCAGTCCGCAGTGAGAATGCTTCGGTTAGGCCTCAGTTATAGCTATCAGTAAAATCCATCAGTAAAAATTGAAACATCTGGAATCTAAAATGTTTTACTGATGAGCGTTTATAGCTATCAGTAAATTTACACCTTCACGCCGCAAACATTTTCGTTTTTACTGTTCATCTCATCAGTAATTTTTTTAATGATGGCTCCGGAACAGTAAAAAAATAAAACGCCATCAGTAAAACGAAATGGAATTTTTTTTGACATTTGGCAGTCAGTTGTTCAGTAAAATGAAATTTCATCAGTAAAATTTATAAAATGGATTTTTTAATAATATTTAACACTAAATGCATTCTTTTTTTTTGAAAAAAATTGTCGAAATGTATTTTCAACTTATTTCATCAAAATTTTCCTCAAAATATGAAATTAAAGTATTCAAAATAGCAAAACAAAATTTTTACTGATGGATTTTACTGATAGCTATAACTGAGCCCTTACTTTACAAATTGTTGTGATTCATGTGCTAGTAACGTCAAATCGGCTGAGTGAGAAATCGAGTCCAACATATTTTCATCTCAAAGATCTCGGAAAAAAATTTCAGTTATCAGCTGAACAGTTATAAGTGAACAAAATAAATAAATTGAACTCGTCATCCTCACTAAAGAATTGAAATCTTAATGCATATGAACCAATGTTCTGTTTTTGGTTCCAGTACTTCAAGAGGGCCATTTTCAGTATTTGCGGGCCACCGGGCCATTTTAACAAAATAGGCCAAAATGGCCCGATCGGGCCACTTCGGCAAGTGACATGATTTTTTTCAGATAAAATTTATTTTTGAGGTACATACATACACTTCGCTCAACTAAATAAGCACGCAATTTTTCTGAGATTAGTTGTCAATTTTTTCCCAGCTTTGAGCGTTAATATATTATTTGATGATGCAAACTGATTCCTTATGATGTTGAGAAAACAAATCAAAAGGAACAATTTAAAAAGTACCGCTATTTTTCTTCTCGCTCTACTGCAAAGCTTCGCATATCGAAAAATTCAGTTTTATTTTGCGTTATGATATTTTTTTCACACTCTCAGATATTGCCGAAGAGAGGTTATAGCACAGATAATAAGATAATAAATAAATAAATTTATTATCTGTGGTTATAGGCTATAGCAAGCTTAATCTTACGACAAGTGTCTCATCACTAAGTGCAGTGTTAGTTGTTAGTAGACTAATCTAAAACAAACAAACACGTACACAAACACAATAACAAACACAACAAAACTAAAATTACAAAGAGACAAAAAACACAAAAAAAACATTTAAGAACGTGGAACACTGGTTTTAAGAATAAGTTTTAGCTTGTTTTTATTGATATTACAGTCAAATAAGTCTTCATACGCATTTAATAGCTTACTCATTCTTGTCAGTGGCTCATGCACAGAGTTGCAAAAGCTTAAATCATTTATTAGTTTAACTCTCACTTTAATTCCCAAGTCAGTAATTGACTTATGAATTCGAATTCATTTAATTCACAAGCTAAAAAGTGAATTATGAATTAAAGTTTCACAAGCTAAAAAGCGAATTATGAATTAAAGTTTCTTCAATTCACAAGCTAAAAAGTGAATTATGAGTTAGAATTCATTTAATTCACAAGCCAAAAAGTGAATTATGAATTAAAGATTCTTTAATTAACAAGCTAAAAAGCGAATTGTGAATTAGAATTCATTTAATTCACAAGCTAAAAACTGAATTTTTGGATTTTTTCGTTTATTTCTCTTGACCAAGGCTCGTATTTCATGCAAATGCTTATTTCAGACAAAAAACTACACACAAAAAAGATATGTTTCTCACACACGATCATTTCATTTCATTATTTCGGTCACACAGACAAAAACTTTTGATATTCATCATTTTCCTCATAATTTATTCATCATTTATCATTTACAGAGCTACACACTGTCTTTTTCCTTCATTTTTTCCTAAATGATGAAAAAAATGATAGTGTGCATTTTTAAATGATATTATTCATTTACAGCTTTGCTGATACCAGATAATTCGCTAATTCACCTTATGAATTCAAATTTGTGAAATTTTAACTCCACCCTGTTTCTGCATTGACTTTTTTTTATTCATAAATCATAAGTCACTTGTTTTTAATTCATAATTCACTTTTTAGCTTGTTTTTAATTCACAATTCACTTTTTAGCTTGAGAATTGAAGAAACTTTAATTCATAATTCAATTTTTAGCTTGTGAATTCAGGAAACTTCAATTCATAATTCACTTTTTAGCTTGTGAATTAAAGCAACTTCAATTCATAATTCACTTTTTAGCTGGTGAATTAAATGAATTCTAATTCATAATTCATTTTTAGCTTATGAATTAAATGTTTTTTAATTCATAAGTCAATTACTAGCTTGAATCCCTTCTTCGATGGATTAGAAACTTTCTTTCGAACCGTTCAATACAAGTTGTATTGGACGGATTCAAGTCTGAAACCCATAACATAAATGCTGGTGTGCCCCAGGGCTCCGTTTTGTCTCCGACCCTCTTTCTCATTTTCATAAATGATCTCTTGTCTGTAACTTCTAATCCAATTCATTGTTTCGCCGACGATAGTACCCTTAGCTTTTCATATTCGTTCCCAGACTCACATCCCTCCACTTCGGATGTGGACCTGCAACGGCAAAATATGATAAGCTCATTAAACTCTGACTTAAACAGCATTGTACAATGGGGAATTAAAAACCGCGTCGAGTTTAATGCTTCGAAAACTCAATGCTGTCTTGTATCGTCGAAGCGAGATGTACCCCCCTTGCCACTGTCCATGAGTGGCACTTGCATCAATGAGACCGAACATCTCGAGATTCTCGGTATGTGCATTACAGACCACCTTTTGTGGAGCGAGCACATATGCGATGTCGCCAAAAATGCCGCAAGATGTTTGGGTTTCTTAAGAAGGTGCAAGAAATTTTTCTCCCCTTCTGATCTGGCTATTATCTATAAAACATATATCCGTCCAAAGCTTGAGTACAATTCCCATCTCTGGGCTGGGGCTCCAGCTACTTACTTAAGCCTCTTAGATGGAATACAAAGAAGAGCTGTAAGAATGATTGGTGATAAAGAGATCACTGACTCATTCACCCCTTTAGACCACCGTCGCAACGTAGCGTGTCTCTCCTTGTTTTACCGTTACTTCTATGGTAATTGCTCTAGTGAAATAGCCAGTTGCGTTCCTCCCCTCAAACAATTCGCCCGTAATACTCGCGCTTCTAGGAATGCCCATCAGTTTACCCTCGAGCCCAACTTCGGACGTACTCTCAAGTATAGAGAATCATTCTTTAGCCGTACTACGCGAATGTGGAACTCTCTTCCACACTCTGTCTTTCCCGATCATTGCAATGTACAAAAATTCAAGACCAATGTACATCGACACCTCCTTTCCAACCCCTTCACTTCTTCCTAATGCACTCACTGTGTCTCTGGCATAAAAAGGGTATAAAAAATCCCTTGAGTGGGTGCAAATTATAAAAAAAAGGACTTAATGATTTTTTAATTCACAAACATGCAACTGTGCTCATGCATTCCATAGTTAGTTTTATGTTGGGGGACTTTAATCAAATTATGAGAACGCAAACTATAATCTATGTTGTTTGAACAACGATAGCAACTTAGAGGTGCTTCCACCAATGGCTTTTTCCGTTTTTAAAGAGGATAGAACTCAAAATATCTGGAGCATCAGTGACACCAGTAATAATTTGATGAAGGAAAACATCCTTCCGGTTCCGGTGGAACAACGACGTAAGTGCAAATTTTAAAAATTCTGAGTTAAGTATGCCCCTGCTCTTAAAAAAGGTATTTAATTCAAAAAGAAGAAAGACCTTATTCATTGTGTAATTTTTAAGCCAAATATACGCATCGTTTCCTGTATTAACGTATTGATACAAAATGTGTTAACGTGGAAAAATGCTTGCAAAACTTTATTTATTTATTCTAAAATTATTAATAATACTGCTTGAAGCACCAAAAAATGTCTTAACTGTCGAAAACTGAGTTTGATTTCCCTTAAACAAAAACCTTGTTCCATAAAAAAAATAAGCAAATCGTATGTTTTTTTAATAAAAAAAGGTATCAAAATGTTAAATCGCGTTTTCTGAGGGATGGACTTCTCTGCACTAAGGTCATTGTACCACCGGAGGTGCGATTTGTTCTCCTTGTCCTTTGACACAGTTTTTGCTTCTGGAAAAATGCAAGTCGATCATAAGAAGGGATATTATTGGGGTCAATCCATTGGAGTCCCTTAAAGGCGAAACGTGTAAAATTGCGTTGAGATGGAGTCGAACCAAACTGTTGTGCAAGGCATAGGAAACGTTAGGGTCAAGGAGTTCCCTGGATCAACGCTTGCTATCGAGGGGGAGGTTATAACCTCCGTTGTCAGGATCTGATTAAGATCCCTATTTACGGAACAAATTATAGAATGCATGAGCCTTTGACACGTATAAGTAAACTTATGAGCTGGAACTCAGACTTTTTTGATTTTAATTTGAGGAAAATTCAACTAAAATTAATTTTAAAAACCAGTGTTCCACTTTCTTAAATGTTTTATGTTAATTTTGTCACGTTTTTTGTTTATTTTATGTTATTATTTTTGTGTGCTGTGTTATTTTTTATAGTTTATTTATTTGCCTACTTACAACTAACACCACAATAAGTGATGAACCGGTGGTATAACACAGTTTCTGTGTTGGCAAACTATTGGTAGTCAAATGGTGCTTGCGATAAGCCCGTACGACCAATTCTGATAGTGTGTGTAAAAAAAAACCTTACATTGAATTAGCTTTATTGCCGATGTTGTTAATGTGCTCTGAAAAATCTAAATTAGATGTGAAAGGAACTCCTAAGTCCCTAACTTTAAGGACACGGGATAAGATGTGTTGGGAGATATCATAATCATGTGATGAAGGATTACGCTGTTGCGTGACATTTTCGTGGGTTAAGATTATTCCTTTCACACCATACAACAACCTTATTTATATATCATCTTGCAGTTGAACGCGATCTTCATTTGATGAAATATTTTTGAAGATCTTCATATAATCTGCAAAAGATAAGAATTTTACTATTTCGAACACTTAACAGTGCATCGTTAATAGTTAAAAGGGGTCCTAGGTGACTTCCCTGTGGTACACCCGATTTGGCGATTAAAGGTTTTGAGTAAGAGTTTCTGAATTTTACTTGGTAAGATCTATTATCAAGATAAGAAGAAATCCAATTAACGAATCCCGGAGGAAAACCATATGAATTCAATTTAAACTTGCTTTGGAGAAATCTGTGTAAGCAAAATCCACTTCCTGTCCACTTTCTACAGAATTCAGACATTTATGCAAAAATGCAAGACGGTTTGTTACCGTAGAACGTTTCTGCATAAAGCCATGTTGTTCAAAATCATACAATATTTTTGTAAATTTTGCAAATTTTCACAAACAACTTGCTCAAAAAGCTAAGTAATGCAACACAGTTTAGATATAGGCCTATAGTTTGTAATATCAGACTTGTCTCCTTTTTTGAAAACAGGTGTTATGTATGCGTTTTTCCACATGCTAGGGAATTTTCCTAGTTATAACGGCAATTCAAAAAAATTACGTAGAGGCATAGCCAAAATCGTTCTACATTTTTTAAAACAATGGTTGGAAAACTGGAATACCATCGGGTCCAAAAGAATAGTCTTCCCTTAGAAGGCACATAGAATTTACAAGTTTATGGAAGTCGATTAGAACATTATTAAAAGTTACTTGGGGACAGTTTCGTAGATAGCCAAAGAAGTCAGTAGGTATCTACAGAAATGGGAGAATCGATGAAAGACTGACTGAAATTACTTGCGAAAGAATTACAGTTCAAGACAATATTGTTGTAATTTAAGTTTATAGGGTAAGCATCACATATCTTTTTAGAATTGACAAAATTCCAAAAGGTTTTTGGATCCTGTTTCAGTGAATTTCCCATATTCAGTTGTTGTGGCAACGCTGTGTTGTGCTTGAGTCGCTATCAATAAGCTCGTACTTTTAATTCGTTTTTATTTATGTTTTGACCATTTAAAAATCTTAATTGTGTTTAAATTTAAAGTTGGATTCCCAATTGTCGTTTTGATTAATTTATTTTTTGTTCGTATTGACTTTTGATGTGATAATTGCTACGTATTTGGCTGCGTGTATAAAGTGCTCAATCTACTTCTACTCTTGGCGATCCTTATTTTCGCTCATGTTTGGACTCTTTTTTGTCATTCTTCCCTGGTGAGTGATAATTTTGTATATGTTCTGCCTGAAGCATTGTGACGCTGCATTATTATCCATTCCAACGTTTTCCATCTATCATTTCATACTGGATTTTTCTTCTTGGACGATTGAGTTGTACTTTGACGACATTGCAACATTTTTCTTGAAGCTGTGACAAGTTTTTTCAATCAGCTGGATAACAATAATATCAACACTTCATAAGCTACCTGTCATCATATTTTAACATCTGTGATCTCTTTCTGTCATCCATCAAAACTATTTGTTATCTGTCATCGACTACATTACCAACTGTTCATATACGCATGGGTTTGTGTATTTGATAACTTGGTTAGAAATTCTTGCAGTACAGTAAGATCCAACATTACTTTTTTACATTCTTAAACAAATAATTTTTCAACATCATATAAATTAAATATTTAAATATGACAAAGTGTGCATCTTGTGACGATATATCTGACCACATGATTGACTCCATCATATGTTACGGAAGATGTCGACGGAGTTTCCATGTTCAATGCATTGATGCCCCTTTTAGCACTATGAAGTTATTCGCGAAAAACAAATCGTTTTACTTTTTTTGCGATGATTGTGACCCATTTGCACACACGAATATAGTGCGAGACGTTATACTTCATACTAAACAATTGGAAAACTTGAAATGCCAACTTACCCAGCTCTCAGCAAAAGTTGATAATCTAAGTACCAAGCCTCCAGACAGTATTATACAGACGCGGAGTAAGGCAAAAAACAAAAACTCCAACACTCTTTATGACAAAAAACCATCGACTAAGAGAACATCGGAAGTTCTTGGCAATCCAACCGAATTTCAACAATCAAAGAAACCAGCTAAGCCTCTGTTTGAATCTTTCGTTCCTTCTCGTTCCATTTCCAATTTTAACTTCAATAATGGAGTGCTTGTAACATCATCAACATCATCATCATCATCATCATCATCATCATCATCATCATCATCATCATCATCATCATCATCATCATCATCATCATCATCATCATCATCATCATCATCATCATCATCATCATCATCATCATCATCATCATCATCATCATCATCATCATCATCATCATCATCATCATCATCATCATCATCATCATCATCATCATCATCATCATCATCATCATCATCATCATCATCATCATCATCATCATCATCATCATCATCATCATCATCATCATCATCATCATCATCATCATCATCATCATCATCATCATCATCATCATCATCATCATCATCATCATCATCATCATCATCATCATCATCATCATCATCATCATCATCATCATCATCATCATCATCATCATCATCATCATCATCATCATCATCATCATCATCATCATCATCATCATCATCATCATCATCATCATCATCATCATCATCATCATCATCATCATCATCATCATCATCATCATCATCATCATCATCATCATCATCATCATCATCATCATCATCATCATCATCATCATCATCATCATCATCATCATCATCATCATCATCATCATCATCATCATCATCATCATCATCATCATCATCATCATCATCATCATCATCATCATCATCATCATCATCATCATCATCATCATCATCATCATCATCATCATCATCATCATCATCATCATCATCATCATCATCATCATCATCATCATCATCATCATCATCATCATCATCATCATCATCATCATCATCATCATCATCATCATCATCATCATCATCATCATCATCATCATCATCATCATCATCATCATCATCATCATCATCATCATCATCATCATCATCATCATCATCATCATCATCATCATCATCATCATCATCATCATCATCATCATCATCATCATCATCATCATCATCATCATCATCATCATCATCATCATCATCATCATCATCATCATCATCATCATCATCATCATCATCATCATCATCATCATCATCATCATCATCATCATCATCATCATCATCATCATCATCATCATCATCATCATCATCATCATCATCATCATCATCATCATCATCATCATCATCATCATCATCATCATCATCATCATCATCATCATCATCATCATCATCATCATCATCATCATCATCATCATCATCATCATCATCATCATCATCATCATCATCATCATCATCATCATCATCATCATCATCATCATCATCATCATCATCATCATCATCATCATCATCATCATCATCATCATCATCATCATCATCATCATCATCATCATCATCATCATCATCATCATCATCATCATCATCATCATCATCATCATCATCATCATCATCATCATCATCATCATCATCATCATCATCATCATCATCATCATCATCATCATCATCATCATCATCATCATCATCATCATCATCATCATCATCATCATCATCATCATCATCATCATCATCATCATCATCATCATCATCATCATCATCATCATCATCATCATCATCATCATCATCATCATCATCATCATCATCATCATCATCATCATCATCATCATCATCATCATCATCATCATCATCATCATCATCATCATCATCATCATCATCATCATCATCATCATCATCATCATCATCATCATCATCATCATCATCATCATCATCATCATCATCATCATCATCATCATCATCATCATCATCATCATCATCATCATCATCATCATCATCATCATCATCATCATCATCATCATCATCATCATCATCATCATCATCATCATCATCATCATCATCATCATCATCATCATCATCATCATCATCATCATCATCATCATCATCATCATCATCATCATCATCATCATCATCATCATCATCATCATCATCATCATCATCATCATCATCATCATCATCATCATCATCATCATCATCATCATCATCATCATCATCATCATCATCATCATCATCATCATCATCATCATCATCATCATCATCATCATCATCATCATCATCATCATCATCATCATCATCATCATCATCATCATCATCATCATCATCATCATCATCATCATCATCATCATCATCATCATCATCATCATCATCATCATCATCATCATCATCATCATCATCATCATCATCATCATCATCATCATCATCATCATCATCATCATCATCATCATCATCATCATCATCATCATCATCATCATCATCATCATCATCATCATCATCATCATCATCATCATCATCATCATCATCATCATCATCATCATCATCATCATCATCATCATCATCATCATCATCATCATCATCATCATCATCATCATCATCATCATCATCATCATCATCATCATCATCATCATCATCATCATCATCATCATCATCATCATCATCATCATCATCATCATCATCATCATCATCATCATCATCATCATCATCATCATCATCATCATCATCATCATCATCATCATCATCATCATCATCATCATCATCATCATCATCATCATCATCATCATCATCATCATCATCATCATCATCATCATCATCATCATCATCATCATCATCATCATCATCATCATCATCATCATCATCATCATCATCATCATCATCATCATCATCATCATCATCATCATCATCATCATCATCATCATCATCATCATCATCATCATCATCATCATCATCATCATCATCATCATCATCATCATCATCATCATCATCATCATCATCATCATCATCATCATCATCATCATCATCATCATCATCATCATCATCATCATCATCATCATCATCATCATCATCATCATCATCATCATCATCATCATCATCATCATCATCATCATCATCATCATCATCATCATCATCATCATCATCATCATCATCATCATCATCATCATCATCATCATCATCATCATCATCATCATCATCATCATCATCATCATCATCATCATCATCATCATCATCATCATCATCATCATCATCATCATCATCATCATCATCATCATCATCATCATCATCATCATCATCATCATCATCATCATCATCATCATCATCATCATCATCATCATCATCATCATCATCATCATCATCATCATCATCATCATCATCATCATCATCATCATCATCATCATCATCATCATCATCATCATCATCATCATCATCATCATCATCATCATCATCATCATCATCATCATCATCATCATCATCATCATCATCATCATCATCATCATCATCATCATCATCATCATCATCATCATCATCATCATCATCATCATCATCATCATCATCATCATCATCATCATCATCATCATCATCATCATCATCATCATCATCATCATCATCATCATCATCATCATCATCATCATCATCATCATCATCATCATCATCATCATCATCATCATCATCATCATCATCATCATCATCATCATCATCATCATCATCATCATCATCATCATCATCATCATCATCATCATCATCATCATCATCATCATCATCATCATCATCATCATCATCATCATCATCATCATCATCATCATCATCATCATCATCATCATCATCATCATCATCATCATCATCATCATCATCATCATCATCATCATCATCATCATCATCATCATCATCATCATCATCATCATCATCATCATCATCATCATCATCATCATCATCATCATCATCATCATCATCATCATCATCATCATCATCATCATCATCATCATCATCATCATCATCATCATCATCATCATCATCATCATCATCATCATCATCATCATCATCATCATCATCATCATCATCATCATCATCATCATCATCATCATCATCATCATCATCATCATCATCATCATCATCATCATCATCATCATCATCATCATCATCATCATCATCATCATCATCATCATCATCATCATCATCATCATCATCATCATCATCATCATCATCATCATCATCATCATCATCATCATCATCATCATCATCATCATCATCATCATCATCATCATCATCATCATCATCATCATCATCATCATCATCATCATCATCATCATCATCATCATCATCATCATCATCATCATCATCATCATCATCATCATCATCATCATCATCATCATCATCATCATCATCATCATCATCATCATCATCATCATCATCATCATCATCATCATCATCATCATCATCATCATCATCATCATCATCATCATCATCATCATCATCATCATCATCATCATCATCATCATCATCATCATCATCATCATCATCATCATCATCATCATCATCATCATCATCATCATCATCATCATCATCATCATCATCATCATCATCATCATCATCATCATCATCATCATCATCATCATCATCATCATCATCATCATCATCATCATCATCATCATCATCATCATCATCATCATCATCATCATCATCATCATCATCATCATCATCATCATCATCATCATCATCATCATCATCATCATCATCATCATCATCATCATCATCATCATCATCATCATCATCATCATCATCATCATCATCATCATCATCATCATCATCATCATCATCATCATCATCATCATCATCATCATCATCATCATCATCATCATCATCATCATCATCATCATCATCATCATCATCATCATCATCATCATCATCATCATCATCATCATCATCATCATCATCATCATCATCATCATCATCATCATCATCATCATCATCATCATCATCATCATCATCATCATCATCATCATCATCATCATCATCATCATCATCATCATCATCATCATCATCATCATCATCATCATCATCATCATCATCATCATCATCATCATCATCATCATCATCATCATCATCATCATCATCATCATCATCATCATCATCATCATCATCATCATCATCATCATCATCATCATCATCATCATCATCATCATCATCATCATCATCATCATCATCATCATCATCATCATCATCATCATCATCATCATCATCATCATCATCATCATCATCATCATCATCATCATCATCATCATCATCATCATCATCATCATCATCATCATCATCATCATCATCATCATCATCATCATCATCATCATCATCATCATCATCATCATCATCATCATCATCATCATCATCATCATCATCATCATCATCATCATCATCATCATCATCATCATCATCATCATCATCATCATCATCATCATCATCATCATCATCATCATCATCATCATCATCATCATCATCATCATCATCATCATCATCATCATCATCATCATCATCATCATCATCATCATCATCATCATCATCATCATCATCATCATCATCATCATCATCATCATCATCATCATCATCATCATCATCATCATCATCATCATCATCATCATCATCATCATCATCATCATCATCATCATCATCATCATCATCATCATCATCATCATCATCATCATCATCATCATCATCATCATCATCATCATCATCATCATCATCATCATCATCATCATCATCATCATCATCATCATCATCATCATCATCATCATCATCATCATCATCATCATCATCATCATCATCATCATCATCATCATCATCATCATCATCATCATCATCATCATCATCATCATCATCATCATCATCATCATCATCATCATCATCATCATCATCATCATCATCATCATCATCATCATCATCATCATCATCATCATCATCATCATCATCATCATCATCATCATCATCATCATCATCATCATCATCATCATCATCATCATCATCATCATCATCATCATCATCATCATCATCATCATCATCATCATCATCATCATCATCATCATCATCATCATCATCATCATCATCATCATCATCATCATCATCATCATCATCATCATCATCATCATCATCATCATCATCATCATCATCATCATCATCATCATCATCATCATCATCATCATCATCATCATCATCATCATCATCATCATCATCATCATCATCATCATCATCATCATCATCATCATCATCATCATCATCATCATCATCATCATCATCATCATCATCATCATCATCATCATCATCATCATCATCATCATCATCATCATCATCATCATCATCATCATCATCATCATCATCATCATCATCATCATCATCATCATCATCATCATCATCATCATCATCATCATCATCATCATCATCATCATCATCATCATCATCATCATCATCATCATCATCATCATCATCATCATCATCATCATCATCATCATCATCATCATCATCATCATCATCATCATCATCATCATCATCATCATCATCATCATCATCATCATCATCATCATCATCATCATCATCATCATCATCATCATCATCATCATCATCATCGTCTCCCTCTTTGGAAAATCAGACTAACGATTCGTCATCCGTTTCGCCTAAACACATGTTTTCACAACAAGTGCAGCCAAAACAACATGCACAAAATTTTATTGAGCGAACTAATGAAAATAACTCTGCGATATCTCCAATTTTATCTGGACTTAAGGCTGTAGAAGGACAAAAAACACTGTTCTTGTCTAAACTTGCACCATCTACGAATGCACTTGACATCAAAAAACACTTGACCGGAAAACTTGGCTCCTCATTCACTTTAAATGTTGAGAAAATGATACATCGGAACTACGCTAAGTATTCTTCTTTTAAAATAAGAGCCCCGGACTCGGTTTTCTATGTTTTGAACACGCCATCGTTCTGGCCTCATGGTGTAATAGTTCATGAGTTTATGAACAAACAAATTAACCCTTTTCGTCAAAAACAGACAATGCTGAACCACCGTCAAAGCAGCTTAGACAGGTATTAATATACTATCAAAATGTTAATGGACTAAGGACAAAGACCAACAAGGTATACAAAAATATCAACAACATTCCCCACGATGTCATCATTCTGACTGAAACATGGCTTAACATCCATATTGCTGACTCGGAACTTTTCGACAGTTCTTTTCTAATATTTAGACGTGATCGCCACAATGCAGACAACTCTAACGCAGTAGGTGGAGGAATTCTTTTCGCAATCAAAAACACTCTCACTTGCTACCTCGTGGACGACTTTCGGTCGGCAGAAATTGAAGTTCTGTGTGTGAAAATTAAGATGACTACTGGACAACTATTTATTATATCAGCTTACATACCTCCATGCTCAAGTAAAGAGGTTTATGATAAACTGAATGACTGCATTGAAAGCATTTTTACACTTTTGGAACCTGAGGATGAAATACTGGTTGTAGGTGATTTCAATTTGCCCAATCTTAATTGGATACAAATAGAGGACGATAACTTCTACATTCCAATAAACGCGTCTTGCTCAAATGAGCTATCACTAATAGATGGTATGTCTTCGTGTGGTTTGAGTCAACTTAACGGTGTAAGGAATCAATTTGGAAAAACCCTTGATTTGATATTTTTCTCCGAAACCAATTACTCTGAAACAGCAGTGATAGCTTCTGCTGTCAAACTTGTTGAAGAAGATAGACATCATCCCGCACTGGATATCGCACTCAACCTCAACATGTCTTCACCACATATCCTCTTCAACAACAAGCTTGAATTTAACTTTAGTTAATTTTATTCATCTTTTTGACTTGTTATGTACGATAAACTGGGATCAATTATTTTGTAATTTAAATATTGACGAAATGTGTAACAAATTTTATTCCACCCTTTTTGAATGCTTTTATAAAACTTTTCCATTTAAGAAAAACCGAGTTAATTCAAATGTTCCACCATGGTTTGATTCTCACCTTAAAAACTTAAAGAATAAAAGAAACAAAGCTTGGGTAAAATTTAACAGAACAAGAACTGATGATGACTATAGAATTTTCGTTGTTCTTAAACAACTTTTTATTGACTACTCTGACACTCTTTATAATGACTATATACGTAAGATTGAACTTAACTTTAAGACTAATCCTGATAATTTCTGGAATTTTGTAAATTGCAAGAGGAAAACATGTAGTTACCCTAACTCCCTATCTGATTCGTTATCAACTAGTCATGAGCCGAAGATCATCGCAAACATGTTTGCAAACTTCTTCAAAGATGCTTTCGTAGAATCAAGCAATATAAGATCTCCCTACCCTTCTGCTTCTGTTCAAAGTTTCCCTCATTTGAATACTATTAACTTTATAATAAACGAAGAAACTGTTGCACAAGGTATCCATAACCTAGAAGAATGTTTTAGTCCTGGCCCTGATGGTGTACCATCTTTCATTTTAAAGAAATGTGTTGATTATTTAGCGTACCCATTGTGTATTCTTTTTAATAAATCTTTGAATAGCTCTCTTTTTCCTTTAGTCTGGAAGAGCTCTTTTGTAATACCTGTTCACAAAAAAGGTCCTAAAAACGAAATATCTAACTACCGACCTATTGCTAAATTATCTGTGATACCTAAATTGTTTGAGTCAATCGTATGTAGTGTCCTTTCTTTTCACTGTAGTTCAATTATATGTGATAACCAGCACGGCTTTGTCAAGAAACACTCGACTGTAACTAATTTGTTAAACTTTACGTCCTTTTGTCTAGATGTTTTTGAAAAACATGACCAAGTAGATTGTGTTTTTACTGACTTTAGTAAGGCTTTTGATAAGTTGTGTCATAAAACACTAATTTTAAAACTATCACAACAAGGTTTTAACGAAAATTTTTTGAATTGGATTTCATCGTATTTAGAAAATAGATGTTGTAGTGTTATATTTCGTAATGAATGTTCTAGTCAATTTATTGTGAATTCTGGTGTCCCTCAAGGCAGCCATCTTGGTCCAATTCTATTTGTTTCATTTGTAAACGACGTGGCTTCAATTTTAAAAAATTCGTCTGTACTTATTTATGCTGATGACATTAAACTTTTTAAACGAATTAACTCTATATCTGACTGTCTACTTTTGCAAGAAGACTTAATATTATTTCGGGAATGGTGCAATAATAACCGTCTTGTTTTAAATGTTGACAAATGTAAAACCATGAGTTTTACACGCAAGAAAGTTCCAATTGTCTTTGATTACATGTTTGATTCTTTTCCTTTATGTAGAGTATCCGTATTTTCTGATTTAAGTGTAGTTTTAGATTCTAAACTAACTTTTAACGAACATATAAGTTTTATAGTTAAGAAAGCAAACAGAGTTCTTGGTTTCATTAGAAGATTCGGTCGTGATTTCCGCGATCCATATACACTAAAATTACTTTATGTATCATTCGTGAGACCTATTCTAGAATACGCCTGTGTAGTGTGGTCACCTTACTACGACGTCCATATTATAAGACTTGAAGCCATTCAGAAAAGATTTTTGCGTTTCTGTCTCCGATCTCTTCCATGGTTTCGTGGTATTATATTACCCCCCTATTCCCAAAGACTTTCTTTTATCAACCTCCCTTCTTTGACAAACCACAGAAAATACCTACAATTTTCTTTCATTGTTGCATTAATAAATGGATCTATATCATCACCATTAGTTCTTGGTCGTTTAAATTTTAGTTTTAGTCGTTCAAGTATAAGACTCCAGAATCCATTAAATCAAATATTTAGCAGGTCAAACTATGGTGCTCATAGCCCTCTTAACCAATTAATTGAAATTTTTAATAAATGTAGCTTTTGTTTAACTTCACCTAACGATAATATAAAAAGTATTCAATTCAAATTAATGTTTTTCAGCAGCCTAGATTTAGTTTAGATTATAAGTATTATGTTTGTAAATATTGTTCACGTTAGCATTTAACGAATTGAAATAAATAAATAAATATAAGATATTCACTGTAAAGATCAAAAGAGAGTCTTTTATACTCTTCAAATGTCAAGCCTTGTTCCTTTTATTACGAAGGTTTTTCAATTCCTTAGTATAGGATGACTGGAATTATTAGGGTTAAAGCTTCTTTTTTTTCTGGTAACTAACTGTAAGTTTTTCCAATTTTCCTGTTGAAAATGTTTTGACATTTTTGTTAATTGTTCCGATTGTCTATTCTACTTGAACGATTTTCTTGAAATTTAACACGGAGGGAATTTTGTTTGTGGAGTTGTCGGATATTTTGTTTTGTTAGTCCAAATCAAATTATTTTTGGTATGACTCTAATTAGCCTGTTACAAAAAACCAGATATTGAATTGAAAGTAAAAGTGCCCACTTGTGTACACACCGGTTTTTTGAGTGCGGAAATGTGTGACGTCTGTGTGCTGGTATACCCACCGATTTTGGTGTCAGACACCGTGTGGGTAAAATTAAAACTTTCTGATTTTTGGTATCGGAGTCACGATCGGTGTGATGTGAGTGGCTGAATGCTACACCGGTGTGCCAACAATTGTCCTGTGTATAAGTTCTTTAATGGTTGCTTATATCTCAAATTAAAGAATTAGCATTCCATTACATTAATGAATTTAAAAAAGAGAAGGTTTTAAGAAATTGTTTTTTGAGACGTTACAGCTATGAATGGTCTCAATACCAAAAGCAGTTTTTTATTTTTTCAAAGATATGTAGGGTTTTTCTTTAAAATAGACCGTAAACTCTTCTACCTTGTAAAGAACATCTAGAATGTAAATGTTTCATAGGGAAATGCCTGCCACGAGCAGTCAAATTTGATAGAACGATTCATAGCGTTGGTATGTTTTTTTTTTTCAAAGTAGATTGCATTTATGGAATCCCTTTTCTATCACATCGTTCACACTTTTAAAAATAAGAACAAACAAATCCGATCGATGGCACCTGTGTTCCAAGTGTGAAAAGGCGTCATTATCTAGTCACAGTTTTGTGGAAAAGAGTAAATAAATTCCTTGAGACTGTATGTTGATTTACATTAAATATTAAAATCAGAACAAGAACATAAAATGTAGAAAAAGAGCCAAGTTCTCTTATGTGCGAATAACACTGTGTAAAAAGTTAGCCACCAAAAGTAATGAGATCTAAAAGAACGCCAGGTTCTTACATGTAAAAGTGTTATATTGAATATTTTAAATCATAGAAGATAATACAACAATATCAAAAGAAAATAGAATATACTTTGGATGAAAATTTACAAGTTCACTGTTCAAGTTTTAAAATGTTGTTAATCACGCTTCAAACGAAAACTTGCCAAGTGAACTTGTAAATTTTCATCCAAACTATTTTCTATATTCTTTTTATATTGTTGTATTATCTTCTATGATTTAAAATATTCAATATAACACTTTTATTTTTTCCTTTGTATACAGCCGAAAACCTACCATTGTACCAAATTTCAAGATTCTGCTATTGTTAGAAGTGCTTCATAATTTTGATGATCAGTCAGTGAGTCAGTCAGTCAATTACGGTTTTTGAAATTTTTACTGTTCAATATCTCAAGAAGTAGTGGTTCTACTCCCTGTAAAAAGGGAGTAGTAGTACCGTGTCCTTTGATATTGCGGAATGTAATCGATCAAAACATGCACTGTTGTGAATAAACCCGAAAATATTTCTAATTTTGTGATACTATGATGCCCAAGGATTCCATGAAACCCGTTTTTACATGAAGTACGCTTTTTCGTGGTGGCTCCATAACGCGAAAAAAACGCATAAATTTCATCAATTAACGTGTCGAGAAGAACATCCATTTTATTGGAAAAAATAAAAATTATATACGAATCCTTGCTTTTCAGACTTTAAAAAAAATGAATAGAGTGGCGCGACAGCTCTTGAAGAGCCAAGGCCTAAGTGGCTTACTTTCATCACAAATTCTCTGGGTGCGTGTGAAGAATTTAGGGGACCTAATATCACTCCGTTTCCGAACGGAAAAGTTGGGAGCACTTTTTCATGATTGATTGATTGAAGTTTTGTCAGCTCTTCGCAAGAGGGAGTGCCCGTGAAAGATGAAATAAAAACTATGGGGACGAGTAGGACTCGAACCCACGACTTTCTGCTTAGCAGCCAACGCACCGAACCACTAAGCCACGAACACTACTTTTTTCAGACTTTTAACTCTATTTTAATCGAAAAAAATGACAAATCCTTGCTTTTCAGACTATTAACTCTGTTAACTGCCAGTTAACACATTAACTACTAGTTAGCCCTACTGAGATATTGTGAAACGCTATTGTGAATTTTAACTGCTGGTATCATTTTCCTAGTAGCTTAACTTTGAGTTTACTTGTATATTGTGAAACAGACGCCTAATATTTTTTGTGAGTTATAATTTGGAATACAGGAGCAAGTTCGTACGATCCAGTTGTCCACATATTTCTTGTTTTCATTTTAATTATTTTAACTTATTACTACCCAATTACTAGACAAAAGAATTGGAAGATATGTGTTCTTAATCTTAACTTACCGCCCCCAACCGGGCACTGTAGGTATGTTATTCACTTATTTAAGGCTTGGAAGTTGGAAACCAACGCTATAGTACTAGTTCAACACTGTCGGTCACTTGTTTTAATGAGTTGCTTA
Organism: Sphaerophoria taeniata; assembly: GCA_943590905.1. Classification (NCBI taxonomy): domain Eukaryota; kingdom Metazoa; phylum Arthropoda; class Insecta; order Diptera; family Syrphidae; genus Sphaerophoria; species Sphaerophoria taeniata. Next base: position 81,342,685 of record OX016541.1, on the reverse strand, counting down.
GTTAGCAGTTCTGCCGCTAAAACTTGTAAATAAATATTTTTAAAGTCGTCCAGCTTTATAATGGGTAATGTAATGTAATGCACGACGAAACTCAAAAGATCAGCTGAGAGTTGGCAGTTAGGACCCTATTGACCGTTAAGTGTACGGTAATTCAAGTTCGGAAAAGGCATTTAAATATATATGAAACAATTTTACACATACATAATATCAAACAAAGTGAATTAGAAACAGGCCCAAGGGCTTATACATATCTATATGGGATTAATTAACAAGGTTTTTTTTCATAGTTCTCCCTCCTGTCATTGAGAAGAAAAAAAGAAAAAAAGATTCAAAAGGTAACCAAAAGAAAAGGCTCATAATAAAATGAATTGTACCTAATTAATATTTTTAATCCATACCACACCAAGGAAAATCAAAAACAGCTAGCAAACCAAGTGCAGAAGTTACGCCAAATGCCCCTAATTCTGATGCTGTGGAAACAAATCCCAATCCTGAGAGTGCAAAAAGTTCATTACCGTCAGGTATGTTATCATTCAACAATTTAGTATTGTTGTATCGTTTGGTTTACCTCTATACGATTAGTCACATTTAACATTCTTGCTTTCACGCTGCATTCAAATTAATTTACAAATTGTCATACACACCCACATATCTTACATTCTATAGGGAGTGAAGACGAAGATGACATTGGTAAATCTTAAATAAAAATTTTACAATACAATTTTTATTATTTGTTTATTTTCGTTATTGATTTATTTATTAATTTTAATTTGCTCAAAAAGCCAAAAAACAAAAGGAAACAACCAAAGGAAAAAAGAAAAATAAAAAACAGAAAGTGGTTGAACCAGTCGAACCTACATTCGTGGAAGTGAAGGTAATTTTGATAAATGTTTAGTCTGTGTATACATGTTCTTTTTATTTTTATATAGTTTTAACCGGAAAAAATTAAGTCTTTTAACCAATGCCAGGGAGCAACTGACACGTAGGGACATGCTAGGGAAATTTGAATAATAATATAAAAACAATTTTTAAAAATAAAAACCAAACAAATTATTTATTAACGAAAAACTTTCTAATTTAATCTTGAAAGAAATGAACCGATATTGTGGTCGAGATTATTGAATTGAATTTGTAAACAAAAGTTCCTTTATTGACCACAACAAATTTAAAATTCAAAATAAAAAGGAAAACCCAAAGGCGAATTACTTTTTTAAAATCGAATTTTATTTGAATGCATTTCGGGTTGACATGCAGCCCATCATCAGCAATTAACAGTCGTTACTAACAAAAAAACCATATCTACTTGCAAACGAAGAAAGAGAAAAGAGCCAAAAATAAAAACAATTGAAAAAATTACGAAATCGGGCTTTTTTGGTCACTTCATCTATATATGCAAATAAAAAACTTTATTTCATATTTTTCCCTACTTTTCGTCGTAATTTCTCGACTTATTCAGGGGAATTTTATTAAATCTGAGGATAAATTATATTTGATTTGAACTTACATTATTTTTGTTGTTTGTTACATATGATATCTAATAAACACTATTTTTAATAATTTAAACTGAGTTTTCTATAATAAAAAGGAGTTATTTTACATTATTTGAACTTAATAAACGGAAAATTTAATTCAAAACTTACAGAACAGCGTTGAGAAAAACTACTTGAACTACATGAAAATAAACAATCATAAATTTGAAAAAGTTATACAGAAATTACACCGCTCTTAATGCAAGAGAGTAGCTGGCTATTGTGTTGTCTCTATCTTCCTGTGTAGAGTGTATTCATTGTTTTGTCTATATTTTGTTGTATACATAGGCTTTCAAGTGTGTATCTATTGCTCTTTTCTTTGTCCATTATTGTTGTATTATCAAAGTCTGCAGAGTATCCAGTTTCTATTATATGTTGTGATAACCCAGTGGTTTCTCTCTTATTTCGGATGTCAAAATTTAACTGGTATTCGAAAATGACAGCATCTGGAAGAATGATCAACTTCTTCTCCACTCAACCTCTACAACAAAAAATCAACACTGCAAGCTGTAACGAAGCGTTACATGCTCTCTTACCACAACATCAATTTTTCCATCAAATCCTAAATATACAAGCCAATTTTGCATTTCGAATTCATATGATTCACCCTCGCTTTAAAAATCCCATATGCAGGCAAAACTAATTCGTGCATATATTGCATACATTTCATTTGGCCTTGAATTTATACCAAGAAATGCATAAACAAAGCCTATCGTATAACTCATTAACACATGACGTGTTTACACTCATCATCGATAACACTCTTATTGCATGGCAGCAAGTTACACTGAAACACATGAAAGTTTAACTTTCATGTTCGTACAATTCACACTCATTTTTAGTAGCAAAGTGTATATGGTGATGAGTACTTTCGTACTAAAATCACCACTACCACTACTTTTCATCACTACCTTTAGTTGTCATTTCAACTTTTGAGTTTTGGACTGAGTGTTTTTGGTCATTTCCGCCGCCGACCGCAATTTCGTTGTTAAAGCTTCCCCCCACCAGTGGTAAGGGGTTTTAATATCGAAGGAAACTGTCCTTATTACCTACCGTGCAGCAACCGCAATTTCAATTTTAAAGCTTCCCCCCACCAGTGGTAAGGGGTTTTAAATATTGAATGAGATTTGTCCGCCGTGCCACCAGGGGCCGTTCATGTACCTGCCGATCGACCAGAGCTATTGCCTGCCGTGTAGTGCCACCAGGGGCCTTAAATAAACCTGCTGATCAGTGCCACCAGGGGCCGTTCATGTACCTGCCGATCGACCAGAGCTATTGCCTGCCGTGTAGTGCCACCAGGGGCCTTAAATAAACCTGCTGATCAGTGCCACCAGGGGCCTTAAACGTACCTGCTGATTTACCAGAGCTATTGCCTGCCGTGTAGTGCCACCAGGGGCCTTAAACGTACCTGCTGATCTACCAGAGCTATTGCCTGCCGTGTAGTGCCACCAGGGGCCTTAAACGTACCTGCTGATCTACCAGAGCTATTGCCTGCCGTGTAGTGCCACCAGGGGCCTTAAACATACCTGCTGATCTACCAGAGCTATTGCCTGCCGTGTAGTGCCACCAGGGGCCTTAAACATACCTGCTGATCTACCAGAGCTATTGCCTGCCGTGTAGTGCCACCAGGGGCCTTAAACGTACCTGCTGATCTACCAGAGCTATTGCCTGCCGTGTAGTGCCACCAGGGGCCTTAAACATACCTGCTGATCTACCAGAGCTATTGCCTGCCGTGTAGTGCCACCAGGGGCCTTAAACATACCTGCTGATCTACCAGAGCTATTGCCTGCCGTGTAGTGCCACCAGGGGCCTTAAATATACCTGCTGATTCCCCGGAAATAAGCCGGTCGCGTAATAATTGCCAGACGCTCAAACGGAAACAGGAACAGGAAGCCCAGTAGTGAAAGCCCTATCAAGACAGCAAGGAAGCCGGACACCCTACAGGAGGAACTGCATCCAGGTCCGATTGCATACCGGAAGTGACGTATTGAATTAAAGAAGAACCAAGTCAAACCTATTGAATTTACTTCGATCTCAATAATTGTAGTTATTAAGTGTTTGTAATAAAGAATTTGTCATTAGGTTCGAAAGACCTATTATTGAAGTTTCGTGTTTTCTTCATTAGACCTTGGCACCGACGAGCGAAACCTCGGCTGGGAAACAAAAAGCACATCACAAAGCAATTTCATAAACAGAGTTTTAAAAATAAGCGATGAAGAATTTCATGAAGAAAACATAAAAACAATAAAAACAGTATTACGCATGAACAATTTTCCATATTACCTTATAAACAATTTAATAAAATAATCACAACATATAATAGAAACTGGACACTCTGCAGACTTTGATAATACAACAATAAAGAGAACAAACAACACACTTGAAAGCCTACGTATACAACAAAATATAGACAAAACAATGAATACAGACCAGAGATGAGTATTTACTTCATATGTAGCAGATCTACTTCATATATTTATGTTTATGCATCTGCTACGTAGCAACCTATTTCTACTACATTTTTTCTTACTCACACAATTCATTTAAGATGAATGTGTTGATTGATGTGTGTTGATTCATTTTTTGTTGGTCAATGTTGGAGTTGTTAGAACTTTTGGATCCAAAAGTAATACAAACTGAAAAATATCCGACAATTCTTCCACTTCTGAATGATTTTCCTTACTATGAAATAGCAAACATAGAAGCTCTAAACTCCGAATTTAGAACGCTTATGTTTACTAAAAGTATCCAAATGAAGGATGAGGAAGACGTTGTTGAGTTTTGGTCGCGTTTATACTCCCAGAAAAATATTTTAGAAGAAGATATTCTTACAGTGTTGCCTGACTATGTATGCTTACACTAGCTAGCTTACCACATAGCAGTGCAGCAGCCGAAAGACGATTTTCTGATTTCAACAACATCAAAACAAAAAAAAAGGAATAAACTGGATATAAGTAGGTACCGCTTTTTCCCTTTTACTAATAAGAGAGTTTGTGGCCGGGGTGGAAGATTATGAACCTCCCAAGAAATTATTACTATATTTTTCAAAGTTTAAATATGTTCAGGAATTCTTATCATATTCTTATACTTTAAAATATTGTAATATTCGGCTTGGTCCGACAATTAAAACTTATTGCTACATACTTATTTCCTATAAAATGATATTAGAGTTATAGTGATAAGGAGTAAGTAAAGAGAGTAAGAGTAGTATGTACATTAAATATAAAAAGAGATACGGAGTAAGTAAAGAGAGTAAGAAAAGTGTATACATTAAATATAGAAAGAGGTACAGAGTGTAAGAGATAATAACGTATACACATTAGACATTACAATAGAAGGAGATACAGAGCGTATGAGATAAAATAAAGTGTATACACATTACATTGCCCCCTCCTTAGGATTGATCGTCCCGAACAAATCCATCATCTTCATCACCACTGTAGCGATGTAGTCGGTCGCGATGTACGACTTTAAGTTTACCTCTGACTCCTTTTTGTATTCGGTACACGACGTCGTTGATTTTGCTAATCACTGTATATGGACCTTCCCAGTCCCGTTGAAGTTTCGGTGACAACCCTTTTTGTCGATGGGGATTGTAAAGCCACACTCGATCTCCTGCTTGGAACTCTGTTGTTGTCGCTCGTATATCGTAGCGTGTCTTCATTCGGTCACTGAACATCTTAATTTTTGACCTGGTATCGTCGTGGATCTGAAGGAGTCTTTCTCTGAGGTCATCCAAGTAGTCATCCTCGGCTTGCGGTTCCGACGTGGGACATCCAAATTTTATTTCGCTTGGCAATCTGATGTTCCTTCCCATCAAAATCTCAGACGGTGTATGGCCAGTTGAGCTATGTCTTGCACTTCGATACGCCATCAAGAACAGTGGAATGTGTCGATCCCAATCTCGCTGGTTGTCGTCCACAACTTTGCAAAGATGTTCCTTAAGGGTTCGGTTGAACCGTTCGACCATGCCATCAGATTGTGGGTGGAGTGGTGTTGTTCTTGTCTTCTTGATGTGAAGAAGCCCACAAACTTCCTGGAATATGTTTGATTCAAAGTTCCTTCCCTGGTCGGAATGCAGTTCTAATGGAACACCGAATCTGCTCACCCAGTTGAACACAATTTGGTCTGCGACTGTTTTGGCTTCTTGATTCGGTATGGCGTATGCTTCAGGCCACTTGCTGAAGTAATCCATGACGACCAGAATATAACGATTATTTGTTTCCGGAAATGGACCCGCCACGTCTATTGCAATCCTTTCAAAGGGTGATCCGACATTATACTGCTGCATTTCGCTGTGATTCTTTTTGTTTGGGCCTTTGGTGGCAGCACAGGTATCACATTTTCGGCACCACTTCTCGACATCCTCCCTTGCATGTAGCCAATAGAATCGTTGTCGAACCTTTTCTAGCGTCTTGTTTACTCCTAGATGGCCTCCCGAAACTCCATCATGCATCTCTCGCAGAACGTCCATAATCTTCGATCTCGGTAAGACTAGCTGCATTACATAGGACTTTCCATCTGCTGATTCCCACTTACGTCGAAGGACACCTTCTTGGACATGCAACGAATCCCACTGTGCCCAATAGGCCTTCAGAGCCGGACTTCTGTCGGAGATATCAGCCCATTCTGGTTTTTAGTGGTGTTCCTTGCATGCGAGGATGGGTTCAATATCTGGGTCCTCTTGTTGAGCCTTCCTCATCTCGTCGTTGCTCCAGCCATAAATGGGATCGGCTCTGGTTCGTAGGACAGTGACCACTTCTTTTTCTTCTTGGCGTCTGCAATGCTTACAGTCTTTCTTACATGGTCTCCGAGACAGTGCATCAGCATTTGAATGAATCTTCCCCTTCCGATGTTGAATTTCATAATCGTACGTCTGCAGCCTCTCAATCCATCTCGCCACTTGACCCTCTGGATTCTTGAAATTCAAAAGCCAGTTTAGTGCTCCATGGTCGGTTCGGAGAAGAAACTTCTGTCCATAGAGATACTTATGGAAGTGCTTTGTTGCCAAAATCAGTGCAAGAAGTTCTCTTCTGGTCACACAATAGTTTCTTTCCGACTTCGAGAGTACCTTGCTGTAATAGGCAACCACCTTTTCTTCGCCATCATGTACCTGTGACAATACAGCATCAATCCCGACATTGCTGGCATCAGCATCAATGATGAACGGTTTTCCTGGAGTCGGGTAGGTCAGCACTGGTGCATTACACAAGCGTTGCTTGAGCTCTTGAAAGCTGCGCTCGCACTCACCTGACCATTTAAACTGCTTTCCCTTTTCCGTTAGCTGATGTAGACTCTTGGCGATCTCAGCAAAGTTTTTGACAAAGCGCCTATAGTAGGTGGCTAGACTCAGAAAGCTTCGGAGTTGGTGTTTGTCCTGTGGTGTTGGCCAATTCTTCACGGTGTCAACCTTATCAGGATCCGTCTTAACTCCTTGGGATGAGATGATATGTCCCAGGTATTTCACTTCGGTTTTGAAGAGTGAACACTTTTCTGGATTGAGCTTGAGGTGGGCTTCTCGAAGTCTTTGAAACACGGCTCTCAGATTTGTGCAATGTTCGTCAAATGTTTTCCCGTATACGATGACGTCATCCAAATAGACCAGGCAAGACTTCCATGTGAGTCCTTGCAGGACACATTCCATAAGGCGCTCAAAAGTCGCTGGAGCATTGCACAGTCCAAAAGGCATCACTTTGAACTGCCACAGTCCGTTTCCTGTCGAGAACGCTGTCTTCTCTTTGTCTTCAGGATGGATTTCTACTTGCCAGTATCCACTTTTCAGGTCCAACGTTGAGAACCATTGTGCTCCTTCCATAGCGTCCAGAGTATCACTGATCCTAGGCAGAGGGTAGCTATCCTTCTTAGTCACATCATTCAACCTTCGATAGTCTACGCAAAAGCGGGTTGATCCGTCTTTCTTCTTTACCAGGACCACTGGAGACGCCCAAGGGCTTTTAGAGTTTTCGATCAGACCCTCTTCTTTCATGGTGGTTATCAGTTCTTCAACCTCACCTTGTTTGGCTAGTGGAAGGCGTCTTGCAGGTTGACGGATCGGCTTTGCATCCCCGGTGTTGATTCGATGTTGAACCAGTTGTGTTCTGCCATATTTCCCTTGCGATGACGAAAAGATGTCTGCAAATTCTTCGAGGAGACCTTCTGCAGTTCTTCGTTGTTGGTGGCCAAGATTAGAGGACTTGAGAATGTTCGTCTTTATGGAGTTCAGCTCTTTGGACTTCAATGTTTGCCTTGTCTCTTCTTCGCTGATCCTTGTTATCGCTGATACAGATTCGCATTGTCCGACAATCTCACCTTTTCTAAGCTTAACTTCGTACGGCTTGATGTTCAGTATTCGTACGGGAACCATGTTCTTTACAGGTCTAACAAGAGTCTTCCCAATGGTGACGTTTTGGGAGGACTTTACAGATGCTGGTTCGACCATGAGATATCGATGGCTTCCAGACTTACCCTTCAATTTCGTCCACACGAATACTTCTGAAGAAGCAGGCAAAGTCAGATCTTCTTTGATGACGGTTTTCACAGATAGCGAGGTCTCATATGAGTGAATCCCATAGATCATCGGAATCTCGATGTTTCGATATTTCAGGACTTGGTTCCCGATGTCCAATATCAATCCGTGATCTTTCATGAAATCGACGCCGACAATGCACTCGTCGCATATATCTGCTACCAGGAACAGGTGAGAGAATTCCAGCTCTGCCATCCGGATCTTAAGACGTACCTCACCATAGACTTTTGCGGCTTCTCCAGTTGCAGTCCTTAGACGATAGCTATTGGTGTTGTGGAGCCATGTCTTATTAACGAGGTCCTGCCGTACAATGGACGCCGTGGCACCGGTGTCGATGGTAGCCACACATTTGTTGCCGTTTATACTTGCTTCCACGGTCAGGCTCTTGTTGTCACGTTTCGTTTGAGAAACCTGGATGGTGTTTCTGTAGCTATCGGTACTAGAAGCCAGCTTCTGTCCCTCGAAGTTGGTGGGATGGGAAACAACTTGGGAAGCAACATTGTTGTAGGTGTAACTTTGACCAGTTGACATATTTCTGTGCTCACAGTGTTGGCATGCGGTTCCTCTTCGCGGTAACCTGCACTGTCGTTGAAGATACCCGGTCTTGTTGCAGTTCCAGCATCGTGCTCGTCCGTCTCGCTGACTCCTTTCCAGAGTAGCCTTCTGACAAGAGCATTCTTGGACTTCCAATTCTCTCACGCGATGCACGTTTTGGGAAGCTTGTTCTGCGGCTTCCATTGTTAGAGCGAAAGCCAATGCTTCTGGTAGTGTTTGCTTTCCGGCAGTGCGAATAGCCCTTTGGAGATTTATATCGCCCACAGCTCTCACAAAGGCTTCAACAGAAAGTTGATTTATAATCTCGTTGCCAGCTGTTGGGTATGCCAGGTGAACTAATCGCTCGATATCTGCCTGAAGCTGCTGCAGAGTTTCACCTCTTTTCTGTGCCCTGTTGTTTAGTTGTAATCGGAAGACTTCTGTCATGTGGCTATCCCCAAACCGCTGTTCGATTGCGTTTACCAGAACTTTGAAGTCACCGTTCTTCTCTGCTGGGATGGTTTGTAGCAGTTCAGCAGCTGCTCCTCTCAAGGCAAGCGTAAGAGCAATGTATTTTTCGTCATCGTCCCAGCCGTTTGTTAACGCTGCTGCTTCAAACTGTTTCTTGTAGATTGAGCACGGTATCTGACCATCAAAGCTTGGAGGATTCACTTCTCTCTTCCTTGAGCACTCACCAGAAGATTCTCGAGCTTTCATCTTTCGCACTTTTTCTAGTTCATTGGTGATGGTTTCGATTTGTTCGTCCATTTTCTCTAAACGTGCATTAGTCGTTGAATTTTGTTTTTCGACACGCTCATCGAGAGTGTCTCAGTTCTCAGCGTGACGTCGTGGGGTACACTCGTGTCGAGGACTTTCCTATACCTATCAGTCTTTCTCTTTATTCTTGAATACTAACAAACCTAACGCATCAATCTATATAAAATAATATAATAAATAAATAAAAAACGAATAAGAGATAACATCTTAACAAAATGTCATGTGAAGTTTGCCATGTGAAAGTTGATCGCGCAGATTTAAAAATTAACTGTAGTGATTGCAACAAAATGTTTCATGCAAACTGTGTCAATTTGCAAGCTCCCGATCTTGATTACATAAAAAAAAATCTCCGTGGCGATGTCATCCATGCCAATCGAAACGAAGAGGTTCATTCTCAAGTTCTACGACAGTCGCTGCATCCACCAACAAAGCTTATGTTCCGCCACCACCTCCACCACCATCCCACGCCACCGCCACTACCAGCTCCACCGGTTTACCACAGGAAGAGAAAACAAATATCACATTGGCAATGGTTTATGCGAAAGTTGTTGCTATTGAAACCATCCAAAAAAATCAACTAGAAGCACTAACAACCATGAACAAAGAATGTGAAGAAAAAATCAAAACTTTGGAGCATAAGGTCAACCACCTAGAACAACAGCTACTAGCAAATTGTGTTGATATCGTTAACGTTCCTTATGACAACAGAGAAGCATCAAGTTCTGACATCGCTCTCAAAATCTTTCGCGATGGTCTTAATGTCAACATCGCTGAAGCGGACATCGATCAATGCTACATGAAAACTATAAAACGAGGCAAAGCCTCAAATGATGTTTCTCAAAGTGCAGCGGCAAGTGTAACAGCAGCGATGAACAAAACAATGAATATTCTGCATGTCAAATTTGTCTCTCGTCAAATAAAGGAGAGAATAATGAGAGCTAATTATGAAAAGAAACCAAAATTGAAAACTTCTGAGATCAGTAGCAATGCTTTGGAAGAGAATATATATATCAACGAGAGTTTAACATACAGCACACGCCAACTACTGAAAACAGTAGCAGCAATTAAAAGGTCTAAGAATTATAAATTTCTGTGGACAAGGAATGGGATTGTTTATATGCGTAAAAAGAGGGGGATAATTTCATTAAAATATTAAATTCTCTTGATTTTAATAAATTGTAATGAGTTCTTTTAATACTTTAAACCTCCATGTAAACAATCCATCCTTCCACAATAATATGCGTGCTTGTGATAATGATATAGATGTAAAATTTAAAGAATCTTTTTGCATTCACCAAAACATTCGTAGTCTAAGAAAAATTTTTATAAATTTATTAGTTCATATCCAATCTCTTGATAGATTGCCTTTGGTTATAGTTGTGAGTGAAATCTGGATTTTTGAAAATGAAATTGATATGTATAATATTGATGGCTACACTATGTATGCCAAATGTAATGAGGCTTACTCTGCTGGTGGCATTGCAGTTTACATTAAAAATGATATTGTGTGTGATCATTCAAAAATTGAATTTGTTAGTGCGGATATAATGAAAATCAACTTTTCATATGAAAATAATTGTTATGCACTTATTTGCATTTACAGATTGCAGTTTTTTAGCAAAAGTGATTTTATTGAAGAATTTCACGATGTTTTGAATATTACCAGGGATACAAATTTAATTGTCATTGGTGACATAAATATTGATATCTTGAAGGTAAATGATATTGATACTGATAATTATATGTTTTTGATGTCTTCTTTTGGGTTAAAAAGTCTAGTCAATGTTCCCACTCGTGTAACAACCACAAGCTCAAGCTGCATTGATCATATTTTTATACGCATTAACAAAAATAACAAAACAAAATTTTTGAGTGAAGTTTTTGATTATAATATAACTGATCATCGTCTATGCTCTTTAAATGTTCTTGTAAATAATACTTTACCGCAGACAGAATTACAAAGCATAAAATATGTAACTGATTTCAGTTTATTGCGTGATAAATTAAGGTTTGAATTCTGGGATTCAGTTTTTTCAAAAAGCGATCCTTCTGAAGCGTATGATCAATTTATTATAATCTTAAAAAAACATATTGACAATTCTAAAAAACGCGTAAAAAACACAAGTAGAACTAAATTCCTGAAACCCTGGATGACATCACATTTGTTAAAGCAAATTAAACTCAAGAACAGCATTGCTATTAAGTGCAAAAAACATCCACTTAACTCAAGTTTAAAAAAATATCATTCTAAACTATGCAAACGAGTAAAAACGCAAACCAGTAGTTCCCGTGATTCCTATTATACAAACCGCTTAATTCGATATCGGGGTAGTACGAAAAATGAATGGCAGGTTGTTAACTCTATTTTAGGTAAGCAATTAAGATCAAATGAGATTTCGAATATTATTTCAAATAATGTTATTATTTCCAACCCGCTCATAATAGCAAGCAATTTTAACGATTATTTTGTTAACATTACCGAGACCTTGAAACTCAATGTACTTCATCACTCGAACTGCAACTGCATAATTTCAGATATTTTAAAAAGGGATAAAGTTGAAATGAATAGTTTTTGCTTTAAAGAATTCTCACCTGATGAAATACATAAATTAATCCAAAGTATGCAAAATAAGAATTCTTGTACAAGTGATGGTATATCTGTTGTCCTCTTGAAAAAAATATCTTGGGAATTAGTAGATGTTGTGTGTCATATTTTCAATTTAAGTATTAAACTTGGAAAATTCCCCAAATCACTTAAAATTGCTGAAGTTGTTCCAATTTTTAAAAAGGGGAACCGCAAAAATATAGCAGATTACAGGCCAATCTCGCTACTTTCCACGTTTTCAAAAATTTTTGAAAAACTTGTAAAGGCACGAATGATTTCTTTTCTAGAAAAAATAAATTTTTTTTCAGAAGATCAATTCGGCTTCCGTGCAGGTAAAAGTACGGAAGACGCAATCTTAAAAGTGTCTTGTGAACTATTCAAGGCCATTAATGATAGTCAGTCTACAATGGCATTGTTCATAGACATGACAAAGGCGTTTGACATGGTCGACCACGAAATTCTTTTAAGTAAGCTGTATAATGCTGAATTTAGAGGTCTAATATATGAATGGTTAAAGTCGTATCTGATTGGAAGGGAGCAACGAGTTCTAGTTAACGGAGTTTCAAGTAATTTGCAAACGTTGAAAAATGAAGTGCCCCAGGGATCTGTATTGGGTCCATTACTTTTTTTAATTTACATTAACTCTCTTTTCTATCAAGATTTTTCTGGAAACCGAAGTGCTTTTGCAGATGATATAGCTTTTACTTACAACGAACCTACATACTTTCAATGTGTTGCCACCATAAATAAGGACCTACAATTGCTGAGAGCCTGGTTTGCATATCATAAATTAATTATAAGTGATAAAACCAAGTTAATGTGCTTTAAACTTTCTGATGATTTTCCTAAGGATTTTGAGTTGTTTTTCCACTCCCACCAGTGTCAGAAGTTTGTTTTACCCCTGCATCACTGTGGTAGACGCAACTTCTTAGAGCACACCCAGTGCCCTTCAAGCTGTTTTAAAATTGAGCGAGTTGACTCTTTTAAGTACTTAGGAGTTATTTTTGATTACAACCTTAACTGGAAAGTTCATGTGCAGTCATTAAAAACTTACATGCATCTTATTACTCGAAAGATTTATTTGCTGAGACCATTTTGCTCTAACAAAGTTTTGACTATGATTTATCACGGACTTGCTCAATCCAAATTACAATACGGTTAAGTAAGTTGGGGAGGTGCCTATATGAACACTTTTGCATCCCTTTTGGTGGCTCAAAAGCATATAATTCGTATCATTTGCAATAAAAACAAACGTACAGCTAGCTGGCCTCTTTTCTGTGAATTGAAAATACTACCATTGCGCCATCTCTATATATTTAAGGTCTTAAAAGAGTTCTATAAACAAAGCGGTAATATTCCAAGCAGAAATTCATCGATATACAATCTACGAGTTAATAGCTTAGCACTTGTCAACACTCCTTTGCCACACAAAACACGTTTTATTACATTTTATTTAATGACCTCGAGAATAATTTTCAATAATCTTCCAATCTCAATCAGAACTACCAACAACTTTAATTCTTTTTTAAGAAAAATCAAAGACTGGCTTTTCACTATAGACCTAAGCAATATTGAACTTATTTATAAAGTAAAAAATTAATCCGCAAAAAGATTCTTTATCTTAGTCTTTTAACTTTCATCTTCATTTATTGTTCTTTTATATAATATACAAATTTGCAGTATTTAATCTTTTTAAAGTAATTCAGCTTATATTTGATCACTGATTAAATGATAAATTTTGCTCAAAGAAAAACTGTAAGTACCCCACGTCAGTTTTTTCTTATAGTTTGAAAATAGTTTTTGCTGGTCATTCAACACTAACAACACAGTTGTTAAAGAATGGCTATTCTTTATTCTATTAACACTTAAATTTTCCAATTGTTTTATATTGTTAAATTTAGCATATAAGTGAAAATTTGAATAAAATAAAATCTAAATCTAAATCTTAATCTAAATCTTAAGACGTATGTCCAAGGTGACACACGCTTCGCAACAACAAACGGACCGACAAACTTCGGTGCTAGCTTGGCAGCATAGTAATTTGCGGCATCCGAAAGAGTAAAGTTTCTCCGTCATACAAGTTCGCCGGGGTGATATTGAACATCACGCCGTCGAAGATTGTAGGCGTCAGCAGCGCGCTTAGATGCTGCTTCCAATTTTTTCCCTATATCATTCCTAAGCTTTCGGAAAAGTTCCCTGATCCCGTCCGGATCCTCAACGTCCTCCGAATTACCACTAACTGATGGTACTTCCTGACCCGAAGTTACCATATCCCTCCCGAAATTCGCATAGTATGGGGACACCCCTAAGACCTCGTGTTGCGATGTGCGAATTGTACATGCCACTTTACTCAATTGAGCATCCCAAACCCTGTGGTTTTCACCCACATATGCCCTCAACGTTGTTTTAAGGATCTGATTGATCCTCTCCGCAGGATTCGCCTGCGGGTGATAATGGGCTGTAAATTTTAAGAGTGACCCGTACGCCTGGCAAAGCGTTTTCAACTCCTTGGATCGGAATTGGGGACCGTTGTCACACACGGTCACCTTTGGTATGCCAAAAAGTAGGAAGACATTGTCTTCGAGTTCCCTACAAATGGCTTTCGCCGTAGCCGACCTCAACGCAAACAGTAGTGGAAACTTAGTGAAGTAATCCACTACCGTGAGAATATAAGTAAAACCCCTACTCGATTTTGGAAGTGGGCCTACCAAATCTATACAAATCATCTCCCAAGGTGATTTGATTCCTACCCTCTCCGTCATTAACCCAGCTGGCCTTTCATTAATCGGCTTTACCTGTTGGCAAACTTGACAACTCCTAACGTACCTAGTAATATCGGCCCTCATTTTTGGCCAGTAAAACTTTGCCGCTATCCTGGCAAAAGTTTTCCTAACACCCATGTGCCCTGCTAAAGGACTATCATGGTTCTCCTGCAAAATCCCTAACCTATCCTTTTTCCCTATCACTCTCTTCCATTCCTGATTATCCTGATGAACTACGATGTGATTAGCCTTCACGAGTTTGAACAACTGACCTTGTTCAACTCTCCAGGCCGGAAACCTAAGTGGGTTTGAATTGACTTGTGAAATCATTTTGGCCACCCAAGGGTCTAAAACCTCTTCCGAGATACCACCCAACTGTGGCACTCCTCGAGAGAGCATATCCGGAACCACATGTTCTTTCCCCTTGCGGTGAACGATCTCAAAGTCAAACTGTTGTAGCCTAATGGCCCAGCGAGCCAACCTACCCTGAGGATCCTTTAGATTGCTTAGCCATATTAAGGAGTAATGATCGGTCACGACAGTAAATCGAACTCCTTCGAGATACGGTCGCAACTTCTCAATAGCCCAAAGTACAGCCAAGCATTCCTTTTCTGTTGTACTCTAGTTTCTCTCATTCCTATTTAAAGACCTACTAAGGTAACAGACAACCTTCTCCCCCTCCTCAAAGTTCTGCGAAAGAACTGCACCGATGCCGTAATCTGAAGCGTCTGTTTGAACGACGAAGGGTCGCTTAAAATCTGGGCAAGTGAGTATAGGTGCTGTCACCAAACACTCCTTTGCCTTCCTAAAACTATCCTCACATTCTGTTGTCCAAGTGAACTTCCTATTCTTTTTCAACAAATCTGACAGTGGCCGAAATAATTCAGCGAAGTTTGGTACAAAACGACGGTACCAAGAAACTGTCCCTATAAAACTCCTAACTTCTTTAACATTCCTCGGTGCTGGAATCCTAACCATACTTTCTACTTTTTCGGGATCGACATGCAACCCATTCCGATCCACGATGTACCCTAAAAACTTTAGCAAGGGCATGCAGAAGTTGCATTTCTCCCTGCTGACCTTAAGTCCCGCATCACACAACCGTTTCATCACCTCACTCAGAACTTCGAGATGTTTCTCAAAAGATTCAGAGATAATGATGATGTCGTCTAAATAGACGAAAACGAATGGCTCAAGATCGGCACCCAAAACCGTGTCGATAAATCTCTGCCAAGTCGCCGATGAGTTATGAAGACCGAAAGGCATTCTCCTAAACTGAAATAATCCCCGCCCAGGTACCGTAAAGGCAGTATAAGGCTTAGATTCATCTTCCATAGGTATCTGCCAGTAAGCTGACTTGATATCTAGGGAAGACAAAAACCTAGCACCACGAAGCCTATCCAAAATTGAACTAATATACTTGGCGGGTTTTCTCTTAGTAACCTACTATTAAAAAAGTTTGGAAAACTTGCTAAGTAAAAAAATTAACTAATTTACATTAGTTTACAAGTAACTTTCAAAACTAATAGTTGATTCGATGTAAGTCCACTTAAAACATTTGCAATGCACCTACGAGTACTTGCTGAATCTTAGAACTTGGCGTTCTTTTAGATCTCATTACTTTTCGTGGC
This sequence comes from Sphaerophoria taeniata, assembly GCA_943590905.1. Lineage (NCBI taxonomy): Eukaryota > Metazoa > Arthropoda > Insecta > Diptera > Syrphidae > Sphaerophoria > Sphaerophoria taeniata. The sequence continues at coordinate 81,326,321 of OX016541.1, read as the reverse complement.
TGATTTGTTAGGCAGAATTTTTGTACGGGAGAACTTGGCTCTTTTTTTACATTTATGTTTTTGGTGTGATTAGACATTACAATAGAAGGAGATACAGAGCGTATGAGATAAAATAAAGTGTATACACATTACAATATTTTATGAATTAGTGTTATGTTTCCCTTAGCGGAGAATCAGATTTCATTTAAAACAGAATGTTCCTTTTTATTTCAATATAATAATGTACCTAAATAATGTACCTTATTTATAAATTTGTGAGACAATAGGTGTGTTTTTTGGCAAAGCTATCCGTGTCCCCAGTAGTATACTACATGTATTACAAATACAACACGATACTGCCGATAAAAATAGAAGTAGAATCATACTGCGGATAGAATTTAGAAAAATTCAATAATCGTCTTTGTAATGATAGCAGCGACCAAGTTCTAAATACAAAAATTTAACAACTGCGGATGCGTTTTTTTTGGTAAATCCTACTGCACTGCCAAAAAACACACCTAATGTATAATTTCGTTATATTAATGCAAAATAAAATGAAAATAAATTTGTTTTGTTTGTAATTTTTTTTGTTTTTCATTATTTGCTACATATTTTACAAATCTACTTCGTTTTTTTGGGCAATTTGCTTCATTTTTCGGGATTAGCATTCTCATCCCTGGTACAGACACCACACAGGAAGATAGAGACAACACAATAGCCAGCTACTCTCTTGCATTAAGAGCGGTGTAATTTCTGTATAACTTTTTCAAATTTATGATTGTTTATTTTCATGTAGTTCAAGTAGTTTTTCTCAACGCTGTTCTGTAAGTTTTGAATTAAATTTTCCGTTTATTAAGTTCAAATAATGTAAAATAACTCCTTTTTATTATAGAAAACTCAGTTTAAATTATTAAAAATAGTGTTTATTAGATATCATATGTAACAAACAACAAAAATAATGTAAGTTCAAATCAAAAATTTTATAAGTGCAGATTGTCAAATATATTTTATCCTTAGATTTAATAAAATTCCCCTGAAGCAGTCGAGAAATTACGACGAAACGTAGGGAAAAATATGAAATAAAGTTTTTTATTTGCATATACAGGGTGATTCACGAGCGCTGTGCCAAAAAGCTAGAGCGTGTAGGTTGAGTTGAGACAAGAAAAAAATCGTATGGGAGGGGGGGTCTATTCCCCCCCGTTTAGCCGGGAGGGGCAATTTTCTGAAAAATTGACTTATTTTGTTTAAAAAAATATTAAAAATTAACGGCTAAGTTTACAACACCGTGCTATACCTTTCTGAAAATCCAAAAACTTCTTCTTTCATTTTGTTTTTAAATTAAATTGTTTTAACGAATAGTTTAAGAAAAATAAATTTTCAAACTCAAAATTTTCAAAAAAAAAGCAAAATAAACATTTTTGAACTAATTTTTTTCAAAATTTTATGTAATTAAGTACTAATTTTGTTTTCAAAATTCAATGTGTTTGTTAATTTTTAGTCGAAAACAGAAAACCGGATGCAAAAATGTCTTGTCGTTTTTGAGAAATTAAGAAAAAACCAAAACTACTTTTTTCTAAAAAATCTTTGTTTTTATTTTTACCCATCTGGACTTTTAGTTTAATTTATTGGTTTATTTTATAAATTTAATTTTTTGTAATTGGAGTTTTATGGGGACTCAATAAAGTAGAAAAGCATTACATTATCCCTGGATTAGCCATTTTGTTCATTGATAACGTCTGAAAACTGACCTGCAATTTTTTCTTACTATACCAGGGGCCGTGGCCACTCGCCGGCGAAGAGTTCTACCTGCTAGGGGCTTAAGGTAATTAAATCGCATTTTTTCTTGAATGAAAAAACAATAAACAACCTAAAGGTAAATAAAAGGCATCGCATATTTACTAAACAACCATTTACAATTAAAATATTAACTCATCAACACATAACAATAACAAACTCATACGCTCGAGAAGAGTTAGCGGACAGGAACTTCTGCTACGGTTTAACTTATTGTCGAGATCGGGAAGCTGAAAGACTCTACGCTGAAAGACTCTACGCTGAAAGATATCCCAATAGATGGCGCCCAAGTCGTAGCATGTTTTCAAGAATCCGCCGACGAGAGCACTGAGAGCTGGAAGTGAAAGGTCAATGGCAGACGTTATCAATGAAAAAAATGATTAATCCAGGGAAAATCCAATACTTATCTACTCATAAAACTCCAATCACAAAAAATTAAATTTATAAATTAAACTAATAAATTAAACTAAAAGTCCAGATAGTTAAAAATAAAAACAAAGATTTTTTTTAGAAAAAAGTGGTTTTAGTTTTTTCTTAATTTCTCAAAAACGACAAGACATTTTTGCATCCGGTTTTCTGTTTTCGACTAAAAATTAACAAACACATTGAATTTTGAAAACAAAATTACTACTTAATTACATAAAATTTTGAAAGAAATTAGTTCAAAAATGTTTTTTTTGCTTTTTTTTTTTAAAATTTTGAGTTTGAAATTTTTTTTTGTTTAAACTATTCGTTAAAACAATTTAATTTAAAAACAAAATGAAAGAAGAAGTTTTTGGCTTTTCAAAAAGGTATAGCACGGTGTTGTAAACGTAGCCGTTAATTTTTAATATTTTTTTAAACAAAATAAGTCAATTTTTCAGAAAATTGCCCCTCCTGGCTAAACGGGGGGGAATAGACCCCCCCCTCCCATACGATTTTTTTCTTGTCTCAACTCAACCTACACGCTCCAGCTTTTTGGCACAACGCTCGTGAATCACCCTGTATAGATGACGTGACCAAAAAAGCCCGATTTCGCATAAAAACAAACATAATTTAAATAATTGGTCAAATCGTTATTAATTCGAAAAAATTACAACAAAGCAAGACATAAACAGTGTACCTTAAAGCTTTACATTTACATGAAATTCTATAAGAGGTCAAATAAAGAAGAGAAAACATTTCCGTTGTCTGCATTCATCATCATCACATTCTTTGTCTTAGACGATGTTCACATTGGATTCTTTCCTCCGACTTATCTTGACGTCTATATGTTTTTTTCTCTTTCGCACTTGCTTGTTAGAAAAAGACAACAAAGTGAGGCAGGATTATCAAAGCAAACTAAAAATTTATGGATTTTTTTTGACATTTGGCATATTCCGTCAAATTAATTAGGCCAGTTCCACCCAACAACATCTCACTGAGATCTCAGAGATTTTTTAAGTGGAACAAAAATGAGAAATGAGATTTTTTTCTGAGATCTCTGAGATGAAAATATTTTGGATTCGATTTCTGACTCAGCTATTTCGACGTGGTAACCATTTTATCTTAATGAGAATTGAGAATTATGTTCCACCAAATGATTTTGCCTCTGTCAAAGTTACATTGAGATCTCATGTGGCTTTTTTTACAACCCAAGAATTGATCCGTGACGTAAAAGTGGCACTTTTTTTCCCTTAAACGCATTTCTTTCACAAAGAAATTTAATTTTTTTCTCGAAGGATTGATTTCTCTTGAATCTCTGTTTTTAGATTTGGTTATGGATGAGATTTTGTTAGGTGGAACTGGCCTACATATATTCAATTTATGACAACTCTAAGATGTCAAAGTGAGTCTGGAGCGTTCACACTACTTTTGTGTTTGAACACGAAAGATTGGCCTTACTTCAAAATAAGTCGGCGGAAATAGTCCAATGTGAACATCGTCTTAGAAATTAGAAGTCATTCATACGCGTCAAGTTTTCTTGGATTTTGTACCATTTTTAGCCTTCGAATGGGCCAGTGTTATGTGGGCGTGGGGGTTCATTGTTGTCACATGAAGCGAAGACGTGTGCAGCGACAGAAGAACGATTAACTTGTTTGTTTTTTATGCAGTTAATATGTTCTTTGAATCTTGTTTTTATGCTCCGTTTCGTTTGGCCTATGTATTTTTTGTTGCAATTCTCACAGCTGATTTCATATATGCCGCTTCTCTCACTTGTTGGTGTTTCGTCTTTGGTTGAGCCGAGAATTTGTTTAAGTTTTTTGTTGTTGTTGTAAACTATGTGTGTTTTCTTTTTCTAATGTTTTCCTTAAATGGTTTGTTATTGTCGGTATGTAATTATGTATGAAAATGATGCCGATATTTTGTTGTTGTTTCGTTTTGACTGAAGAGTGTTGTTATGTTATTTTTTAATATGTTATTGGATTGCGTTTTTACTATTTTTTCAATTACTTCCTTCTCAAATCCATTCACATTTGCTAAATGGATGATGAAATCAATCAAATCTGCTATCCAGTTCAAATCAAATGAATGCAATGAACGTCCGAAAAACAGCTAAAAACATAATCAAAAAAGTAAAATCAACCAAAATGACAATAGAACAACAAAACTACCAGCAAATTATTAAAAAGTTAAAAGAAAAAGACGTATATTACATAAAAGCTGACAAAGGAAACAACATAGTTATTTTAGACAAACCGACCTATGAAGAGAGAATGCATAATTCTATAGTTGAAGACGGCTTTACGGAAATAAAAAGGTCTCCGTTAAACAAAATGATAGATGATGCAAGAGGAATAATTAAAGAAATCTGTGATACATTTAATATTAATAAGTTTAAATTTCTAATACCAAATCTAGAAGTTCCAAAAATGTATGGCTTACCAAAAATCCATAAGCCAGGCGATAAAATGAGAAAAATTGTGTCAAACATAAATTCACCTCGCGTAAACGTCTCAAAGTGGCTTGTCGAAGAAATGAAAATCTATGGAAGATTAGGAAGTGCTTCTGTTATCAACACCTTTGAGTTTGTGGAAAAAGTAAAAGATGTAACCATTCATGAGGACGAAATGATGGTCTCGTTTGATGTCCAAGCACTTTTTCCGAGTATTCCAGTTACGGTTGCACTAGAATCCTTAAAATCACATCTTGAAATGAAGAGTATAGGAGAGAGAAAAAGGATTGTATACCTTAAAGCAGCGAAAGTATGTATGTCTCACAATTGTTTCGTTTTCCGTGGCAAATTTTACAAAAATGAGAATGGAACCAGCATGGGAAATCCTCTATCACTACTCATCGCTGAAGCATTTATGTCGAAATTTGAAACGAATCTTAAAAATGAAGGCTTACTACCAAGGATTTGGATAAGGTATATTGACGATGTTCTTCGCATCATCAAAAAGGACAGCGCACAACATATATTTAACCTATTAAACAACAGATATGAAAGCATAAAATTCACTGTAGAAGAAGAAGTGACCATCGTTGTTTACCTTTCTTGGATGTTTTATGCAAAAACCGAGACAATAAACTTGATTTTGAAGTCTACAGGAAAGCTACAGCAACAGATCGATACATTCCCAATGACTCATTTTGTTCTTATCAACATAAAATTGCTTTATTTCATTCTATGGCTTATAGATTGTGTAAGCTACCACTTTCAGTCTCAAGCTTTAAGAAAGAATTTGATTTCATCGTCCATTTAGCAAATGTGAATTGATTTGAGAAGGAAGTAATTGAAAAAATAGTAAAAAAAGCAATCCAATAACATGAGAAAAAATAACATAACAACACTCTTCAGTCAAAATGAAACAACAACAAAATATAGTGCATCATTTTCATACATACCGACAATAACAAACCATTTAAGGAAAACATTAGAAAAAGAAAACATACACATAGTTTACAACAACAACAAAAAACTTAAACAAATTCTCGGCTCAACCAATGACGAAACACCAACAAGTGAGAGAAGCGGCATATATGAAATCAGCTGTGAGAATTGCAACAAAAAATACATAGGCCAAACGAAACGGAGCATCAAAACAAGATTCAAAGAACATACTGCATAAAAAACAAACAAGTTAATCGTTCTTCTGTCGCTGCACACGTCTTCGCTTCATGTGACAACAATGAACCCCCACATAACATTGGCCCATTCGACGAGAGCGCCCGTTTGCTAAAAATGGTACAAAGTCCATTGAATAAGAAGTACAGGAAGGGGTCTTATGAAAAAGAAGTGAAGCATTTTTCTAAGTAGTGTGAGTTTCACAAACACAAACGCATTACAACAGGGTTGGTCTGCAGTTGAATGGTTAATCTCAGGGGCGCCAAGCGAAATATGATTGAATCAAGATTATATCGATTGCGCATCAATTTTATTTTGCAATTTCAATTCTTTTTTGGACCACATGGTGTTTTAACGTTCAAGGTGTACATGCACGGTTATTATTATTTTTTTTTTATTTTTCGTTACATTTTCTTCATTTTTCATCCTTAATTTATCATATTTATTGTCCTTTTTCGAGTCGTATTCGAAAGCGCATTCTATGAACAAACTGATCAAGTGTTAAAAAGCACAAGAAATTGTGTAGCGCCTTACGATCACCAACAAAAATAAATGCGCCCCTGAACTCGAGTTTTTGTTTTTTTGACAGATGAAACTACAAAACAACATTTGACCAATCACAGCTCAGCAAAATGACAGCACATGCCCAGTTTGACAGATGAGTGCCCCGTATTTTGACAGATGAATGCCCCCTATTTAACACCATCAGAAATTTTTGTTGCTTCACTCACGTACACTGTGCGTGTAGCTTACACCGCTTCCTGTACTTCTTATTCAATGACAAAATCCAAGAAAACTTGACGCGTATGAATGACTTCTAATTTCTAAGACAAAAAGAATGTGATGA